>OX459016.1:3627857-4832142 GCA_949774965.1 Diarsia brunnea | reverse complement strand
CGTTGTCTGGATGTCCTCGCCTGGTGAGAGGTACGTGTCTACAGTCTGCAGACAGAGAGCGCTTGAGGATGGCCTGCAGCAGTCCGTGCGGCGCCACCTCCACCAGTACGGCGTTGCTAGGTACCAGCCGCGACGTCTCCTCGAACAACACTGGATTCTGCACAGTTTAAAGACTTTTTTTTTAACTATCATTTTTGTTACTCAACCCTAATTTACACTGCTAGTTCCCTCTAACAGCTCTGTACCGAATGACGGCATTTATAACAATTTTTTTTTCAGTTAATGTATTTCTGTCAACAGACTGAAAAAAAAAATTGCCGGAAAAAACATGTTCCGAAACAGCTAGTCGGATTTTGACGGGCAGATAGTTGATGTCTCAAGAATAATTCAGGTAACTTTTATTTAGAAGACTTATTATGGTTCTGTGATAAAAAAAATCTTGAAATTCGTAACAAATTCGATTAAATAAGGGATGTAACATTTTTGTAATAATATAATAATTTCACGTGAACGCAGGTCGCGGGTTAGAGCTGTAAGTCATGATTCGCGGGCTATAATTTTTTTTTTTCTTACCAACATGTTATTAGTATGATATTCAGGTGATGAATATCTAGCAGCGGGCTCGTGCCACCTGCTTGTTTCCACAGATGTGGACAACCAGCGATCGCTCCGAAGTTTTGGCTCCTTGACTAGTTCTTGAGATGTTCGTAGTAACTCAGGCCCTGACGAAGATTTGTGATATTATTTGTGTCATAACTTTAAAGTTTCTTCATCAGCCTATAATGTTCTCACTACAGGGACTCAGGCCTCCTACCTAGGAGAGGGATGGGCTATAATCCACCACGCGGGCCCAGTGCGGGTTGGTAGATGTCACATGTCTTCCAATTTTTTGCTTCTAAGACATGCCGGTTTCCTCACGATGTGTTCCTTTACCGTTTTGAGAGTTTTGAGAGCTTTAAAGTTTAATAGGTATTTAATTATATCCTAGTAGAGTTTTACTACAGCAAATAAATCATGAGCAAGAAGTTTTAGCAGACTTCAAAAACAGAGGAGGTTATATCGGCCGTCGACTTTTCACTAGTTGAAATCAATCATCGCAGCCAATCACCATCTACTGCTGGAAATAGTCCTCTTCCAGGCTCTCCACCGCACTTGGTGTTCAATGCACCAGATTGCTCCACCATGCGGACACCACGTGCGTCAAATAATGACTGTGCAAGCAATGTTACCGAGGCTCAATCATGCTGAGCTTTAGGCGTCGTCCTAATTAGCTGGAGACCAAACGATGGGATTTCGTCACATGACGAAAATGTCGTCGCATCGTCAACGCAACAGCGCCAAATCAACATTGGTTTTCAGACATTGCAGTTTATTTGCTTTAAAAATTGCAAATGCCACATTGAGAAAATCAGCCAAATACGAGTTGGACTTGTGCGCCGAGGGTTCCTTATAAACGTGTAGGTTATTTTGTTATTAATCTACATGTTTACGGTTTGAACTAATTTACTTTACATGTGCTGTAGAATATTGGTCAATGGGAAGTACCCTATAGGTTTAAAT
Organism: Diarsia brunnea; assembly: GCA_949774965.1. NCBI lineage: Eukaryota > Metazoa > Arthropoda > Insecta > Lepidoptera > Noctuidae > Diarsia > Diarsia brunnea. Next base: position 4,830,582 of record OX459016.1, on the reverse strand, counting down.
TCCTTTGTGAAATCGTAAAATATGCGACTGAATGGTCATATCTTTTTATCGCGATGATTCATAAGTTAGTTTTTTCTATTGCTCTTAGTTAGTAGCAGCAAAGCTAAGTACACTTCTCTTCAGAAAAATCGAAACACCTTCACACCTTGCAAGTTTATGTTTTGTAAGGATTATCAGAAAAATGTGTACTTATATTTAGGAATATACTAGCTGTACCCGCATGCGTTGCTATGCCCTTTTTCCAACATAATACCTGCCTACCTACCTGCTACATACCTACCTACCTACTACCCTACTCACCTACTACCCTACCTACCTACTACCCTACCTACCTACCACCCTACCTACTACTCTACCTAGTCTACTATCCTACGTACTGAGTTGTGTTTTGTTATTCTGTCAGTTGCGTTTTGTTATACCACGTTTTATGAACGACGGGAACGGGATAAAAAGTATCCTATGTCCTTCTCCTGGTTCTTAGCTACCTCCCTACCAATTTTCAGCCAAATCGGTAGAGTGTTGAAATTAGTAAATTGAACCTCCGTTTAATGACTCATATCATAACTTAGTACCTACATCTATAATTTATAAGTAAATAATCTATGATCGATTATTCTGTCTGTGTCATGTCGTGTTCTGGATAAGATTCTCTCTCTAAATAAAATTACGTTTTGTAAACTGTGCACTTTACTTTTCATTTAATTTAAAGATTAGATCTTCTAGGACGTGGCATTGTTATTAATATTAATACTGAATGTGCACTCGCATAAAACCACATAAAACCACCAAATATAATAACAGTACCTGAACTTTCGAGACATAGACAATAGCTCAAAGAGTATATAACCACTACGTATGAATAGCTTATCAAGAAAAAATAAATAATTCATAAATAATTTACACAAATTAATGTCTAAAACAAACAAATATAACAGTACCTGAACTTTCGAGACATTTTACAAAAAATAAATTTCTGAACGCACACATGAATAGTTGTTACAGTATTTGACAGGATTGGACAACAAATGTTTGACATGTAATAAACAAATCAGCATTTATTGAAATGATTAAGTATTCATTACACATATCGAGTTTTCATTGTTTTTAAGATGTATTATGCTATTCGGGGCGGAGACAAATCCAACGAATCAATAACCATGAAAATTGGTTCAGCAGATCTCGAGTTATAAGTGTTGTAACAAACCCGTCTTTGTTTTATATATATAGATAGATTATATGTCAAATGCCGTTTAATAGTAAATAATGAGGTTTTCAAATCCAAATGTTAATATTCTAAATTGAAATTGAATTTGAAAATTTATAAACAACACACGTAAATAAAAAAAAAAGCTAAGAAACGTTTATTTAATAACTTGTTTTCCCTCCCCGAGCTCTTATTACTGCTTCCATATGGTTCTTCATCGATCGGATGAGAGTCACGATCAATTAATGTTGTGGCATTTCATTCTATTCCTCTTGGATTGTATAATATAATCTCGTACGACGCTCGTGGTGTACCTATAGCATTGTGGTGCATGAATATGAAACCGTTGCCAATAAAATGTGCATAGGGCATCACGTAAGGCTCAAGACACTGTTCAATGTACCGATGATTGTTTAGTGCAGGCAGACGTGACCCAGACACAAAGACAAGCTCTGTCTTAGACAAAAAACTTTTACAGACATCCCAAAGTCACAGTAAATAAATAAAGAACAAAAAGTTTTAAAGATAAGCGCTAATTTTCAGTTTTCAAATGTGAAATGTACTCCAACTTAAACACACATTAATTTGTCACAAAACAGTGAATAATTTCATTTCTAGGATAAACAAATGAAATCCTAATTTCAAGTTAAGAATTTTCGCTTAACACTGTAATGGCCAAACTGCTAGCTATACAATCATGTGATTTTTTTCATGGAATGAAAACTCTTTTGTGTTAAATTAGGACAGAAACCATAAAAACGGAAGTGTTTCGATTTTTTTGATGAGAAGTGTATTTGATATTAATTTCAGATCGATACTTCCACAACGGTCTTGACAGACAGAGGGCCAACAAAGTTATCCTAAGGTTCCGTTTTTGCCGACTGAATGACAGGACCCTATAAAGACGTAGACCACATAATATACTATATAGATTCAGAACGATTGAAACCCATAGTGAGATCGTTTAGCAGTTCGCTAAACACTTCTTGTGCTTGCGCCGGTACCTGCGAGTTTCAATTCTAAATACGTATAAATGTGTTGTGTGCGTATTTAGTCTCGTAGTCGTAGTGCGACGAAATCGCATCGTTTACTGGTACGGTCGTTAACAAATTAGGGTGACGCTAATTATACACTCACCAGCTTTAGTGACATAGCGGGAATGATAAGCAATGTTCGAGCACTTGACTGCTTTTGCGAAGATGCCCCGTGCAGTCAGCTGACCCACGAACTTGCTCATAGCTTCCTCAGGGCCTGAGATCGTGCAGGAGTCGGGTCCGTTATGACAAGCTACGTCAATCTCTGGTGGACACATCTTCGACATCTGAAACAGACAATATCATTCCCATTGGTTCTCCAAAACGTCTTGGGCCTTGTCGTGATCTTCTCTAAAATCGGATTATTTAAGAAATAATCATGCCCTACATGCAAAAATAGTAAACACCATGGTAGCGGAATTGTCATTTTTGCATTTTAGCATTTGACAAAACAAAACCGGAAACTTACCTGCTTGAATCCAATGCCTACAGCAGCCATAGAGCCCCTTATGAACTCAGTCTGCACTGATATGAGTCCTCGACTGTAGGACAGTAAGATCATCTCCTCAGTGGTACAACAGCCGTCTGCATAAGCACAACCCAGCTCACCAACGCTGTGTCCTGCAAAAAATTAACTTTTCATGTCTTCAAAAGTTTACTGTAGTAGGCAATCCAAAACCAAAAAAAAAACGTTTGTTCAGAAAAAAACGCTTGGTCTTTTATCATGGCAAAAACCGAACAGTAAATATCTAGCTATAAATATGATTTGAAAGATCAGGGGGCCCAGACAAGCGGCGATTGCTTGCAAAGCGTTTCTCATTAAAAATTTATACAACGACCTAGATTTTCGTTACTTTATTTCACTCGGATATACATTATATAATATTACACTTTAGTATCAGTGATCGTTGTCTAGGCAGGAAGATTTAGTTGCAATCTTGAGCCACATATCCAATGGACGGAGTTTGCTGCTGGGAGTAGCTGAATTTTGACCAAAGATACGTTTGCGATCGATATGGTAAGAAGAGGGAGATTTGGCCTTTACCAATAATATGGTCGGGAACCAGCCCCACTGCTCGTAACACATCAGTCAACCCAATTTGAATAGCGGCGATACCGACGAACGAGTTGAGGATATTATCGAACACAGTTGCATCGGGGTTTGTGATGACGTCCACTATGTCCACACCCTTCGGTTTCAGCGCTTTGTCACATCTGGAATGTAGAAGAGAGACATAATTTTCATAGTTCCGTTGCCATGTGGCAAAAACGGAACCCTTATGGATTTGACTTGTCCGTTGTCCGTCAGTATGTCACAGCCATTTTACTCAGAGGTTTCTGGCAGCTGGCAGCACACAGTTGGAATAATTATATAGACGATAAAAGTGGTATGAAAAATCTCTATCTACACTAATAATATTATAAAGAGGAAAGATTTGTTTGATTGTTTGTAACGAATAGGCTACTACTGGACCGATTTCAAAAATTCTTTCACCATTGGGAAGCTACACTATTCCCGGGTGACATAGGCTACTTTTTATCCCTATATTCCCACGGGAACGGGAGCTACGCGGGTGAAACCGCGTGACGTCCTCTAGTGTTTAATAAACTGACTGGTGCTAGGAGCACTTGATTCCGGGTCGTAAACGTAACGTAACTTAAAAGGATAAAGTGACACTATTACTAGAGTCAGTTTCTGTGGAAAAAAACGATACTAGTCTGCATTTGTTGACACATTTCCATTGTAAAATAGTACTAAGTTTTTTGAAATAAAATAAAATTATTATAATTTGTGAATTTTCTAAATTGCCCGCCGAATGAGTATGTAAGCCGGATTGTATTTCCTGATATTAAAATAAAATTGGTAGCTACCTTTCGATGGCAGCAGCGAAGATCGGGATGCGCATGAGTTGCACGCCCATTCCCGCCCACTGCGAGCCCATCCCGCTGTACACGAACCACAGCGGCCGCCGCACATCGTCAAAGTACGCCGACTTCTCACAATGAGTTACTGTCTGCTTATTCTGAGATGCTAAAAATTTCATAATTTTTTTTTCAACTTTTATGGCGCTGAACGATGTCGAGATGATCTTGTCTTTCTCGCTATTGTGTTTTTTTTTTTGGAGGGTGTGAAATCACCAAATGACTCCTTCTGCAGAGCGGTAGGGAGTATCAGGCTTCTACTGACTAAAAACCACCCATGTTCCTTCTTAGCCCTTTGTGTGGAGGCCCCGGTTTCTCTTTTGAACAACCCGCACCCCCGCCCGGGACCCGCAGCCCCGACGTGGTTGCGTACACCCTAATGTACCAAAAATACAGTCATTTCCCAGCAATTTGTTTTGCACTTTCTTTCTTTATTTGATACTCATAATTAATTGACCTATCCATCCACCATCAGGCTGTAACATTAGGTTTGCTGCGAGACAGGTGTGCTTTATGAGAGAAAGTGCAGGTATCAAATAAAACTGGTCGCCAATCCTTACCATATATCCCGTACCCTCTTGCCATATGTTTTTGTATTCTCTTCCTATATATTGCATGGTGCAGAGCCATCTCTTCAGGGTCCAGTTCGTTCGCTTTTATATAGTCCAGAAGTTTCTGTACCGAAGACTCTTGTCTCCCTGACACCAATAGCATGTATGGGATGTCACAGTGATAACGGGCCACGTCCTGAAATGTTGTGTAAAATACTTATAACACAATTATTCCTTTTTACCCGACTGAGAAAAGTCTGAGAAGTGTGAGAGAAGAATGTTTATCAATCAATAAATGTATGTTCGTTCGTTTGTTGCACCCCAGAGACGAAATGCCTAAGCCGATTTTATAGATTCTTACGTCAATCGATTTGTCTTAATGTTTTAAGTGTCACTAAAAACATGGTAGTTATCATAATATAGCGAAAACTAAATACCATAATTATTGTGAAAAATGAAAGTCGACAAACTATGCTAAGCAGGGTACCATTGAATAATGTATTTGAACATCATCTTTAGGTTTCTCATGTCATTTTTCATTTCGAATGCAAGATGCAGCGACACTGAGTCGCTGCATTTATTGAGCCAAAGGCAGGAGAAGGCATTGTGAACTATAAAACCCACCTTGTGTTTATAGTGACCTTTCAGCAGTAGATGTGCATTCATTCCGGTGACCGAACAGCTATTGAGAGCAGTAAACGAACGATTGAATGGCTCGTGTTGCGTCACTATTCTCATGCGGCCATCTCGGAGAGCCAGTATGTCTTGCCTCGGGTTGTCACAGTGCAGGTTAGCTGCTAAGTCCCCTCTTTGATAAGCTAGTAACAGCTGCAAATATCAATTAAATTGTTGGTTTATGAGAGTCTCCTTCAGTGGCACCTGCAAGGGCGGATCAAGGGGGGGGGCACGGGGGCATGTGCCCCCCCCCCCCCCCCAGACGGTTATGGAGTTTCCATCACAATACATACTTACAGGCAAATCAGTTGTTAAAATAAAAAAATTATGTATAAAATAATAGAAAGAACATGAGTGAAACTCTTGCGTGTTTCTGGCCGAAATAATTCAAGTTTTGTTTAATTTAAAATGTGCTTGTTTTTTGCTTTTCAGTTTTTTAGTCGGGTTTTTGTAATCTAGTCAACAAGTGCTTTCTGGTTTATTTATTTTTTCTCCGCCTCCGAAAAATATGAACGAGGAGTCATTAGATTCGGAATGGCGTTCGGAATAGGTATTTTTTAAAAAAAAGGCAACATCCGTCATACCTGTTTTAATTCAGGCAGTCCCCCACCAAACTAGGTAGAGGAAAATTTGATAACACATTGCCAGGAATCGACCCAGCACCTCATGCACAGCAGTTGCACTTGCAACCACTAGACCAACAAGACAGGCAACGAGGAGGTATTCAAATAATATTTAAATCTTTTACCTTTATAACACCACATAAGCCTGAAGCTTCACCAGCGAACCCCATGTTGGAGGTGACGCTGCCAACAAGCAGAGGATTCTTCCGATCCTTACAGAACACTTGCTCCATCGCTAGTAACTCGGCTTTATCAGACTCGGGCACAGCTAGAGAAACAACAAACAGTGTAAGTCCTAAGTGTAGATGCATCGGAGACAAGGCTTGATTGAGATATTGGATTATAAGACTTTTTTACAATCTTTATTTAAAGACCTTTTTCGCTAATGCGAATATGACACTCTGTAGGATTATAAGATTGAAACCATTATGAGGAATATGAATCTTTGATAACTCCAACACGGCGAAAGCACTATACATTAATAGAATTAATTTATAGCATTTAATAAGCACAATCAGCCTATACTATCCTACTCCTGGGGCGGACGCGGACCCAGAGCGGATTGGTAGATGTCACAGTCTTGACTTCCAATTTTTGGTTTTAGGCATGTTTCCTCAAGTTGTTTTCCTTCACCGTTTTGAGAGCAGTGGTGATGAAATAAATTACGCAAAGTCATGCACCTGGCTGGGTTCGAACGGCAGTTCGCTACGATTGGTGCACTGGGCTCTATATAAATTAATTCAAATTACTGTGTATACATTTTTAGGTGCGATCATATGAGGATGCGTTTTGATTGTTAACAACGCCGCAATTAGCAGCCAAATATTACGCTAATATTAATTAATCAAATAATGATATACTGCTCTGTTTCGCGCTGAAAACACTGGGTAAGGTGTAACAGCTGTAGATGTAAAAAAAAACATTTCTAAGAGAACTTCCAAGTGCTTTTTTTTTCACCTAAAACGAAATATTCAATGTGAACTATTCAGGGTGGAAGGGAAACCGACGCATATTAATTATTGCTATTTATAGTCAATATTTTAGTGCAACACACAAATGTTAAGAAATGTTTCATAACAGCGGTATATTTGACAGCTATATATCCAACATTGCTAACTTTCAGAATGCATCCTCTTCGCTTCAAGTTGAGTTTTTCTTAGCAAACCATAGAATGATAGAGACATATCACAATAAAACGTATGATGATAAAGACAGATGGATATATGTTCTCCACCAGAGGCATATTCTTACCTGCTCCAAACCCTTCGATATACTCCACGGAAGAAGGTGACACTCCAGCCTCCTCATAGAATCCACTCAAGAAATCTGATAGCTTTGAGGGATCTCTGTAGGATCCAAATTCCTTATTGTTTTCATCACCCTGCTTGCAACCATAGTCAGATTTGATGTGATATATTTCGGCGTATACTCTGGAATAAATTATTGAACCGGTTGGTACTAAGTGTTTGAGTGCAAAGATGGTTTATCATTTTTAAAAAGGGTTTTGACACCTAATGGAAGTAATACTCGAAATAATAATATAAGACCATTGTTTAACGTGGAGCCTCATACATTCTTCTCTCTCTCTCTAATCTCTTTCTTAGGTTTTTCCAGGTATTTTTTTCAAAAAATACCAGGAAAGATATTAGGAAGGTCTTTGCACAGCAGAGGATCATCAAGGGCCATAAAATAAAAATTGGACTTGAAATTGCATTATGGGAAAGCCGGTCGGTAGCGTGCGAAAAGCCATGTATAAGGCTTTTCTCTGGTTTCCAAAAATGTCAAGCGAAAGATAACCATAAGTATCAACCATAGGAGAGTTGAAAGACACGGTGTGGCTTTCATCCCATTGATAGGTCAAATCCCGTCCGTCTCCTCCCTGCTGAGTGGAGCGGAGACGAGTGCATCTCCGCTTTGGCGGAAACCGGATCAAACACATTGTCTAATCTAGGCATCGGAACATACATCAAATTAACCAACAACCCGTCTAGGACTTACCTTCTTGCATCTTTATACTTCTGCAGAAAAAGAGTGCCGATTGCTTCTACCAATGTCTGACCATCCGCATTCACATCATAGCATTTAGTCTTGCCATCGAGGTTCAGAGGCACCAATCTGTTTATAATTTTATGATGTCGCAAGTTATTTTTTAAGTTTAATTTCAATGAAGCCGTTTAAAAGTAAAAGTACCTTAGTAAAGTGTCTAACTTTACTGATAACATAACGAAAACCATGAATTCACTAAATTATTGTATCTTGTTTTTGTAATTTTCTACGAAGCAGCTGTTTTATTTTCCTCCTGCTCGCATTAATATTCAGTGTTAAATAATCTGCATTTTGTCAAAACATAGGTCCTTAGACTTGGGGAGCTCTTTGCTCTGCAGTGACCACAGTGCGCCCTATTATCCATATTTTCAAAAATATAAGGATGCTCATCAATTGGACCTACCTTCTATAATGTATGGAGTAGTTGGGATGCAGTAAGAGCCGAGCGCCGCCCACAATGGCAGCATCACAGTGGCCATGTGTGATGGCGTTGTGTGCGAGTTCGAGAGCCACCACCGAGCTGGAGCATGATGATTCCAGAGTGTACGACGGACCCTTCACGTTCAGCCAGTATGAGATGCGATTCGCCATCATTGTTCTACTACCACTGGAAGCAAATTTTACAAACAATTTACATGTAAATCATGAAATCATTATCACTACATATTATAAAACAAAGTCCTCCGCCGCGTCTGTCTGTCTGTCTGTTCGCGATAAACTCAAAAAGTACTACTGCACCGATTTTCTTGCTGTTTTCACCAATGGATTGGTTCTCGAGGTAGGTTTTACTATATAAGTTGTTAATTCCCGACATCCACGCGGGCGAAGCCGCGGGCAAAAGCTAGTGTATAAAATTCGTAAATATAAAATAAATAAAGTATCGTAAAAAATGATTATAGTTAGTAGTAGTATCGAAATTTCACACTAAAATTTAAAATCATAGAATCACAATATAAAATCATTATTATAACAATACCAAAAAATAAATTATTATAACGTTAAACATTTGCAAATATAGAAACAAATACATTAGGATTCCACTATTACAAATGCGACAAATACGACAGGCCGGTTACCTCGCGATATTTTTTTTTCACCGTTTTGAAAGCGAGTTAATACGCTTCTGGACACATCTATTGGCCCACCTTGTATTTTCAGTTTCGTTTGGTCCTAGCTAAAATTTTATATTAGGTCGAGCAAAAAGTTTTTATGCAGTTTTGAACCTGGCACATTCATAATTTCATTCAATAGTCTTTTTTTGAATTTCGAACACAGAATTTAAAGAAACAAAAGACAATTTGGAGCCTGTTTGTTGATATCAATCAATCGAATACTAAGAAAACTTGGTTTTATTGGTTTACTTGGATTTAATTCTTGAAAAAGTGATTGATATCTTTGGTTTTGCAAGAAACATTACTTATTCTTAACATTAAGGTGAGGTTCTATCAATAATCTATGGATACTTCACCTAAAGTCGCCGCCCAAGCTGTGGCACTTATTCAGGCCGGACACAGCCAAAGAAACGTGAGTGCTCAACTTAATTTAAGTCGATCTGCGGTCCGAAATGTTTATCGGAGGTACCTAGAGGCTGGCGGCTTTGTTCGTCGCCAAGGAAGGCCACGATCTCGGGTCACAACTGAAAGGCAGGATCGATTCATCGTGACGACCAGCTTGAGAAATCGTCACCTTACCTCCATTGAGATACAAAACCAACTTCGCGACTTCCACGGAGTATCTGTGAGCGCTCGAACTGTTCGGAGAAGGTTAAAAGAACGCGATATGGTACCACACAAGCCAGCTAATGGGCCCAAACTAACGCGAGCCCACCGAGCAGCGCGCCTTCATTTCGCACGCAGTCATTTAAATTGGACACAGCAAGATTGGAGCCGTGTACTCTTTTCTGATGAGTCTAAAATTGTGTTACATGGCAATGATGGAAGGAAGAAGGTCTACCGACGTAAGGGAGAGCGTTTCGCACAATGCTGCTTTGAAGAGAGGGTTGCTTATGGCGGTGGCTCATGGACTGTCTGGGGCGGTATATCCGCGAGCGGCAAAACTCAACTTAAGGTTGTTACAGGACCACGGCTGCCAACATTAAATGCTGAAAGGTACATTCGTGAGTGCTTAGAACCTCACGTGATACCATACGCGAACTATGTGGGCCTAAATTTCCTTTTTATGCATGATAATGCAAGAGCCCATGCGGCCGGCATCGTCAGGGAATATCTTCGGGATGTGAACATCACAGTTATGGACTGGCCAGCCAGAAGCCCAGACATGAACCCCATTGAGCACATGTGGGACGAGCTAAAAAGACGTGTTAGGGCTCGTCAGCCAGTTGCCCAGACGATGCAGGAGTTGAAAACTGCCATAGAAGAGGAATGGGAGATGATCCCTCAAAATTTCATAGAGCGGTTGATAAACTCTATGCCTAATCGTATGAGAGCTGTGGTAGATGCCCATGGAGGCAACACGCGTTATTAAATTAAACCTTTATTTGATAAAACATGTTTTTTATTCAAAAATCAATTGCCTTTAACAAGGCGCATATCCGACTTGTTAGGCGTAGCTCCATATCGTATGGTATTCTGAATTCAAATTTAAAACAATACGATCGAAAAAGATGGTAAAATGTATCAGGTTTAAAACTGCATTAACAGTTTTTGTTCAATCTAGCAATCATATTTCGGTAGGGGCCATCGAAACCTAAACTCTAAGGTGGGCCAATAGATGTGTCCAGAAGTGTATAATAAATTACACAAAGTAAAGCGCCTCCCTGGGTTCGAACCCACGACTTACTGCACTGGTCCGCCACCACTGAGCTATAATTAAACATTTAATCATTGACAGATCACCGTATTTTAATTTCAAAATGATAATTTGAAAAAAATATATTATAATTCGCTTTCCTGAATTCTAACTTTTACCTGAAAAGATACTTAGCCATAATTCGTAACAATATTCTCGGAAAAGTCTACCTAAGACTTTTCCGAGGATAATTTATTCTGAATTTGAACACACCAAAATTTTTATATATGTTTAATTTTTTACTGACCCCAACAATCCTAATCCGTTTGCGACGGTCGAATACAATAATGTGTGCGTTTCATTGACTCCAGTGGCGATAAAAACTCCTACTCGTTTGCCTGAAAGGTTGCTTGGACATACTCCTGAAACCATATTTCAAATTATCTCCTATTATCTGTATTATTTTATTACACTGCTAAGTAAGCAGCAGGATGTTAACACAGAAAGAACATTGTACTTTATGGCTGTACACAGCGATAAGGTTGTTTTTTGTTTGGATTGTACTCGTAATAAAACTTCGTGTGGACGATTTGATGGTTTATTTCTCACTAAACTTTTTAAGCAATGTGAACTGTAAAGACATGCATAATAGATGCATTTATGAGTAGCTACACATAAATGTATCTATTATGCATGTCTTTAGCGCCACAGCGCCCACAGCGAACGATGTTAGTAGCCTATACATAGCTATGTACACTACAACTGTTAGAGGGTTAAGACAGACCCAGAGTATGTATATTGTGTATTCCATTTGTGTATTATTGTGTATAGAAAGAATTAAGTTTACATATTGTAACCTAGTTATGAAGATACCAAATGTGTAAAAGCTGAAACCTATTTGTATTGCTCTAAAGGATCCACCATGTTTATGTAAGTTATTTGATATTATGCTATGAATATTCCTGATTACTATGTGCTAGAAATATGTACAATAATATGGTTTATATTGCTTGTTGTTTATGTACACTGATATATTGCTATAACTTGAGACAATCCAGGACAACGTCAGGTTGTCCTTGCATAATACTTTAAAAGATGTTCCCGTGGAGTTTCTTGTCCATTCTTCTCCACGAAGACCTAGGGACCTTGCGAATGGAATAGAGTTTGATTTAGTTGACAAGACCAAAAGAAATAAAATTAATAGTCTTGTCTTTTGTGTTTTACTTCATAAAAACCCTGTTCCCTACACATCTGTTTAGATATACTTTCAAACACAACAAATAACGAGTAATCATCTTGACACTCACAGTTTAATAATTGGTGGATACCAATTGGATTGGATTGGTGGATTGGAGCTGTGGCGCTTGGACATACCGCTCACCAAAGGATATATCATTTCAATAAAATCAATTCAATAAACTAAATAGTTTGAAAGACACTTAATTAATAGAAGTCTGATACATTACCTGGATCATTATAATTTATTTGCAATCGCAACAAAGCAATATGGCTTTCGCAAAAATAGGTCAACAAATTACGCTGTCATTGACTTATTAAATAACATAGTGGGCCATCTTAACAAGAAGAATAAAGTACTAACAATTTTCTTAGATCTAGCGAAAGCGTTTGATACCGTCCAGGTATCCGCCCTCTTGCTTAAGCTGGAGGGCATGGGTGTCAGAGGTTCACAATTGGAGCTCTTCAAAAGTTATCTCTCAAATCGCAAGCAGATTGTTACAGACTTCCGGTACTGCTTGTACCAGTTCGACTTAATTATATTATCGATGATATGTAATGAACGTCAATAATTGTGATTTGATTTTAATAAGTTGTATTTAACTGTAAAATTAAGTATCTGTAATGTCTGATCTGTAAATTAGAATATTTATTTTATTTATCGTTAATAATATTACATAATAATTAATTGAGATTTTAATGATTATTGATCAATAATTGTATTATTAGCATTTAATTAATACTACACAGCTTATTTAATGATTTGACTGTAACATTTAGATTTTTGTAGAACTGTTTAAAAGGCGATGCGTCGGGTTTTGAGCGTTATCGTTTTGTAACCGTCAAGTGATAAAGTTGTAGTGGAAACTCTGCTCTAAATAAATTCGTTAGTGTGCAACAATCATTTACTGCTTCAATTTCAACATATTGACTGCTTCAATTGTACTCTGAGTGAATACATACCCGGCCGCATTTTGTAAAATTAGTCTAGATTGTTAATTATTATGGTTATTATTGATGTTTAGATTGTTAATTGTATGTCTCATTTGTAAACTTTAACTATATTAACACTGTTGTATTAGGTTAGCCCGCAATAGTGTGTATTTCAATAAATTTCATTTGCGGATGACACCGCTATAACATTTGTCGGTAATCAATGGTCAGTTCTAGAGCATAATGCTCAGCTTGGCTTTAATACATTACTAGAATGGTTTAACGCCAATATGCTGACTCTAAATGCCTCCAAAACGAATTTCATGACGTATTCCATTTCTTCTAGTAAACGGATTTCGATTTAGTTTGTTTTAAGTTAGTTTTGGTAACGTGCAACAAGGTGCATTTTTTATTGTGATTTGATTTTTTCTATTTCTTGTTAGTAATTTAAAGTTTTGTGAATAGTTTTTGCTGTAATCAGCTTTATTTTGAAGTGATTAAAGATTCTTAATACCTACTTAAATTAATACGAAAACGCATACAATTGTTCCTTGCGATGGATTTAAGTGTGTGAAAGCGTTACTGGGCAAGGTAAATCTTTGAATTTTACAGATAAATATAATCTCGTACTTTCACCTAAACCATAGTAGGCATTTTAATCGATCAGCATACAGTGTTCAATGGGTTGTTGGCTGCTCTCATTTAAAATATTTTTTCTGTTGGCATTGCATATTTTTTTCTAATTAAAGAATGCTTGCAGTTTATCAGGTTATGATGTGAATGCTGTTATTTCATTTGTAAAACACGAATTGAAACACTTTTATCTCGGCAGTTAGGTAACGAGATTTCTAAATACAATGATATCGTGTCAATCATAATCGCGTCGTGTTTCAAAGGTTGGTTGATGTTGTATGTCTTTTAGCAAAAAAAGCCTTCCAAAAAAACAAAAACTTCCATTTCGAGGACATGATGAGTCTATAACCTCATTAAACAGAGGCAATTTCTTAGAGATTATTTCTTTGCTTTCTAAATACGATCTTGTCTTAGAAAAATATACACAGAAACAAGAAGGCAATAAGCCGGGGCCTAGTTACTTATCAAATAAGATTTAAAGTGATATGTATCTGTAAATCTATCTAGGTAGTAAATATTATGCCTTCAGTGTGTTTTGTTGTTTGTCATCTGTCCGTGGTAAAGAAGCGAAGAATGAAGAATTATGGCTGTTTACATTGTGAGCAACGACCATACAGCCATGTATGGTCGTTGATTGTGAGTTATTACATTTTTTTTCAAGAATGTCATTGTGTAGTTCATCATCATTCTCTTGCCCTTATCCCAATTCATTTGGGGTCGGCGCAGCATGTCTTCCTCTTCCATACTTCTCTGTTTCTCGTCATCTCATGAGACACCTCCTTTTTTACCATATCATTTTTAACACAGTCCATCCATCGTTTCTTTGGTCTTCCTCTACTCGTATATCCTTCCACATTCATATTTAAAACCTTCCTTACAACATTTTCCTCATTCCTCCGCATCACATGCCCATACCACGACAACCGATTTCCACACAACTTTTCAGTCACCGGCGCCACTTTCAGACTTCCTCTTATGTACTCATTCCTTATTTTATCCATTCGCGTAACACCGCACATCCCCCTAAGCATTCTCATCTCAGCCACATGCAAATGCCTTTCATTCATCCCTTTTGTGGCCCAACATTCTGATCCATACAAGACAGCAGGTCTAACCATTGTTTTATAAATCTTCCCCTTTAGTTTAAGGGGAAAGCGGGAGTCGCAGATTGTTCCCGTGACCTGCCGCCATTTCATCCATCCCGTGTTAATTCTGTGCTTAACACTACGGTCTATTTCGCCGTCGCTTTGCACGAGTGAACCGAGATACCGAAAGTCGGAGCAGACCGGAAGAAACGCGCCATCTAGCGCTATGAGTTCAGGGCTGGAGAGACCGCCGAAATCGCAGAACATGTATTCGGTTTTAGTTCTACTGATTTTCAAGCCTACATTCTCCAGCCTCTGTTGCCACTTCTCCAATCTACTCTGGATCTCAGGTCCATCTTCACCGACAAGAACAATGTCGTCGGCAAAAAGCATGCACCAGGGTGCCTCTTCCTGCATGTCCGATGTCAAAGCATCCATAATCAACAGGAAGAGGTACGGACTCAAAGCCGACCCTTGGTGCAAGCCTACAGCCACATTGAACTCGTCGGTGTTGCCAACAGCTGACCGGACGTAGGTACAAGATTGTCTGTACATCGCACGAATTAACTCTACATACTTCCCAGGTATACCTTTCTCTTTCAAAGCCCACCACAACACATCCCGAGGTACCCTATCATACGCTTTCTCCAGATCAATAAACACCATGTGCAAGTTCTTGTGTGCACGTCTGTACTTCTCGCACAATTGGCGGAGTGCAAAAGTGGCGTCCATTGTTCCTCGACCTGGCATAAACCCAAACTGATTTTGAGTTATCTCACTTTCCTCTCGCATTCTTTTCTCTATTACTTTCTCCCATACTTTCATACTATGTGACATGAGCTTTATTCCCCGATAGTTGTTGCAGTCCTGCACATCCCCTTTATTCTTAAAGATGGGCACTAGCGAACTATTGCACCATTCTTGTGGGATCGCTTCTTCACACAACAACTTATTGAGAAATAAAGTCAGCCACATACATCCATCTCCTTTTAAACACTTCCATACTTCTACAGGTATTTCATCAGGGCCCAAGGCCTTTCCATTTTTCATACTTTGCACTGCCTTCCTCACTTCATCCATGCTAATTTCCCTTACCAAACCCATATTTACTTGTACCTCTTTAAGCACACCGCTCCATTCATTCTCTTCATTCATTAGCTTTTCAAAATAAACCTTCCATCTCCCTTTTATTTCATCATCTTTAGACAAAACCTTACCAGCGCCGTCTTTCACACACTTTATATGATTCATATCTCTCGTTCTCCTTTCTCTTGCTTTTGTAATGCGATAGAGCTCCTTCTGGCCTCTAGGACTGTCCAGTGAGTCATATAACTTCTCCTGCGCCTTAGCCCTGGACACTGCTACCGCCTTTTTTGCCTTTCTCTTCCATTCTTTATAAATCTTCTTCTTTTCTTCTTTCAAACTGTCGTTCCCGTTTGCTACACCCTGCCAAACTTTAAACGCAACCTTCTTCTCTTTCAGACTTTTTTGCACCTCTTCATTCCACCACCATGTATCCCTATCTATTATACCTTTCCCTTTTGATTCTCCAAAGACCTCTTTTGCTACTCTTCTAATACAATCCGCCATCTCTTTCCAACACTCATTAACAGATTTTCCTTCCATATCTTTCATTTCAACCATCTTGCCTACTACCTGGCTCTTAAACATACTTGCACATTCCTCGTTATCTAACATACGCCATCTGGTTTTAGGTGGGGGCCGTTCTTTGTTTCCCCTAGAAAGGACACTAACTTTTACCTCCATTATCACCAATCTGTGTTGGGAGACTAAGTCTTCGCCTGGCAGCACTTTAGAGTTGGTAACGCATTTGAGATGGTTCCGTTTGACCAGAAAATAGTCAATTTGCGTCCCGTGGTGGCCACTCTTGTAGGTTATGAGGTGCTCGTCTCTTTTCTTGAACCACGTATTTGTAATTGCCAGGTCGAAGGCAGAAGCAGCTTGTAGTAGTGCCTCCCCATCAGCGTTACGGTCTCCGTACCCCCAACCCCCATGCACTCTCTCATATCCATCCTTCACTCTTCCAACATGCCCGTTAAAATCACCCCCAACATATAGTTCCTCACTCTCTTGCACATCCAACATCACTCGGTCAAAGTCTTCCCAGAACTTTTCTTTCACGCTATCTTCACTTCCTGTCTGGGGTGCATACACACTAACTATATTCATTACAAAACTATCAAATATCACTTTTACAGCTATCACTCTATCGCTCACTCTTTTGACATCCACCACGCATTCTTTCAATTCGCTATCCAGAACTATTCCCACACCATTTCGCTTGCCATCGCTGCCACAATAATAAAACTTATATCCTTCTCCTATCTCTCTTGCCTTTTCACCCTTCCACTTAGTCTCTTGCAGACACGCTATTTTTATCCTTCGCCTTTTTAGGACATCTGCTAGCTCTCTTGCTCTTCCAGTCATCGTACCTACATTCCAGCTCGCACACCTCATTCTTACTTCCCTTACTCTCCGAGTTTGCGTCTTACGTCGCACCCACCCGTTCTGGTGCGACAACCCTTGTCCACTTCCCGCAGTGGCCGGGTGCTGCCCCTGCGCGTCGCCTGAGGGGTACGCCCTAGCCCTAACATTACTTCCATTTATTAAAGTCATACTGCTTTGGGTTTTGGCTAGAGTTTTATGACCGGCCGCCTGCCTGACGTCAACCCTCCTTGGGAATGCTATTGTGCATATCCTTGGCTGTAAATATGCTAAGTATTCCATTTGTCGCCTTTTACGACACCCACTGGATGAGATGGGGTGGTGGTATTCTTTGAGTCCGCCACCACACGAACAAATAATAAATATTATTAATTTTGAACTTTGATTTTCAAAGTCTGTTAAATACTGATAAATATAAAATAAAATAGGTATACAAGAATAGGTTTAAATATATTAATAACTAGGGTGGATAGAATTTCTATTAAGAGCTGAAGATTAGGAAGTTCATATTTTTTTGTAGATAGTACTCGTAAATAGAAAGCTTTTGCAAATTTTTTTTTTTTTTTCAAGTCACAGAAATTCACGGTTTATGAGATACGAGTATTATTGTTTAACATTTCCATACAAATTGGACAATAACACGCCATTTGTAAATTTTAAGGTTGGATAAATTGACATTGTAGACGTCAAAAATGACATTTCATGTAAAGTTATTGGTAAAAGTGAATTATACTAATTTTTTGTCGTGTTTTTTAATAAAATATAATTTTATTTTTACTTATCTTCAGATGTATTAAGAGTGTGAATAATATTTTTTGCTGTATTATGCAATTACATTGCCATTTTTACACTAGAAATAACGAATTTAAGTTTACACTTTGTGCAACGAGTCGTGTACCTAGCGCCGCCATTTGGTCGTATAGCGTCTGTTTACATGTCAGGGCTTTTAGGTTCGAAGGGTGTGTCCCGTGTCAGTTACTACGCTACTAGTAAAACTTGGATGCAATAGCGAGCGCACAACGCCAGGGCCCAGTGGGCACCCCCCTTACTCTTCTACTGTCAAACGATACAAAATTTTCACCCGATTCGCGTTTTAGCGCTATTCTAATCTCAAAACTTTAACCATGGATATCTCCATAACCATGGGGTTCCGGTGGGTGGGAGTGGTATTGGGGGGTAGCCCTCCTCCCCTTGTTCATAAAGTAATTTTTTAACCCCTCCCGCTCTTGGGCACAGCGAAAGGGAGTGTCAGACTTCTACTGACTAAAAACCACCCATGTTCCTTCTTAGCCCTTCATGTCGAGGCCGCGGTATCTGCGAACAACCCGCAGCCAAAGAAGCTCAGCCTTTAGTAAACATTTTACGGTAGTATCGGTGACCCTTTAGAATTTCATTTATATTTTTTGGGTAAACAATGATTTTTGAAAAATTTTAATTTACTTCATTAGGATAAAATTGTAGGTTAGCAGACTTTACGTTTAGTGGTGATAATTTCATATTAAAATGGGGATTAAATTCTGGTAAGTACTTAGGTACGATTTTTTGGGCGTTATATTTCATTATATCTGGTGATTGCTTAAACCTAAGCCGTTTTTTTCTCACTAAACTTTTTAAGCAATGTGGACTGTAAGGACATGCATAATAGATACATATGAGTAGCTATGCATAGGCTACTAACATCGTTAACTGTGGCGCTTGGACAATTGCTTTAATCCAAACCTGCATCAATGATGGCCTGGTAAGTCTGTTCGAGTAGTTTCCTGGACATGGCATCAGTAGACTGGCTCAACCAATGGTGAATCATAAAGAATTGCGCATCAAACCGTTCCAGCTCCGGAATTGTTCCCGTAAATGGCGTAATTTCCGGGTGGTTGCACTTCCATCTAAGATTCTGGCCGGAAACCAGGTTTTCCTGCAATTTATAAATACTCAATAACACTTTAGGAAGCTCTCATTACGCGGTTGGGTCAAGGGTTGATTCAGAAAACAGTACTTCTGGACACGGCACGCATAGTGAGAAGGTTCCTCTATCTAAAGCTCTGACCACCGGCAGGCTGGACCTTGTTCCTGAGGTCGATGGCCGATGAGATATTTTGTATTTGCAAAACGTTTTTCAAAAATTTAATTTACGTTTTATAATTGTAAAATAATTTACACAAAATAAATGACTGAGAATTATAATAATAAACATACATTTAGTTGAAGTTTAATCTGAGGTACCGTACTGTGTTGTTCAAAAGAGATAGGTACCGCGGCCCCGGACACAAAGGGCTAAGAAGGAACATGGGTGGTTTTAGTCAGTAGAGTCTCCAAAATGTGAACTGGAAGAACACTCCCTATACTGGAAGATGTAATGCATAATTTATTGATGGAGTGTGTCAGATTTCAGTCTGCAAGAGAGGATCTACTAAGGCCCGAGTTCAACAACTACATCATAACCATAGATTACATAACCGTCCCGTTAACATTTAACGGGCTATGTCGAAAATAAGTCATAGCTCGATGGGCGTGATTTCCTCGGCGCCCCCGCGCGCGCAATGCAGTTTACGGAGGTTTACGCGGTTGTCCTTCTCACGCACTACTTGAAATTCTGGAAATATTAGCACACAGGAGGTATGGAGCAGACAAATATGAAATAATACAAATAATTAATTTTCAACCATTTTTTAATATGTAATACGAATTCATTAAGTAATGAAGGTATGATAACAAATTATTATTTCTATTCTTTTTGTGTTCTTATAATAAAAACGTGGTGCATGTATTATCAATATTTTTAACACATTAATTTACTTTTATCTATATTTAATCTACTTTTAAAAACTCGTCTATTTGTATGCATAATAATATTTGTTCGCAATTTTATCGTAAACTACTGAACCGATTTTAATACTTAATTCATTCTCTGGTATATTCTAGGAAGCCCAAGACGTATAGATTTAGTGTACAACATAATATTAAGATGTCAATCTTATTAACAGACTTATAACTATAAAATCGAAAGATGACAGAGCTCCACACAACAAATAAAATAAAAACTTTATTTTAAGAAAACCATAAGAACCTATTTTAAACTACATCATCATCATCACCATCATCAGCCTATATAATGTTCCCACTGCTGAGACACAGGCCTCCTTTCTACGATAGGTAATGGGAACGAAATGACAAAAGTATACAATAACACAAAAGATTAAAAAAAAAAAGCAACATATCAGTAAACTAATTTTATAGAAAGAACATAAATACCACCCCCATTTCTTACCACCAAATAGGCCGATAAATCCCATAATGCGCAGCTTGACCGCCAGCGTTCTTTTTACGTGGCGCGACCTTTACCTGTATCAAGCCACCTCAAATATTTTTATTACAAGAATCACCATGATTCTTGTAATAAAAATATTTGAGGTGGCTTCAAATGCATGATAAATGGCATTCGTAATAGGTTGGTGCAGATTTTTTATGTTGTCTGATTGCTGCAGATTTTGTAAGCCATGATTTTTTATGGCGATACATTTATGTACTTTCGTATCTTTAAAATCTTATTTGTTGTTAATATTTTTAAATTATGTTTTCCGAGGTTCCGAGGTGTGAACACTACGAACGATATCATTCCACAGTAATAATTAAAAAAAAACAAGCATCGGGATCGGTAACATAATAGGGTGTTTCACCAAAAAAATCTAATTAGTTCGTCTGTTAGATTATCGAAAAATATTGGATACGTGTTTTTTGTTTTATCAAATTAATCAAAACGAAACTAAGACGTGTCAAAGACTATGAGGGGCGTCACTTTCAGGGTAAAAAAGTACTAAGTTTGTGACGTCACACGACTTTTCGAAGCACTGTATACTGTATAGTCTTCATCTTTTGTTTACGTGACAAAAAAAAAAATATGTGTCCATTATTTTTTGGAAATCTATCTGATGGACAATTTTTTTTTTTTGTGAACTACCCTATTATTATTGTGACTGATTTCGTTTTCGGGGACGGTGTCCATACATTTTTGCACATTGTTCTTTCTAAATATATGATTTTTGCAACCAATCTTTTCGACCGTGATTGAGAGATACAGTATTGTCAAGTATTTGTGTATAAGTGGTACTGTCTCCATTAGCTATGATCTTCCATAGATACGAATGCATTTCTATAGACTGTTTAAATCCTTCGGCGAGAATTAGTTCTGTATGAACGTTTACCGCAACAACCATCTAAGTTTACAAATATATTATTGGTAACCATCTTTAGTAACCTTTCCTACTTTGTCTGCCGCTTTTTTCTCCCGTTCCCCCGATTTTCTCATCTCTTACCATGCCATCACTTCCCATTTGTCAGATACTACATCTTGTATCTATTTGTACGGTCAGCAACAGAAGTAGCTGGACATTTTGGAAATTTAATTATTTGATGACTGTTATTAATATTATTATTCCGTTGATGTCGGCAGTTTTAGAACCCTGAAAGAAGTATAAATCAACTTGGAAAAATACTATTTATGCCAAGCTCTAGTACTGGAAAGATCTTAATATATCTGTATATATAAAATTAATGCAAAGCTGACTGACCGAGGATACAAACCCTTAGACCAAGAAACGTTAAATTTGGCACACGTATTTCTCTTATGACGTAAGCATCCACTAAGAAAAGATTTTTCAAAATTCAACTCTTAAGGGGGAAACATTTTTGATATTTTTGACATCCACGTTGGCAAAGCCGCGGGCAAAAGCTAGAAGTAAATAAAATGAGAGAACTCACGTTTTCTTCAACTTCTTTATATTCGTTATCAATATCATGTTGTTGCTTCCTTTTATTTCTGGAATAAAAACCATCAACATTCAAGGGGAGCATAATAACATTCAGATTGTTTTTTATCTTTGATATTTTTTGTTCTACGGCTTTTAAAAATCACAAAAAAAAATACTCTACTTGTAAGGAAAACTAAAATGATTAATAAACTCCAAATCCATACCTCACTAAAGACCAAAAAAATAATTTCGACTAAACTCACCTCTTTTTGCAATTCAAATGTGACTCCATTCGTTTATGTGCTCTTCACACGCGGTAATAGAAGTTGACGTATTAATGATGTTTTGTTGACATATGTCTAACCTAAAATGATTTATTGGTACATTTTAGCCTGTTTTATTTTAATTTCATAAATATTTTGCTCTAGCAAATAGAATGCTTACCCAATATTACTTTGCGAGGCAAATATAGGTTGTAGCTGATTATCTAAGTATATGAGCGGAGGTGGCGACTTCGATTGCAGCTAAAAACGTGCTCATAGTTACTGATAAAATAGAAACTATTAATTATTGTACATAACTACATACTTACTTCTTATTCTCTTTCATTTTCTGAGCCCTCACCCTCAGGAACTTCAAACGTTGTACTTTATTTAGTTTTGGTTTCATATTTCTTCACATTTTTATTTATAAACAATTAAATACTCATCACAAATGGAAAACGATACGTTATAGGTACTGTTAAATCTCAAGAATAGTCTTTATATACCTATTCAACACTAATTAAGTAACAATCTACTATCTTTTACGAATAATCAATTATTTTAGTCACGAAAATCTGATGGCACAGATTTGTAAAAAAATGTCATAGGTCCTGCGTCGATGAACCCCACCGGGCGACTGATCTGACAAGCGAGCGAAAGTGATGCAAATTCTTTTGAAACGCAAAAGAAGAGATGGCAATAATGTATATAAGATTTTTCTCCATTTTTAACAGAAAATTTAAATAAAATTTTAAATTACTTTCGTGGATTCTTGATATAATAATTCTCTATGTTTCAAAGTCAATTCCATTGAATAATTCTTAAGCGTTACACCGTGATTTCTAAGAAAGTAAAAAAATTGATAGAACTTTCCAATTTTTTTGTATCGAGAAAAATTCATTGAATCGTGTATTCCTTTTCGTTGATACTAGACCAAAGAGTCAAAAACCATTCACCAAAATGTCAAATCCCTATTCTACATACTCAACAAGTTCCTAGAACTAGAAAAACCACATTTTTCTCAATCTATCACCTTAACAGTTGTTTAAACGAACTGCGTTTTTTTAATGTTTACCATCCATTTGTAACCAACGGTTAATTAAACAAACGTTTTTGAACGATTGGGTCGTAAATGATTGAATGGTATAACATGGTTTTGTAAAGATGGCCATGTACCTGCATAACTTTGCCTTTAGGCGACTGACATCGAAAAATGGCAGCGTAACATTATTATACTACGAAATGAAATGCTTACTATGTCAACGCATCGTCCGTTATCGTGAACATCTTTATTATTTAGCACCCTTTTTCTTCTCGCCCGCATCTGTTATGTCAATGTCATGTCGTGTTATTATTTTATTGTCGTCGAAGTGATTCAAGTTATTTTCGGTCCAGAATTAATTCATTAGTGATGGAAGCTATACGTAAGCGTACAACAAATGTCACCCAAGATGAGAAGTCAGTTTTAAAGGAACTTGTAGCAAAGTACTTAATAAAAAAGACGCTATCACACGCTACAACTAATGCCGAAAAAGTAAAGGGTTAGAAGCGTCTGTTTCAAGAATTTAACGCTCACAGTACATGCTGTGGACGTACGAAAGTTTGAAGACTTGCTGGGAGAATATTAAACTATTAAACGCAATTCCAAGGCACTATGTATGTATTTAAATGAAATCTTGTAACGAAAGCTTTCTCTTCATATTCCTCGAAATAATTGCAACGTATTTGAATTAAACGGGGAGAGCGTACTCTCCCCGTTTAATTCAAATACGAGTACGTTGCAACGCTTGTTTTACTTAAACAAAGTATCGAACATAGTTTAACCATTGGTTAGTTGCTCCTCAACGTTATTCATTCGTTTTGAAGAAATAAAAATAAAAATGCAAAACGCTTTGCACTACATTTTTGAAGAAAATAATGTGTTAGATGATTTCGAAGCTATTGAGCGAATTTTACGCTCTCCCCGTTTAATTCAAATACGGCGCAATTATTTCGCGGAATATGACGAGAAAGCTTTCGGTACAAGATTTCGTTTAAATACAAACATAGTGCCTTGAAATTGCGTTTAATATTCTTCCAGCAACTCTACTCCTACTAAGGATACTTGCGGGCAGGTTCGCGAAAGTAATAGCTAGGATCGAGAATCGTATTGCAACTCGCGGATCACTCGGGTGGCTAGTAAGAAGCACCGAACGAGAGTATCCGGATCTACGGAAGCTGCGGCCAGGAGGTGTATCAAGACATATTTACCACGGAAAGACCAGTTATGTTTATGTAAGTACTCTAGAATAGTTCTTGAGTTGCTTTTCCATATCCTTATTGTGTCATTATAAGAAAATCCAGAATTTCCATCCCAGGCAAACAAGGACCCCTAGGTTAGGTAGATCCTCTTGATCAAATTCAGTCGATTCATTTAGACAACTAGGCAGTAGTGAGCCACCAAGAGAAATGGCGGTCATTGATGAAATATTAGCTTTACACATAGTTCCCGAATTCAACGGGAACACAAATGTTCTCACCAGATTTATTAAGCTATGTGATCAAACGATCCAGGGCGCGAATTAACAAACTTGGCGCTTCTAAACGGTATCCTTAATAAGGTCACTGGACCTGCGACTCGTATGATCAACACTAATAGTGTACCGGAAAACTGGGAAGGCATACGCAGCTCATTAGAGAATAACTTTTCCGATCAATGCGATGAGACCTCGCTTTACAACGACATGGTCGTAGTGAACCAGCTGTTAATCTTATGACACACGCAATACTTGTATTGGCGTATAACAGTAGTATACACAGTTTCACGAAATGCAAACCACTTGAAGTAGTTACCGGTCATACGGACCCTCGTGATCCCTCAGATACAGATTTATCTGTGCACTTGCTACAACAATACGTGCAAGAACATCGAGATAAGATGTCTAGGGTATACGAGGCGATTAACGAAACATCTTTGCACCACCGAACAAAGTTAATAGAAAATAAGAACAAAGATAGAGAGCCTAAAAAAAATACGAACCAGACCAACACGTATACGTTAAGAACCCATTAACTAGCAGACAAAAACTTGTACCCCGTTACACACATTATGACACGGAATGTGCAGACCTGCCTGTTCATATTTACACGAAAACGAAGCGTGGTCCTGTCTCCAAATCACGTCTTAGAAGAACACCTAACACGAAACAATTATTGCAAAATACCACTGACACATTGATCTAAAAGAAATTCAGCCCAAGGTTGATTTAGTAAAGATACAATTAAATGAATTCAGGCCATTAATTAACGATAAAACATTGTCACTCTTTGAATCCCATATTAGTTACCTTGAGGACAAACTTGGAAAGATATCCCTACAGTTAGAAAGTTTTAAGCCATGCTAAAGGAGGACTCACTGACGAATTAGGGTCAGTAATCAAAAGAACATCAGGCAACCTAGATTACACAGATGCAATTAAATATAGTAATGCCATCCAAGTTCTCGAAGGTAACGAAAATAAACAGGAAACGGAACTAAACCGTCACATAAGCTTAACCAAAGAATGAATGTTAGAACACTCTAATGTGTTAAAAAATATAGTAGACAACCAGAACATAGGTAAATGCTAAAAGAAAGACTTAACCAAATTATATTAAACAGAATATGTCTACTCAGTCAGATTTAGATACAAATATTACGCCCTTTTGGAACAGCACCTTCTAATTTTAAACGACAATAAAGAAACATTATCGGACGAGTTGAACAAGATAGAACTTATGATAGCTTTTATGAGTGTATCCAGCACCACCCACTCTAGGATAAGTTTAGGTAATCTTAGAAATATGATTAAAATCATTGTACTCAAAGAATAAGATCATTATTATAGTGATAGGAAAATAGTTATAGGTACCAATTGCCTTACCAAATCCCCATACCCTACACAAGTTGTCCAAAATTCCTAACAAAAATGACCACGGCCCTTATCCCTACCTCACCTTATATAGCAATTCAGGAATCATATTCTATGTATAGAGACAGAATGTCCGAAGTTAAACTCAGGGTACCTCTGCGTAGAGAAAATTGGCTACAAAATTACAGACAAACCAGAACGTGTACAGCAGCTCATCACTCAACAGCATCTCAACTCCTGAACAATTCAAGGAAGATACCTAGCCACGATACCGCAAGATTGCTTGATAAAAACCACAGAGTTTACCATCGCCAACATTGACAACCGAATCAAGGGTCACGTTCTCAGAATCCGGATATGGCTGGACCAGAACTATTAGTACAGATTAATTCAATGAATCCCGAGAACCTTCATTAGAGTTACAAGAAAGTTTCAGTGCAGCCCTCAGTTAAACTTGACAAGATATCCGATGTAAGCATTTTTCATATCACCATACCTGTATACCTATTACTATTAAGTGAAGGTGTACTAACCATTGCCCTAACATACCGGCGGCACTCACCCTTATAAATGGATGCGGCTCAGGATATACAATTATGCTCAAGTGGAAGAAGGAATATTCATCCAGCTGAAATGAAGATGGACTCCAGTCATCTTACATCAACATTTTTAACAGCTGTTAACAAATAGTTGCTGTTCTACGGGGGGAGGTGATACATGACTGTGTAACGACGGAAACACCGATATTACGATTCGGTGCAACACTTGGACCGCTGACTAATTGACCTCAATAATGTGCATCGCGGCAACTACTCACACGAGGCGTCGACGCAGCATCTTCATACCGCGCGGATCCGAATTGCGACACCGCCTGACAGATTCCACCATTCTTGGTACAACCATCGACCAATTTTCACTTAAATCTATTAAGCAATCACTGTAATTTCCTTTTTTAAATAAACTAGTTAGAAGTAATTGGTTATCTTTGTATCCTCCGGCTTCAGCCTTCGTAATTTGCTTATAATCTAATTAAGTTTGTTTTGTTGCGATTTACATAATATGGTCCGATGGCATGTACATCTGTATAAAAATCCCTAAAAATAAATAATGAGAAAAAAAAGTAGGTAAAGTCGGTAACAGAAGACGCGCGTCTTGTTGCCACTCGGCACCCGTTTTTTATTAGGAGTTAGAACGCGTCCACGCATCTTATTTGTATCTAATTCTTTGCAAGTCTCATACGTTTATTATATACGCCAAGTTACTGCACTCGCTCCCAGCTGGGCCATTCACCACTACTACTATGTATTTGACTTTGACTACTATTTGCCAGTACCATTCAACATGGCAGTCCATCATTTTAGGCGTTGTTCCTACTGATGCATTGATGCAGATGAACCTTTTGATGCCCAATGACTTTTACTGAGACTTCTATCTTTAAAGACAAAAACTTTTTTGCAAAAAAAAACCGACTTCAAAAACACAAAAAAGTGAAAAACGAAAAACACAAAAAAGTGAAAAATAAGCTTCACAAGAAAAAGCAGCTTCTGAAGTCAGTGGCAAAAAAAACGAAATCAACTTTTTTGTGTTTTTGAAGGCGATTTTTTTTTTTTGCAAAAAAGTTTTTTTATTTTACAATTTTTAGTTGTAATATCCTATACAAATATTTACTATACATTTAACATTCAACCAAGAACCCTAACCCTTAACCTTCAAGATTCCCTTATTATTGCTTTCAACTCCTAACCGTTTAGGAGTAGTACCTTCCATAATCAGCTCATGTAGATAACCTGGTAGAATACAACCATATATACGTCCCCATAATATTTTACTGAAGAATTATGCTCCAACTCCTAACCGTTGAGAATAATTTTCTATATCGGTTTAGGCGCCTTCGAGTAATCGGTGAATATACATAAAAAAAAGATTGAGCACCTCCTTTTTTAAAGTCGGTTTTATAAGTACGTATAGTTCTTAAAGAATTTTCTATCAACTCCTAACCGTTGAGGAGTTGTACCTTCTATCATCATCAGTGAATCCACATGATATTGTGATGACCACACGCAAATACTTGGACAGGTTTAGAAAATATATATATGGAACACGTCATAAGTCCCTATAAAGTTTGAGAGTTGCCCTCGATTTCCCTGGGATCCCATCATCAGATCCTGACTTGTTGACAATGGGACCACCTCGGGTCAACCTAATACCCTGAAAGAATACAATTATCGCTCCATAAGTGAGTATAAATAAGAAAGAATTTTCTTTCAACTCCTAACCGTGAGGAGTTGTACCTTCCATCATCATCAGCGAATTCACATGATATTATGATGGCCAGACGTAAATACTTAAACAGCTTTAGAAAATATATGAAAAACATTATAATATGTTCCTATTAAATTTGAGGGTTGCCCTCAATTTCCCTGGAATCCCATCATCAGATCCTGATTTGGTGACTATGGGATCACTTCGGGAGTATACCTTTTCGAACACAAAAAGAATTAAAAAAATCGGTTCATTAATGACGGAGATATGCGATAACAAACATACAAAAAAAAAAAAAACATACAGACGAATTGATAACCTCCTCCTTTTCGGAAGTCGGTTAATTACGTAAATATCGGTAAAGTTTATGTTAATGAACATTGTAGGTTACTCACCATACTATAGAGTTTCTCATTAAACTCGTCAACTCCTCGGCAGCCAGGCATGAGCGCCGACATGCCAGATATGACGACACTGTCATCCAAAACCGGCGCGTCAGGGTTGCCCGGGAGTTGCTGCCCAGACATCGAGCTGCTGCTGTCTTCAGGAGTCGGAGACATGCTACAGTCAAGTTTTAAACTGTTTAGAAATTATTCTTTTGTAAATTGTATAAAATTATAGAAATTAAGTAGATAAAATCAAAGATGAAAACAAACGCAAGGCTGCGGGTTGTTACGTGAGAGGGAGAGAACCTCTCGTCCCAGCCGCCGCGGGAGGCGCTCCGGGCGTCGGGGGCCACGTGATGGCTTCCGGCCACCGTAGACGCGGGCCTGTGGACGGTGAGTGATGGGTAAGCTCGCCGTCCGTCCGTCTTATGACGACGACAGGCCGTGTCGACGGCGCGTTCGTGTTCCACGCGCGCCTCAAAGAGATGTCAGCAACATGGAAGGGGCCCGCTAGGGCCGACGCCTGTCGAGGCTGCGGGCTGTCCGCAAGGGAAACCGCGGCCTCGACATGAAGGGCGAAGAAGGAACATGGGTGGTTTTTAGTCAGTAGAAGTCTGACACTCCCTTTCGCTCTGCCCAAGAGCGGGAGGGGTTATTTGATGATTTCCCACCCCCAAAAAAAAAAAAAAAAAAAGGCTGCGGGTTGTTCGCAAGAGATACCGCGGTCTCGACATGAAGGGCTAAGAAGGAACATGGGTGGTTTTTAATCAGTAGAAGTCTGACACTCCCTTTCGCTCTGCCCAAGAGCGGGTTATTTGATGATTTTCCAACCGGAAAAAAAAAAGGTTCAATCGTCGTCACGGAACTCCACGATAGTGGCGGTAAGTCCCCTCTTTGAGGAGTGGCTAGAGAGGCGCTACGGCGCCCTCACCTTCCACGGTTGTTTCGGGAGGTACCTGCACCGAATCAGGCGGGAGGAAACGCCCGGATGCGACCATTGTGAGGATCGGCCGGAGGACACGGTGGAGCACACCATGGAGGTGTGTCCCGGTTGGGCTGAGCCCCGCCGTGTTCTCGTAGCGGCGATCGGCGGCGGCGACTTCTCGCGTCCGGCCCTGGTGCAAGCAATGGTCCGGGGCGAGGAGGAATGGGACGCCGTCGCCTCCTTCTGCGAAGCAGTGATGCTAGCGAAGGCGGTGGCGGAACGTGAGAGGGAGAGAACCTCTCGTCCCAGCCGCCGCGGGAGGCCAGCGTCTACGGTGGCCGTCTATGGTGGACGGTGAGTAATGGGCTAGCTCGCCGTCCGTCCGTCTTATGACGATGACAGGCCATGTCGACGGCGCGTTCGTGTTCCACGCGCGCCTCAAAGAGATGTCAGCAACACGGAAGGGGCGCAAGGGCTGACACCCGTCGGGGCTGCGGGTTGTTCGCAAGAGATACCGCGGCCTCGACATGAAGGGCTAAGAAGGAACATGGGTGGTTTTTTAGTCAGTAGAAGTCTGACAGTCCCTTTCGCTCTGCCCAAGAGCGGGAGGGGTTATTTGATGATTTTCCACCAAAAAAAAAAGGGTACGTGTTATGAATCTAATATAACAGTGGAAAACAAAGCACAAAATTGCAACATTGCCATACTCACGTTACGAAGTAACGAGACGGTAGCTGACACAAATACCCAAAATCAATTCCAGGAACTCGCTGAGTGCACTGAGCGGTGAACCATTTGCCCAAACTTATATAACGGATTGTTATTTATTTACATAATTATATATTCGCCATTATTGTTGAACGTTTATTAATAAATAAATTCGGTGACCTGATTCGACCTTATTAACCGGTATGAAAAGATTATTAATTGGTATTTCAACAATACTCACTTTAACGAAAACCTTTAGGTAATACTATACTTACTATGTGTTATGTACGAATGCCCTGCTGGTCCACGACTGCTGAGTCCTGGGTTTAATTCCGAGTCAAGTTTTATTAAGTTTTTCTATTTAGATATTTTTCTGTAGCAGCTACGGGGTCTGGATTTGTGCCCGGTTGATGGCAATAGGGTTGTTTATGACCCTTGGGATAGGGGTTCTATTACATGGGACATAAACATAACTAGCGCAATGTGGACATACTATTTGATACTCCTCTTCTTTAACAACGCCAACGTTAATAACGACAACGTTATGAAAATGACAATGAAAACAAGAACGTTACTTGTATATTACAATAGTCATAGATTAATAATGTTTATAATATGTATTGGTTTATATTTTTTTTTTATTAGCCTATATTGTCCCACTGCTGGGCAAAAGCCTCCCCCATAGCCTTCCACTCTTCTCTCTGTGTGGTTTTCCCCGTCCAATTTGTCATAAACGCTTCTAGGTCGTCACGCCAGCGTTTTCTAGGCCTCCCTCGGCGACGACGCCCGTCTTCTGGCACCCACTGGGTGACGACTCTATTCCATCGGTTCTGATCCATCCTACAGACATGGCCCGCCCAATCCCACTTCAAGCCA
Organism: Diarsia brunnea; assembly: GCA_949774965.1. Taxonomy (NCBI): domain Eukaryota; kingdom Metazoa; phylum Arthropoda; class Insecta; order Lepidoptera; family Noctuidae; genus Diarsia; species Diarsia brunnea. The sequence continues at coordinate 4,799,370 of OX459016.1, read as the reverse complement.
GCAGTTTAATTTCCCACATCAGCGATTCCAGTTTTTAAGCGTATTGTGGTATTACGTATTCTGTCGCTGAGCTTTATACCCAATACGCTTCGTTCCATCGCCCTTTGGCAAACCTTGAGTTTGGACTTTTGTGACTCGGTCAGGGACCGTAGGTTAGGATGGGCAGAATACACATGTCGATGAGTTTGCGCTTCAGGGATAAAGGTAGGTCACCCTTCATCAGCGACTTCATGGACCAGTAGCTCTTCCAGGCGTTCTCGTCACGGCGGTCGTTTTCTCTGTCTTGCCTGTTTTAGAAGGAAACTAGCTGGCCCAAATAAATGTACTCATCGATGTAGTGGATTTCATGCCCATCTACCTCAACCTTACTTTTTGTGCTGTTGGTCATGACTCTAGTCTTTGACCGGTTCATCATTAGTCCAACCTCAAGGCTTGCTGTGCTTAGATCTTGGAGCATCTTTTGTAACTCAGTAGCAGTCTGTGCAAATAAATGATATCATCAGCGAAACAAAGGTTGGTGAGTTTTTTGCAACCGACTATTATACCGTTACTGGACCATAGATCTGCCAGGTTCTTGAATACTTCCTCAAGGGTACTAGTAAATAATTTGGGAGAGAGCGGGTCACCCTGTTTCACGCCTTTGTCTATTTTAAAATTTTGTCCAGGAAAGTTGAGTTTTATGTTTGCTGTCTATTGTTATAATTTTTTTTTTTTTTTATAATTTTTTTTTTGTTGATGATTATTTTGTGTATTTTATATTTGAACTTATTAAAGTTCAAATATAAAATACACAAAAACCTGCCTTGCCTGATAACAAAATTTCATTTGATATTGATCGATTCAACGTGATCACGAAAATAAATATCAGCAGTCGCATATAATAGGGTGTAAAAGTACCCTTAACGCAAACGAAGGGAACTATACCTGAGAACCCCCTAATTACGGAGATATTGGGGGGCAAAGTTCCAAACTTTTCACAGCTGTTTTTGTAAATACTAGTTTTTCAGGTTATAACTTTACTTAAATGACCTCCATGACCCGTTTACTTTTCAAAGCATCCACTAGCACAATGTTTTAAGAGCGCTACATTAAGTTTTACCGTAAAATGTGAAAATTTGAGCCCAAAAAATAATTGTTTCCCAGCAAAATTTTTTGCGTAGGGGTACTTAGTTTGATGTGCAGAATGCTTGGTTAACGGGTGTGTGATGGGTTGATTTACACCCTGTATTTGGGTCGATTAGGTATTGAATCATTTTACGGGACAGCTGATTTTAGAGGTATGTGTAAAAAAACGTTTAGTTATGTGAAGCTGTAAAAACAGTAGAAAGCAAGGGATACATAAGTTCATGAAATTAAAAAAGTCTGTTACGAGTTCTTGAAAATCGGCTATCGGTCATCTTTGCCGTGAAAACCTTGAATATGTAGCTCAATTGTGAACGAAACCGTGTGAATAAGTATATCACATACATATGTAATATCACAGGCATACTGCGCAGTATGCCTAGTCAAGCCTATGATCGTGTTTTTTTTGTTTAGTAGTCCGATAGTGGGCATAGAGATAACAATGTTATTTTAAGTCATAATCTTACCACACATTTTAAAACAAGATAATTATTATAAAAACTACTAAATTACCTAATTATAACTTGTATAAATTGTTTTCTGGAATAGAAATAAGGTAAACAATCTTGAGCCGTGTTTTTATCGAAAAACGCTTTCATAAAATAAGTGACTGTACTTATAAAACTAAGAATATAAATTATTATGCTACTTACATAGTGTTTTTTTTAGTTGCATCCATAAAAATCCTAGAGTCTACATTCAGGGTACGTAGATATGATGCCTGCTATCTACCCACCCATGCTACATATTAATATGCAGCCCCGTAAGTCCTGACGTGTACGTCCTAGTAACGTCACTATGAATCCTGTGTATGACGTCACTCCAACGTCAGTAGCTGCCCTAATATGTACGGCCCAGTAACGTCCCTATGAATTCAGTATATGACGTCACTCCAACGTCAGTGGCTGCCCTAATATGTACGGCCCAGTAACGTCCCTATGAATTCAGTATATGACGTCACTCCAACGTCAGTGGCTGCCCTAATATGTACGGCCCAGTAACGTCACTATGAATTCAGTATATGACGTCACTCCAACGTCAGTGGCTGCCCTAATATGTACGGCCCAGTAACGTCCCTATGAATTCAGTATATGACGTCACTCCAACGTCAGTGGCTGCCCTAATATGTACGGCCCAGTAACGTCCCTATGAATTCAGTATATGACGTCACTCCAACGTCAGTGGCTGCCCTAATATGTACGGCCCAGTAACGTCCCTATGAATTCAGTATGTGACGTTACTCCAACGTCAGTGGCTGCCCTAATTTGTACGGCCCAGTAACGTCCCTATTAATTCAATATATGACGTATACGTAACGTCTGTAAACTGACGTCTTGAGGCTGTGACAAATTGACGTCATCTGATGGGACCCCCCGACGTCACAACATGACGTCTCTTACGTCGAGCAGTACCGTAAACGGACGACATAATGACGTAAAAATGCTACCTGGGCGCCATTGTTTTGATGGAAGAAATTATTATACAAAAACAGAAGAAATAAATATAAAGGGGATGCCTTATTTCTTAAGAGAGTTCGGTTCCTCCTGCGTTTCGACATCTGCATTTCATTGGTAAAATATAGAAAATGAAGGCTATGTAAATGATTAATCATTAATATTAATTGATTGATCGCAGTTTTCATAAATATTAATAGTTCAATGATGTCACCGCTCCCTCTCACAAATATCTGTGTCCCCACAGTAGGACATTTTACAGAGATTTTATACAAATCTGGCGCAAAATAATAAGAGTCAACATTCCAATAAAACAAGAAATACATTCAGTTGTAGGTATTATTCAGCAAAAGTCTTCGTGAGTTTATCGACAATGATGCGAGTCCTCTCCGACAGGTACTGGTTAATCTGGCCCAACACTGTGACGACGTGCACCATCTTCTGAACACCCTTCTTGAACTTTTCCATTCTCTCTGCACTGGATTCTTCTCCGATTCTCATGATTGCTGTGGACGTCATCGGCGACCCTATTCTGGGAGGGGTGAAGGGACCGGGATGTTCTTTTAACATCGGGACATTTAGTGACGGTATACGTAGTTTTGGAATCTTCAGCTTTGGTATTACTGGTAGGAAGCCAGCTGGTGGGGCGATCGATATAGGTACTTGTGTGTCACTGTATCCGGATTGGTCGTCGGGCTCGATAAGGATGAACTTGCCGTCTTGCACCGCTTTTGGGAATGCATTGTGGAAGTGGCTGCAGAAAGAGTCCACGTCTAAGCGAGAGTTCCTGTTGTAGTCGGATGAATGGTAAGAGGAACCATACGGGACCTGGAATATAGAATATAAATTGTTTGAATTTTAAAATCTGTAGTGTAAATTACGGTTTACTATGTGTCTGGCTAAAATAAAATTTCTGCTTATTTGCTATGAGTTGTACTACGTAAAAACATACATACATAACACATAACATCACGCCTGTAATCCCCGAAGAGTTAGGCAGAGGTGTACATAATAGTACACCCACATTCCGCCAGTTACGTTTAAGTCCCATGTAATAGGGGGCGAGTCTATGTCATCAACCGCGCACAGATGCAGAATCCGTGGATGCAACTGAGAAATTCCTGATGGCAATACCCAGTAACGCTTTGCCCTACCACGGGTACCAAACTAGACCAACGATGTAGTTGGTTAATATATCATAATACATATATTAAAATATTACTGCCATTTTGGCAGTAATACTTACGTGTGTGTACTTCTTGTTGAGTTAAATTGTAATAATATGAGTCAAGTCTACAAGCCTAAAATCAATCGACAAAACTACAAGTTCCTTCTAAAAATAAAATATTTAAGTCATGTTGGTATAATTTACCTTACCCTTTCATCGGAGCAGTCGATAGTCAAGCGAAGGGGCGGGGGAGCGCCGACTATGTAATTTACCTGAAATCGCAAGCAACAATATTTTCATTAGAATTCAAACACAATTCCACTTAACATTATCAAATATTCATCAAGTCTAATGTTAGGGTCCTATGTCAATTCTATTGTTTAATAATATAAACTACGTTTATAAGTAGTCCCTTTAACCTTATTACTATACAAGAAACACACACAAATTCACATTTTTCAATGTTTACTTTACGATCCATGCCTATTGTTATTTACGTGCGTGAATTTACATACGCCTACGCTTGCCTACACTAAAAGACTAAAATTATCACCTGACTTCATTATTCCTGCAATAACAATTTATGTTAACGCTTCCAAAGCGGACAACTACGTTATCATATTCAGTAGCACAGTGAACACGCGACGTACGCACGGACACAGTATATATTTGGATATTGTGGCACGGACGTCGTGTGCCTAACGAAAATTAGTACGATTTTGTATTTGGTAACAATTAGTATTACTCTTATGAGTGAGATCAATCAAAGTCAATATTATTATAAGGAAAAACTTAATTCCACTTGATCTGAGCATTCAATACATCACACATAATTTTATCTTTCAATATTTCACAATTAAATCACACAACCTGGAGCAAAAGTTCCACTTTAATAATCAACGTCTTAGATATCGTCGCTATCGAACACTGAGATACGAACCAAGAAGATTGCCACCGCCACGTACCGCCACATGTCTCTTGCGCACTCTCACGACATCTTAGCGTCTGAACCAAACTGCCATCGATCACGTATATCGTCCACGTACGCACTTTTAGCGGAATCAGCAAAAACTCGGCCGGTTGTAGAGGTTCCATATTTTATTGATAGCTTAGGACAATCTGAGGCTTGGTAATATTATTTCGACGGCACGGTTGGCGCAGTGGCTGAGCGATTGGACTGCTGCGCTGCGTGTCGCGGGTTCGATACCCGCACGGAACAAATATTTGTATGGCCTGCAGATAGTTGTTTCGGGTCTGGGTGTGTTTGTGTATGTGAGTTTAAGTGTTCGTAAACGTACCCGCGATACAGGAAAAATTCCTAGTGTGGGGCAACGTTTTTTATAAAAAAAATAATAATAATAACTTTCGCGAAAAAATTTAAATTCAAAACTGAGCTCCGAAGATCTCTGCTTGCCATTTTTAGTGCAATAAACCACTATGGTTATTCTCCGCTACTCATTTTGAAGTTACGTACCACTTCCATATCAGATTTAAAAAAAAAAAACTATAATTTCAATCACACATCAAATCCCTACATTTACTTTATGCTTTAGCTTGCTAAAGATTGCAAATAATCGTTCCTTCGTTTCAAAGAAAATCCTTAAAAACTCAGAATGATGGTTACCTCTCACACGATCCAAATTTCTTTCCCCACAAGGTCACATTTCTCAAATAATCACAAAGAACCGAGACTGCAGTAGCATCTTATCTATCTTACGTGTTCATTCACACAGATTGTTCACCCACTGGAAGATTGGCGGCGTATAAGGCTGCTCCACAGCCAGGCTGGGCCATGCAGTGGCTGTACAGCAGTTGCTATGGCTCCAGCGTAGTGGCGTTCCTTGCACTCAAGTTATACTACGAGCATGAAGTTAAGAAGAGCTCTCATGTGGACTGTGATCGCCGTGGCTGCTTTGACTGTTGTGGAGGTTCGATATTTGAAAGTTTTTTTATTTGTTTTGTGTCTCTGTGGCTTTTGCCAAGGGCACCATTGTCGTCTAGAAGAGGAGGAGAATTAGGTCCTATTTTCACGTATTTAATCTCCTTTTCGGTGAAGCACCTAAACAAAATGTCAGCATCAGGCCACTAATGTGTTATAAAGTCCTAAACTACAGTTACCAAGGTATTTTGTGTGATGGTTACACTCTAGTATTCTTCACCTAATATTATAGATACTGTTGTAACATGACGCTAAAATCATGCGAATAGGCACGTTCCGTAACGTTTAGATTAGCTACTATGTGAACATTGTAGAAAACAGTCAGTATACATTTATTTTGTATGTTATATTTTACCTATTTTTGGTCGACACTAAATTGTTGTTTGTTCAAAATTATAAAATATAGTACAACAAGACATTAGTATAGGTATTAGCTATTATGTTCAAGTATTTGGTCTAACAACTGCATTCATTGTGCACTGTGGCTAAAGCGTCATATTATCCAGCAACGAAGTGATCACCCTTGTCCATTATTTCTTTAATTCTTACTTAACCGTTCCGGTATTATTTACTCATTTTACTTTAAATATACCTTTGAGAAGCTCGTGATTACATATAACAGCCGTTCGGAAAAATCTTCAGGTTAAGCCGCGCTTGCCTAGGTTGGTTTGTAGATGGGTTTTACCACCCTTTATTCACTTAGTTTCCTCCTATAGTTTCATCCTATGTCTCGGAAAGTCATTTGTAGATCTTTGATAGTCGTAACAGTGACCCGAAAATCTGGTGAACAATATTACCCGGTTCAAACTGGGTTTTGGAGATCAAATAGGCAGTCGCTCTATGAAAAATACTGGTATTCAGCTGCATTCGGTTAGACTAGAAGCCGATGATGACGATTATTGAACATAATTTTGTAATTAAGTGATTGAAGTTAATGATAATGGCCTTGTTATCCTGAATTGGTTAATGGCCTTAGTTCTCGGATGTATTGTTACAAAAGTCTCTCAATTCAGTGTGCCTTCTAGCAAAGGCCACCTCTAGCTCTTACCTCTAGCTCTGTCACGATCACGAGCCACCCTCCTCCAATAGCTTTAGCTCAATGATGTGATAGATATTTATATTATAATTGTAACGTCTTTGTTCCCCTTCCAGAGCAGTGTCCTGTTGCGGGAGTCACTGGTCCGTCCCCGGCGGCCGGAGCCCTGCTTCTCGTGCCGCGGCGAGGACCGGCCCTTCGCCTACCCGCTCATCAGCTACCTGTCCAAGTTGAAGGACATGTTTGTGCGAGGACTCAACGCTTTCCTGGCCAACACTAAGAAGAGCAAGCTCAAATAGACCCTAATTGTTAATTTGTAAGATTGTTATTTGACTGAAAGGTAGCTTTTAAGATTTTCTTATTGTTCCATTTTTAGTATGCTTTTCTATTTATACTTTTTCAATTTTCATAAAGTTACTGTTTACCGAAAAGCAAGCCAGTAACTTAGTGTATTACCAACAACCGCAGAGAAATCCAGACTGATGCAATTGGTCTCACTCGCAGTCACTGCTGATCGAAAATCGTAGACAAAAGGTGCTAAGTAAAACGACAAGAATTTAGCTAGTCTTTAATTTATTAATCAAATAAAATACGTAATAAATAAAAATTCAATTTTGTGCATTATTTCACCGAAAAGCCTGCACAGGCGAGCAAGTTTTGCCCGCAAACCACAAAGGACAATATCCTCGAAACATAACTAACGAAATGTGGACTTACCTACTATGGGCTCACAACTGCCCGATTCTTTGGAGAATATTGCTGTGATTTTACTTAAGAAGGTAATAATCACTTACAAAACACATACATAACACAACGTATCAGCAAACAAGTATCCTGCACATTACAAGACTGGCAAAATAAAGTCGTCTGTGCAGGTTTTAAAATTACCTTCTACAGAAAATCTAACAGCATTATAGTGCATTGGTTTTAATAGTACAGGCCAACGTTTGACTAAGATGGTTCGTACCGGCGCCACCTCAGTAGGTCTTTAGTGACTGGCGCTACAGCCTCATTAATAAATTCGTGAATTTAATATACTCAGTAGGAGACAAAGTGCCCTTATGTTTCATCTGCAGCAGTTTCTCGTGGATCTGAGCGTTACGCTGGCTTCGCCCCAGCAGGCGGGACAGCTTAGCGATCGGGCTAGGATTTAGCAAATCCGGCAAGTCAAGAGTTGTGAGGTTTGGAAGCCAATTTGGGAACAACGGAAGGATCGGAGGCTTAGGAATCAAAGGCATAAGAAAAGGTACTAGAGGCAGTTTTGGCACACCCAATATAGATCGAGTAAATCTTTTTTTGCACATCTTCATCGTCTTCGGCTGCGCTTGTATATTGTGTAATTCTCCTGTGACATGTGGGTGTCTTTTAGACATTAAGTTAATGAACACAGGCTGCGTGTTTTGCGAGTACTTGATGACCTTTAAGTTCAAACGCTTCATTTCATCCATACCCACGTGTACACAGCAGGATGAAGTAAACTGTAACAGAAAAGAGGTAATTACTATACCTTGTTATTCTTACAAGAACTTGAAGATAGAATAGAGCCCTCAACCGGTTAGAGTGAGCTGAAAATGGCGAAAAAATTATACAATTTACATCAAAGAACTGATCTTTTACTAGTTTTCGACAAAATGACCAGAAGTTTTGCCTTATTTCGTATATGCAATGAAGAACCTGTCGAAATTAAAAAAAAACACTGAATACTTCTGTGGCAAACACTGCTACAAACAGAAATCAGTAAAAATTAATTGATTTACGGTTATGTCGGCAGTCGGACTAAGTATCTCCAACCTTTAGATAATGTTTATGGTATACCACCGATCAGAATAGCTGGAGTATACAGCGAGTGAACAACTTATCGAAACACTAAAAATAAGCACAGAGAATTTAGTACTGCACTTTGCTCGGCTTCGAAAGTTTTCTCACATCGCTTGGAAATCATATTAAAATTTCAATTAAAAAATCTCAAACAAATCGTGTACGCAGCTACAGACACATTCACTTTAAAAAAATAATGTTATGAAGTATGTCAGTGTCCGGTGTTCGCAGCTGGTCCGCAATCTGTCCGTACCGATTTGACCGTTATAAAATAAAAAGGCAAAATAAAATCCCAAAATCTTATACTTACACATCCAGCTATGAACACAACAACATTAATTACACTGAACACTCTAGTTGGCCTCATCTTATTCGGATAACTGACATGAAAACACTTCTCGTTTATTTACACCACTATATAAAGACCACTGTATTGAAAACACCATTGTCTTGTTATCTCACAGAATCAATGATTGAACACGTCTCAGAATTGTCAATTGTTTTGAACAACAAATAAATCAGTCGATGTTGGCCATAGGTATCTCCCACGATACGCCACAACACAACACTCTGTGCTGAACCTTCCGCATCTAGCCTATGCTACGGCCACGACCTGTTGGGGAGCGTTCTACGATACGCTCACCAAAATACAGTTTCCACTGTCATTCACACCACGAAAACTCGTTAGCTGTCATTGACAGCCTAACACTGTATACCTAGTATTCAAATATAAATATAACAAGCAAATCAGTACTGTATAGTCTCCATTTTACCAAGTAATACTCCGGAATAACCCACAGCTAGGTATATACCATTTTTTTTGCCACACCTGTCGGTTCTGAGCGTCTCATATCCAGGTATTTACTACGACATTGACAATATGGTCGACCCAACGAGCTTTAAGACTATTAAGCCAATACCAAAATAATCAGCCTATAACGTTCCCAATGCTGTGCCAGGTCAAAGAGTAGACCATAATCACCCAGCCTTGTGTGGGTTGGTGAATTTTACACAACCACAATTACTTTTTGTAAGGCATGTCAGTGACAGGGCACGCCACGATAGCGGCGGTAAGTCTCCCTCTTTAAGGAGTGGCTAGAGAGGCGCCACGGCGCCCTCACCTTCCATCTGACGCAGGTACTCACCGGACACGGTTGTTTCGGGAGGTACCTGCACCGAATCAGGTGGGAGGAAACGCCCGGATTATGAGGATCGGCCGGAGGACACGGTGGAGCACACCATGGAGGCGTGTCCCGCTTGGGCGGAGCCCCGCCGTGTTCTCGTAGCAGCGATCGGCGGCGGCGACCTCTCGCGTCCGACCCTGGTGTAAGCCAAGGTCCGGGGCGAGGAGGAATGGGACGCCGTCGCCTCCCTCTGCAAAGCAGTTATGCTAGCGAAGGAGGTGGCGGAACGTGAGAGGGAGAGAACCTCCCGTCCCAGCCGCCGCGGGCGGCGCTCCGGGCGTCGGGGGCCACGTGATGGCTTCCGGCCACCGAAGACGCGGGCCTGTGGGCGGTGAGTGATGGGCTAGCTCGCCGTCCGTCCGTCTTATGACCATGACAGGCCGTGTCGACGCCGCGTTCATGTTCCACGCGCGCCTCAAAGAGATGTCAGCAACATGGAAGGGGCCCGCAAGGGCCGTCGGGACTGCGGGTTGTTCGCAAGAGTAGTGTGATCTTGTGGAATAACTAGCAGACCAGGCAGACGTCGTCCTGCCCGCACAGCAGCGCCACCTACTGGGTCCAATTGTGTTTTCAAACCATCCAAGAACCCATTGAAATATGCACAAACACAAATACCCAGACCCGAAACAAATATCTGTAGGCCATACAAATATTTTTTACTACTACGCTAGGGAATGCAATCTCGACCTCGCGAACCCGATCACCCAAGATCTCGCCTCATTTTTCGAGATCAATCTCGAACCATAATATGAAGAGATCTCGACTGACATTGACGAGATGAAGCGGCAGTAGTCAGCGACGCGTGACGCCTGTTCTTTGCGCGCGAGGAGTCTTTGACTGGCGAAGGAAAGTGTTGGACTGCATACGACTGACATAAGATGCCTTGTTTTACATAGCGACTGACATAAGATGCCGTTTATTCGACAGCACTATTTGTTCTTTTAGGAAGCTATTACCAAAATCACTCTTAGTTAGGACTGATCACTCGTAATCACTCCTAGATTAGGAGTGATTTTGGAAATAGCATTATTTGTACATTTTTGATTTCACTATCATTATCTTTTTTTAAAATAAGTACTGTCTTTATAAGAGATTTTACGGGTCTGAATTTTTGTGTTGATTAACATAAGATAAGTAAAAAAATATAAAAATAAAGACTATCTTTCAATAATTCATGTTGTGTCTAACTGTCATCATAACCACAAATACAAAGCAGTTTTAACCATGTTACAATTATCTTATTAAAACAATACTTTCCGAAATGTCGAGATCTCGAAAATGCCGAAATCTCGCCGAGATCGAATTTCTGATCTCGTCTCGAGATTGCATTCCCTATACTACGCCAACCATGCCGTCTTTGATTGCCATCAACCGAGCACAAATCCAGAGTACGTGGCTGCTACTGAGAAATTTCTGATGGAAAACGCCATTAACACTTTGGCCGACCTGGGAACTGTACCCAGTTTTTTAATTTTTTTATTTGTTGTCTCTACATCAGTTAAATTACGTTTTTTCCTAATTGCGTATGGTGCAGAGCTTACTTTCTTCAACAATGTCGTCTACGTGGGGCCCACAGAAACATAGCATCTAAAGTGCTCGCGGACGGTGAGCTATCCCATTACTCACCGTCCACAGGCCCGCGCCTACGGTGGCCGGAAGCCATCACGTGGCATCCGACGCCCAGAGCGTCTCCCGCGGCGGCTGGGACGAGAGGTTCTCTCCCTCTCACGTTCCACCACTTCTTTTGCTAGCCTTTCCATTCCCTTTGGCCCCGGACCATGGGCTGAACCAGGATCGGACGAGAGAAGTCGCCGCCACCAATCGCTGTTACGAGAACACGGTAGGGGAGCCCTACCGCGCCATAGTGGAGCAGACCTCCACGACGTACTCCACCGTGTCCTCCGACCGATCTTCGCAATGGTGCGTCCTGCACTCCTGCTACAGTGTTCGATTTATTATTCAATCATTAAAAATTCTACTGGTTAATCCAACTAATGTGGAACTACTTTACGCTGTAAACCTACATAATTTCATAAAAAATCAATATACATTAAAAGGAAAAATGTACAACATTTATATCATTCAAAAAATGAACAAATATAAAATATCACCCACCATCGGAACTTCCATAATTTCAACGTTGCAAAACTATCCATTACATAATAATTATTAATAATTACGTATTCGATAAATCGTATCCATGTGATATCACAAAAGATAAAAGCTTGAATTATGAACATATTTTGTCTGTTATCAGCACGTTTCATCTTATCAGGCCAAAGACTCAAAGTTTTTAACTTACCCTATAATCAGTTACGTAAATTCTAGATATAATAAACAACGATAATCACGTAGAAACTGGCTGATGTCAAAAGCATCTCTTTAAATACGAATAGTATTTTATTCTTTGAACCATAATTTGTTTGAGATTCTTTCGTGTACTTTAAACATGGGGGGTCAAAAAGTGTTTTGGTCCTCCATAGGGATCTTGCTGATCTCCTCTTGCTACGTCATGGCGTGTGATGAGAAAGGACTATGCTTGGTATGGTTTTAAACTGATTTTTAAAGATTATCCGTAAACAATGATAAAGTGGAAGCGATTTGGCAAAGTAACAGAGTTTTACTGATTATAAAATGTAATAGAATTATCTGAAGTAAAACCTTATAGAAATTTCATACTTAAACATTCCGAAACAGGGAAAAGACACTAGTGTGTAAGAAACAATAACAATATTTTAATATTCTTGCAGCTAGAAGCATTGAAGGAGATGAAAGAATGCAAGAAAGCTGTGCTAGCTTCGTAAGTTATAAGAATCCTTGAAATCCTTGAAAGTTACTGACAGTATTTCCAGCCATAACCTAATCGCATTGAAAATTTTGCAGGTTGCTGAAGCCGCTTCTTACTACCAAGCTGCTCGGTATGTATTTCATCAATGAAGGTTTTTGGGAAAAACAATTATCAATCTTTATTATTTTTATAACTTTGGCGTTTATTTGCAGATAAGGACAAGAAACTTTGCTGTAAAGACCTTCCGCAGCGGCCTCCAACGATCATGTTGATGCCAGCATGCCCTCCACCATGTGGAGCGGCCCTGCCACCGATACTGCTGGCACCTCCTGCTCCCTTAATGTTGCCAGCACCTCCTCCGGCCCCCATCTACCTACCCGCGCCTGCCCCTGCTCCGGTCTGTTTGCCACCACCGCCAGCTCCGTTGGTATTACCTGCTCCTGCGCCCGCTCCCCTGTGCTTGCCAGCACCTCCACCGTGTCTGCCACCACCTCCTCCGTTCGTATTGCCAGCGCCACCACCGTCGTTGATGCTTCCTCCACCTCCAATAGCGCCTATGTACCTTCCAGCACCTCTGCCTGCACCTATGTATCTACCGGCGCCTCCACCTGCGCCACTCTGCCTGCCACCCACAGCGCCTCCACCACCAGCACCATTTATTATTTCTCTTGTTCCCCCGCCTCCTCCCTGTCCCCCGCCGCCATGCTGTGGACCACCACCCCCTCCTCCTGGATATCCTATGACAGCTTACATGGTGGCCCCTCCGGTACCTATCACCTTAGAGCCTAAACCCTTGGAGCTCCCACCCTCTCCATGCTCGTGTTCATACAAATATTATTAATCAATTCTTTTTAATGTTAGTTTAGTTTTATTTATTTCACGTTCACATTATAAATAAACACACTGGCTCAAACAAAGGGTTGTTTTATTTGGTATGTCATAAAGGTGGTCGTTACCGAAGGCTGTTATTTGCCAGAACCCTGTAATTTCGACGTGGATACGCCCAAATTGCTGTGAATGGATTTCGCAAGTAGTGGTACAGGTGATACGATAAATAAACAGTGATAATAAACAATGACTATATAAAAAAAAATATTTGCAGTTTTTTGTGAAAACAAAGTAACGGTACCGCGGCCTCGAGAAATACCGCGGCAAAATCAAAATCTATTTTTTTTATTTCGCATAGGACTACATTGTAAAACGTCGACAAAAAGGTGCGGCCTCGACAGAGATACCGCGGCCGGGATACAAAGGGCTAAGAAGGAACATGGGTGGTTTTTAGTCAGTAGAAAGTCTGACACTCCCTACCGCTCTGCCAGGGCGTGAGGAGTCATTTGATGATTTCCCAGTTTCCCACCCTCCAAAAAAAGAAAAGAAATTGGTACCTGTTCAGGCATTTAACTTCTTATTCATATACGTTTTAAGTGTATGTAAGTTTGTTACATGTTTGTGATTGGACATATTGTGAACCGCAATATTAATACATTTAAACAATACCGTTTCATAATTATATTTAACAATGAAGTCTGCGATTGTACCGGCTATACACCGGGAATATAAATTGTATGTCTGTACTACAAAATTGCACTTAATTTATTACTGATGTAGATAGTTGTGTAGACAACATGTTGGTTCAGGCAGTGGTGGACTTGTTCAAGCACAAAGTAGTCAGTAGTATTATTGTACTGGCATGTTGGTCACCAGTAGGTAAGTAACACGATATTGAGTTCAAAATTATAACTTTTTGGGGAATAACATAAAGCGTATAGGGGGGTATAAACGTCCCCTTAACGAAACCGAAAGACACTTGTTCTTTTGCTGTTTTTTTAATGAAGTACTGGTTTTTCAGATTCTAACTTTACTTAAATTATCTCAATGACCCGTTTACTTCTTAGCATCTACTAGCACAATGTTTTTGCTACATTGAGTTTTACCATAAAATGTGATCTTTCACCCCAAAAAAAAAAGTTATTTCCCAGCAATAATTTTTATTTAGTTTGATTATACATCAAACTAAATAAAAATTATTGCTTATTTAATACAGAGTGTAAACGAACCTTTCACAAACCCGTCAACCAAGCATTCTAGAATGCTTGGTTGACGGGTTTGTGAAAGGTTCGTTTACACTCTGTATTAAATACATATACGATAAAGGAAACGCATTAAAATACTATGTTTGGTACTACATACGACTGCCTCGTTGGTCTAGTGGTCTCAAGGACGACTACTGAGCATGAAGTCCTGGGTTTGATTCCCAGGTCGGGCAAAGCGGTTTAAACTTTAAAAAATTCTCAGTAGTAGCCACGGAGCCTAGGTTTCTGCCCGGTTGATGGCAATTATTCTCAGCCCCTATTAGGGCTTAAAACATAATTAGTGAAATGAGGACATAATAGGTACATCGCTGCCTAACCCTTCGGAAAGTAGAGGCGTTATGATATGCAATGTTTTTAATAAAATGGTTAGTTTCGATTGCTTATTTGACTCAAAGTCAAAGACAAGTGAGGATTACATAATGAAAAGTTTTCAAATGGAATATTAACCGTGTTTACTATTTGTTTTGAGTTCCTGAGATTTCGGCGATATTGCAAGCAACAGCGCTGAAATAATATCAATTACCTACCTAAGTTAAACGTTTCGAATTTGTCAAGCCTGTTATTCCCGAAGGATTAGGCATAGGTGTACCATTGCGGATATGAGGAACAGGGTGTAAAGTTCCTCATCCCCCATAGAAAAGGGAGGATCCTCCGACCAGTCGGGTGTTGTGTCTGGTGGGCTAACTGCACAACATATGTAAGTCGGGATTTTCTACATACGCTAATGTCGCGGATAATGTTGATAGCGCGATGTAGGACTTGCCAATTTAGTCCGCATGTGTTGCGATAGATGTCGCTGTCGCCACATACCTAATAGTACACCCACATTTAACCAGGTATTTGTAAGTCCCATGTAATAGGAGGCGAGCCTATTGCCATCAATCGGGCACAAATCTAGACTTCCGTGGCAGATACTGAGAAATTCGTGATTGAAAAATCCAGTAACACTTTGCCCAGCAGTTGCGCTTGCTAGTTAAACCACCTTTATTGACATGAATGCTGTTTCAGATCAAATGAAGTTCACTCGCCAGCTCTCACAGCACGGGATGGCAGCTACATTCTCCTGTAGCCCGGCCATCTTGGATCATATACGCCATCACTATCTACAGGGAGTTCTTTACATGACCAACGAATTTGACGACATGCCTATGTTCAAAAAGGTGTAATATTACAATTGATTAGTTTTTTGTGGAAAGAAATGAGTTTTAAATATCTACTTATTTTGTTATTAACATCATTTGTAAAGTTTGACAATGAAAGTGGCAACAATCATAAAGGGAACCAAACTTGTGCCTCGGAAAGCGCCGGGTTAATCTGTCTGCCTGTCGTTTGTAGGTCTGTAGTTATGAGTAGTCATAGTCCGTTTACATACGAAGTCTGGGATCTTGTTGCTGACGACATTATCAAGTCGTTCCTAGAAAAATGATTATTCGACAGTTTGGCTTTAAACTGTTAGACTAGCCACCGACCCTAAAATAGTTGAAAAAAATGCTAAACTGGAGTACCAGTGGGTATAATTCCCACTGTCCCGAGCACGTACTGTGTATTGTCTTTCAAACAAAAACATGGAATTGTCAAGTACTCTGCGTCCTACTCATCCGACCTGCTCCCGCTCGCCTAAAATACCAACTAGAATTGACTTCTGATTTAGCTGCCTCTTTCGAGGTTTAAGTTTGGCATAACATTACTAACTCGGCTTTTATTAAACACGGCAACTGGTTACACAGGTCAAGAAAACACACTTTATGATGAAGTACAAGTGGCTCATATTAGGCGATCATGTGCCTGACGTGTTGCGTAAGATCCGATACGACTCTGACATATCCTTCTTGAAATGGAAACATGTTATCGCCAGCAATGTCACCAAGGACTCTACAGGTAAGTGTATTTAGCGTGTTTTATATTTTGAGTCATCCATGCCGAATAAATTATTGCTTATTTAAATATTGTCAAAAAAATAACTGTATTGAATATTTTTTTCATGCCTAACATATCAAACAGCACGTCTGTGATTAAATCAGTTATATATAAAGCCTTAGATCGAAACAACTGTAAGTCATGGGGAGAGGCCTTTGCCCAGCTGTGGGATAATGCAGGTTAACAGTATCAAGATCAAGCGAGCCTATCCTCAACAAACGGCCGCAAATTCAGACTTCATACTACTTACTGAATTCTTGATAGGAAAATTCAATAAAGCTCCGTTTGACATGAAAAAAAGAGGTACAGTCTCCTGCATTTGCGCTTGGTATACCTATGAAGCAGCGAACAGTTAATACAACTCCTCTCATTTTAGCTATATCGGCGGACCCAAGGACCCCTATCCACATCTACGACGCCTACGTGCACCCTAAAGATGGCATCTCCGTAAACCCCTGGGCTTATTGGACTAACTCCTCTGGACTGGTTCTGACGCACGAACGCGAAAAAATCCTTAGGAGGCTTGACTTGAAGAGATATCCTCTAAGAATAGCTACCCCAGTATGTTACATTAATTGTTTTCATTCAGAAAATAAACTAAAACTTGACTACGGAAAAATAACTAACAACAAAATATTACATATTATACTAGTGTAGCGGTCAAGATGTAATATTTAAGACATCATTACCGATGCGTTATCATGTGTCTAACCGCCGTATTCAGAGATATTTAATGATTACTTCAGCTGTTACTTAGTAAAGATTTGACATACAAAACCATCACTAAAGTGTCAAAATCTATACTATGTGATGGCTTAAGTAATCATTAAACGTCTCTGAGTGCGGCAGAGTCAATTGGTGTATAACTAATAACTAACGAACCTTGAAATAGAACGTTATGCAAGTCGAATCATGACATGATAACTGGTATCATGTATCAGGTATTAAGGAAACATACGCCACAGAGCGCAGTAGAATGCTACTACGACTACAACTTCTTTTCTTTGCCTAATAACTGGGACGAATAACGTTTGTTCTGCAGGTAGGACACTATTCCAGTGACAAGTATGACGGCACATTCGTGGAGTTTCTAGAAGACGAGTCTATGTCAGACCAGGATCCCGGTATTCGAAGTGGGTACGGAACAGCTATGCTCCTCACTGAGGTTGTGAATGCACAGTTAAGTAACTCAGCATGGAATGTTAGGAAATTGGCTACTTTTCACACAGGGGAAATACGGCAAAACAATGTGGTTTAATTATAGTTTAAAACAAAATTATGTTATCTTTAAACATTATTAGTACCACGCTTAAGTGTCAATAAGTCGGACGCACGATGGATCGACAATGTTGCTGAGACAGACTGGGTGCGGGATGCTGAGAACATAATATTGTGGTGCAGCTTGGGAGAGTTCTTATTACAACAGTATAAAACAATAGGATGTGTTGACTAATTGGTTTATTCACAGTAAAAATCAAATGTTTCAGAGATGTTCTTATAGAGAACGAGTTATGGGCAGCCGAGATCAACAACAACAGCATGTACGTGATGGTCTCCACCGGTGAAGCGGACATCTCGGGGGCAATACTGCGCATTTTGTGGGAGAGGACCTTCACCCTTGACTATGTCATGCCAATATGGCCGTTCAGGTACCTTGAATTGAAAGTAAACCTTAATACTATACGCTAAGAATGAGAAAGCAAACAATGTGTCAATACCATTTTTGTGGGCCCTACGTTTCCGTTAATATATTTCTTAGCATTTGTTACTTTATTCCAACTGGAATTATTATTATCACCTGAAAATTGAACGTTCAACTGCCGACGACCTCATAAGAACGGATGGCAGGCAAACAGAGCTAGCTAACTCGTTCCCAGTTGTTGACCACATAAATTGGCAAAGGCTGTGTTGACTGGTTTTTAAACATTTTGCTACTGAACAGGGTAGGCTTCACGTACTTAGCAGAGCGTGAAAGCAGCAGCAACATGTACTTGGAGCCATTCTCTCCGGGTGTGTGGTGGTCCTGCCTGGTCATGATGGCTATCTTAGCGATGGTGGAGCGAATAACGTCCAAGTCACCGAAGGAGAAGGACGGCGCCTTGTACACTGTACTTACTACCTGGTTGCAGCAAGGTAAGCCTCGATGGTTGAATTATGTTATAGCTGAGGTGCCCTGTTAAGGACGTTTAAGCTGAATAAGTTAGTTTCAAAAAGTTCAATACAGCAATACATTTCCATAATTGGCATTAATCTTTAATTTTGTATCTTGTGTGTAAGGCACAAAAGTGCATGTATATTAAACTCAACTTCCCAACTAAATTAGCCAGTGAACTCTGCAAAAGTAATCGACAAATTGCAGAGAGTTTCTAGCTAATTTAATTTGACCCTGTATTAACTTATTAACTTTTCCACCAGACGCCAGTGCAGTGCCCGAAGGCGGGTCAGGCCGCTTTGCGTTTACGGTCCTCTCCGTGAGTGCGATGTTAGTGCACGCGTACTACACGTCGGCCATCGTCTCCGCACTGATGAGCACCGGTCGTGGTGGACCTGACTCTCTGAAGGCGCTCGGAGACTCCAAGTACGCCATCGGCTCGGAGGATTATGATTATATGCGTTATTTGTTCTTTGATGTAAGTAGTTTAAGCACGATAACTTGAAAATTATAATATTGAGAATCAGTACAAATTATTATTTAGTTCAACTCAACAACTCAATATAATAATATGAGAGAGAGATCCGATCATAATGTTACCTCGCTGAAAAAACTGAAAATGGGCTGTATTAACCAAATTGAAGACATGTACTTCACAAAGTTTACCAATTACCTACAGGACGCCAAAGCGGTAAGGTTTTATCCAATTAAGACGTCTTTACAAATACAGGTGAAAACCACATGGGATGACCTAGAATACTTAAAGAAGAAAAAGATGACGTCGAACTTCTACCAAGAACTAGAGCGCGGAGTGGAACTGATCCAGCAAGGCAGCACCGCCTTCCACAGCGAGTACAACCAGATATACCCGCACTTCAAGACTTTCAGCGATGAGCACATCTGCAAGCTGCAGCATGTTGATACCATTCCTGAGGTATGTTGAGGAAACTACTGATTCAAAAATGTATTGAAAGTTACAGCTTTTTAGAAAGTTATTTACTGAAGGACGGATCATCAGAATCAACCTGAAACATTTGGCCTGCTGGGATACGGGCCTCTTCTCTTCTCTGATCAATACATAGAATATAATCTCACAGTTTTTCACACAGATGAAAATTGTAACACAGATATTTTATGAATGTTCCATTGCTCTACACGCTCTTTTACTAACACAACTAATATATTAATTAAACTACATAAAAACTTAAGAAGAAAAACTATACAGTGTGTTAAACAACCCATCACACAGCCGTCAACCAAGTATTCTGTACATCAAACTAAATACCCCTACGCAAAATTTTTTGCTTGGAAACGACTTTTTTTTTGAGTCAATAATCACATTTTACGGTAAAACTCAATGTAGCACTGTTAAAACATTGTGCTAGTGAATGCTTTGAATAGTAAACGGGTCATGGAGGTAATTTAAATAAAGTTATAACCTGAAACCTAGTATTTACAAAAACAGCTGTGAAAAATTTGGAACTTTGACACCCAATATCTCCGTAACTAGGAGGTTCCCGGTCTAGAACAAAAAAATGATCGCAGTGGCAGGGAGAACAAACACCCTTCGTTTGCGTTAAGTTTACTTTTACACCCTATATAGTATTCATAAATATCAAAGAATGTTTGTCGCCTACTCGTGTTAAAAACTTTTGATCCACAGACATTGACATGGATACAATCAACCAAAGATGGACAGTGGACGGAAGTCTTACGCACAGCTGGAGGATGGTTACTCGAGACCGGTTTAGGGAAGCGCCTGGTTGCTCGCCTAAGGGTCCCGCAACCTCCTTGCAGAGCCTCCCTTCTCGCTGAGAGGGTTAAATTGGGAGATATTGTACCGTTACTTGCCCTCACTGTGTTTGGGGCCTTTTTGTCAGTAGTTTTGCTTGGAGCAGAGATGATGTTTGCTAAGGCTAGAGGTGGAAGGCTGCGAGAAGGTGATACAAAACGAGCCACAGAAGATATTGATGATACTTCTGAAGTCATTGAATATGATGATAATAAAATAATATAGAGCCGTGATGGTTTGATGTTGTTATTGGTTTAGCACGGTTTTAAGAAAATTTGCCATATTTGTTTTACGAGTAATACTTAAATCAAGTAGAACGTTAACAGTTTGAATAGTAGGTATTAGTTTTAAACCGTAGATTCAAATATAGAAATAAATGAATATGTTATGTCCATTACCGCTCGTGTCTCATTAACCTAGCACTTGTTGGCACTTGTTGAAACTGACGCGACGACTAAATTATTTAATTAGAACGAGAAATATGTTTAGGTGTCACCTGGCATACCCACTCGCAGTTATTTTTTCAGACCTTTTATCAAATTGGGGAAGCTGATACATTTTTGATAATGCGTCACCGTTATAGGTGGTGTGTAAATGTTACATGTAATAAAATACAGTGATGGCCTCTGTATAAAATTGCAGCAGGTTGATCCCATATGAAAACTTGATGTTATTTTATGAACACGAAAAACCCTATGACATAATTTTGGCGTCTCTATTTTTACAATACCACTTGGCAATCTGATGAGTGAATATGTCTTGAGAACATTAAGTAGCCGTGAGAGCTTGACTCCCTTTAGTGACCTGAACGAACCTGAGTAAATGGAAGTACCTACGCCTGCTAACATTACCAAGAACTATCTTGTTTCCAACTAACCTATCGGTTTTACTATCCTCACGAACTTATCACAATTAAACTTATCATCTCCGTATCAGATCTCTTGCGAACAAAATCACGTTTGCCTTCAGATTACACTTTAAATAATACTTTATAAATCATAGTAGCATCAGTAGTAAAGTAATGTTGTGAAAAGACGTCTTGGAGATAGATCTTGGTCCACTATCCTGAACTGTTTTAAATTCATCACAGACTATGTACGATTGAAATTAACTGCGAATTTTCATTTTACTTGTACCAATACGAATTTGGGAGTTAAACAGTGAGGTCTACTAGGGCAGAAAGAATGTTGAAGATACTCTTCTTAATCAGTGCACTGTCGATCGGCCTCTGTTATGGAACTTCGAGCACCTGCCAGAGTTTGCAGCAGTCACAGGTGAGTCGGCCTACCGATGCTGGTTTTAAAAAGGGTCTGAGAATATTCTCGTGTGCTGAATTATTTGGCTCGTCTTACAAGAGCACACCAGTTTGTTACACCAGTTACCATAATGGGGATAAGGGAATATATGTCGCTGTACCATGATCGATTTGATTAAATATTTAAATGAATACATACCTATTTCATTGTTTAAAGTATTATTTTGTCAATGCCAAAAAAACAAGAAATCAGCGTTTGTTTAGAAGTAACCTAATCACCTACTTACTCGTATAATTTCAATTGTTTTCGAATTTGTATAACTTAACCCAGTTTTTGATGTGATAATTTAAACTGGTTATTTCCACTTCAACATGGCCTATTACTCCCATACTGCTTAAGTATAGTTTCACAGATTCTGAAATTGAAATTCTCAATTCAGAAACTGTGAAATAATATATGCTGCTTAGCGCGTCAGATAGGTACATTCCTACCTCTATCACTTGTATCACTTATACTTTTGTCTTTAGTGCTGCACTGCGGGACGGATGCTAAGCCAAAACGTCTGGAAGACAGTATCGATATTAAATCGTTAATGGTTTCAGTTTTCTTTAAAGATGGCGGCCCTTAACGAACGGATGAATCAAATGATCAGCGCTCTGTATTCCTCGTGTAAGTATTCACGTTTGTCAGCAATTACTGTGAATATCGTAAGGTCAATTACACAATTATACTCAGTCTATTGCACTTGTTGACCCGTGTCCTTTAGAAACATTCAAAAATATTTTTAATCTTCTACACTAACTAACTCAAGAGTACATACAGAATACTCTTTCTCCTCAAAAGTACGAGAAAATACCGAACTTTATTAAAAAACTAGAAAATCTGACGACCAGTCTTACCAAGGGGGATTGGATTACCCAGTACTAACTAAGTTGTGAAGGTCAGATAGGCAGTCGCTTCATGCAAAAAACTGGTATTCAGTTGAATCCGGTAAAACTTTAAGCCGACCCCCATAATGTGTTACTGGCCTTAAAATTATATTGTAGTACGCGTTTAACTACTGCGTGCTCTCAGCTGACGGTGCACTTTGAATGGAATGCAATAAAATAATTTGTTCAAAACACACTAACCTGATCAGAATTATCTATCTATTTAGACACTTAGAAACTAATAATAGAACATAGCACCACGAACTCACGACTGTTTACTCAGAAAAGTAGGGCAGAGGTGTATCTACCTTCTGTACACCATCACTTCGACAGTTATGTCCAAGATTTTTTCATTGAAGTAATTTCTAGTAGAAGTTCGAACACCGAAAGGGTAGTATAACTAGTCAGTACCATACATCTCTGCCTGCTATTATGGAACCCAGCCATCATACTATGTCGGGTTCAAATGGAGATTTTCAGGAAAAGTACCGTTACGGAACAAATATTAGAAAAGCTCATAATGCACTTATCTTCCTTTTGGGTTACGCCACAGTAGTATAAATACTAACAATGACTAAAAGTGACATCCGAAAGCTAGCCAAACCGTAAATAAAAAGTAAAACAAACGTCAAAATATTTATTTAATTTCAGCACCGTTACTGCGCTCGATACAGCCGACTGCAATCAGCGCTCCATCCAACGACACGCCAGCATCATCTACTGACTTCACTTCAACGCCACCTACGACTCCTTACGATCCTTCCACGTACAGCTATTTGTACCCTCAAGTGATATACGTGCCTCCTTCGACCAAACCGCCTTCAACAAATCCACCACCAGCTGTAGCCACGTCTTCTACTGCTGCACCTAGCCCGTACTATTACGAAAGCCCGCCCCCTGAATATCCTGGTCCTATGGCTACGCCAGCGCCACAGCCATGGCCATATGGTTATGAGTATCCTTACCCGCAGTATGCACCTCCTGCACCTACATGTCCTCCACAGTGCACGCCGTATCCTCAACCTTACCCAGCGACACAACACGAGTACCCACCGTCTTTGTATAAGCCATTCCCTCCTCCCTCTGGATCTCCGCCTGCTTATCCACCAGTACCTACGTATCCACTGGCGC
This sequence comes from Diarsia brunnea, assembly GCA_949774965.1. Taxonomy (NCBI): domain Eukaryota; kingdom Metazoa; phylum Arthropoda; class Insecta; order Lepidoptera; family Noctuidae; genus Diarsia; species Diarsia brunnea. The sequence goes on along the minus strand of OX459016.1, from coordinate 4,775,591 downwards.
CCGCATACCCACCAGGTCCTAGTTACCCAACAGCCCCTGGTTACCCCCCACCTCCAACATACGCATCGGCGCCTGTGCCCTACCCTCCAGCGCCGGCTTCTTACCCTTCGGCTCCTGCTCCTTACCCACCTGCGCCATCTTCTTACCCTCTAGCGCCATCCTACCCTCCCCAGTATCAGCCTGGGTACCTACCAGCTAGTCCAGCCCCATCGTCCTATCCCGCACATTACCCAAAACATCCTGAACGAGTACGGTACAGTTAGCGTAGAGGAAAAAGTATATTTTAATATAAATGTAAAGTCTAATTTATTATTAAATAAAAAAATAGTTACTTATTTACTTCCTGCATTTTATTTTGTATGTTACGTTATGATTAGGTATAAATAAATTGTGTCAACAACAACAATTGCCTCTTTAAAACTATCAAGGTTGGTCGCCATCTTACATTATAATACAGTAAGTTCCCGAAGCGACCATGCACCCATATCGTGATGCATTATGTGTTAACTATTAACTGACTGTTTAACCTTTGCCCGGTGGTTATTCATTGTGACGATATGGTCACGGTGTAAAGAAATGCAAATCAGATATTATGAAATATTCAAGCGGAACAAAAACAGTATTTATTTAATTCGTATTGTGTAGTTCATCATCTTCCTGCCCATATCCCATGTTATTTGGGGTCAGCACAACCCGTTTTTTTCTTCCATTCTCCCTTGTCAGTCGTCACGCTATAATTTATAACTTTATCTTTCATCTCATTTCTCACACACTCCATCCATCTCATCATCTTTTCTTTAGTCTTCCTCTTCCTCTCCATCCATCTGCATTTATATATATTTATTACTCTTTCAGTTACATAAATGCGATTCATCCCTCCTCATCACATGCCCATACACAGTCGATTCTCTTTTAACTTTTCTGTCACATCACACCTCCACCTTCACATTCTCATCTCCGCAAAATGCAATCTTTTTCTATCCATCTTCTTCATAGTCCAACATTCCGATCGATACAGTACGACAGGCTTAATCACGGACTTGTATATTCTCCCTTTTAACTTAAAAGTCATCCGCGGGTCGCAAGTTGTACCTGTGACCTGTCGCTATTTCATCCATCCTGAGTTTATCCGGTGCATTACGTCCCGGTCTACTTCGCTATCCCCCTGTGCGACCGGTGCGACCTGTAGACCAGTATACTGGGTTGTGAAGGTCAGATAGGCAGTCGTTTCATGTAAAATTCTTGTACTCAGCTGCATCCAGTTAGACTGTGACAAAAAAAATCGCATAGTGCTCTATTATCGGAGACTAAGTAACACATTTTGTAAAAAGCATGTTGCATTATTGCTCAACCTTAGAAAACATGTCCTATCTAATTTTAAAATTATTACTTGGAAATTTTCAAAATCATTTCACAATGAATTGATAGTGTAACATATAAATGCATGTGTTGAATGTGGAAGGGCACAACTTGTTCATCATGGGTCTCTTGTACATAATCATTGGCTTGGCCATTCAGGTAAGTCCCAAAAAATTATGACTAAATATTTTAAGAAATCTTCGGGGACTTGAACACTTCCGTTCTTTGCACAGTCAACATTTAATGATTCCTCTAACTGGTTAACCGTAACTGATATGATTATTTCTTATTTATGTTGTTTCAGGGTTCATTTACTTTCGCCAATGAAACATGCAGTGAAGAACATGTTTACAGTGGTGAGATAGCAAACAATGACACGGAAATAAACGATGAGACTATCAATGAGTTTCCCACCGGACAAAAAGACTGGATCGATTTCTTCCTTCTCCCTGACGCACACTTGCATCCGACCTCTTCGGTCGCCATGATGACCCAAGCTACCAATTCTGAAAAATCTGTCGAAGAACAATTAGATGAAATCAAGGAAATCGCACAAAAGATTACTCTTGCTATCCAGAGCGAGATGGCAAACCTCCTTACTTACGCACTCAACAGCTGCGATAAAGGAGACGAGGTAGATGAAGATGGAGAAGACAATACATTACGCAAGAAGAGATCAGTAGAAACTCCAATGGCCAGCACACAGCTAGTAACAAGATTGTTAAAACATATCAAATCTAACAACGAATTCCAAAACATTGCCATTGACAAAATGATGACTGCACAGGAAATCGCTGACAAATACGGAGTTGAATTCAGCCCTGACACTGAAATCCTTTCCGACCTCGCTTTTACTGCTAACCAGCAGGCTAAGGAAATGAACTCCTTGTTACAAGAGTCTATTGAAATGAGGAATGTTAGCCAGAAAGTTGAGCATACTCCCGTTGAAGCACCGATGAATGGAGCTCACGAAAACGATGGTTATTATGTTTACCCTATCCAATATCCTGAACAGAAAACTTTTACTTCCTCTCAGCCAACAGTGAACCATCACCACCACGCAGACTCCTTCCCAAACTATTACAACTATCCCTATGAGACCCAGATCCCTCCTCCCGTCAACTACTACAACAGTCCTCCTGTGAGCAAGCGTCCCAACTTCTACGACACTGTGTCTTACGCTCCTCAAGACTACTCCTACTGTTCCATGGAACCTGTTACTTCTGCATCAACTATCATCATGCCTTTCGAAGAGTTCGTAGAGCCTGAACCAGAGTTAGTAGGAGAGGAACTTGAAGAGACAATTTCTTCTAAAGTATACGTGGATCGTGGGGAAGAACCAGGTTCGGCAACTGTCAATCACGTCATGACTTACACTGTTGGTGAAAAATCATACTTCAGAACCCCCGAGATTGAGAGGTTACCGCAACAAATGCAGTATTGTTTCTTCCTGTAAACTTGAATTTTAGTTATATACTTATTATTATTTTTTGTAAATAAAATGTATTTTATCGCAGCTACAACCTGTGCATAATAAAACAAAATGCTGTGATTTAAAGTATTTGTATTTTTCTCATTAGTTAATGCTTCAAATACCTTAACCCACGTTTTGTAGCAATCCTTCAGACATTTTCAGTTCGTTTAGGTTATATAAGGTTTTTAAATAAAAACACATAATATTCGACTTACGTCACTTTAATAGATTTAAATAAATATCCAAACATATTTACTAAATCTTAATTTATCTTAACATTAACTATGTTCCTTTGGTTATATTTGGCACTTGGCGTTTTGATTGGTGCATTCATATCCCTTCATTTTCCAATAAAATGAAGAAGAATGCGCGAGTTTTTGGTAAACACTAAAATTATAATATTAGACTATAGTAATAAATACATTACATTTGGTAACAAAATAGTTTCAATATGTTTTTATTTATAATATTGTGACAGAAAAGGCACATTTATTGCAGGGGCATAGACAGTGCTTTACCAATAATAAGTAATATTTGAGATTAAATAAGTTGTTAGTAGAATCTATAAAAAATTATAAAATATTTGGTTTACATTCTGCAGTACTATATATGTATCAACCTTTTCCTTTGGTTACTTATACAAGGTAACGTTTACATTTCACTATTATATATCTTTCTTTCATTAAACCAAATTACAACATTAAATTAGGTGTGCGTAGCAATATAAAATACTTTTTATTTCGTTTTTCAAACCAACTTTTATTCATTGCCTAGGCACCATCTGGCAAATAACCGCTACTAACACATTTATCTACGAATTCCAAAAATATCATTTAACTGTCCTTCATGTTTAATACATTAAACATTCCTAAATAACGACTTCGCATTGTCGCTTAATAAACAAATTACTCACTAATTAATTTCTTTATAGAATTTCTACAAGATTTTTACACCAAATTCTCCAAAAAAACACCTTACAAGAATTTTCAGAGTATTATTCCAAAATCACAATAATCTACGCTTTACAAAATATTGCGGCTCTACGAACATAGACAAAACCAAAATGGAATCTCTAAATCATACAAAGAGTTTACAAAATTGGAAGGACCTGTTCCACAATCATAGAGCCGCAGTAAATTCACCACTTCTTTTTAAATTTTCCCTTAAAGGCGGTAATATTGACAGACGGTGCGCGTTCAGCGACGCGGTCGCTCATATCTGTCGCATGTAGTAAGCGGGCGGCCGTTGTCTTTACAATCACTAGCTATCGCTCGGCGACAGATAGCCAGCTATCTGTGAGCGTAGTAAGCACTGTAGGCACTATTGTGACCCGAGTGGGGTTGGTAACTGAAACAATACAAGGAATATTTTAATGAACATTTTAAAAGTACGTTTGTAGAGTAATAAGCGTATTTATTTCAGGTTATAAACGTGACTTGAATCCATTTAGCACCTTGCAACTGAAGTGAGTGTTATACTCAACGCATAGTTGAGTAAACAACTAAAAAGCGCTACACGACACGTTGGATAGGTGAATGTAGACTCGTTTGAGATTCTCGTTATGAATTTCATACAGTGAGCTTCATATTCTGTGGATTGACATAAACTACTCAACAGTTTATTTACATCATTTTCAGTCATAGTAAAACTACATTTAATTGATGAATAATCGGTAACCAGACCCAAGCTTTGGTGTAAAATGCGGCACCGCCCTAATATTTGTGGGATAACAACATATGATTCCAAAACTACTACTTTGAATACTTTTGCTGAATAATTTCTAAATAGTCTACGACATCTAGTTTAAAAATGCTGCCAAATGTTCATGGAGATATTGGCATTAGATCCACTTTGATTATCAACAGGCTAACAAAAGCATATCAAAGTTATTTTAGGGTGTCACATCTACCAGCACGGAATCGCACTTTTGTGAACTTCTATCTCCTTCTGTTGCTCAGTGCCGTCATTTGCTAGACCAAGAAAGCTATAGCACGCGGCAGCATCGACGATGCAGTCGGCAGCACGCTCTGCTAGGTGAACCGTTAGACGTACCGCACGGGATGCGCGTGCGGCGGGTAGAGCGGGCCGCAGGCGCTGGGCTCGGCGGCGTAGGGCTGCGCGAGCTGCGGGCACGCCTCCGCGGCCGACGACTCGCGCCGCCGCGCGCTGCCGCGCTGTTGACTCTGTTCGGGGGGACTGGACACACAAACATACACAATTAATACAATTTAAAACAAAGAAAAAGCAACTTGAAAAAACACAAAAAGTAACCATTTTCTACATATTAAGTACTTTTTTACTGGGATAAGCCCTCCACTGTATATCCCCCTAGGTACTTCTGAAAACCAGAATCAACAGCGGTGTCTAGAAACACTTCGAGGCAAAGAAGTTTGACTAGCGCCGGAGAAATGTCAAGACATTTATCCCATTAATCTAAAAAAGTGTGACGGAGGATCTCTCCTTTGTTCCCATTTTTTGTTCAATTTGTTTTAATTAATTTTTAGAAGAGTGAGTAATTATCGTGTGACATCCACGAATCTGTACTGGGAACCGTGGATTCCGTTTCGCGAAAAATAGGCTTGCATCCCAGTAGGCAGTGGCAACACATTATTGTATCAGCCGATTACACAAGTTCTGTACTTTTTAATTATTTGATTACCCTCTGCTGTATCTACAAGAGGTCACCAGTTTAGTCTAATCAATATTTTTTATTTATCACGCCCATCTGTTATATTTATTTAACCACAAAAATCTTAGTATAGATAGAATTAAGTGATCACAAATCAATAAACACTGATACTGAAACTTAAAACCGAGTTAATTGCACCTATAAGTCGAGGAAAGCTTTACCGTTTCAAGACACGAAACCGTTTTATAAATGGACTTGTATTACTAATCATCTTTAGTTTTTAACTAAATTAATGACTGCCAACTATTAACATGTGATACAAACGAAAAAAAAACAATAATAATAGCGTCGCCCGCCCAGTAGGCGGGGTCGTATTACTTCGCGTTAATTCTCTATTTTGACAGCGCGCGACAAATGGCACTGATACGCCAGAATACTTCCCTCCCGGAGTTATTAATCGATGGTACCAGGAAGTAGGACAAGGACAAAAAGGTTTATGATATTTTTTGTCCCCCTCTTACAGTTTGTGCATGTGTAGATTGACTGTTCACAGAACTGCGGATACTTTATCACTCGTTTTAATTGCTTAGACGACAAGTTGGTCATGAATTATTTTAGTGGACAGTTCATAATTTTTTGCAAGCCTGTTTTGCTTTATCTAAAGTTTTTTCAATTTTTCATATGATAGCGATATCCAAATAATTATACCTACGAGGCATTCTATTATTTTAATTTAATGAACCTTCTCATGAAAGAGCTTATGAAAGGAGATCTTTCATTGTCACTCAAGCGAAAAATCATGGACATGTGCATTCTTCCCCTTTTTGACATATGGATCTCAGACTTGGTATTTGACAAACATTCAAAAGTCCAAGCTCAAGGTTTGTCAACGTGCAATGGAGGGTAGTATCCTAGGCGTTAAACTAATCGACCGTATACGCAAGACCACACTGCGCTCCAAATAACAAATCACTGACGTCCCTCAAAAAGAAGCTAAACCGAAGTGGGACCGGGCTGGCCATGTCTGCCGTATGACCAACGAGCTGTGGGCCAAAATAACCACGTTGTGGAGCCCTGACACAGCCAGAAGGCGACGCGGTAGACCTTGTAGGAGATGGCAGAACGAGCTGGACAGAAACAACGACATGGTCCACATTGGCCCTGGATCGCAAAATTTGGAAGTCATTGCATTTGCCCAGCAGCATGACACAGGCTAACAGTAAATCTACTTAGTTTATTATAGTATTTCTTCAGTATCTTCACCACCATTGGTGAATCCCAAAACAATCAAATCACCTGAAAACAGATTTCCTACACGATTGGCTGTTCATAGTCACGTAATTGCTATAATCGGTACATAAAACGTGTGCAGTTTACCGTACCGTTACAATAATGGTTGACAGCCTAGATTTATGGCCACACTGGTAGCCAATGCAGTGGGCAGGATGGCCGTAACCGCGGCGGGCTATAAACAAGAAGTTTGTATGCCCGGGAGCAGACTGTTTAGTGTTTATACTGTACAGTCAAGCGCACTTTGGGCTTTTATGGCTGAGTGAGTTTTAAAGTGGAATACTTTTTAAAAAGAGGGTTTATATTTCTGGTAGCAATTACAGAGTTCATTTTATGGCACAAGGAAATAACAGATTTATTCAGGATATAAAATTCATGTCAGTTTTTGGACAGAACAACATTGTTTTTTCATAACAAACTAGTTGTAGGAACTACTTTTTATGGTGGAAGTATTTTTTTGTTTCATCGTAAATTATAAAATCAGAGTCTCAACTGTAGCAGCGTATAAGTGAAAGTAACCTGTACTTATTAAATGTTTATTTGACCGAATTTGCATTTTCAATTCGAAGAAAACTAAAAAATCTGATGAAAATAAATACTTATTAAAGTATGTTGCACCTGCCTGTACCTACAGTTTTATATAAAATGCACTCGTCCACATCTAAAGTAGGTACATAAACATCTGGGAGAGAATGTTTACAAAAGAATTAATATTACAGAGAACGCACCGCGCCGCCTCCCACCGTTTGATACAAACCAGGTTCACGGGCTTTAGGTACTGATCTCTATAATTATTTACCGTGAATTAGTTGTTTCATATAAGGTAAACTTTGCGTAATATAGGGTGTAAAAGTACCCTTAACGCAAACGAAGGGCACTTGTTCTCCCCACCACTGCGATCATTTCATTTTGTTCTAGACCATACCTAGGAACCCCCTAGTTACGGAGATATTGGGGTTTAAAGTTCCAAATTTTTCACAGCTGTTTTTGTAAATACTAGTTTTTCAGGTTATAACTTTATGTAAACATTACCTCCATGATCCGTTTACTATTCAAAGAATCCACTAGCACAATGTTTTAACAGTGCTACATTGAGTTTTACCGTAAAATGTGATTTTTGACCCAAAAAAAAAAAGTCGTTTCCCAGCAAAAATTTTTGCGTAGGGGTTCTTAGTTTGACGTACATACTCGTAATGCTTGGTTGACGGCTGTGTGATGGGTTGATTTACACCCTGTATACTCGCTGTGTTTGTATATTATTGCTTAGTGATTTACTTTTACGATGAAAATGAATGTACCTACATAGCTATAAAGAACTTACTTAAACTGTATAACTACAGAAATAAAGGACGCTACCCCCAATAACAGTAGAGGTAAATAATTAAAACTTAAATCTCTCGAATAACGCAGTTCAAACAAATTTACTGAAAACAGAAAACTACAAAACAATAAATTTTAAGGATAGAGATACTTTTTTTTATTTTGGCGGGAACGGGAAACGAGCCGTGTCCGCCATAACTGTCGTGCGTAACTCTTTACTCTATGGGCACGTCGTAAAAGTAAATTGTCACCGGCTGTTGAAATGAGTTCCGAAGCGTCGCATGAAAACTTTGTAAATAAATTGATTCATAGCCCTACTGTGGGGCGCGGGAGAAATGTGGTTTCGTTTACCCGACCGTTAATGTCTCGTTAATTTCTTAAGATGGTCTCATGTCAAAATATGGCGCATAATAAATTGTGGAAATGTTTGAAAAGCCAATAAGTTGTGACTTGTTTTTAATCTTAAACATTTTATGGAAATTAGATCATCCGTTTTGATAGTAATACTAAGTTAGAGCTAAGTGACGGTCGAACTCACCAATCATCGGGGTCGCAGTCTCTAAATCCCTTCGCGAAGGGATTGCTCGCTATTTTCAATTGCGTTATCTGTAAAAACAAAAAGGACGCTTTTAATTTTGCAATAGATGCTTATAAGTAAAGTTATTTTTTGCCAAAGAAATCACCGATCGGCACTCAGTTTTCTTAAGTGATATTCTGGAGGACCCTCACAACAGTAGTTCAGTCAGTGCCTATCTCAATCTGTTGACTAACCGAATAAGTGTAGGGAAAAAGAGTTTAGGTAATACTTGGTATAGACAATCCACTCACCCTTTGGTTCTGGTAAGCGCATTCTTTGAAGGAAGTGTAGGGAAAAAGAGTTCAGGTAATACTGGCCATAGACAGCAATACTCACCCTATGGTTCTGGTAAGCGGTGACGGCGGTGAAGCCGGTCTCCGGGAACACGAAGGTGCGGTGCGCGCTGCTCTGGCCCTCGCCCGGCAGGTATACCACGTGCAGCCGCGGCTGGTAGCGGTGCATCGAGTTCAGGATTATCTGTACGAACACAAGAAAACTTAGATAATTCATAAAATACATGATTGAAGTCGATCTTTAGGTTAAGCCGCGCTTGCCTAGGTTTGTCTGTGCATGGGTGACCACTAACTACATACCAAGTTTCCTCCGTGCCTCGGAAAGCACGTAGGACGCCCAGTCTTACCAAAGGGTATCGTATTACCCAGTATTAACTAGGTTGTGGAGGTCAGATAGGCAGTCGCTCCATTGTAAAATACTGACATTCAGCTGCATCCGGTTAGACTGGAAGCCGACCCCAACATAGCTGGTAAAACTGGATAGACAACACTAGATATAAAAGGCATGTATTTAAATCGATATCTGAATATTCCTTTTTTTTTCGAACAAAATATTTCAAAGTTAAACCAAAAATACTGACTTGCACACAAATTATGCACACTAAAATACTAAATAAATCAAATTCAAATACCGTTTAATGGTATTTGCAGAACTGTTTTACTGAACTGATAACAACCTAACCTAACATAACCTAACCAAAAAAATAATAATTATGGACTAGCATGTCTGCGGAAATGTACTTACTCACGATAAGCAAAATAAAACCTAACTTAGCATAACTTAATCTGAACGATGTAGAGTGCAAGTTAGTATTTTTGATATACAATTCGTATTTTTCCGATGTACGAACCACATTTTTGGTGTGAATTCGCTAAAAAAGGTCATCTCGTTTTCTGTGCTTTTTTGTTTTTTTTTTGTAGGACATGTTTTTTAACAATTGGTTTTTTTGCACAGAATTGATTTTTTCGGTATGCATTCAGTTTATTAGTGGAGTTACCTAGTGTGCTGAAAAGTTATACAGATGTACATTTAAAAATATCCCGATATAAAATACAAGGTTTTTACAAATTCAGAAAGACTAAATATTAAGATTGAATTAAAAAAATAAGAAAAAAAAAAAGAAAAAAAAGGGCAAGATTCAAGTGGAAAAAGACACTCGGGGAACTTGGTTGGAAAGTTCCACATCCTCTATTGTATCAGGTATTGGTATATTTCAATATTTTCGTAACTAGGTTCCCAAGTAGATAAGTGTGGTCCAGAGTAAAAAAAATATCGCAATGAAGGGAAGAACAAGTGCTTCTCGGTTTCGTTGAGGATGTTTTTACTTCCGATGTGTGGCTTCCGAAAGTTAGTTGTTTGTTCACTTCAAGGTCGTGTACATGATGCGCAGTTCATATAATACATCAAAGATATCTATGTACCTAATTATGTAGCTGTAGATACTCACGTGTCCATTATCATCGAGCTGGTTGTTGGTCAGCTTGAGCTTGTCGAAGGACACCAGCTGGCGCATCCAGTTGGAGCCGGGCGCGGGCGAGTCCGGGTGCACGTGGATGCGTGGTGGAGACACCGGGTCCGCTTTACCCGCCACCACCCAACTTGAGCTGCAATACAAGCAATTCATTCAATTATCTTGTGTATGTCCATGGCTGTAGGACTGTCTAATTGTTTGGGGAATCTAAACTGAACTAACTTCTTACAAGCACCCAGTTAGTAGGCCTAGGTTATTTAGTCATAATAATTCCTAAGATTTTGAAGCTCACAAAAATTGGTGTCATATTTATAAATAATCGAAATGGGAATTTATTGGGCTTCGATTAAATACATGACCTAATTACATCTGCTATCAGATATTCGAGTCGAAATATCAGAAATGTTTTCAGTTTGATATTCCCAAATGAATGAATATCCCCGAAACTGTGCCACACATAACATTGTTTACTATTGCATTATAAAATTCAGCTTTATCCCATACCTGTGGAAAGCATATCGATATCTCTTATCGTCGAGAGGCACGAAGTCCACGAGCAGCAGATAGTCGGCATTGGGCAGCAGCCCCGCCAGCCGCGCCTGCAGCGCCGGGAACATGCGGCGGCCTGCTTTGGTGACGATCATCTCCGTGCCCAGCTCGTGGAAGCTGCGCCATAGTGCTGACAGCTCCAGTGTGGCAGTGCAACGTGCTACCGCCGGGTGGAGAGTCACGTTTTGGTTCGACGCCTGAATGCGAAAGTGCAGTTTTATTAGAAGGTGATTGAAAAAGGAACTGTATTGATAAATCGGCTAAAGATAATATCAGTCGCTTCTCGGGTTTTTGTTTTTTATGTGTAGTATTACTTAGGAATGATCGTTCATCAATTTAGTTTTTCATCATCGATAGGCGAGTGGTACATGCAGAGTGGACGGACGAAATCCAACACTGTATTATCAATTTAATTGGTGAAACGACCTATCGGTGATTTATTTTACTTTGATTAAAAGCTTGAAGTGAACACAGAACAGATGCAAAACTAGTCATTTTTTTTTAATTTACCGTCTGATATCATCAATATTATATTCGATAAGCAATTAATTAGTAACGATTCAAGTGCTTCACAACAAGATATCCCACAAATGAAAGTCAGCCAGAATATTGTAAAATCTTTATAGCGATCATCATCTGTTTTACTTTGATACCCAAAACAACAATAATACACTTATTCCCAGCTAACTTATTCCCGTCTTCTCTATCACTTAACGTAATGTCTATGCGTATAAGCAACAACAAAGTAAACCTTGCGGGTTACCTTGCAATATTTTGCGAGTTGCCTACATTGAGAAGCGGTAGTTGTCGCTAAGATATTTGTACACGATTAGAATTACCTAATTAGGTGAAGCTTTCAAAATGTTAGTGTTGCTTCCTGGTTATTACAAGAACGTATGTATAGTTACATAATTTATGAAACTCATTAGGACTACAACAGCATACCTGAACACGAGGCGGCTGCGGCGGCGGCGGCGCGGACACGCCCGGGTCTCGACATGTGCTTTCACTGAGCGCCTGCAGTGGGGAGTATGTGCTGCGCGCGCATACCGAGTTCTACGATAACAATAATCCAAATAAACACGAGCACAATGGAATCTTATTAAAAGGTGGTATAAGGTCGAAGAACATACGGTATCATCAGGTCATTAGGTAACCACTTCGTCCGAACCTTAAAAAAAATTCTCTCTACAAGGTTGTACTTTAAATAAATCGACGCCACGCGACGTGTCGCCGAAAACTGTTATGGAACATCGTAAAACCAAAACTTATTGAGACTACCAAACAGCGGCAGATTCCACAAAATTTACAATACTATTCGCTCCACCACGACTGCTACAGATAAAACAACAACATAATGTACTTACATCTCTGATGGGATGGTGCAGCGGCGGCAGCACCGGTAGCTGCTCATGGTCACGCCCCAGCCGTTCCACCAGTGACTGCGACAGCGCAAACCCACCGCGAGGACATCCATTTGATGATACGAGACCTGCCAACCAAAGAAATTTAAGGTATTAGAAGGAATGCCTTATAAAAAATGTGATGCCATGTCTCATTGTTCCATCTAGGTCTGTCTTTAGGATGTGTAAATGTCCTATCTGTCACCAAACGTACTGGTTTACCTACTTGCATTGGAAGTCCTCTAACACTGTGATTAGCTGAAAAACCGGGAAATATAATCGAACAAAGTATGAATTTATCCCGTGACTAAGACAGGAGGACTACGACTTAGCAAACTATTACTCTCACAAAATATTACAAATGATTACAATGATAGTTATGTAGTAGCACTTGATCTAGACTGGGAGTTGAAGGCGTCAAGTTTCGCAAAGTGTTGCGATTGCATAAATGTTGTAAAAGTGCATAGAATTATCGAGTTAAAAGCACGTAGTAAGGACTTAATAGTAAGTACTTACATACTTGATATATATATATAGGTACTGAACAACCAATTACAAATTAGTACACACTATTATCTTTCACAAGTTCCTGTTTTCAATGATTTTGAACTAAAAAAACTTTTGCTATTCAGGAGTTAGAAAAAGCTTTCGAAATCTAAGTAGGTCTTTTTTATCCTCTTTCATGATTTCTTTCCAAATAAGCCGTATAATAAAATCATACATTTTGGAAGTGTGGAAAGATTATTCTGAAACATTCAGTCAGTCTCAGTACAGTCATCGGGAGATATGAGTAACATATAAACGTACCGTCACTAACCTACCACTAGCAACGTGCATACTTCAACCAATGGTAATAAAATATGTTTTTCATCGATAGCAACCGTTTCGCTCTGAAACAAATACATAAAATGTATTTATTTTCGGAGCTATTTCATAAATCATTTTGATTATAGTTCTTTATCATGTGTGGTTAGAAGTTAGAAATGATATTTCCTTGAGAAGATTTTGTTTCAGAAAATAATTGTTACGTGATATTCTCTGATTTACTATAAAGGAACCCGTCACTGCTTTGAACGGTTTACGCCTTGATAAAGCGACAAGTTTTTTTATTATGGTTAATTTTAACCGCATCAATATCAATTGCGTGGTTAAGAAAAATGAAGTGGGCAATCGGACAGCGACTATTAGCGACACTAAAAGCGATTTTAACTTAATATAATTATATTATAGAAAGACATGCCACAAGTGCACATAACAAAAAATTAAATAAAAAAACTATATCTATACAGAACTAAAAAAAACTTTTTCATCAAATCTATTCGTGTGGGGTGGTGTCTATAGATAGGTCTTCAAAAAGACAGAGGTTCCTAAAACCTTTTTTTCTCAAAGTCAATCGTTTGAAAGATGGACCCTTCCAAAGTGGTAAAATGTGTAGTCCCCCCCCCCCCTCTAACTTTTAAACTACGAGAGTTAAAAATCAAAAAAAAATTAAATGATGTAGATCGCAATACAAACTTTCAAACAAAATTGGTTTGAACGATATACAAGTCAAAAGTTTTTGAGACATTTAATATTTAAAAAACCGCACACATAACTTTGTCATACAAACACTATGAAAAACAAACTTTTCACAAAATATGTTTTTCTGTTGCCGCTCTAACAAGAAATAATACAAATTAAAGGGGGCTTCTCTACTATGATGGTACGGAACCCTTCATGTGCAAGTCCCACTTCCACTTGGCCAGTTTTTTCTTTTCTCGCGTAGTCGATAGTCTGGGATGTCGTTGGATAGGTCTTTAAAAAATTTTGCGCGTTTTGGTATTATTACTTTTTCGATTAGGATATTAGTTTCTGAAATATTAAATGCTAATGTTTGTTAGACTCAAGTGTGGGGGACACTTGAGTCTAACAAACATTAGCACCCCCCCCCCACCTCCCCCCTCCACTCTACCAGCTAAGCGCTTGTGTTTGGGTGTGTGGAGAAATACACAGTGGTAGTAATTATCATCATCTGCCTATCCTTTTCCCAACTACATATATTGGAGTCAGCTTCCTGCAGTCTATAGATATAGATGAATACCAGTATTTTACATGGCGCGACTACCTATCTGACCTCCACAACCCAGTTAACACTGGGTAACACGATACCCTTTGATAAGACTGGTTGTCAGATTTTCAGGTCACTGACTAGTGACTACCCGTAACGACTACCAAAGATGTCAGCCGGCACCAACAGCTTAAACGTGCTTACCGAAGCACGGAGAAAACTCGGTATTTGTAATGGGTCAAAAATCCATCCAAAGATCATCCAAGTCACTATATTATTTCAACTGCGAATGTAAGTTTGTTTACAATAAAAATCATCGTTCGGAGGTAAATCCGGATATTTCGATGGGCAACTACGGAACCCTACATTGTGGCATAAACTTTGAGTAGGTAGTTATAAAAACCTGGATGAGACTGACACAAGAACGTAGCGATCGGCACCAGAAAAGAGAGGCCTATAGGTACCCAGCAGGCTGTGGATGATGATGGTGATGAAATAGTCAAATGTCCTCTCCCATATTTTTAGAGTATTTTAAATATCAATCTTGTTAACTCGCCACATGGACTACCAATTTGTAACAACAACATCCAATAAAAAATAAGTACAATAAATAAGTATTTCGATCGCGTTCTTCACACGTTCGGTCACGTTCTTATTCGGACAATGTTTGTAATTGAATTTTAATGTCCACGGTAATTATTCGTATGTCAAAATAAGTAACAACGATTCATTTTTATAAACAATCCAAAAAGAACGGCTCATACCTCTTTCATTCTCTAGGTACTCAAAACTTCAAGGCACTGAAAAGTAACATAACAGGCTACACGCACTTTAGTCAGAACCACATTTGGGCACATAAAAGCAAACACTATAAAAAAATAACAAACAGTCCCATAAAAACCGTAAAGCGTCCACCCGAGCGCGGACATCTCACTCAACTAATTGCTGTAATGGCGGGAAAACTCAAAACGCTTCTGAAATGGCGGCAATAATTTCATCGCACGGTGTCAAGACGGGATTATAAATAAGACGGGTGATGAAAACTATACTTACGTAGAAACGACAATGATCTTAGTTTTATTTTAATAGTCAATCGAGTTTTATTTTTGTTGTACTTACGGACTATTATTAAACCTACGCATACTGTAACAGATTTACTTTATTTGGAACAATTTTTAAACTTTATGTTCAAAATGTACATAAAATTAGGTTTTACCTAAACCTAAAATTTAAGTAGAAGTCTTATCCCGACATAATTCGTATCAAACAATCAGACAACAATTCAATAAGTACGTGAGACATTTTTATTGGAATTATAATAACCGCGTGATGTCCCGGTGCATGTAATCGGAAACGATAAATTTTTTCGCATACGCGTTGAAAAACGCATAATTGTCACTTTATGAGTTATTTGTGTGGTGCCACAGGCGCTAATGTGGCATTCGTGTGTAAATCATCAAGAAATGTTGCATTAAGAATTTTTTGCTCATATTTCCTCAGTTAGGTTGTTATATTAATTTGACAATGGGAGTCAATAATGCGACAGTGAACAAAATTAAGTTGTTATTGCGGCCCTGTGGGAAGTGTTTAGTAATTTATGTGAAATAAAGTCATCTAGGTTCATATTCTTTAGGAATCTGATGGCAATCAATCATACAAGCGATGAAAATCAAACAATTTCGAATGAAATCTTCATTATTTTTATCATCAGAAATCATAAAAAGTTGTTCATGAGCTAGTTTTAGTATAATATATTGCATAAATGTTCATAATATAAAACCTGAATCTTCTCTTTGTCGGTTACCTAAGACGTGACAGACACCAATATCTTGTATCTCTCTGTCCCATTTCAGCGCAATAAAATAATGACAAAATGGATGACCAGCCGTAAATCACATATCTGAATGGCAAATACCGTAGACCCATTCATTCAGCGAGTATAATTAGACGGATCGATTAAATGTGGGCCGATAGTTTGTTGGACAATAAATATTGATGGCATGGACAGCCAGCACAAGGTAGGACGTTTGTTCCGCTCCAGTTGTTGTAATATTCGATGCAGTTGCCAAGACTGTGCGTGTGTGCTTTGATGACCACTGTAGCTGATAGATACTAATGACTGTGTGTATAATGTACCAAGATATAGCTGAAATTACGCGACGTTAATGTTTAAGTTCACAACCTAATGTGCCTGCAAGGCGTTTTAATTGTGTATGACTTATTTGACCCAAATTACGTCACAATAAAATTATTATGCCGGATTTCCATCAAGCAATTATGACAAGTTTGTTGTTACAGAAAAGTCTCTAAATTGTGAATTGTGATTATTTTTTATCCAATCTTAAGAACATTGGATAAAAAATAATCAAGGAATACCTAATCTAGCAAAAAGTTGTATGCGTTATGGCAATAAAAACAAATGAGAATGGAAAGACACATTACTTAAACCGTCACTAAGTAAATATTTGACATCCTTTTGTATGACAAAACTGTCAAAACCTTTACTAAGTGATGGCCTAAGTAATCATTAAAGCTCTCTGAGTACGGCAGTGAGTTTCGATTAGTAAATACCGAGTATGGTATGTAATTATGCTCTATTACGTTATGAGAACAGTGTCGTGCTGAAAGTTTTGAATATAGAATATTTATTGTGTATCACTGTTACCGTACGGAAACATAAAAGAAAGGATGAGTAACCTAAACTGCCTGACAGAATATGATATGGCTAGAAAAGTGTGCAACAAGAAGACAGACGCTGAATACTTAAAAGTAGATAAACTAGAGAATGACGAAGAAGACTATACACAGAATTAGTCGGTAGTAGTAGTAGCCCGAATTTAGAAACGCATTATCAAACCAACATAACCCAATAACAAATAGATTTGATTTTAATGACTTTCTCATCTTAAGAAGAAATAATCGTGTCTCATTATAAAATTGTTAGAACACAATGCCTCATTGCAAGTACGAGGTACTTACCTATGTCAAACGACAAAGACAGCGTCCAAGGTCTACAACTTTCAAATAATGATAATACAATACCCGCCGGATATGTCCGAATTCGTCACATTGACCAAAAAGTAAGGACTTAGGGACCAGTTTAAAGAAGTGTTTTTGGATTGAATGTTTGAAAATACATAACTTTTTTAAAGTGAGGAAACTTTGTTATTGCAGTCTAGGTGAAATTCACACCCGAGCCGCAGGCGTGATTTTTGTAGATCCAAGACCTGCAATACCAAATCTCCACGTGTATGAAACGACGTTTATCGAACAAAAAGTAGTTTTGTCATGAATTATTAAGTAGTATAATTAAATTTTGTTTTTTTTGGCGTTTTGCTTTCACCAGGTTGAAGGAGAGGTAAAGGTCCAACTAACAGCCTAATGTAATAATTAGAATATTTTTATTTTGAACAGATTTAACGAGTAAGTAATTTAAGAAATTCGACAAACAAGCAAATTGGAAAATATGTGGAAATTTTTATTTCTCGACAAGTAGATCTCTCAAGGTATTAGATCATTTGCTCATGTCTGCCTCTAAGGCTGATGTTTAGAAACCTGGTCAAAATGAAAAAATCGAAAAGGCAGACATCTAGGACTCTGGCTTTTGAAGTTAAGATTTTTTATAAATATGCACGCCTGGCAGACCTGTAGTGTTCGTTTAAAAACCCTGTGAACAACCGCAGAAAAATAGTCTGCCACCATCGTAGAGCTGCGTTCTCAATTAACAGCGCTACCGATATGTCTACAAAAAAAAAATGCTATATCATTTGCTCGTGTCTGCCTCTTTGACCGTTTTCCATATTGCTTGTAAAAAAAAAGAACATAAATGAGGCAGACACCCAGGCCACTGATATTCCGAAAACCATTTGAATTCTTTTTTTTTAATTGACGATTGGGTCAAGCGTTCAATCAACAGGTCTATGTTTACAAAGTATTAATCGAAGTAAATAATGTACACACGCACGCACACACACACACGCGGTTATCTTCCTTTCTAGCACGTTTTCTCGTACGAAAAAGGACGAGCTGTAATGGTTAAAGTCAATAAGTAAAATGTCTGCCAATTTTTTTTTATGTTCAGGGGGTTCTATTAAGTCGAATGTACCTAATTAAAGCTACGAGCAAATGATTTAGTGGAGCATTTTTTTTACATTTTTACAGCTACCTCCTGTGATAATGCAGAGCCCTGGATGTCTGTAGATTTTCTTCGTTATCAAAATGGTATTGACCATTAGCCCCTTGAGGCAGACGCGAGCAAATAATTTAGTAAATTTAAAGCCCTGTAGCTAAAAAACGCAGTAACATACGACCATAATTCATTGAGAAAGTTTTATCGTATTGATCCGAACTTTAATGCCTATCAATACGAAGTACGAGCAAATCCGTACTTAAATGCTCGCCAGCTCCCTAGCTATTATCAATATCATAAGAGAAAGAAAGAAGAGCCAGTTTTCGAGTAAGTGTTTTGAAAATTGTTGTCCTCTAAAAAAACAAAAAAGGCTTTAGTACCCCACCGATCCCACACCATGTTATGGTATTGATAATAATCAAACCATGTAAAATTCAATACCATAGCCTACCAGAATCGTTTTTGAAATGTGTTATTTTCATGTGATTTTATATTTAATGATTTCAGACAAACAGACATAAATAGGTACCACCTGCCAATAAATTGTTCTAGTTACAGATAGTTATCTTGATTTGGAGAATAACCAAATGTTTCGGCGAATGAAACCTTGTAAGTTCGGCCCACATAATTATTTGGGGTTCCGTTAAATTTCAACAAACCCATAGTTTTTATAGTCCCCCCTGTCCCGTTTATTGTGGAATCTTTGAAAAGATTTCATACTTATTTGTATTCCGTTATGAGTATGATCCAATCAATCAAAATTTGGCCTAATCAAAATAAGCGTAAGCAATCAATCAAATATTACAATGTTAGGTAAATTCAAAAGTAATTTGTATAGCAAACAAATTATTTAATTTGAAGAAGATACGCATAATATGTATTTTTAATAAGACACATGATTATTTCACTAATAGATTTACGATCACAACCTCGGTCATTTGTTAGCGTGATTCTATAAAGTTACCCAATGCTTAACTCTTTAATAGGTACAGAACCTTCGTCGCTTTAACCTCGTTCAAGGTCTCTATGTAAATGACGAAGTCGGAAACTTTGCATACATAAGTTTGGTTTATAGAAATATGGTCATCATTCATTGTTGATCTGTGGTACGGGATGAATGTAGTGGTGCTGTTCGTTTTGTTCGCGTCAGTGTATTGTGTAGTGGGGATTCCGTCAATTCCAAGAGTTGATCCAAAGTTTCCTTATATACCCTACGATAATGAAGCGCAATGTGTTGGCGAGGACTGTGTGTGTTACGAAGTCATTGATGGTGAAGATACTGATGTGATGGATGAAGTGACAGTGCCCACTCGAGGAGTCTTTCCTAACAGTAATGGAGGAACTGGTACGATGAACAGTGCGGTGACCGAGTCAAGTCAAAGTACTTCCATGGGACCAGGAGCAGCGATCGCTGGAAATGCCTGCGTTAGTGGTCAGACAAGAGTTGGTACTACTTGTGTGACGCCTGATGATTAATAAATACTAATTTAGGAATCTTGTGTGTTCATTAAACCTTTCTTGACAGTTAAGCATTGATAGATTGCGTGATTAATAGATCATTCATTTTGTGGTGTTTATAGTTGCGTAGGAAAAGACATGCGAGATTTTAGTACGGAATTTAAAACGAATTTGTCTGATTAAACTTCAGCGCGATTGAAGGATTCAGATCTAGGATTTTTTTTAAACATACCAACTAATGATTTTTCATTACCCATACTCGGAAAGTAGGTCTGAAGTTGCCTGAGTAGCGGGTTGAAAGTAACACTTTTCATCCCTAGGGAGAACCGTTTTCAACTGACAGCTGTCAAATTAAAAAGAAACTAGTTCTATTGTATTGAACCATGTTCCAACTTTCTATGCAGCCACTTAATTACCTACAGCGCGATGTTAAATTGAAATAACATAAAATTAATTAGTAGTAATTAAAGAATATAATAATATATTTTCCCTCTCAAAGGGGATCCTCCACAAGTGGGATCATTAAAGACTGATGATTATAATTATATTTTAAATAATTATAATTTAGGCCACAGAAAAAATAACAAAATAGGAGTGAAAGCGGCAATCCGATTTTCTTTAATTAATTCATGTTTTTATTTTTACTTTCCTAGTAACTTTCCTTGTATTCGTAATGAAAAGCAGTGTTTACCAAGGGTTAAACACTTATTTAGTCCCTAGTAGAGTAACAATGTACCTACTATCTCTTGAGGGCTTAGAATGCTATTTCTCGTGTATGTGTGTTTGTCTGTGGCATCGTAGCTTTCAAACGGATGAACCCATTTTGTTTTGTTTCAAATGTGACTTGGTCGAAAGTGTTCTTAGCTATGATTCAAGAAAATTTGCTTAGCCGTTTGAATATTATTAACTGTTTTATAGATAAAAATACAGCCTGCCAAAATGTCCAAAACGTCGTATCACAGAGCGTGACAATTAAGATAAGATTTACATTATACATAGGTACATATTATTATGTTAATGTCATTATTTTTTTCAAATGGCATTGACCGAGACAAAATTTTTTACATCATTCTGTGGTATTATTTTTATAAATTATTTAATACCTACGTCTAAAATTTTTATTTCGATTCTTTAATTTATTTTTATTATTATTCTATTGTACTTATTAGAGATAAATTTCGTACCAAGGGGATAAAGCAGTGTCTTGCTTAGTGGGCGCTATTTTCTCTCTCGAGCAAAGTGAGGAATTTGATACTAGAATCCTGAGAGCAGTGAGGGAATTATGCTAGTCTTGCACCGAGGAGCACTTTTCACAACTACTGTGAGGGAATGACACAAATATACTAACGCGCGCCAGTGCTGTTAGATTGTAGATATTTCTCGCTTTTTTAGGGAAAAAAACTCTCTTATGGTAATTGTTTATTGTCCTTAATACTTAAAAATCCTACTAATATTATAAATGTGAAAGTTTGTGAGAATGGATGTGTGGATGTTTGTTACTCTTTCACGCAAAAACTACTGAACGGATTTGGATAAAATTTGGTACACAGATAGTTTATAACCTGGATTAACACATAGGATAGTTTTTATCCCGATTTTATATTATAAATGTGAAAGTTTGTGAGAATGGATGTGTGGATGTTTGTTACTCTTTCACGCATAAACGGCTGGACCGATTTGGTTGAAATTTGGTATGTAGATAGGTTATACCCTGGATTAACATATAGGCTACTTTTTATCCCGATTTTCTCTTCCCGTGGGATAATTTTCGAGTTGTAGCGGGCGAAGCCGCTGGCAACAGCTAGTTAAATATAAACCATTAATAACTTGCGTATAATAACAATAATAAGCCGTTTGCATGGGATATAAATATTAAAGTCGTGCTCGAACGCAGGCAACACAAACACTGGCACAAAATTCCATACCTTTAGTGGTACTTTTTGTGAATGAAGATAGTTTTACATATCGCTGTTTGTTTTATTTAAAAAATTGTGTAGGTATAATTTTAGGAGAAAAAATTATTGATTATGGGGAAATACAGAAACACAGCTGGTGCTGATTACCGCCATTATCGCTTCACATAAAAAGCTTAGGGCGAGTCAATAATAATTTTGAACTTGATAATTTACAGGAAACAGTTGTTGTGTTGTTATAATTATTTTTGTATTACGTATTTAATGAAATACGTAATACCATTATAATACCATTGTAATACCATGTTTAACTAACATTAATATTTCTTAATATTTTACGTTTAATTATTTAGTAATTTTCGTCATTGAATGTCTTCAATGGCAAAAATTCAAAGCCCACGGTTGTTCTTGTCATGAAGTCAGAAATCTTTGACGGAGTCCAGAGCATTAATGACTTGCTTAACGTAAGGTTTGAATGACGTGGAGTGAAAAATAAATAATTACATGCGCAGTTTGATAGAAGGTTAAGCTAACTTTGACGAGGTTATTACACCATTCATTACAATCATGTCCAAACTCCTTCGTGCTTCGGAAGGCACGTCTAGCCGTTGTTGGTCCCAGCTGTCATTAGTACATCAGTACAGGTTATAATTGACCCGAAAGTCTGACAATCAATCTTACCAAAGGGTACAGTATTACCCCTTGGTAGTGGTTTGTTAATTTCAAATAGGCAGGCGCTCGATGTAAGATATTATGAGCTGCATACGGTTAGACTGGACTGCTGATGATGATAAAGTATTTGAGATGGACCAATTAAGAATAAATTCTTTAGGCTCGAAGTATATCAAATGAGTACGGTATCAAACAAAGAAACTACAGTCATGCCACAGTCTTGAATTTATCGAAATCGCACTGTGTTTGTCACGTTTGTACACTTATTACGGCGCGATGGCGGCGCGGGCAAGGCCTCAGTGCCGGCCCATAACCATTCATACCTCACCATGATATTTACTCATAGTAAGTCCATGGTGGTGACCTTCCAATGGAATCGAGGTCGATAGGTTACTCGCTGATTGTAAACAATAGTATGTCACCTTGGTGCCCATATAAATCGATTAACTCGTAAATCCGATTTTGGAAATATAGAATTCGTTAGATAACCCAACATAAAAAAAATATTGACTGTCATTTACTGTCATTTATCAACAAATATTTTGAAGTACAAACTAGAATATAATTTCTAATGGTTTGTGTTCAATATTTTATCACCACTGCTCTAAAAACGGCGAAGGCAAAAAGGCATGTTCTAGAACCGAAAAAATAGAAGAAATGGTGACTGCCATCAAAATGAACTTGGCTCGCGTGGTGGCCGATTACCATCCATTCCCCGTCAACGACAGGACGCTTCTGACCCAGCAGTTTGAACATAAAGGTTGACTATGCTATGGTGTGCTGACGTAGAAGCACTTAAAAGAGTTTCACACATTAAAAGAAGAGACGCTTCACGATTATGTAATTTCAAACCGTTGTCACAGCCAGTATTCAATAATAATGACATCACATACAAATGAGCAATCGTTCGGCAGTAATTAAGGTAAATTATAGAGCCAATTACATCGAAGTTGTTCTATATATACGTGCAACAAAAGGCGAGAGCTGGTCGCTTCCTCAGCAATAAATCCGCATTGATTGAGCGCTATAAATCTAGTGTGCGCCCGCGCCGTCGCATCGGTTACACCTTGTAGGGTTGCCACAGCACTAAATAAAACATCCTACTATTATTATAAATGGCAAAAGTTTGTCAGGGTGGATGGATTTGAATGAATTGTTGTTACTGTTTCACGCAAAAACTATTTATCTGATTTGGATGAAATTTGGCGCACAGATAATTTATACCCAGGATGTGTTATAACATAGAATACTTTTTGTCTTGGTAGTACGATGCCTTGGGGCTAGTACCGAACACGATGTGGGTGACCACAAAGGTACACCGTGGGCTTAGGAATTAGCTAGTACATATGTAATTATTCTGAAATTCAATGTTGAGATTTTGGATACAAAAGAACTACACTTATTTACATACTTGCTCCTCCCATACTAAGAAGCAAGAATAAATTAATATTTATTTAAAAAGTAGCTTGCGTTAAAAATATAACTTTATAATGAATAAGCCTGTTATACCTGTGTTTTACTGGTTTGAGTAAAAAAAACAACCTTGAATCGACAGAAATCAGCTAATTAAATAAAATATTAGAACACTTTATAAATGATAATATTGTGAGCTTAAAAAATGCTATGACTAAAGGTAGGTGAACGTTTTGTTAGACTTCTTGGTCAGCAGAAAAAACACCACTTAGGTATCTGTGTTGTGTAACACGCTCACTTTGATTACATACATTGAGCTAATAGTATTAGCAGAAATTAATGTTGAAAGCGTTAATTCCAAACATTTGGTGTAACTAATACTTGCTGATACATATTTTTATAAACTTTAGTGATCCTTGTTCCTATTTAATACTAGTGCACATAATTTGATTTCAGAATGACTAAAAAAATCTAATTTCTATAGTAAGTCCAAAAAAATGTTGAGGTGGTTGCGTGAACTGAACTTAACGTGGTGGGTATTAAAGTTATGTTATCAACAACGCATATTCATTTAAATATTTGGAAACTAAACCGCAAACACAAATTAGGGTGCAGTTGTCATTGCATAACGAATTGCGATGGCTATTTGTTTTTCAATTAGCAATTATTGGTGAAATTGCTAAATAAATAACATCGTTTACACTTTTATTACTTACTCATCATTTAGCACTGTGGTTCCGAGTATCTTGGGTAATATTCAAAGGTCAGACAGTTTTGTTGATGCCATAACTATTATAATTTGAACTTCGAACCCCTAATCATATTGCTAAAACGTGTAATTCTGATTCTAAAAATAAACCCATGGACATTTTATTAAAGGCATACTACCGTTAACTAAAGCTCATGGATTCATTATGGTGATTTAAATATGATTCGCGTTAAACTTAGACCTTAGATATTGTGTAGTTCTGTGGTGGAACTGTAGAACGACCGTCACAATTGAGGTCCACCTGCACTGACCTACCATAGACTTTCCACCCCGCTACCACCTTGCTAACTGTAATTCTATCATGATTCTACTGGGGTATGTTCTACAAAGAATTGCAGGTATAGATAAGATATATTTGGTAAGACCTAGATGAGACTCTAAGGCCAGGGAATCATGGTACAAGAGAGAGGAGACCTACACCTCATGGCCTATGCCATTTTCTTAAATGGGAGATAATAAGAGAAGATCAGTGTTAGCAGACTTTCACTATAAAAGCTGGCACTTTCAACTGCGATTGAACCCGAAGCGTAAAATAAAATTTTGCATCCTGCGTCGAAATAGGCGGTGATCTGTTTGTAAAGGAATTTTATTGTTTTTCCCCTGTAGAAGCAGTCACTTGTCGGATGCTGCTGGCTAAATCGTCACCCCATATTGTCTTAAAAATTAGAAGTAACGTAATACTTAGTAAGACTGTCTTGTTGTTCTTGTGGTCGCAAACGAGACTGCTGGGTCGGACAAAGTGCCGTTGGATTTTTTCATTAGATTTTTTTAGTATCAGCTACGGTGTTTGGATTCGTGCCCGGTTGAGGGCAATAGGCTCGCCCCCTTTTATATGGGACTTAACAATAAATGGCAAAATATGGGTGTACTATTAGGTACGTACACCTCTGCCAAAACCTTCGGTGATAACAGAGGTGATTTTATAAATCATGATCATCTATCATTCTAAAGAAACTAGATACTCAAACAAATTCAATATCAGTAAATAGAAAAGTAATAAATACTCTTGAGATATATACAGGCAACCCTAGTTGGCGGCAACACGTGTGCCGCAGCGCAGGCGCAGTCGGGAGACACGTTTGATTTACGCGCCCCCAGCGCGCTACAAATTGCCGCTCATACCGCTAACAAACGCGGTATTATCATAATAATATTATACCGATATGACGAGCATTGTATTGAACATTTACATGTACATTGTTTCATTCTTAAAGTGACTATGTTGTTCTGCTTCTAGTTTGGTCTTAGGTATACCCAGCCTAGTATTGGATCCCAACGTTCTAGTATTGGGTTTTTCTATCAGGGACTTCTCAGTAGCCATGGCGGCGACTGTGGAGTGTGACTTAACATAACTGATGAAATATGCGTGTACTATAAGGTACACCTCTGCCTAACCCTTCGGGGATTACAGGCGTGAGGTTATATAACGTTATGTTCAAGTATATTTTACGTACCGAATATATCTGGGTCGATTCTGTATTATTTAATAACCATTGATCTGATGTTTATATTTCTTGTCCGTTATTCATTGGCAGCTTAATCTAAAAAAGGAACGCGAGCACAATTAAGCGTTGTTTTAAAGTTTTGTTCTTTCTTACTCCTACCATTTAATTAACAACCCGCCATTTCTGCCTGCATAGTGACAACTGCTTTTTTTCTAATGCATGATAATAATAGTCTCGCACGTCCGTAAATTCACAATTCACATGAATTACCGAAATCAGTCGTGCTGCTGCGGAATAAAGTCGTTATCAGGAGTACCTACAAGATGAAGGGCAGACACCTATTTTAAGGCTCCATATGATAAGTTTCTTCTTGAGGAAAAATATGATTAAGGAGTGTGTTACTAGTACACCTGTCATAACATTGTATCTGTTGATGTTTACATTGTATCTAAACGCCGTGCGCCGTGTGTTTCGTTTATAAAAATGTGGGGAGCAAAGGGCTTTGGGAAATATTAAAGTTCACGAATAGATAAAGATAGGAAATTGACGTACATACACACCAGTAATTTCCGAGAATTAGGTAGAGGTGTGCCTAAAGACCCGAGTACACCGTTTTTCGCCTGTTAAGTTTAAGTTCCAATATGATACCGGGGCGAACCCATTCAAACGAGCACAAACCTAGAGTCAAGGCTGCTATTGAGAAATTCCTGGTGGAAACAACTCAGAAACACTTATAACCGGCATCCACATTCATATCAGAAGTCAAGCAATCTCCTTTAGGTTTCAAATTTGTAACTACATTGAGTTTCTTAGCAAAAAAACCAACATATTTCACAAACCCCATCAAAAGTACGATAAACAAATAACTGGCAACACTGTTTATGCTAAAAGAGACTCAAAGAAAAACGTTGCAGTGAATCATTGGGCTGGCGGGATGAAATCCGCTTTGCTTACAAATAGACAATGCTGGGAGGAAACACTAACGAATTAGCAAGCAAGTGAGTGGGCACTTTGATCACGGAGTGGTGTCAACATAGCTTGCGGGCCTCGTTAACAAGCCGATCGGCACACGTCACTGCGGAGGATTCCTTAAATGTATGGACGGGTAGGAACTTAGGCCTGCCTCAGAATTAGATTTTAAAATAGATGCTAATTCAAGTGAAATCTTTGCACCTGCAAATACTTTTGTTGTATCATCTGTAATTTGATTGTTACTCGTGTCTCTTTATAATTATTGTGATAATAGGAAAGTATAAAAACGCAAGTTGTAAGATCCGTCGATATGGATGTAACGTGGCTAAAAAAACATTTGAAACTACATTCCATATGATAGTAGAATCGTTATTTTAAATCCACCCCTAAGTCCACCCACTGACCAAAACAATTTCTTCTACCAATGCATTGTTTATTTTCACTTTTCGGACAAATGTTTTTTTATAATTACTTGCCGTCTTATGACAAAGACGTCACGAATTCGCAATTAAATTAAAATCATCTTTTTATAATTATGGAATAGCGAAAACCTGTGATTTGGTATGGCGCAGTTACGATTATTGTGCCTTGATTCGAAGTAACTTCCGATTTAACAGCTTAGATTAATCCAGCGTATGCCAATAATAAAACGTAACTTAAATAATTAAAAAAACATCATTAGGAGCAACCGCAATTGCAAAAGTAGGTAATAGAAACAGATTTAAATTAAGTATGATGAAGAAATCTAAATAAGTAGGTACTTACCACAGTTTCTTCTAGAAACATTATTTCATCCATTAACTACAAAACAGTTTGAAGATGATAAAACAAAATGACTCTGTTCGAAAAGCGATTCGTTCCTGAAAGACGTTTAGAAGATGTCTAAAATTATGGACATTATTTTTGAAATAGGTCACAAAATGACAAAAACTGTTAAACAAGTAAAACGATTCAGATAATTATATCTACGCGTAGCAGAATTTTATTCTATAAACACGTAAAAAATAATTATTGAAAATTATTTGTCCCTCGTGATAAACGATTCGTTTCTGGAATAAAGCAGGCGTTAGTGCACATAGCAGATGTGTTCTAGGAAGAGCATTGTGTAAGCGAGGTGTCGCCTCTGTTGTGACTGCTGATTGACTGATGCTGCCAACTAATCCGATGCTATTCCAC
Source organism: Diarsia brunnea (assembly GCA_949774965.1). Classification (NCBI taxonomy): domain Eukaryota; kingdom Metazoa; phylum Arthropoda; class Insecta; order Lepidoptera; family Noctuidae; genus Diarsia; species Diarsia brunnea. The sequence continues at coordinate 4,747,231 of OX459016.1, read as the reverse complement.
GCTATTCTCGGAGCCGAGCAAATATGCCTCCGTTTGATACTATCAATGTTTACATGTTCGTTTCTATATCTGCAGTAATGTGCACGTGATTCTGCAATGTTGCCGATTAGATCTTTGATTACGGTAACGTTATGACGGTTGGTTATTAGATCTGTCTTTATGCGAGCTCAGTCTGCGCCTAGTGTTTTAATAACTTGTGATTTGATGTGGCTGAGCTACGCTATTAAAAACTGTTTTGACCGTCTTTTGTTTTCATTGAGCTAAAAACTAGTTTACAAAGCCTTCTAAAACACCCTTACTTTATTTTTAACTTAACTGTAGGTATGATGAAATTAAATTAATTAAAATTATAATTATTTGGATTTGATATTTTTTTCTAAAACTTTTTTGATAACAGCTTCAATATTATACTCATTTCCACCTTGATCATAATAATGATTAGCATCATTTATTTCCGCAGCAAAATCCTAGAGTTTGATTCTGTTGGGTTAATTTTTTAAATATTTGTTTTTAACTACATCCCTAAACTAAATTCCGACTTGATCGTTGCAATCATTCGCATCATTAGTCCCCGCATCTATCACAACAGATCTACGTCGATCATCACGTCTACCTGCATTTCCCTCTAATACTCTCAAACATAAGAATGCCAGGTACTCGCATGGCCCAAGTACCGAAGTGTTGTGATTGCTGACAGAGAGGTGCCAACTTCTATTCTGAGAGACGGCGAGGTTGCGGATTGGCTGCGGTGTTGCTGGCATCATCAAGGCGTGTTATACAATGGTAAAGGTGAAATTTTGTAGCAAATACGATTTTGTTGGTTTACTTTGATCTGAAAAGTAAGTACCTAAATCTAATGAACTTATTTAAATATCATATTTGTACTGTAATGAGATAACGGCACTCAATCATACATAGTGGAAATACAAATACATAACTTTTCTGTCATGGCAATAATACATGGGTATTGTTATATATACAAAAAAGTCATGTATTTTACATCTAGAAGATTGAAATGTTGCCAGATAAGTTCCTTTTACCACTAAAGATCGTTCCTTAGTGGTAAAAGGAACTTATCTGGCAACATTCTGGCATTTGATCATGTATCTCGTACATAGAATTTAAAGATTGTTAAATTAGAAAGAAAAAAAAAAATTGTGCAGAAGTTCATATTTTTCACCGACAGAAAATCTTTGTCCAACGGGACCACACACGACTTCCTCTCTTGTAAGATTTCTCAAATATTTTGTGGCAAACGAATAGGTAACTTAAGCACTTTCCACTTCAAATCTTCTAAATCAAACGTACAATCGTATGCTTCTCGACTTTCCCACGGTACATTTGTTACACTAATTTATGTCATTAAAGAATACCAAACGCAACAATTTCGTCTCTCACTCTGAAAATCGTTTTATCAGTAGGTATGTAGGAAAGCGAAGTGGAAGTTGTAAGAAGACAGTATCGTTACTCTATGGATATTATATAATAATTACAGTGTTTTCGAAAACAGCAGAAGGCTTGGTTCACATAAAAAGTAAGTAATAAAAGTCTACATCATAACTAATCATAAGATATGGAAACTGTGGCCCTGGTGCAAGCCATGGTCCGGGACGAGAGGGAATGGGACGCCGTGGCCTCCTTCTGCGAAGCAGTGATGCTAGCGAAGGAGGTGGCGGAACGTGAGAGGGAGAGCCTCTCGTCCCAGATGCAGCGCGAGACGCTCCGGACGTCGAGGGCTGATGATGGCTTCCGGCCACCGTAGACGCGGGCCTGTGGACGGTGAGTGATGGGCTAGCTCGCCGTCCGTCCGTCTTATGACGACGACAGGCCGTGTCGACGGCGCGTTCGTGTTCCACGCGCGACTGACATGATGAATCTATAAGGGATCCATATTTTTGCCATTGGTCTACGGAGTCTCTAAATGTAAATCAACAGTATTAAACTTAGAAGATAATGTTTTTAGACTAGCCACAGCTAGCAAATATTCTGGTAGCTGGTAATACGGTCCAACGCTATCGCTAATAGACAATAGTGATTTGTGCCTCAGGCCTCATTGGCTGTTAACTGATCCTATCAGCCATTACGTTTTATTAATTAGATCATTATGGCTGTTGTTTAGAGTTATAGGTGGCTAAATTTGTTTATATAGGTGCCTACAGTATTGTCTATAGCAATAGTATTGTAGGTCATTATATAATTAGTTTATGCCAAATACGTGATTAAATTTGGAACTGACACAGACCAGAGAACTTATACAAGAGGGAAGCACTTTAGCGTTTGGTACTTCAACAATTATTTTAACAAGTTTGACATAAGCTTTCGCGTAACTTCAAAACATTTCTGATGTTTCGGTGTTAACGCTGATAGAATATCAGTTTGTGTAGTACTCTGGAATGCCTTGGATACAACACAAGAGGCCTATACTCCTAATGATAATGATGATGTTTATCAAATCAAACTACATATTTAAGAAACTTGACTACAATTTAGAACTAGAGAAATCTATCTATAATTGATGGACATCGTCCGATTTCGACTAAATAATCTCAATCATATTGATTTGAACAAGTATTCTGTTAACTATTACATAAGTTTACACAATCAAAGGGTTATATGACGGCCTTTCTTTATTTTCGGTGAAGGCGGACATATCCAAGATGTGCCCGAATATCAGTCCGCTCGCTCGTCGCTCACGGTCCATCACCGCACTAATGGTGATTTGTGTCGCAGGCCTCGTTAGCTGTTAACTGATCCCACACTACGTCATTAGTCGCAGCTTTTTATAATATTGCAGCCCTATTGTGTGACAAAGTATTTATTACATTGTACTTGATTAGAGGAAATTAATTGCAAACTTTGTTACATCAAAGTCGTTAGCTTGCGTGACCAGGTTTGTTTCCAGATTGTGCCTATAGACAGTTGTGTGAACTCCGCTCGCAGATGCAGTCTTATGATCGTCACGTGCGCAGGTGTCAAGGCATGCAGTGTAAGATGAAAGGTGGGATATTGTTTGTCGTGTATAATGCGCGTGAAAAATATTGTTGATTACAATTTTCTAAAAGATTTAAAAAAATAGTAAAAACTCAGACCACTTTCACCATAAAATGCAACATCTATTTTATGGTGAAAGTAGACAGAAAGAAGACTCATGATGACCATCATGAGTCAAACACATTTTACAAACTAGCTATATAGGAATCTTAATCGAATCTGGAAAATACATCTTATTATTTCTGAATTCTGTATAAAGAACAACAAATCTTGATTAGTGTTGATAGCGCCTGCCCAGAGCAGGGGCCTCCGCTATCTGCATTTTTTTTTCAGCATAAAATTCCCACGGACCAAATTCGTGGCTATGGCCCTGGAGTTACTACTATTTCATAAGAAGAGAAGTCATGAGTTCTTGGCAGACAGTTGCAAAATATCCTGAACTTTTCAGTTTTTTTTCTCCAGCATCCGATTTAACTTTATTTTAAGTACCCTTGGATCATGAGATAACTCCGAACAAATGACAAGACAGGAACATGCGAAGGAGGGACTAAAAACCCATACAAATCTAGCGTGATGGTAACCGTAGTTACCACGGTAAGTACTTACTGAAGTTGACTGACTCTTTTTGGTCTAAATAAATGGGTCAGTATAAATTAATAATGTCCATGGTTAGTCACGACTTCTCCAAATACTACGCTAATTACACAGCATCCTCCAAATATCGAGGAAAAAGAAAGAAGTTCAGAAACCCGATCACGGAGTTATTCATTCTCGTGTGTTTATTATCCCGTGGAATTCGACCAAATGTCAAACAAATAAATCGTACGCGTCCTACAGAAAAAGTAATGTCTTTTGGAACATTTAATTACTTACTCAAGGAAAAGTCTGGGTGGCAAAAGATTGTTCCAGAATTACAAAATTAATTGACAACATCCAATAATAAAATGTTTTTGTGTGGAAATAATTGAGTTGCAAAATAAATACAACCGTAGTTTATACGGGGAAAATGAAGCTTTTATAATTCAATATTTTTATTACAGTTCGTAGACAAGAGATTAAAATGTAATCAACTACTCTAGTTCCAAAGATTTCAATCTGTTTAGCTCCTATTCACCTGCGTATTCTATTGCATATCTTTTTAAATGTCAGTGGCTAGTGGCCTAGTCTCCATCGATTAATTGTCAAATGGATAAGGTTTGGTAAAAAATGGAACCATTTGACAGTTAATCGATGGATACTATGATAGCCACTGACATTTAAAAAGATACGCAATAGCCCTGCTGATTAGCCTTCTGATGAGTTTTCACATAGAAAAATTCCAAGAGATGATTTAAGACTACGAAACTTCCAAAATCCTCCTTCTACTAAGTGACATCAATATTTACGCCAACCTCCTGCAAAACCAATCCACAGATTAGCTAAACGATCACTCCAGCGATAAAGACGATACTTTACTCGCGAAATATATGAAAGAGCCGTCAAACAATGCCCGGAGTAATGAATGCGATGCCACAGAATAAAATTATGACGCCGGGAGGGAAGTGAAGACCTGACCGACGCGTAAATCAAACCTTCAAGTTTTGATGGTTACCACACACGATTGTTTCAATAACTTACTACATGCACTGCTAAGGGAGATTAAGACTTGGGAAGGGAAGAAGAGGGTGTAGTTTTGATTAGGAGGATTTCGGGAAGGGGTCTTGTGAGCTTATGAGAAAAATAGTTTTGAGAGGAATGTTTCTTCATTAGTGTTGTTGTACTTTTTTGAAATTGTTAGTCACAATTATATTTGTGTAAGTACTTCCGCAAATGCTGAATTAAGTTGCATTTTAAAGATACAGGTTTCATTAAAATCTCATACATGTCGTATTTATTCATATTGTAACTATAGTTAAGGTTCTTCGAAGATAACCTCATTTTAATAATCACCATTGTAACTTATACAGTCTAATATCTATAGAGTTTTATTGGTACCAATTATTTTACATATTAAAACTAACCTACTTCTACATTGCAACATAAATACCGCCCTCAAGTAAATGACATCACTCACAATGAAAAATTCCACCCAATAAATAACCGCTGTTACGCAGCAACCCTATCTTTTGGAAAAGAAACAACTTGCGTACACGCAGCCGTTTCGACATCGGAACTAATTGGTCTAATTTATCCAGGTTACCGTCACCGAGACGATACCGGGACGAGACGGCGACGGGACGGTAACGTGACGGCCGAGACGGTAACGTAACGCGACTGGGACGATATATGAGGCACGCTGACTCGCATAGTTCGGATTACGAGGAAGATTGGTGATTTGTATCTACTGAGATAATACGCGGCAGGCGTAATTAGGTGGCCATTCGTTTTGGTGATTAGAGAGTGAATGTCGATTAAATAGAAATAGTGAGATCCTGCTTTGACTTCTTCGATTCTATGTAAAGTCGCTACCGTAATTTACAAACTTAGATAAAAATTAAATGTAAAGTATCAAAAGGGGAGACTGTCAACGGAAAAGAGTCCAGAAACCAGCAGTGCCACGTTGGTAGGGCAATGCAAATCCTTTGTCAGCATTTCTGGTTACGTCAAGAGTTAACCAACCAATCACTTGGCTACTAATTAGGCGATTATAGTACTTGCACCGTCTGAGTTTTCATTGCCATATTGCACAAGTTAGCAAAATTATTTAAATACATTAAGTACTGATTTCAGGTTTTTTTAATATTACATACATACTAATGTATCATATACATATGAATTTAGCCATATAATTCTTTGTTTTTTCAGGCGCCACAAACATAGCGGTTGGTTGCGCGGGTGCGCCTGACCCACAATGTATCGCAATGACACACGTGTTAACGATATTCAATACTTCATGCGTATGAGTTGTGAGTCGCGTCTCTTATGAGAACAATACGTTTTATAAACAAACGCAAATACTAGATCAATACAACTGTAATGCCCTGACTGTGTCTGCAGATTTATGTAAACTTCTCTATAATTCTAAATAACCCTTGTAAATTACAAAAGAGATCTATAGTTTTTTTACTGTATGGAACGAAAATTAAGGAATAAACGAATATAGATTACATAGGTAATTCTGGTTAAAAAAAATACACACACAAAACAGTTTAAGAAAAGATAAAGCTGCCCAATGAAATCTATAAAACATGGATTTTTAACATATGATTGAACCATGATCGCCATTGAGCCATAAAAAATAAAATCAAATGGTACTATAATTGAAATCAAACAAACATTGAATAAAGATAGTGATACTTCAAAGATTGAAGACGAGGCGCTTATAACAAACGCGCTCAAAATTAAAATATTACTAAAACAAACAAACGACGGAGCCACTGTTTATTTGACTTACGATGCTATATCGCGCCGTACCGAAGACGAACAGGATTTCAGCGCTAACATACATTATAACACTATTCCTTTGTGATTTTAATCGTGTTTCCTACAAAATCTAACAAAACAAACAGAAATTAATAAATTTCTTCACACTGTTTTTATTATTGATAGTGAAAACAAATAGTTTTATGAGAACATTATGAATAGGAACGTAATTTCGATGTAATTTATGGAGGATTGTAATTATACGATTCGTTGCTGGATATGAAACACGTTATGGATACAAAACAAATGTTTTGCGATGGGAGCAATCAATTAAAAATTATGGGCTTATTAAAAATAATACAATCATTTTCAATATCTAAGATTTGAATGGATTGAGTTTTGTAGAGCTAGCTTGCTCGGCCTAAAATTCAACCTTTAAACCAAATTAAATTTTAGACTCATCATGTAAAGAAAGTCACTTAACTTTACTAAGTGCCAGTAAGTCAATAGAATACGATTAAAGGCTTTATCAGTCTAACAAGTAATTCACTACATTCACTTAGTAATCCCTTAATGTATAACTTCTCTTGTGCTCAAGGATATCCCTGTTGTGCCTCCTTATCTTAGCTCTTTGGTGAGGCTAATAAAATCTAGTTTATTCCTATGTCCAGACATTATGATCGTCTTCATCCAATTGAAATGATGTTGAGTTAATCATCAAGTGCAATAAAAGTAAAAAGTATCAAAGCAAGGCTAAACGATAAAGATAATAATAAATTCTTGGTAAACCATGAGATGTGCGTGAGAGTTAAATCTAAATTAACCCAGGCCGAGGGGACTATTCTCAATGTTATAATAAACAATTTCGGTCCAATATCTTTTCAGGGTTGACTTAACTTTTTTTGAGTATCGCTATATAAGAGAAGAGGAAGATATAAGAAAAAAATAATGGAGTACATGCTGAAGACAAAAATTTGGCTATAATATCGAAGGGGGAAGAAACATACTGCACAGATTGAAAGACCTAGATACGACTACATGAAATTAGGTAATGCGAAGTTCACAACTTTTTAATAGATTCAGCATGTAAATCAATTCATCAATAAAATTAATTCAAAGTACCGATCGCTTTTCGTTACAAATACAATCCAAATGTGAATTTTAATTCCATTCATATTTCAATCATCTCGCAACTTTATTCCACATCTCGAGAATATCCTCCCAGCTGCGGCCGCCACCGTCCGTCGTATCATGACTTATGCCCCAATTGTTTGTTTTCATTACGAGCTCTCGTAATCCTGTATATTTTTTGTTTCATATTTTTTTCCAGCACTCAAAATAGATGGTTTGTTTGTGAGCCGTGAGAATTTGAAAGGGCATGTCAACGGCGGATTAGTGATTGATATTGCGTTATGTAGGTGGTCCGATTAAGTTTAGGAGAGCTTTTATACCTTCGTATTTGTGATTGTTCTGGGTTTTGAATTAAGTATGTACTTCCTTTCAAGTATTTACCACTCCATCATAGTAAGTAGTTGGTATGGTCACCATACTAACTCAAGAATAGGTAAACTCAACCTGCAGAAAATATTACACCTAAAATTTAAAGGAATTGGAAATATCTTCAAATTTTCTATACCAACGGCTAAAAGGCAAAATAATCTCAACGTGACACTGATTATATTATTATCAGTTAAATAAAGCCAAACTTATGATACGCTTTAAAAGCATTGACGAACCAGAAAAAATGTCGTTCGCAAACACTTAGCCGAAACATCTATTTTTCTATAACAAATTGCACAAGATAATGTTAAAACGTCAAGTATATGGGAAAGGTATCGAGGTAAAGGTTGTAAAACAAAATGTGTAGATAAGATAAATGCCACGTGCAGGCGTCGAGACTGCAATGTGTTAACTTTTTTGTACCCTTGTAAAAATTGTACTGATAGATGATCGTAAAGCTGTCTACGATTTGTTGTTTTTGAAGAAGTTGTACGTGAACACTGCTGTTTTACAGGTTTTAAGCATCACTACTGGTTGTACTCTTACTTCTGCAGAGAATTTTATTGTGCAAAACAGTATGTTACGGATATGCAACTTCTTGCAAAACCGAAACCGATTATGTTCTACGCATTTGTTTCATTTAGAAATTATTATTTTGTCTTCGTTTTATCTAATTTTGGAGGGTAATGAGGAACAGGGTGTAAAGTTCCTCATCCCCCATAGAAAAGGGAGAATCCTCCGACCAGACGGGTGTTGTGTCTGTTGGGCTAACTGCCCAAAATAATGTAGGTGGAATTTTCTATATGAGCTAATGTCGCGGATAACTTAGATAGCACGATGTAGGATTTGTCAATTAGTTCTCATGTGTTGCGATAGGTGTCGCTGTCGAGACTTCAGCATAATTTGATTGTATTTTTTTAGCATCCTTATTTTTCTGCGTTTTCGTTAAGACCCTTTATCTATAATGCTTCTACCTCTGAAAATTACCAGTCTAATTCCAAACCTTATAATCCTCAAGAATCAATATTCCATAATTATATATCATGCCATATTCCTACCCGGATGTAATTAATTCATAACCTATAGCTAAAATAATTCCCTGAAGCTCTATCTATAGTTTATACTCCAGTTTTTGCAATAATAATCAATCCTACGTTTATTATCCCGACCACGTGCAACTGAGTGGCGCGTATCCTTGGACGCAAAAACTTGGTCCTATAAGATTTATGGTACTCTTGACTATCGAGGTAGGGTTGGGTGCTTGTGATACACGACTTTTGGGGGCATGGAGTGTAAGTTACGCGTTTTTAGATAAAATCTGGCATGGCAATGTTGATAGCTTTGTAAATATATTGATGATGAAAGCAGCATTTTCTGCGACTACACATTTTCTGCAGCGAATAAAACATCTGTTTCAACTGTATTTTCTTTTGGTCGATGTAACGTGTACTTTTTTTCGGCAAGATTAATTAAGAATATCAGAGAAAATATTTCTTTTTTTGTCTTCTGTTCTGAATATTAAACATTCAGTCCTGATGTTTTGGGTAGTGTATCTACTTCAGATATAATACTACCTACCTACTACCCTACCTACCTACTACCCTACCTACCTACTACTCTACCTACCTACTACCCTAAGGTTCCCTTTTTAATGAATTAATTTAATTCTGAAATGGCTATCTCACATGTAGTATAAAATAGTTCGCAAAAACGTTTCTGTAGAATGTCATACCATTTCTCGTCTCACACATAAACGTTTATGACACAATAAATAGGTACCGGAAAATGTATATCTTCTTTAAATTCTTGTAAACGATATTTATTAGGGAAACTATTCATCTAACCTACTGCTGATTCATTATTATTTTATGTTCAACTGGTGGGTAGTGATGATGTCTAGTTAGAATTTGATGATTCCGTTTTCAGACACCCATCAAAACAAATTTAGTAATCCCTGTCCTAAGATTACAGTTTTGATGCCGGACTTTTGACGGCTGCTTTTTCAGTGAAACGCTTAAGTCCTTAGGAATCTTTTGTATCTCTTCTTCATAAATCAGTACCTAGTTTATAACTTTATACCAACTTATCTTAAATCAGGAATCTTTAAGTATTTCATTTAACACTTTCAATTCTAACATTCTAAAAATGTATATAATAATACCTCATCATCATCATCATTTCAGCCAAAAGACGTCCACTGCTGGACATAGACCTCCCCCAGGTGTCGCCACATAGACCGGTCCCGTGCGTCTCGCATCCAGCGGGTCCCCGCAACCTTTACCAGGTCATCGGTTCACCCAGTGAGAGGCCTTCCAACGCAACGTCGCCACTCCAGAACTTTCCGGCCCCATCGGCTATCCGTTCTACGAGCAATGTGCCCTGCCCACTGCCACTTAAGTTTGGCAATTCTTCGGGCTATGTCGGTAACCTTGGTTCTCATGCGGATGCCCTTTTTTTTTTTTTTTTTTGGGGGGTGGGAAATCATCAAATAACCCCTCCCGCTCTTGGGCAGAGCGAAAGGGAGTGTCAGACTTCTACTGACTAAAAACCACCCATGTTCCTTCTTCGCCCTTCATGTCGAGGCCGCGGTATCCCTTGCGGACAACCCGCAGCCTCGACAGGCGTCGGCCCTTGCGGGCCCCTTCCATGTTGCTGACATCTCTTTGAGGCGCGCGTGGAACACGAACGCGCCGTCGACACGGCCTGTCGTCGTCATAAGACGGACGGACGGCGAGCTTACCCATCACTCACCGTCCACAGGCCCGCGTCTACGGTGGCCGGAAGCCATCACGTGGCCCCCGACGCCCGGAGCGCCTCCCGCGGCGGCTGGGACGAGAGGTTCTCTCCCTCTCACGTTCCGCCACCTCCTTCGCTAGCATCACTGCTTCGCAGAAGGAGGCGACGGAGTCCCATTCCTCCTCGCCCCGGACCATGGCTTGCACCTGGGCCGGACGCGAGAGGTCGCCGCCGCCGATCGCCGCTACGAGAACACGGTGGGGCTCCGCCCAAGCGGGGCACACCTCCACAGTGTGCTCCACCGTGTCCTCCGGCCGATCCTCGTAATGATGGCATCCGGGCGCTTCCTCCCGCCTGATTCGGTGCAGGTACCTCCCGAAACAACCGTGTCCGGTGAGTACCTGCGTCAGACGGAAGGTGAGGGCGCCGTGGCGCCTCTCCAGCCACTCCTCAAAGATGCCCTCATTTCTGATTCGATCACGCAAGGAAACTCCGAGCATAGCTCTCTCTCCTTTGGGTGACTTTGAGCTTTCTGATGAGGCCCATTGTGAGCGATCACGTTTCGGTCCCGTATGTTATCACTACCGTTTACCGTCCGTCCGATATTCTGTTAAAACAAACTCCCTAATATTCCATAAATGACAGAATTGATAATTAGGAATTTCACAAAATAAAATTAGTAAACCATTTGCACAAAAAAATTAAACACTGATGTCACAACCAAAAATAAAACCTAATAGTAATTAGTAACCTTTGAAATAACAAAACGGACGAATTGGAAGTATTCAAGTCAAGTAGCATTGAACGTTTTTTCACGTCCGCCTGGCGTCGGTTAATTACCACAAAAAATGTTGCCCACCCCTGTCGGGTCATCAATCTAGATTGACATGTTTTGGACCCGGCTTGATGCTCTATTGTTTCAAAAACATTCAAATAATTTTAAAATTGGTGTTGAATATTAAATAAAAAAATGTATATGGACCATGTGTGTAACTGGCCAGCTATAAAATTGAGGAAGAACAAAGAAACGAAGAATGAATTGTGTTATAGACGAAATGGCAAGATGTAATAAGATTTGATTTTTGGCTGTCAGATATAAATATGGAAGAAAATTTGTTTCGCAGTTGAATTTTTATAATTTTAAACGATGCATACTAATTTAAAAAAAAAAAACGGTATTATTTAAGAAATTATAACAATGACTCATTATATTTATAACTTTTGACGTTTACACAATAGTTTATTTTCGGACAGTCGAAAAACAACATTTACCCACTACTCTACTATTTTTCAGTAACAGTCCTCAGTCAACAACCGTTCAATCATTTGAGCTGAAACTTTTGATGTTGCGCTTACAAGCTTTCGACCGATTTGAAATCAACCGAGCATTATCCGAGGCAGTTACAAAATGTTCGCGAGACAAAAAGATGAGGCTAAAAGATCTGAAAGCTGTGCGACATGGCTGGGTGTCAATCGTCGGCGCGGCCGTCGATCGCAGCCGCGCTGCTGACGGATAGATGAATGAACACTATCACAGAAGAGCGATGGGAACGCGAACGATTTGATGCACACATACCAGGGACCGAGAATTGCTGACGAGCTTGCTTTTAGCCTTATAAGACTGGAGATATGTTTGAGTAGGATGTACTCTTGTAAAGTCTAGACTGGAGAGTTTTTTAGTCTTATTATGAGTTTTTGTCGAAATCTCGCTAACCTTTTAACAATAAAGCTGGTTACCGTTTTAACAAAAGCTTTTAAATGTTCGGCCTTTTTAAAATGAAAGGACTCTCACAAGGCTTTCTTTGACGTTTTCTCTTAATGTTAGAATTGTAACTTCGTTTTCGTGATCATGGAAATACCTAGCTTTAACTTCATTACAGATTACATAATTTTTTTAGTTACCTATCACAGATTAGAACAAGGATTATTTAATAATAACTCCTAAAAATTGGTTTACCAACTTTATCACGGAAAAAAAATATTTATAAATACCTTTGGTGTCGTCATGAAATGCTAAAAATCTAAAGAATTTTACATCCATGCATATGTCTTCTCCGTAGGTGGTTAAATTCATGCAAGTCATTCTGTATGCAAAAAATCAGAGCAAGTCTTTTGTGCCGACGTCTTGGAGGGTCCAGTCAAGAGGTCGGAGCTTTCTCAACAATTAACAAAAAGTTTATGTCACAATGGCGACTGAAACAAATCTTCACAAATTGCACAACACTGAATATTTAAAATCAACAAAATGAAAATCAATATTATAATCGGACCTTAGACAATGTTTTGCTACACATAGGTCCTTGACGGTACTCCATATGGAAGAACCAGAAAATAGACAACATTTTCCTTTTTCTCTTTTTAACAAACTCTTTCACTACAACGGAGCTGATCTTTGCCCTTTCCTCTCAACCTGGACTTGTACAAAACAAAGACAATTTACCGGTTGAAGAGAGAGCCAGGACTTCTCTTATTGGGACTCCGTCAATCGGCACAAAAGAGCTGCAGACACACAGGATCAATCACTGACCATCGAGTTGGCGCGGCTGCTGCCATTCGCCCCGCCACTCTTGTCCCTCCATCACATTCCTTCACCGGCGGCCGATTATTTTTTCAACGCGACACAATAAATCAGTTTTCTGTGCGTTAATCAAGTTATGCGGCGCGCGCGCAGACGGTGGCGCGAGGAGAACGCTTCTGTCGTCGGCGCACGTCGCCAGCGCCGAGCCCGCCCCGGCCCGCCCACCGCCCAATCACGAGAGCGCCCATTGCCGCAGCACGCGCACACGCTTTATTTATTTTCATCTGAATTATGTACTGCACTGTTTGTTGGTTCGACGTTACCTGGATCTGTAGACGAATGTTATCGACGATGTACGTTTTGATTTAACTCTAAACTTATGTACCTATTCAAGCCCACTCTGCGGCGGCGTGTGAAAGTATCCAGAGCCATTTGTTGAGTCTAAGTTATATTTAAAATCAAGACAACACCGTACCGCTGCATATTGGTCATATTTTAGCGTGTTAACTACCTGCGGACAGTATTACACCGACAAAGTAAAATTAATAAATAAATTATGTTCTCTTAGCTTCTAAAAACCGTAGAACAAGTTTTTACGAAAACTGAACCAACTACTAAATAGCTGCAAGTGCTTCTAAGGCACCAAAATACAATCAGAATATAGTCATAAGGATAATTTTGATGAACCTAAAAGATACAGACTGCAATAAAAGTAGGCTTTCCACCGTCACAAAACCTTATTCGTGCGTGTATCTAAATAGGCTAGGTTTTAACGAGCAATTATAAAATATTTTTAACGAAAAAAAAGATTTCTACTCCAACCTCTACGAGATAAACAAACGACTCATCACTATCACTAGTACATCACAACATATACGTATATATTATAAAACAAAGTCCTCCGCCGCGTCTGTCTGTCTGTCTGTTCGCAATAAACTCATGAACTACTGCATGGATAGAGTGGTTGTCGCGGAAGGTTTTAATTATTTTTTTTCCAAATCAACCCCTAAGGGGTTAAAGAGAGAGTGGAAGTTTGTTGGGATATTTTTCAACATCCAAGCGGGCGAAACCGCGGGCAAAAGCTAGTTTTTTTTTCTTGTATCAGCAGCTTCTGAAGTCGGTGACATTTTGTCTGCTTGATTTCGTTTTTTTTGCCACCGACTTCAGAAGCTGCTTTTTCTTGTGAAGTTTATTTTTCACTTTTTTGTGTTTTTCATTTTTGTGTTTTCACTTTATTGTGTTTTTGAAGTCGGTTTTTTTTTTGCAAAAATGTTTTTTTATTTTACAGTTTTTAGTTGTAATATCCTATACAAATATTTACTATACATTTAACATTCAACCAAGAACCCTAACCCTTAACCTTCAAGATTCCCTTATTTTTGCTTTCAACTCCTAACCGTTTAGGAGTAGTACCTACCTTCTATAATCAACTCACCTAGAGAACCTGAAAGAATACAACCATATATACGTCCCCATAATATTTTACTAAAGATTTATGCTCCAACTCCTAACCGTTAAGGAGTTATACCTTCCACCATCAACTCATCAACATGAAGTGATGACTTCTAGATGCAAATACTTAAAAAACTTTAGAAAAAGCACGAAACACGTGATACAATGACATGTCTAAACAATTTGAGGGTTGCCCTCGATTTCTCTGGGATGCCATCATCAGATCCTGATATGGTGACAATGGGACCACCTCAGGAGTATACCTATTCGAACACAAAAAGAAAAATCGGTTCATTAATGACGGATATATGCGATAACAAATATCCAAAAAAAAAAAAAACATACAGACGAATTGATAACCTCCTCCATTTTGGAAGTCGGTTAAAAAGAAGAAGACTCGATGAAGTTAATCCGTTTAATCAGTTAATCCGTAGATAAGTTCCGAATATAAATCAACTAGCTGATGCCCGCTGCTTCGCCCGCCTGGATGTCGGTTTTCTTGACAAATTCCACTCTATCCTTTGGTGCAAACAGCATGAAAATCGGTGCAGTCGTTTTTGAGTTTATCGTGAACAGACAGACAGACAGACGCGGCGAAGAACTTTGTTTTATAATATGTAGTGATAGTGATGACTAGAAAAACATCCCTTCTGCGGTACATTTCTTGAAGGTATTGTTTACCTACATTTATCATTTTAAATAGTATGTATTAGACACATAAAAGTACCGAAATAATTTTCTCTAGAAGATAGTGAAGACCACATCCAAACCCGTTCTGCGATTAAGAAGCACAGCGTGGTCACACAGAAATACACGATAAGTTTTATTTTCAAAGTAGCTGTTGCCTTCGTCCGCTTGAAAATATTATAAAAAAATATTTCCCAATTTAAAAATCGTTTTTTTTTTTAAACAATCTCAAGGGTTGTGATTATTTTGTAAAGAAATCTTTTTGTTTTAGTAAAAATAAAAGAAGTTATCTGCCAGTAAAAGTTCTATCAATATCGGTCCAGCCGTTTCGGAGATTAGGCGGAAAAACACAGACTGAGAAAAATCAAATAAATAAGTTTTTGTTACATTATGTCTTATATATATTTTCATACATACATTCAGTAATATGCAATCTGATACTTTAATTTAAGTAATAGTAAATGTCTAAATATTTAAATGCAATGCACATGCATTGCCTACTCTTGCTCTTATAATCGGGTCAGTCGTGAATAACTTAAACAAATGATGAAGATATAATGCACCGTGTTGGTGATTTGACACTAGGTACCTGAAAGTCACAGAAGCCATGTTATAACTAAATCTCCGTTTTACCTTGCCACTTCCCTAGACGTGTCTAAGGAAGCTACCTAGTACCTCAAACGAAAGATTTGATGGCAAGTCTCTGTCTAACATAATAATTTTCTCTTTGATTTACAATCCATTTATCAAACAATATCGTTACATACATCATCGGCCTAGCCTTTTCCCAACTATGTTGGGGTCGGCTTCCAGTCTAACCGGATGCAGCTGAGTACCAGTATTTTACATGGAGCGACTGCCTATCTGACCTCCACAACCCAGTTAATACTAGGTAATACGATACTCTTTGGTAAGACTGGATGTCAGAATTTCAGGTCACTGACTACCTGTAACGACTGCCAAAGATCTATATATGGCAGCCGGGACCAACAGCTTAACGTGCTTTCCGAGGCACGGAGGAAACTCGGTATGTCGGGCGGTCACCCATCCACAGACCGACCTAGGCAAGCACAGCTTTACCTAAAGATCGATCCGAGTGGCAGTTCTTATTAAGCCACGAGCTCCTCAATATCGTTACATACATGAACCCTAAAAACATACATTTTTTGTTGTAAAAACTAGACCGAATTCTGCGAACAAAAACACTAACTTCTTACTAACAAACGAGGTTTATACTGTACATAGTTTACACAATCCGCAATGCATTCTCAGCTTTAGTAGATAGTCTATAGTTTTTCTGGCAAGCAATCTCTCAACGCATAAGTGTGTAAGTGTGAATTGTGTTTATCCGAGCGAGATCGTTGATCAATCCGTGCAGTAAACAGAGTGCCACTTCAGTGCAGCTACTGATTCACAGGTAGGAATGCTAACAGTAAACATCATAATGTATTGGTTCCACATACCCAACATGTAGTATTACGTATCTATGCATATCAGTATCACTCACATTTTTTCTTGAAATATTGTGTTACTTAACTAATTCTCTTTTCTCTTTTTCTCATGACTGAGGGTCGCGACCGCATGAGATCGTTGCCTTATCTACCAACGCTCTTTATGCTGGATGATTTTCGACCATGCGGACAGACGCCTAAAAATTCCCTTTTCATTTCTCATACTCGGAAAGTAGGTCGGAAGCTGCCTAAGGAACGGATTGAAAGTAATACTTTTCCGCCTCAGAGAGAATCGTTTTCAACTGACAGCTGTCAAATTATTTAAAAAAAAAACTTGTGCAATCGAGAGCAAGCCTATCGACCGATGTAATTGGGAGCAACCCTGTCCTTCCACGTTACCAGCCACAATAAACTTTTCCAAGTTATCGTTTCAGATGGGCGATTGGCGAGATTTAACTTTAAGTTCATTCAGAATCGAGGTGATTGTGTGGCGCGCCGTTTCCTGGAGCGCCTAACATTTGACGCCAGCACCACATTTCTAACGCATCAATTCTGTTGTGAATGCGTGATTTTAGTGTCTAGGTTTCAGAAGCATACACAACGATAGACAAGATCTGGGTCCGCATTAACTTAAGTTTAATACTTTGGCTGATTCCTCTGTTCCTCCACAGCATCATCTCTAATTACTTTGTCACTGACTTTGCGGTTTGGGCTCTTCTTATTACCTCTACTTTATAATCGCCATCTGCAGTTACCATGGAACCTTTCTGCACGGTATCCAGGTCGAATAGCTACAAGTACGTTAAAATGCACCGGCTCCACAAATACCAGCTTAGTCTTAGTTCGGTTAATATGGAATCCATATTCCACGTTTTATATTCTAAACATCACATTATACATGTGTTGTTGCAGTAATCAAGGCACATTTGCTCTCATTAATTTTAAGAGTTCTATTACCATATCCGAAGCTCTTCATCAGATCTTCACAAAACTTAAATACGACTACCTCGGAAGAGTACTTTTCCAAACAATCCTACTTAAAGATCATGACATGGGATTATTGTACTTACCTCTCAACAAGTAATGGTATTATAACATCATCAACACAGGTGCAGTGGATTAACTGTGTATTATGGTAGCTACCTCTAAAAACTAATCATCAGTTCTTGACCAAAATAATATAGGACAACCACTATGATACTTCCGTTCCATTAAAAAAAGAATCTTACAAATCAGTCAAAGTGGTTCAGAAACATCGCTGAAAACTGCCAAAAACAAATAATGCAAACGAATTGACAACCTGCTCCTTTTGGAAGTCGGAAAAGGAAAAAAAATATGATTGTAATAGAATAATAATTATAATTACCTACATTAAGGTGCTTCAAAACGAGCTTTACTTTCCCGGCAATGTGTGGTCGACGAAATGACACTCGTCACAGTGGCTTATTTATATTGGTCAGAAAGGGATGCACTCATCTGAAAACGACTCAACAATATAAATTTTAAAAAAAACTCACCCGGCTATATTTCTGTATTTTTGAATCTCAAGCGAACGTTCAGCAATATTGCCGGGCCATTACTGCATTAATATTGCATAGTTTAGCTGGTATTGATGGCAATGGTGTCGGCCATTGTATTGGAGCCACACATTGCCGGGAAATTATAGCCCGTTTAGAAGTACCTTTAGGATAACAGCGTAGAATTTAACAAATACCTGGGTACACCCAGACCCATACAGTAATTTGTATTAGTTGCAGAAACGAAAAATATACGGGTAGTTAAAATAGTCAAAGATCCATTTCACAAGACAGAACTTGGGTTTAAAGCAATTATGCAAAAAATCACCAAAATGAGACTATACTCGTAGTTGAAAACTGAACAAAGTTTCTTTAGCAGTGGTCCTCTACAATACCTTCTTCTTACACAGAATTTATTGATATTTTTAAAGACCAAGAATGATATTTTCCAAAAAAGAAATTAAATTTAAAAAAATATAAATTGCTACGTTCTAGCTACGATCGCTACGCGGCTACGATTTCTCGTAGCAAATATTTAAGGGTCTGGATTCTTGAGTTAGCAACTATTATAGAAATATAGAACAGAGAATCCAAGATCAGTTTCTAGAAATTGCAACCAAGACAAACAATCTATAATACTTTCAATCATTTTGTAGAATTCAGTGCCTTTTTTTCTTGGGAGGGTGGGAAATAGACAATAGACTCTTCCCGCTCTGGGCGAAGTGGAAGGAAGTGTCAGACTTCTACGGACTAAAAACCACCCATGTTCCTTCTTAGCCCTTTGTGTCCGAGGCCGCGGTATCTCTTTCGAACAACCTGCAGCCCTGGTAGGAGAATTCAGTGTCTTGGAACCCCATACTTGTTGCTCGGTGATTTTAATTCTGACAGCAACCCAACAACAACCTCAGTTATTATTGTAACATAAGTGACATTTTTTGTGATTTTTACCGCGTCGGAAAGTCAGAGGTAAAATAAGTGTGAAAGGACTATAACTGCGCCGACGCACGACACACGACACACAATCCAGATGTAACATGATATGCTGTGTTCCAATTTTAATCAGAAATATAAATGCTTTAAATTAACTTGTATCACCCATATTTTATGGTTTCTTTTCTGATAACAATCAATTTGAATGTCAGGTTCCGTAAAAAAAATGTAATCACACTGGTTGGCACGTCCATGAGAACAATATATCATTAAAAACAAAATTCAAAACGCAGGCAGATTTTATAACCAAAAGAATTATTGACATACAATTTAATATAAGCAGCTATGATACATCCAGAACATCTACTATTTAAAAAAGAACCATGTATCTGTCGAATATTATAAAAATATTTCACGGACCTAATTTATTTTTATTATCACATTATTTTTTATTCGAAACAATCCTGTCGAATGATATCTGAACGAAACATAACAACATAATAATTCATAATATTTTATACTATTATCTGTAACATTAGATATTCTGTTCATATTTTTCAGTCAGGAGAAAAGCTTTTTTAAACTGTAGGCGTGACTTACATATTCATCTCTCACTCTAACGTGCGTCCAGATAGGGGTGTGTGTAAGAGATGGGCTTATAATAGGTGGAGTTTCGCCGAGCACAAAGATCATCCCACGCATGCTACAAAACAGTTCGGTTAAAAAATAAAACAAATCACCAGTTAATAGGTTGTTTAATGTACCAGTCTATTTGGGTATTGAATGCAAAGAATTAATGTGTGGTGTGGCAACGGGTCATTTGTCAAGATGTACCGAGACTAGTCGTTGAACCTACGAGCTGCGTGCGTGTGTGCCTCACACTAGTTCGTTGAGACGCGTATTCTTGGAGACTTGAATAGAATAGAATGTTTAACAATAATCCTACATGAACCTTCAGACTTGGAATATCCGATAAATGGTACCTTTTGTATTTTAGGCATTGACATTATTTCCTTTATTATTTTTTTTTACATTTAAATACCAATATAATATAATAAATGGAATATTTGAAAAGGTAAGAAATCAAAAACATTGTTATTATTATTCTGAATTTCCAAAATTTTATATATCTATTACTATTTCTTGATTTTAGCTTGATTTTAGGTTTAGCTTCTTTAGACTTTCTATTTTACGACAAATTATGACTTTAAAATTATAAAGAAGAGATTCAAATCCTCTAACTAGAAAATAAATGAAATACATTTGTTTACCCTATACGTGACGCATTATAGTACACGAACACACAAAGAACAAGTTGGAGTAAAATATGCGTCACTTTTACGCAAAACGGCCACTTTTAACCAAAAATGTTTTAATTGAAGTTGAAAAACTTCAAAATCTTAAAACAGTTTCTCTACAAAATCATCTCAAAACAAAGTACTCGCATCTATGCAGTGAAAAATCCGTCGCAAGCGAACTGTGCTGGTTTTATTTAAGTTTAGTGCGCGGGCGACGACAGCGCTAACGACGCCGCTCTTCCTGCAAGCGTTTGTCTGTCAACGGTCACTCGCGCGCCGGATGCATGCCCAGAAAAACGGCTGAGTAGTAACAGTACGTGCTGTTGGAAAGCTGGGACATGGATCGGGATGCGGAATTTAGATGAAATTTTGGTAAAAGAAACAATAATGTTATCAAGTATTACGAGCATCGACATTCGGTCAAACTGGTTCGGACCAATAGTGGACGCAGTTGCTGTTTTTCACAGCCGGTTCTCGGTTCTCTCTTGGCACCAATTTGACCGATAGTGCCGAGGTAACCGATTGTTATGAATATGCATACTTTACTAGCATTTTCACTAGCTAAGTCATTTATGATAACCTGCAAAAATCACCATCCTAGGACCTAGGATGATTGTTTTATTGTTCTAACTACCTAGGACTTAGGTAGTTTATAGAACGATAATATTACCTAAATTAATGGTAACTGGCGACTGCTTGCAGTTTGGGTTTGAAAGCACCGGTAGCACTAAACACCAGATACCTTTCAGATGAAAGGTTGTAATGGGAAAACTGACTGATTGTAAAAAAAACCTCCATTCTTAGATATGAGGCGACCCTCCGCCGCTATTTTTCATACCTAAGCTTTCATAAATTAGATCTACGTTCGTGAAACAATCAAGACCTTTATGAGTAAAACATTATTCGAAACAATGATTATTATCTTAACAGCAAGAGGATCTGACCAACCTAAAGAAGTCAGTATAGACAGAGCGATTTCGAGAGGTGAAAGAGCGATGTTGTGGTACAATAGGTAGAAAATACCTTTATTCAGTAGTAACTTGTGAGAGTCTGGCGTTAATAAAGTAGACTGTGTAGCGCGTGCTACAGAAGAAACGAAATAGAAAATTACAGATTTTAGAGAGATGCCTACAGTAACATGTCAAAAATGTATAAGTAAAAGTAACGTTTCTTTGAACGGCAAAGATATCTGTGTTATCTATTCTTCATAGAGTTAAGATAGAAGTGGTTGTTATGCTTATGCTGCGGGTACTGAAGTTACCTCAAATGGGGTTACATTTGTACACGTAAACATGGTGACCCTATTGTAACAAAACTTTCTCTGTAAACACGAAACAGTAGCGTTTGTTTACTGGAAGAGATCGTAAAGCGGCGTGAGTGTGCGCGGCTAATTTTGTTTTCAAACAGCCTCTTCAAAAGAAAATTTCTCAGAAATAATATTTGGAGGAAATTAATTAACGTAAAATGTTAAAGGAAGAAAAAAAAACAAATGAATATTCATTTATCAGGTACTACTGCCCGATTTACAGGATAGATTACGATACTTACATAATTAGGTATGTATGTAACCTCGTTTTTACAAATCTTACGTAGTTAAAAATTAGTTTTTGAAACGATAGAAAGAAAGAAAGTCCGCGAATACTTGAATCAAAAAGAACAAAGAGAGGACGTATAATTATAGGTGGATAAACTTCTATCTCTAAAGGAGAAAGTGCAGGTCGGCGATGAGCTCTTGCACTAAGCAAAGAAGTTTGCTAGGTACGGTTGGTACCTATAATATTAACAGTAACTTACATGACCAATTTACTGAAATTGACAAGTTAGACGTCTAATCATTAGATACCCTTCCTTTTGGTTTCGCCGTAGTTGGGTTCAAAGTAACCGAACGGACACGCGAGTGGTTGGAAAGAAGAAAAGTCGGGCAACGTCACCTGTCACCTTATACCACATAAATACGATTCAGTGTCTGGATAAGGGTAGGTTTCTAAATATGTACCTATATTTTTTCTCCTTAAAAATACGACTAAATCCAGCCAAGTTAAATTAACATAATTAGAGATAGTTACCCTGACAAGGAAAATGTACATGGAAGAACTAAAACTGCCAAAACATAATGTAGTTAGATGAATACCAGCTAAGAAATATAAACAAAACGCCTATGAAACTATTCGCTTTTTGTATTACATAAAAACATAACAATTTGACCGATATTCACTCCGTGGTCAAGGTGTTACTATTATTTTTATCATCGCAAAATATAGAGGGATGTCGTAAAACTATCGTCGCGGTTCAGGTGAACGGCCGGGCGGCGGGCGCATGCGCGTCGTTCGCAAGATGGCGCCCATATATCCGTCATCGGGGTGCCTGATGCGCGCCAAAATAAGATTATTGGAAATTTGACAGAGATGAGCGCGCACACTTTACGATCGACGCTAGACGGGGTTTATGAGAAAAGATCTGATGCCGATGACGCATGTAAGTGGTCCTTGGGTATTTCTGGATGCTGGAGTATTTTTATTAATTTCTGAGGGCATAAAGTTTGTGCCTCCTCCAGTTTACCATGAACTTATGTTCAAACTATGCCCAAGTCATTTTTAATATAAAATATTTTTTTACCATAGATTCGAAGAGAAGATGCAGTGGTGAAAATACTTAACATAATCAGCGTGTAATGGCCTCTTCTTGTACTTATTTTGATAAATAAATCACAAAAAGTAAAACGCCTGCCTAGGTTCGAACCCACGACCTGAATTGAGACGTCACGTTTGCCAAATATGGACATTGTTAATCAAATGTGTACGAGTGGTTAACTTTTGAACAGTTCACCCTATGTATTTTATGTTGAAACATTCCATTCCCATTCCAATTTTGTTTGATTCTCCCTTCGTTTCCAACACAGATTTGTAATGTAATAAGATTAAAGATTTCGACTAAAGATTTTTTTCTCAACAACGCCTGATATTCTAGGACCATTTACGAATACGAGAGTTTGACAGGTATATCGTATTAGACTATCGGAGAAACAGTTAAAAAAACAAACGAACAGCAGGGCTATTGCGTTTTTCTGTTGACAGTTCTAATGATGATCACTTTGGCTCAGTGTTCATCGATTCCTAGTGTGGTCATCGCGTATGACGCCATCGGTGCCCATCGTCGTTGATGGCCACTGTAACTCATTTTGAGAGAAGTTTTTGTAACGATATTTTTATAATTTTTCGATTGTCTAAGCTTAGTTGACATCAAGTTGATGATCACCGACTTTGAGTGGCTTTCGTGAAAGACACTGCTAAATGGTAATGTTTTTGTGATGATAAGACAGTTGATACTGAAAGTTCTAGTTTCTATTATTGGAGCTACTATAGTTATTTGTGCAACAAGAGAGCAAAGTGGGTTTTTGCTGCGAGTGTTGATTTTGAATCCCGAGTAAACGAAGGATTCTATAGTTGAATCACGAGCGTAGCGAGTGATTCTAAAGTTGAATCCTGAGTGTGGCGAGGGATTCAAAGGCACGAGATGCAAAAAAACTTTGCTCTCGTGTAACACACATTACTTTTCACTTCAGCAGCGAAAACACTTTAGGAGATAAAATAATAAACAGGAATAGATTGAAATAACTATTTATTGTGAATCAAAATAATTAACATTGTAGGTAGAGGTACCAATTCAATAAAATTAGCCTTATGCCCAACTGACATTCTTTTTAGAAAAGATACGAGTTTTGCGTATGTTTCAATATGCACGTTATGTTTTGTTTTTAAAGTAGCTTTCCACATTGAGTAAATACTCCACATTGTAGATGATCGCCTCGTCTACGCGTCTGTGATAAATCTAAAAAATATGATAGCAACACCGTCTCCGAAAAACTGCTTGTGCCTTTTGTAAGTCTCCATTCTTTGAAGACATGGTATGCTTTCAGATATTTTTCGCGAGATTTTTCAGGCAGGAAACTTAATTCTCCATTTTTTACATTATTCTTCAATTCTTCGGGTGTTAAATAGCAGACTTCGTCACTGGACTAAAACCTGCTTGTTTGAGGTGCTGAGGTGAAAAAAATGTTTTCTTACACAAAGAATATGCTTTTTATACTCGTTCTGTTTGATCTGGCAGTTGATTTTGAAAGCTGTTCGGCTGTCTAAAGTCTTTTTCTACAGTCTTAAATTTATGAAGGTTTTCTTCACAACATGAAGGTTTCCTTACACGGCCTCACCTAACATACTGGCGTCCTCGGCAGGTTAAGATGGTCCAACTTCCTCATCACCAACCGCTGCCATACTTCGGATGTAGTTTCATCATCTATTAGAGGAATAGTCTCATCTCATGGGTCTCCTCGTGAAATAAGGTCTAGTAGTCCCAAAGACTTAACTAGAACATCAAACAAGGTCTAGTAGTCACAAAAGACTCTAGAACATCACACAAGGTCTAGTAGTCACAAAAGACTCACTAAAATATCACACAAGGTCTAGTAATCACAAAAGACTCACTAGAACCTCACACAAGGTCTAGTAGTCACAAAAGACTCTAGAACATCACACAAGGTCTAGTAGTCACAAAAGACTCACTAAAATATCACACAAGGTCTAGTAATCACAAAAGACTCACTAGAACCTCACACAAGGTCTAGTAGTCACAAAAGACTCGCTAAAACATCACATACGGTCTAGTAGTCACAAAAGACTTACTAGAACATCACGCACGGTCTAGTAGTCACAAAAGACTCACTAGAACATCTTACAAGGTCTAGTAGTCACTATCATTGTCCCGATGACAATAGTCATCGGGACTATGTAGCAAAACGGACTTCCAAGCAGTGGCTGCCCTTTTTTTTTTTTTTGGCGGGTGGAAAATCATCAAGAGTCCCGCTCTTGGGCAGAGCGGAAGGAAGTGTCATACTACTTCTACTGACTAAAACCACCTATGTTCCTTCTTAGCCCTTCATGTCGAGGCCGCGGTATCTCTTGCGAACAACCCAAAGCCCTGACGGGCGTCGGCCCTTGCGGGCCCCTTCCATGTTGCTGACATCTCTTTGAGGCGCGCTTGGAACACGAACGCGCCGTCGACACGGCCTGTCGTCGTCATAAGACGGGCGAACGGCGAGCTAGCAAGCCGCTGTCCTAGGGCGGCTTTTCGAAGTAACCTTACGTAAATATTTCGGTCTGCCGCATGCCACTAAAATTGTCTAGCTCGCTTCGCTCGCTCTTACCGCCGAGTTATCTGGATTATCCAATCCTTTAATACGTTTTAGTAGTAAAAGTAAGTAAAAAATATAATTTTTTAATAATAAAAAGAAAATCAATAATAAAAATTATGGGTTTTTAAAATAATTTAGGGACTTCCACAATGATCCCCTTGAGCAGACTCATACTTATAGCAGAAAAAAGCTGATTTAATGTGGACGTACACAAATGAAAAAAAATACAATTTTACTGACAAAAAAATGTAATTAATTGACAGTGTACTAAGGTATCGAATTACAGAGGTCAGTAGGGGCGGCAAAATCTGAATAGCCTACGAGCGGCAAATGTTTAAATCCGGAACTGCGTATAATAGTCGACACAAAAAAAAATGTGTGTCAATTCCTGCGATGATGTACACCGTATAGTCACTATCGCGTAATATCTACTCTATGTGATACGCAATACCAATATTATGACACTGTCGGTTGACATCAAAGTTCAGTGTACAACTGGAGTTTGATAGCCACTGACATTTAAAAAGATACGCAATAGCCCTGCTGTTCGCAAAGCATTTTCTGCCTTGCAAAACTAGTGAGCACTAGTTTCACTCAGCGAGGCGGGACAAACTAGACTGGTTCCGCCAGAGTTGGAAGGAGGACGCGCGGATTCGCGAGAAATGGGAGCATAGTTTTTCACACCCACTCGATTGTTTGTCATATCCAATCGATCGATCGTGCTATCGAAAATCGCTATTCGCCAAACCGAAGCCGACTTATAACCACGAAAAATTGCGTAGATATGTATGCAGCGGTCGAAACAACAGTAAAGCTTCAAATGCAATATGTTTAGTTACTTCAATAAGGCCTAAATTTTATTAATTTATTTATTCATTAGCACATACATTTGATTTAACAGGTAAGACCCAAGTTAACAAAAGCAGTCATAAGTTATTTAGTCCAGTCCCAAGTAACAGGTCTGGGTAGAAACACAAGTTACACAGTGGACAACATACTAAGTGTCACCCTCTGGAATACCGCCAAAGAACAAGAAGATACGTCCAAACACCGAGACACAATAATCAGTGTTCTCATTGCAGGATTGCACGAATCACTGGCGTAAACTTTAATAAGTTTGTGCGGGATGCTGGATTTCTAAAAATCCCCTCTCTCGCTCCGAACCGTAGCCTCCTGTCTGGAATGACCAATCTTGACGATTCCAGTATTTGTGGATTATTTAGCATTCCACGAAAAACCATAAAAACATATTTTGCAAGAGCTAGGTTGCGCCTTACTTCCAACTTAAAGTACCCAACCATCCCTATAGCAAAGAGAGTTGGATACATAAGTGGATAGAAAGAGTAAACCCCAAACTGCCTCAAGTACAGTTATCGGGTAAATTTGTTATGCATTTTTTCCAGCATCTGGGAATACTTCACCTCATAAGGATTCCAGATGATAGCACTAAATTTCAAGTTGCTTCGCACCAACGCATTTTAAAGTGCTTTCACTGCTGCCGTCATATTAGTGAAGTCACGGGTTTCACGCATGACAAACCCAAGATTTTTAAACGCTTTTTTACACACCTGCACCACATGAGCTCGAAACGAAAGATCGCCAGTGAAAGTAACCCCGAGATCTCGTACTGACTCCACCCGTGATATGACCTGACCTCCCATGCAATCATAGAGTAAAGTAATATAACAGGTACATGCAATAATCATAGCGTCGGGGTACCACGGCCCGCGTGAATGTCATTAGGCTACACTATGATTGATATCGTCATCTCACAATCGAATCTATTGCTCGGCTCGGTTTTATGAATAGCGATTTTCGATAGTAAAGTCCATTTCACGAAAGAAATCCCGCAGACGCAGCGCTGTATGTCGCGTACATAATGTTGTTTCACAACTTTTGGCATCGTAAATAAACCTTATAACGCACTAATCCAATAATAAACTCACAAAATATCTACCACAACAAACGCACCTTGATAACATCGACATACGACAACATGGCCGATCTGTTAAATTTAGTTCCACAATTGTCCGCGGGACTTCTATCGTGAAATGGACTTTACGGTCGATCGATTGGATATGAAAGACAATCGAAAGGCTGTGATCTATTCTTGTTTTGCTACATTGGTTAACAACGCCATCTATATTTTATAGCACCAACTATTATAAACTATTATAATTAAAGACATCTAGTGCTTACCATGAAAAACCTCTTCTGACTAGTACTGCCATCTAGCCTAATAAACAAAGTTTATTTTGTGTAAAAGTATTAATGATAATTTAAACTAATACAAAAGAATTTTAAAATTATCAAAATTAATCAACACTATGGATTTCTGCTAACTAAATAAACATTTCGTATGTTTACACTAATAAATTCTACAGACAGAATACAAACACATTATTTTTCTTGAATGGCAACAAAACTTGTTTTCGCGAGAAAACTTGTGATAGCATCGTGAATTTTATTTTGATTACAAAATTGGCATGAAACTTGGTATTAAGCCGAAAAAAAGTGGATCGTCATTGCTAGAATAAAGTGTTTAATGTGGTGTATTCAATATCCGCCTTCCAAGTGGAGCTGTTAAAGAAATTGCTTGCCATGGCGGGCCCGTCCGACGGTGATCCCGACGGATGGGTCGAGTTCTGCGAGCGTCAGGCCAAAGCCGCCGCTCAGGACTTCGCCAAGGCTTGCCTGCAGTATGTACAGACCAGTGCCAATGACCCCACGGCCCGGCAGCAACCTTCACACAAGGACCTACTGAAGAAATTCGTTGAATGTTTTTCGGAACAATTCGAGTATGAAATCGGGAAACTGAAAGCTCTGCACAAGCTACCTAACGGCACGCATACGGGACACGATGAGAGTGACTATTCAGAAGACACGGACTCGCCGAAAACGCAGCACAAGCTCTTTTTCCGTAGGTTATCTTTCAAAGGTCTGAGACGCGGAAAGGGGTTGTTTCACAAGCAACACTCGGATGAAGTGGAGCTCTCATCGAATATGAACAAACACAACAAGACCAAATTAGCTAAAATAGTTGTAGAGTGTAGGAAGGAAGGGTTGGTGAATTATTTAACTCCTGAGAGCTTGGAGCAGCCCGGAGGTCCTCAGAAGTGGGAAAGATGCAGGCTAGCGTTAGTGAAGACCGTTGGGGGGTACATGCTGGAGTTCTACTCACCTCCAAAGGCTCAGAAACCTCGTAGTGGTGTATTCTGCTTCCTCATATCAGAGGCTCGGGAAACTACTGCGTTGGAGATGCCTGACCATGAAAATACTTTTGTATTGAAGGTAAATTGTTTAATTTATTTGCTTTATAGTATTGCATTCATCAAAATGGTTCCTGAATTTTAATTTAACGAGAAACACATATTTATTCAACATAGGAATAATAGAAGTAGGAATAAAAGCAAATTCATTTCAGTAGTATAATTCATAATTTATATAATAATAATAATTGATTCTAGTATTGTAGTAACCTATTCATAATTGAGTTTTAAGATTTTCCTGTTACATATTTTCTTCATGTACATTTCCGAACAGTTTGTACATTCAGCCCCATCATAAAAATGTTGTGTTAAAGTAGAAATCAATGTCTGCTGATGGAGTAAAAACCTGCCTT
Organism: Diarsia brunnea; assembly: GCA_949774965.1. Classification (NCBI taxonomy): domain Eukaryota; kingdom Metazoa; phylum Arthropoda; class Insecta; order Lepidoptera; family Noctuidae; genus Diarsia; species Diarsia brunnea. The sequence goes on along the minus strand of OX459016.1, from coordinate 4,717,999 downwards.
CTTCTTAAAATACCAATAAGAATTCTGTTGTCATGTCAGTCATATAGGTACAGTTGATCAATATAAGATAGAATTGTTTCCTCATTTTGTTATTAAATGTCCTATCCATTTCATTAAATCAGTGCAGTGAATTTTAGATTCACTTAACATTTTGTGCATAAATCTGTGGTAATTAACCCGCCGTACGTCCGCGAACATTGCTTGAATGTCTTATGATCCCCCGGGGGCTCATAACGACACTCGGGGGGTATTAGTAAAATATTTAAGCTGGTCTTCGCCATAAGTCAGTAAATGTATTTAGCACTAAACAAATTAATGTAAAACATCATTATATTTCTGTCAATTGAAGATAACAAAGGCAGAGTAATGTCTGAGATAATACTTTTCAGGATTAAATGCATTTACTGATTTGTAGTGCAACTAAGTTACCAAAGATTGTGAATTTGAAGGTAAATGAAAATATTTTTATATGAGTCATGTAATTATTGTTTATGTCTTACAGGTTTCACTTTTACACCTATTTCAAGGAAAAACACTAACTCACTATTATTTTCCCTGAGGTAGGTTACAATGATTACTCACGGAACTAGGAAATTTTAAATACAAATATTTGAAGTCACTTAACAAATTATTTCTCTGTGTATTTCAATATGGAGACATGTAGCACAAAAGCCATTTCACCAACTAAGCTATTATTTCTGACCTACTAGTTAGTCAGCCTGCACTATCCCTGTGCTGGCCTTCTGAAAGAGCTGTGGAGCATGAGATGATCAATATTACCACTAATACAAAATACACAACTTTGGATGTGGCCTAATATACAATACAATGAAATTTATCATCCCCCTGCTGAACAAAGGTAGCCCCCCAATTACTACATTAACAGAGTAGAAAATAACCTAATAGCCTAACCATTCCCATTACAGGCAGACAACAACATGGAATATGTAATAGAAGCAGCTGATGTAGACGACATGAAGTCTTGGCTAGCTACCATCAAATACTGCATGCGGTCACCTCCGACGACGCAGCCCCCGCCTGATGCGCTGCCGGGAATGCCCGAACCGGCGCCGCCGGACCTGCCTCCCAGGAGGGACTTGCCTTCCAGCTCTAGCAACATTGACTTAGCTACTGATACTCCTGATGATGCTGAATTAGGTAAGTCTTGCTTTTTAGGGTTCCATCCTGAGATCACATGATACACATTTTACTTGGGAGATTTTATGCACAGTTAAATTATGATAAAATAATTAGGAGCAATGGATGATAGATGATGTTTCTAAGCTTTGTGGCTTTTTATGCTTCTAAATTCGCATGAATTTTTGCAAATATCGTGTTTATTATGGATGTACGAGGGTCATTCAATAAATACTTAGCCTACATCAAGTAAACGAAAATTTTGGAAAAGTGGCAATTTATTTTTCAACATAGTCTCCTTTTAGTTCGATACACTTAGCCCAGCGATGCTCCAACTTTTTTAACCCGTCCGCAAAATAGTTTTTGTCAAACTCTGCAAAATAGGCCTCCGTGGCGGCGATGACCTCCTCATTTAATCCATATCTATTCCCGGCGAGTGATTTTTTCAGATTAGGAAACAGAAAGAAGTCACAAGGGGCCAAATCTGGAGAATACGGTGGATGGGGCAGCAATTCGTAGCGTAATTCGACCAATTTGGCCATGGCAACGGCAGACGTGTGAACCGGTGCGTTGTCGTGGTGAAACAGAACTTTTTTCTTCGCCAGATGGGGTCGTTTTTTCTTTAATTCGGCGTCGAATCGGCCTAATAACTCGGCATAGTAAAGCCCTGTAATTGTTTTACCCTTCTCGAGGTAATCGATGTAGATCACACCTTGTGAATCCCAGAAAACGGTGGCCATAACTTTTCCGGCCGATTTTACAGTTTTCGCCTTCTTTGGAGCACGTTCCCCGGTCTGGATCCATTGTTTTGATTGCTCCTTGGTCTCTGGTGTGTACCAGTGGATCCAGGTTTCATCGACGGTCACAAAACGACGCAAAAACTCCGCTGGATTCCGCTTAAACAGCGCCAAACACGTCTACGATGTGGTTTCACGGTTGCGCTTGTTTTCCGGTGTGAGTAAACGCGGCACCCATCGCGCCGACAGCTTTCTCATGCCGAGTTCCTCGTGAAGAATATGATGCACTGTTCCTTCTGAAATGCCTACAGTCTCAGCTAGCTCCCGAACCTTCAATCGGCGATCTGCCAATACGAGATCATGGATTTTTTTAATGTTTTCCTCCGTAGCAGCTGTTTTCGGTGCACCTGGACGTGGTTCATCAAAAACCGACGTAAACAAACTCGTTGAACCAATTCTTGACGGTGGCCATCGATGGAGAAGAGTCACCGTATACAGCATCCAAGCGCTCTTTGATTTCGATGCGCGTTTTCCCTTCCAAAAATACGAATCGAATCACCGAACGATATTGCTCTTTTTCCATTTTTGTAAAACCGATCGACACGTTCGCTTCCATAAGTTGTCAAATTATAACTAATGAAGGGATTGGAATGAAAATTTGAAAAAAGAACTATAAAAGAATGTGCTACACTGTGGTAAAACTCTTTTGAAACTACAGCGCCCTCTGGCGATGAGGCTAGGTACTTATTGAATGCACCTCGTATGTGTTTATGATGACTAAAAAAAATTATTCTAATTAGTCCGTCTGTTAGATTATCGAAAAATATTGGATACGTATTTTTTCTTTTATCAAATCAATAAAAATTTACAGGGGCTTGTGACGTCACTCACCGGTAAAAACTGTCATACTAATGTCTTAGAATATGACGTCACACGAGTTTTCAAAGCACTGTATCGTCTTCATTGTTTGTTTACATGAAAAAAGAATAAATACGTGTCCAATATTTTTTGGAAATCGTATCTGACGGACCAATTAGTTTTTTTTTTTTGTCAACTACCCTATTACCTTACTTACATTGTTGTCAATCCTTACCAAATGTTTATGAACTTATGCCGTATTTTCTGCAATCACATGGCAGTGGTAACTATTCTATAAAGTTCACTTTGAGCCTCACGCATTTCTTTAAACTCATCAAATGTGGAATCTGTTTAGAGAATATTTCTTATCCATAAAAATCAGCTGATCGCCTCTCAAAAACGATAATTGAACAACTGATGATGAGCTAGTACTAACTGCATTTATTTACACTTTCGGTCAAAAGAATCGAGTCAGTCACCCATTCATCTCGCCGTAAGCAATCAGTCTATTGTCTACAACGGACTGTGACACGATAGTTGACGCTTTATTTCGCGTGGTACGTACTGAGGCGAAGAAAGGTCGGCCTCCTGAACGAAATTATCACCAGTGTATGAAGTATTTGTAGTAATGTTAAGTACGTGAACAGCACTGTTTCTGGCGATTTTATTAAGACAGTCGACTTTCTCATCTTTACTACGCTAGTTTCCCGATATTCTACCGTCAATTATTTCTAAAACCAAACTGTACATGACATCTCTGGTTCCGAAACCCCTACATCTTTATTCGTATCGATGGTACGTCTTATATTATATTTCAACCAAGTAGATGTCCACGTTACCTGCGGCGTCAGTAGCGTTGTCTATGTCCTCTAAAGTGCGTACTTTTAGACACTTAGCAAGTGGGCTATGTTCTGGTCGGGAACTGAGGTACAGATTTCACTAATAAATAGGACACATTTATACATTTTCTCATCCCCCAGGTTCAATAGCAGAAGAAGCATGCGAGTCATCGTCCCGGGTGTCGCTGGCCGAGTGGCCGTGGTTCCACGGCACGCTGGCACGGTCGGCGGCGGCGGCCTGCGTGCTAGCGGGCGGCGCTTCGGGCCACGGGTGCTACCTCGTGCGGCAGAGTGAGACGCGGCGCGGGGAGTATGTGCTGACGTTTAACTTTCAGGTGAGGGTTTCAGGCATATTTTATGCAAGTAACAGGTCTCAGGCAAAAATAGAGCCTCCAACATAGTGTTTTCCAACTTGGATGGTTTAATGGTCATGCAAATATCTTTTTACTCTTTCTAATTTGAAAGTTTGCTAAGTTTACTGTAATTTTATGGTGGTGACATATTTTTAGCATAAACTAGTTAAGTAGAAACGATTCACCTCGTTCCTCATCCAAGCCGTCGTTTATAAACTCACCTATATGTCCGTAATGAGTACTAATGAGCTGCTTGCTAACTACCAACCCACACTAGGCTTGTGCCCCAGCAGAGGTTGCACTATATGCAGATAGATATTGTGTATGTTAGTGTAGGCTGGGTTATTCTAAACTAAATCCGCATCCCACAGGGCCGCGCTAAGCACCTGCGCATGACACTAAGCGAGACGGGCCAGTGTCGCGTACAGCACCTGTGGTTCCCCAACGTGCACGACATGCTGGAGCACTTCCGCGCGAACCCCATCCCGCTGGAGTCGGGCGGCGCAGCTGACGTCACGCTCACAGAGTACGTCGTCTGCCAGGAGGGGAACAGACAACAAGTGAGCATCGCACAAATGGTTTCTTAGCTATGCTCTAGGTTTACTTACCGGTTTCTGAACGGCGAATAAAAACGAAAATTGTCTGATCGCAATCATAACACTACTCCTACAACCTGAAATCTCGAAGAATTAGGCAAAAATGTAGGTACTATACATAGTGCCAACATATTTAAGGGCAGAAACCACTCTTGAGGAACATAAGTAGTGGCGAGCCTATTGCCATCAACCGAAAACAGACTCCGATCGGAACCAAAAATCATTATCTTATACAAATTAGGTTGAAAATAAGCTTGTTTTAAAAGTCAATATTACAAAACAACCAATTTTTGCGCTAATTAGCCTTTCAGAAACTGGGTGTGAGGCTACCATACATGGAAAGGTACTGAACAGGCATACACCTGGTCTGATACATGAATCTCATAATTTTTTTTTATTATTATTGGCCGCTCTAGCTGTCTTATGCGCCTAAGCCACGAGTGGTCTTAAGATCTAAATGTAGCTAGACCTGATCGAGTATGATAGCCTTTTGAATGATTCCCGATTGTTGATTGAATCTGCCTGTTTTCTGCCAGCATAAATGTATAGCAGTCATAATATTATTCTACACCAGTGAATAGAGATATTTATAAAGGCTTGTATAGTAAAAATTCTTAAACATTGACTTAGTTTGTGAATGTAAAACCGATGAGTATCGACCGCAATGTTATTTGTAAACAATCGAGAATCATCACACAAATCTATTCATCGATCTTCACATAATTATTGAAGTTGATCACAAACAAGCGCACTTTTGATAACACTACCAAAACCAGTCGATATTTAAAATCGAGTTTTAGAGAGTGAACAGCCTTGTACAGCCACAAGCAAAAATATAAATAAATTCGTTTGTTGGGCAGCGATTGAAACATTTGAAATAGGACCAATTTTATAATAATGTGCATCCCAAAATTGAATTAAAAATTACAAGCATACTTATTCAATCTTATATCAGTTAGCAACTTATAAAAGTGATGTTTAACATTAATTAGTTTCTAAATATTTATCCTCGTGGCTGTACAGCGCCGTCACTATCACTCGTACATGGGAGGTAGTCAACTTCGAAAGCTCGATGAGTCATTGAACCGTCAATTTTAACTTCAGTTTTAAAAATGAGGCATATTGACCCACCGAACCTTACTGCTGCAAGCTTTAAAATCAGACAAAGAATATTAAGGTTCACAAGCTAATTATAATGAAATTATAATTGGCAATAATTATACTTAAATCAACAGACCTTACATTCAATGGACCTGAGGTTTAGATTATGCTAACTTTTAAGGTCTAAAATTCGTTGATTTTAGAAACTTTCTGAGGCTCAATACTGCTCCATGCCATTATTGTTTCAAGCAGAAGCTTGATGGCAATGTTACCCTAAAGTTTGGGTATATCATTATACACACCATGCTAATTTTGAAGCACGAGTTATATTTATGCATAATTTTTTTTTTATGTTTTGCCTTCAAGTAGCGTTTGTTCATATTTTGTTGCTATTGATGTTGTTAGTATGTAGCTTGTAGTTATATTTGCTCAGCATTGTTTGTTCTCATACTCATTTATGGCCCAGGACTTAACAAGATGATCCAGTGTTAGCTAAATGTAGTCGCAATATTTGTGCCAATATTCTAGAAAATACAAACAAAGATACACATTAAGGTATAATGTGTATTTTTGGTCATCAAAAGACATGGGTCAATAAGTGATTCACTTGTACGCATTAGAAAACAATATTAAAATAGAACTTAAATCTATTAAAATAGTTTGCCAATCTTTGCCAATAAACACAATCATGGTGACCATGCTTTAATCTACGATGGCTACGTCTTTATGGCTTTAAAAAGTAGCTCTTATGTAGTAGAACCTAAAAACGGTTCTTGAATATGATTATTACGAACAATATTACGATTAAGTTTAGTTACTCTTGTACCCACGATTCCTGTACGTGCATTTTATTTATTAATGACAATAAATGTAAATTTATTGAAACATCATATTTAAATAAAAAAATTAAGATATTATTAGGTGTATACATAAGTGCCTATATTATAGATATAGGTGTAAAGGAATCACAATGTTCTATTGAATAATCGCATTTAAACTTAGTATGTATTGTATGTGTAGTAGAACACAAGTTCGTTTGCATTTTCATTGATTTCGTTATGAAGCTAACATTATAATATGCCAGTTATGTAGGTATCTACTAGTTATATACCCAAACTAGTTGGGTTTGCAAAGGAATAGTTTGGTTCTAGTGAGAAAAGAAAATTACATATTTTGTTCAAAGCCACTAAATTAATGCATTAGAATTAGATCAATGTTTGGTGGCCTTATCTGCCAGAAACTGAGCTAATAAATTATTTTTTTATATAATACCACTTAAAAATAATAGGCTAACTTTGTTACTTTGGAAAATTAAAAATAGAAATTCAGACTAGGGCCTAATTATTCCTTTATTGTTGTAGAATTTATTTATCGTCATAACTCAAGTTAGATCAAATGGACTGTTAATATAATGTACTAACTATGGAACTTAAAATATAATTTATATTGTTTATAATTTGTACAAAATCATGTTCTTCCGAGCTTTAATTTTAATTTCTTGGTTGTAAATTTTTATTATTAAACTTTATTCTATGGAATGGCTTTGTTTTTTATTTTGCTGTGTTTTTCTTCGTTTTTTTTTGTCTGTGTGTTGTGTTGCAAGCCTACTCATTACTGGTAAGTTTTTTATTACAATATTTATGCTTTTATATATAGCTTGTACTTGTATACGTTGGCCGCGTAGCTGTTGATGTAAATGTAATAAACAGCATAAAATATGTAGTGCTTTTAAACTAATAATTAGCTAAGAAGACGAAATACTTTAACGAATAGCAAAATACGGTATTTACGTATCCAAACACATCACTACGGTTGGCAGGTCCCTAATCCTATGCAATCATAACAGTTCCGAATAAAAAAAACCACCTACAATGCCCCCCTATTTTCAATACTCATGAGTAGTGTGCTCCCCAGTTGGACGTGACGCACGGCAGCGACGTGCGCATGCGCCGCGCCGAACTCGAAGCTCTGCTCGTCGCAAGTGGCGCCCACCACGACATCCGCGCCGTCGACAACCAGTACACGTTCGTGTAACAACCACCCTACTGTGGAGCAGCTCACGGCAGTGTGCTGGCTGTCATCAACAGGGCACTGTGCTGCAACGAATACGGTTCTGTACCTATTAGTCTGGTGTGAAGTGTGGATGTTGTAGTCTTTTTTGGTAAACTTAAATGGCGTTCGATTTTGTCGAGAACAGTTTACCAAGACATGACAGAAAAACACACTGTAAGTTTAGCCAATTTTTGTATGTGTCTGACACAAGTCAATGTATATCATTTACTGTAACTTTAGGTACAGTTGGTCGAGACTGATGGCTCTTGATTGAGGATTTGTTAGGTCAGAGTAAAGGTCTCATATTTGTCAGCTATTTTTGGATGTTCATTGAAGTGCAATGCTGGCAAACGTGATTGGAACTTAAAGGCTCGTTTGCATGTCTAAAGTACGTAAATTTAGTAACAAGAACAGTGTTAACTGCCGGGTCAGTAGTTCATTCTGCTCTTGTCACTAAATAAATTGGACTATAGACTTTCTTTACTAAATACTGGAGACATGTAAATGGGTTTAGTGTTAAAAACCGTTACTCTGCTAGAAAGTGTTTGTAAGTATGTGTATGTATATGTAACACACTTATTTGTATAAGTAAGGTGTTCATATGCACAAAGTGAAATCGGGTAGTTAGGTTGTATACATTGAATGCTGGATGAGGTTACTCCACAGTATGAGTATAGAAATATAAGATTGAATGTAATTATTACTATAATAATATGTACTGCTGTAGGCCAATTAGTTTCAATGTTAGGTGTAAACCTGAACTAGTTTAATTCTGTTTAAGGACTGCAAATATAATTTGTGTAACATTACTTTGCGGTTAAAAATGTAGCTCATGTGTTGTTCTAAGGCCGAGACTTGTAGACTTAACTAATTCAGGCCATATTCTGTTTATTTCTTGACCGTTTCTTCAACATCGCATCTAAAACGAATGATTGCATGATTGTACAACAACGATCTTTTGGCGCTCAAATAATTTTGATAGGGGGGCGATGTTTACCAACTTGTTCAAGTATTTCATGAAATTGTATCGAAATAATGAGATGGCGGAGGTAGCTCCGTATTTTAGCCATGTACAACTATATCTATGTCCAACTGCTATAATTAAAAACCGCTTTTGAAATAACACTCCAGTATTCGCAAACCCACGATGCCTATCGTCAACCAAAACCGATAGGTAAATTATAGAAATTTTGCCCTGTATATTGGCTTGAATATTCTGCAATTATTTTTTTTGTGCAATAGGTTTAGTATATTTATTCTAGTATTAATTTATTGTCATAATAAGGCTTAGCCAAATTTGTGTTACGTATTAAATGTACTTACTTATATTAATGTTTTAGATATTAAGTACTAATTTATTGTATTCTTCACTGCCAAACTGCCCCTTAAATAGTCAAAATTGTAAAAAAAAATGGAAAAAAATGCTTGAGGTGCTTATAAGGCGACAAATCTTGTGCAAATTAATTTGAATTAGTTGTGATTTTTGATTATTGATACTTAAAAAAAATATTCCTGAGTTTTAAGCAGTTTTAGTATACCTAAGAGGCTTTAAAACTAAACCATGAATTAATACAGGGGCTAGTCTGATTGTTATAATAAATAATAGGTAGGTGGAATATATCGTATTATTACAGTTCCATACCACTTGTTATGTACCTATAAACTGATCACTTATTTCCACGGAGATTGTTTCTCACGATCACGAATAGGTAATGGGGAAAGAAAACGTCTAATAAAAGAAAGTGTCCCATCTACGTGGTAGTTCCACGTAGATGGGACACTTTCTTTTATTGAGCTATCATTACTGCTGAATCTTTAACAAACGCACCCCATTTCGCTAAGAGATAAAAAAGTTGACGCGCCGAAGGCGAGAATTGAATTGACTTTCGGAAGTACAGCGTACAACTTTTGTGTTAATTTAATATGGTACGATAGTCGCTTGAAGAGTCTCGGGTGGACATTCTCACCTTTCGCCGGTCGTGAAACTCCTCGTGTAAATAAGTCTTAAATCTGAGTCATGTATACTGTATCTATGTAGTTATAGGTACAAAGGAAGCATATCGTTTTCCTACTATGCGGTGATTAGTAAAACTGTCCGATATGGTAAGTCGGAACAATATTCGTCTGTATTGTAATTTATTTACTAGGATAATGTATGTGTATGAAAATCTTTCATAACGAAAACAATATTCTATTGTACTGAGAAAATACTAGAACAAATTGCTAAATGTTGATCAGCATTGCAAAAACAATGTGTTCAATACAAACATTGTTTTTTATATACAGATTGGTATATCGTTACATAAAAATTAACACACAAAAACAAATTCGGCTTGCTATGTTACATGTTGCATTGCGTAACATTTCAACGACTGATTTGTGTTATATTTCATGTTACGTTTTACCTACTGATCTGTAGCCGGGATATCTATAATGTTGATTGAAAGTGCAATTTGTATATCAATATTCCCGAAATGATGAACGATTCCCATTTCGATCAGTTACTGTTTGATCCTTCACAAGGCCCTCAAACAACGGAAGTCTAGAATAAAATTAGTGTAAACATTATTACATGTAAAATTAAATGTTGTTGGAATTGATAACGATCATTATAAATTAAGGTATTAACTCATTAACGAAATTATATAACATGTTTGTTGGTTCTCGAAAACTGCATCACGCTAAATCAAATTTATAGACGATGGATATGTGCCGTGGATTTGCAACGTTCAGGTCTGCGACGAAAGTTGACAATCCATGCTTAATGCCCCATATGATATTTCAATTTTTCAGTATTGTTGTCTTGAGAACAATGTAACATAGACATAAGTAAGCTTAATTTATATATGAAGAAGCCAAGCGAAATCGTATTGACAATCTGTATGTACTCAATAACAGTTCAACCAGTGTTTACTTAACAAACATTCCTTATAAGTTGTATGTAATTTTTTGAGAACGAAATATAGTCAATATATTTTACAAATATCATTTTATTTAGTATAAAATATTCTTACAATCTAATAACAGTATTAATCGTCAAGTAACGGAACTATGTAGAATTCAGAAAACATTTGCCTTTGGTCTTCTTTTTCTAATTTTAATTGTAATAGCATAAGGCCGTTGGAGCTGCATCTTACGACTACCTGTAACCAAATCATACAATAGAGAAGTTATACTTTGGAAATAACAAGACGTGAAAAATTCGGTCTAATCAACTTTCATCTTTTTTTTTTTTTTTTGTGGGAGGGAAATCATCAAATAACCCCTCCCGCTCTTGGGCAGAGCGAGAGGGAGTGTCAGACTTCTACTGACTAAAAACCACCCATGTTCCTTCTTCGCCCTTCATGTTGAGGCCGCGGTATCCCTTGCGGACAACCCGCAGCCTCGACAGATCAACTTTCATCTTACCTTGTATGTCTTGCCAAGAAAGCAAAGCTGTAACAGACTGTCTACTACAGGGTAGAACTTGCTACATAATTTTAATAGCGACCAAGTCAATACTGCAATATTTTTTTATGAAGGTCTATAATAATTTTACATAAATGAACAAACCTTAGTAGAAATAGCGAGTGCCTTTATAATGCTCCTTATGTGATGTAGCTGGTACCTCAGTGTGACGGGCGATTCACAGCTAAAGCTCTGGACCATGTCGGACGATTTCGGCATTTCGATACAAGATCGGTCCTGCAAAAGAGTTTTTAGTTACACTAAAATGCCTGTTTCAAAATAAAATTTCATAGTATATAAATAGTGGAGACTGTGTGTGATGTGGTGTAGTGTAATTAGATCAGATTAGTAAACCGAATCTTATTCCGTTCAAATACGCGTTAGTTCTTATTTCACGTGTTGCTGCAGTTATTGCAACTGGGCAACGTTATCGCTGTGTCGGGCGTCGCCTTCGGAAGAGCACCTTGAAACGTGTAATCTTCACTTCTTACAATATTACCTGCATGCCATAAGTAACAATGCTGACATTCGGGTGTTCAGGCGTCAGATTAAGCTCAAACACCTCACAGGACCGCTCAATATCTGCCAGCAGACCCAAGAAGGCGGGGGCCTTTAGTACCAACTTGGCGACTTCTTCGGCATCCTCATCTCGTAGCTCTAGCACCGAATCTGCTGTTTGTGTAAATATCTCACAGTCTGTCATCACATTGTGCATCGACTGGGGTTGGAGTCTGGGAAAGTATATGATTTTGGAATAAGTTAGATTTCCGTATTTATTTATATTTTATGGCAGGTAGGTGAAAAATACATTACAGGTTGCCTGCGTCTTTATATTAATTGATGTACAGAGGTGAAACTTACACTAAAAGTAAAGGTGATCCTTCACCTCTGTAGTACATTTTCAAACTAGACTCCTCACCTGACCCAAATATGTTCAGACATTCTGATAAAACTGCTATACTGATCTGTAGTAACACAAAACATAAACATTATAGTTAGCAACAATTCCATCAGTCAATAGTATGTTTTTTTTTCAGACAGTATGTAATGAGTATGAACAGATGGAGCAATATGCACCAAAAAATATTAGATAAAATAACAAGAGTTAGACCAAGAATTAGTCAACCCTAACACACTTGAGAAAAAAGTAGGCAACAACAATGAAAATTTTGTTACCTTAAACATGACATCCACATCATCTCTGACATGATACTCAGTGAAGTTATCAGAGGGGACGTAGGCAGAAGCCTGCACACACTTGCCCTCCTCCACTGTCAGCTTCAGACCCTCAGGCAGGGCACAGAACACAGCTGACTGAAACAAAATCATAACATCATTGCACCTGTAACCTAATAAAACACCCCCATTTTGCCAGTCAAAAATCATTTCAACATTCATTCATTTCATCTTATGTATTATAGCATGTTTTCTAAAACCTGTTAGTATGAAGGTAGACTCATCATCTGCCTACCCTTTTCTCAACTATGTTGGGGATGGCTTCCAGTCTAACCAGATGCAGCTGAATACCAGTATTTCATAGACGATTTCGATTTCAACAACTGTCTAGAAACTATGAGCAATAAAAATGACTGGAACAGGCTGATTCTGGTTGTTATTCTGATTGTAGCTTTGGGGGACACATGAAAAAAATCTTGAACTTATACATCTTATTCAGTTACTTTTAAGAATAGATAACACAAATGACATTACCTCTTGAAACTGTATAGCTTTCAGCAAGCTGCATAATGTCTTCCCAGAGTCCATAGAGGCAGTAAAATAGTACTGGGAAGTTCCTTCATCCATTGTTTTCTTCAATAGTGTACATGGAACGTAATAACATTAAGTACTGGTCTTGGGTTACCTCGTGGTCGGTAATCCTGCCGAGAATCTGAGCTATTCTAGCGGCTAGTACATGTTTGCATAGTACTTGCGCTTTTCTTTCAAGAACTTGATGTTTGAACGACCGGCAAGGGCAGAAATTAATGCGCGGGAATACGCGGTAACACCGATCGTTTTCACCCTTGATCTCTATTAAAGTTCTTGATTTGTTCGTTGTTGAGTATGCAACGAATGTTGGATACTTCTCCAAGATGTCCAATGCTCGTTCTAATACAGCTCCGAACACAGAATGTAACGATAGCAGCTCCTCATCTAGAACTGTTACAAGTTAAAAAAGTAAATAACCAAATGTTTAATGCAAGTTTTGGTGGTAAATAAGACAGAGTAAATAACGTAAGTTTGGTAAACTTACGTTGTTTACTCTCAGAGTCTTTTACTCGTTTTTCTACTTGATTCAGAACACGCTCAGCTGCTAACGGAATAGATGAAGAATTGCTCATATCCTTAATTCAATAGGTTTATTGTTTTGTGTTGGTAAACTTCTGTCCACAGAGTACATTTTTATATAATTATGCTTCTGTCTGCACGCACTTTCCCGCAATTTCGATTATTTTCGATTATGAAAATGTCACTGTCAGTAGTGTCAGTCAGTAATTAGTTTTTTTTTTTTTCTTTCGCCTGTAAAAAAAAGGCAGGCATCGCAGTCAGTAATTAGTCAACTCATTCAGTGACAGACAGTCAACACCTGCCATCCCAATATTATTTTGTTGTCTTTGATCATGAATTTTGTTTTACTTAGAAAATTGGCCTGAAACTTGATATTAAGCCGAAAAAAGTGGATCGTCATTGCTAGAATGGTGTTAAATGTGGTGTATTAAAAATACGCCTTCCAAATGGAGCTTGCTTGCCATGGCGGGCCCGTCCGACGTTGATCCCGACGGATGGGTCGAGTTAAGCGAGCGTCAGGCCAAAGCTTGCCGCTCAGGACTTGGCCAAGGCTTGCCTGCAGTATGTACAGACCAGTGGCAATGAGCAACCTCTAGTACCACTAGACTCTTTGGTCAACACCATTGACGATTAGAATACTTTTGTGGTTTTGTTCTAAGGCAAAATCTTCAATATTTATATATGTCGTAGGATAATTTGATACTTCGAATCTTCGCGGAAATCCTAGGGGTTTTGCGAAAACGCGGATAATTAGACATAGTTACCAAAATGGATTAATGGTCACCAAATACGTCGAAAGCAAAAGCTTTTTCAACGCGCGCTCGCTTCGCTCGCATATTAAATAACACTAATATCTTCTGTCCCCGAAGTGCCGGGCCTCCGCCGGCCTTCTTCGTCGGCCTACGGCCCGGTGCCCATGCCGCCCCTAAAAAAAATTTTCGCCTATGTCTAATTATCCGCGTTTTCGCAAAACCCCTAGGATTTCCTAGGATTTCCGCGAAGATTCGAAGTATCAAATTATCCTACGACATATACATCAATCTCAGAGTGATTACGTCAGGGTTAGCGCTGTAAGTCACTGTAGCTTAGATTCAAAGTTCAACCTAGCTGGAGGCATTGTCTTGTCTTCATGGGCAAAGTAAACTGGTTTTAGCTAATATACATCCCAGATAATTTGAAAACATGAAACCGTGGAATATCTGCGTAAAATGAAACGAATACGTACGATAGAAAATGGAAAGTGTCAAATGATAACGTCAAAAAAGGAAAACCTACGAAAATCCTGAAACTGGAAATATCTTTGACCAAGTGTTATTTTTATCGAACTTGCGTTTTATAATGGGATTGCTAAATATTTAAGTGTGATAATATTATTACAAATTATATTTCAAACAGGAATAAGTACCTGAAAGAAAGGTTTGTAAATGTTACACAAATACATTTATTAGTTATTAATATTTCACTGCAAATAACATAGCAGGGTGCGGTTTCAGGTGGCTTATGTGGAGCTATGCCGGAGCATTTAGAACTTCAACACCTAGTGGACTTGTCGGCGGGAAGCGGCGACGAGACGCTGCCGAATCTACTTGAGAACAAGAGACCTCTAATAAAAAGATGTCCCTACCTCGGCCTGATACTTGCGACGCTATCGTCTTTGTTCTTCTCACTGTGCTCGGTCATCGTTAAGAGCCTTGTCAACATCGACCCCATGCAGCTAGCCATGTTCCGGTTCATTGGAGTACTATTACCTACAATACCCATAGTGATATACACAGAGCAGCCTATATTTCCTGAAGGGAAACGCGTCCTCCTGTTATTACGGTCCATCGTAGGGACAGTAGGTTTAATGTTAAGTTTTTATGCTTTTCGAAACATGCCATTAGCAGATGCATCCGTTATTGTATTCTCGGTGCCTGTTTTTGTTGCATTGTTTGCTCGAGTATTTTTGAAAGAACCATGTGGTATTTGGAACACAATATCCATAATATTAACTCTTATTGGAGTGATATTGATTACTCATCCACCATTTTTATTTGGTGATGACCCAACTGCAGAACATAACCAGAATTATAATAGCCTTAGAGGTGCTGTGGCCGCCTTTATTTCAACTATTTTTGGCGCCAACGCTTATGTTTTGCTTCGAGTGCTCAAAGGGTTGCATTTCTCTGTAATAATGACAAACTTTGGTGCTATTGCTATAATACAAACTTTGTTTTACTCATATATATTTGGTGTGTTATGTATGCCCATTTGTGGTACGGAGAGATTCCTTGTTGTTTGTCTGGCACTGTTTAGTTATTTGGGACAAATTTTGTTGACAATGTCTTTACAAATGGAGCAGGCTGGTCCTGTGGCTATTGCTAGATCTGCTGATATTGTGTTTGCATTTTTGTGGCAGGTCATGTTTTTCAATGAGATTCCTAGCAAGTATTCTGTTTGTGGGGCAGTATTAGTTCTAAGTTCAGTTATGTTAGTTGGTTTACGTAAGTGGGCACTGGCATTGCCTACAGATTCACAATTGAGAAATAAACTTGGTGCACTAGCACGGTAAACAGTATTTGATTGAATCTCAGTTGCATACATAAAATTGCCACATTGATTTATGATTGTGTATTGTTATAACTTGATATTCTGTCGTGAATGGCTCAAAACCATTTGAGTGAGGTTTGTGTTAAGAAAGATTTTTAATATAATAATTAGTTTTCCGACTGTTCAATGAGTCATACAAGTTGCAATTGACAAATAGCCAATACCTACCTTTTTTGTGTAGACATACTACATCAAGTAAAAACACAAAGTACTTTATCATCTAATCTATTTGGTGTGCTAATTTCTTCCTATGAAATAATCCCGTCTTGACTTCCTACTCTTCCTAGGACACTTATTTCATGTTGACTGATATTTGGACACCTCCTCATCAGCAGAAATTTTGGTGTATAATGATTGTCTTCAGCGTTTTCTCAGTACTTGCTTAGGTTTATTTCGAAGTGTTGAAGAGACATTTTATTTACACACATCTACTCAGTCTATGAACTGTAGTTATTTTTGCTTTAAGTGCTTAAGTACGTATAAGAATGGACGGAAACAATAACTATTATATTGTAATATTTAAGTAAAACCTTTTACCCTAAAAGACTGTTAAGTAAGTCCACTCGAACTTGCGTTGTGTGCGTTGGCCTCTATTTATCACTTTGCCTAGTCATTGTGCTTCTCATTGGCTTTAATAATTTAATCCTTATATTTATTGATTTAAAGTTAATTGTTGTTGAAAAAATATTTGCTTAGATTATATGTGTTTGTTATAGCGTTCCTATCATTACCTATTATGTATAATGATCTCTAAATATCTACATTTCATAGTTACATATCACCAAAGTTATTTAGTTTAGTTCATTAAAATATCTCTTTGTTTTAATAGATTAACAATTTACAGTTGTGAATCATCAAATTAAGAAAATATTGATATTGTCACCTAGTCACGTGTATTTACTAGTCATTTTGATGTAGATATTTAAGTTATTAGAATGAAATCTGATATTTTTATAGAAACAAGAGCTGGAAATTACATAGTTTCGAGAAATCTCATTAATCAAGTAGTTAGAATATTATAAAGGATGGGCTCTATTTTATTGATTTTGTAATTCAAAAGTTTAACTAGTCATTAATGATTTAGATAAATATGGCACAATAGTAACATAGTTTGTTAAAATAATTGATTGATCCAAGGAATGTTTGATCACCGTCGAGTACATGAATGTACAATATTATGTACATAGTCGTTGTAAATAATGAAGACGCGTTTTGTGACTTATGTAAGTGACATAAGGTATTGATGCACACTCATGGAATGCAATAACTAATAACTACACTCAACACATCTGAAGTACATAAATGAATGTTTTATTTTAATGCCAAGCTTTTTATAGTTTATTGAAATGTATGCATAATACAGATAGGTACTTTAAAAATGTTTAACGGCAAAATTGGTGTTGTTGACTGTACATAATTGATTGGATTGTGATATTTTTACTTCTAGTCATAAATACTATGTACACTGCTTAATTTAATAAATATAATGTTCAATATTATATTTTGGTTTACTGGTCTACTTTTTTCGAGCCTTTTATCCATGCCTACTGACTTAATTCACCTCGATAAAGGTCGCGTGGGCGTCTGCTGAACGTAACTGAGCATTCGTCACAGGGTTCGAAAACCTGGTCAAGATCGAGAAGTGACTTGTGGCCTAGAAATGGTTGTTTCTATCGAGAAGTACACGTACCCGCTGCATCCAGGTACCTGCAGAATCCTGCAGGTACCTGGATGCAGCGGGTTTGAGAATGGTCAATCCCGCTAATACCAGAACAGGGGTATCAATATCTAATCAGGTAGCTCTCAGTGCCTCCAGTGAGTCTGAATGCACAATCTTCTACCCACCGCACTGCTCCTGCACAGGTACCTACGAACACACCACATAAATGTGTTATGAAGATAATGACCAGATCAACGTAACTTTTGATGTAAGATAATAATATAACATGACGCCTGAATGCCCAGAAGCTGTACATAGGCGCCTAGGCGTGTATTCATAACGACCGACGAGCTTCTAGTTGTTCCGGCAATGAATGCGAGAGGGATGCGGCAAAACAAGTGAAGAAATTGCATGGACCATAACACTGTTGATCACGATGTCACTTGTGACGCAACGTCACACGAAAGACTCAAATGACATACGCACGTGTCGCTTGTCTAAGTTGTATCGCCTGCGGTCGTGAAAGGAGCTTTACACAAATAGCCTGTTGATCTTTACTTACACAAGTATAGTATGAAATCTCATTTGTAAGTCTAGTCTTATTGGCCTCATTGCTCTAGTGGTCGCAAGCGCGACTGCTGAGCATGAGGTCTTGGGTTCGATTCCCAAGTCGGGCAAAGTATTATTAGATTTTTCCGTTACTTATGCATAACTGGCGAAATGTGGGGTCAACAATAAAACCCAAGATGTGTTCAAAGCGCCTTACCAAAAACAAACAACTAATGATTGCCCCTCTCTCTCGGCAGATAGCGGCTGGCTGTTATGTCACACGGCCAGTCCTACGGCATCGATGTCCACAGCAGGCTCTTCTACGACGCGGCGTGAATTGAGAGCACTGTGTGACAAAAACATAGGCATGAGGAGAGATGATGGAAATAAAATGGTGGAGATTTTTGTAGTTTTTTGATTAGCCCGCGCGGTGGATTATAGCCCTTCTCTCTCATACAGAGGAGGCTTGTGTGTGTCCCAGCAGTGCGAACATTATAGGCTGATAATGCTTCCTTCTTAATTACTGTAACTGTCAAAAAAATACTGTCGCAAGAATTACTGTGTCAGACAAGGTCACACATCCAAACACTGATCACTGGAAGTGCGTAGTTTAAACTGGGCCACCAACATTTCCACCCAATAAGGCTGATTAGAGAACAGCGGGGGCCCAGTGGTGACGGCCCCGACTTGCGAACAATAAGTCACGGGTTCGAACCCAGGAAGGCGCATTACTTTGTGTAATTTATTTCATCACCGCTGCTCTCAAAACGGTGAAGGAAAATATCGTAAGGAAACCGGCATGTCTTTTTTTTTTTTTGGAGGGTGGGAAATCATCAAAGAACTCCTCACGCTCTTGAGCAGAGCGAAAGGGAGTGTCTGACTTCTACTGACTAAAAATCACCCATGTTCCTTCTTAGCCCTTCATGTCGAGGCCGCGGTATCTCTTGCGAACAACCCACAGCCCCGACGGGATGTCTTAGAACCAATAAATTCGAAGACATGTGACATCTACCAACCCGCACTGGGCCCGTGTGGTGGATTATGGCTCATCCCTCTCCTAGAGAGGAGGCCTGAGTCCCTACAGTGGGAACATTATAGGCTGATGATTATAAGGCTGATTAGTATATAGACATAGATATAACCCTCTACAGGGTGGACTCAACAAGTCCTGCAGCTACGGCATCCATAATAGGCTCTCCTAGTGTGTGCCCTGGATTGAGAGCACCATCTGGCCTTGAGTAGCGAAGTCTAAACCCTTGATGAATTGTAGATGAAATAAATATAGATGTGCAAGTGCCTCGATTTTGATCTTTGATTTGATTTTGACTACGGCAAAGTGGACATAAAATAAAGACGAGAGCGGGAGGGGTTATTTGATGATTTCCCAGCCCAAAAAAAAAAAGATGTGTATAGTGTCGATCAATTCTTAATCATGCTCCGGTGACATGGGCGACGATTAAGGGGCAAAAAAAAAATATGGTGGTCGGTGGATGCTACATCCAAAAAGTAGGGTATCATTGATTTTTTGCTATCCTATTAAGTGGGGAGCAAAATGAAGAAGTAAATTCTGAGTTCTTATTTATAGTACAACACCAAAATAAACCCAGGGCAGATAAGCAGTTACTCCTCGTAAAACATTGATATATAGCTGTATTCGGTTAGATTGGAGGCCTACCCCAACATAATTAGAAAAAGACTATAGGCAGATCATGAACCAAAAAAGTAAACAAACTTCGTGATTTTCCATTCGCTAAGTATTCATTGCATTTTATTAAACTAATTGCTACTTCAAGAGATGTTTCAGTTTCACTATTACACTGATCACCGCTATACGGGATGTTTCAGTTTCACTATTACACTAATCACCGCTATACGGAATGTTTCAGTTTCACTATTACACTGGTCACCGCTATACGGGATATTTCAGTTTTACTATTACGCTGATCACCGCTGTACGGAATGTTTCAGTTTCGTAGTTGCACTGATCACCGCTACACGGGATGTTCCAGTTTCACTATTACCCTGCTCACCGCTACACGGAATGTTTCAGTTTCACTATAACACTGGTCACCGCTATACGGAATGTTTCAGTTTTACTATTACACTGATCACCGCTATACGGAATGTTTCAGTTTCGTAGTTGCACTGATCACCGCTACACGGGATCTTCCAGTTTCATAGCTGCACTGATCACCGCCATACGGAGTGTTTGTTTCGTAGGTCCACTGATCACCGCTATTCCTACGGGATGTTTCAGTTTCGTAGTCGTACTGATCACCGCTCAACGGGATATTTCAGTTTCATAGTTGCACTGATCTCTGTTATGCCTACAATGTTTGCACAAATAAAAAAAAAAATCGTAAACTGAATCGTGACTGAGATGGGAAATCTTCATCATCTACCTAGAGTTCCAGTCTAACCAGATACAGCTGAACACCAGTATTTTACGTGAATGTCTACTGGTACTATTTTACTATTAATATTAAAATACAAATGAAATCTATATCTATTTATATAAAAATGAATTACTGTTCGTTAGTCTCGCTAAAACTCGAGAACGGCTGAACCGATTTGGCTAATTTTCCGTAGGTATGTAAGTATGTACAAAAAAGGGCATTGCAACGCATCAGGGAACAGCTAGTTAACTATTAATATTATGATACAAAATTAATTAGTAAAATAAAAAAGGGAAAACAAGAAAACGTGACCTATTGTGTTTTTTTATTGTCAAGAATATAATAATAAAAATAAGAATAGAATGTGTGTTTTATGTTGTATTATCGTAGTATAGTACCTATATTTAAGCATTGCAGCTGCCTGTAGGTACTGCCTAATTGTATTTGAAAAGGTTGTTGGGTCTGTGTCAGGTTGTATAATAAATAAAATAGGACTTACGTTTTGTTCATCCAGCAGATCTAGAAATTCTGGCGGCATCTACACAGTTCACACAGGTGACCCATGAATGCCTATGATACAGACCTGACGACACGCGATATCCTGCGTCATTTCAGCAGTTATCTGCGAAACTTAAATACATAAAGCCGCCCGACAATAATCGTACGGCAGATAGAGTCCACTTTTATACAGGTAATACCCGTTTGCACGTACCGGGAGAATCTCAAAGAGTGAAAAACAATAGGTAGGTATACGAATCCTTCCTTAACGCATTTTCATTTTTTATTCGCAGGAGCAGCGTCATTATATCGGATGTTTCTAGGAAAACACTAGACGAATATTTATTTTCTCACAGTTAACGCGACGTTCTGAATTGTATTGAAGTCGTCAAAAAATCTGAATATCTTTTCACTTAATAATTTATTCTACGCTACTATTGGACAGCATGTTATAATATTCTTACACTTTTTACAGAAACACGGACGCCATTTTTTCTTTTTTTTAAATTCCCACACTTTTAAGTAATGATGACTTAATGATTTCAGGGCTGCCAGTGACATTTCGACTGACGCGTCATTTGATATAACTGGGGGGACTCATAAACGATCGATTTTGCATCAGTTGAAATCCATGTTGTTAGTTTTCTCACCAAAAGGGCCACGTTCCTGTCACTAAATGTGTATTTCGCTCACGTAACCACCAGTACCACTGTAGCGCTACTATCAAGGCAGTATCGGTCGCCCATGTTCACAATCGAGACCTACATCATCGACTAAATCAGAAAAACAGGAAGGTACTACCTTAGTATGTCTGTATAGTCTGTGGGACAGTGTGACAGCTTATCGATTTGCAACTAACTTCACTTCAGTTTCCTTCGCGGTCGCGTCTAGCATATTTTGCTTATTTTGCATTCATTCAGTTAAATTTTCGCCGTATTTGTATCCAAGTTCGCAGGCAAACGTATTAAAATCACATACGCATCATGGCGGACCGTCTTACCCAGCTTCAGGACACCATAAATCAGGTAACATAATGTAAATTCTGTCGTAATTTTGGTGTAGCTCCGCCTGTATATTTACATCGTTATTGTCTGTTTTGCAGCAAGCTGAGCACTTTTGCAACAGCATAGGCATATTGCAACAGTTCTCCACGCCGAGTAAGTTCCCTGGTTTCGACCGTAGTGGGTCACAGACACCGCAGCAGCAACAGAATCAGGAGGATTATGCTATGCTGTTTGCTACGTTGATATCTCGCTGTGCCAAGGATATAGACACGCTAATAGAGTCCTTGCCGAGCGAAGAAAGCTCGACGGAGCTTCAGGTGCAGAGTTTGAGGCGTTTGGAGGCTGAGAATAAGGAGGCTGCTGAGCAACTTGAGGAGGTATGTTTTTATTTAATGGTTTAAGTAAGTTCAAAATCTTGAGATCCAGTTACTTTTTATCAACATTTATATTTTTGTTATTCATCCACTTTTCTCTCAAAATCTAAGGTAGTTATTGGTAGCTTACAAGTAAAAGTACAGCAATTTTTTTTTCTCATCTGCTATCAGTAATGTCTGACTGTGATCAGATGTGTGGAAGCAGGCATAGCAGTTTTGCAGAATAAGGTCAGTGTCCAAATTCTACTTAGTCAGGCAGCACATATCCGCTTTCTTGAGTCTCTTAGCTTGATTTGGCATCTATAGTGAATGTGAAAGGGAATTTGGATGTTTAGTTAATCTGCTTTTGTATTTCTCTAGGTACCGCTCGCTTCTTCTAGGATTGTTGGGATTTCCAGGTGCTCATGGATTGAAGAGTTGCGAGCGTACCAGGGCGCACTGCTAGGACCCTCAGGATACTGTTTTGACACCTTTGGTTGCACATAATATTTGATTTGCTCGAGGAAGACCATAATTGAATCCTATATTTTATGTCCTTTATGGTTTTTATGATGGAGCAATCAACTTTAAGTTTGTTACTCAGCGTCAGTGAAGATTGTCTACCTAGTAGCCAGAGCAAATTCATGAAACCCCACAAGACATGGAACAGTTTTGTGAACATTATAAGTACTTTCAAATCAGTTATGATCCAGTACAAATATTTGTATAATCCATTACCCACTTAGTACAGCATAATAATGTTGAACTTAACTGCATACAAATAATTTATACAGTACAAATCTTTATCTGAATATCTCATTCCAGGTGGTGCGCCAAGGAGAGATTCTTCTAGAGAAGATCCAGGGAGCCCTCAGTGACATAGCCCAATGTCAGCTTGACATGCAGAACCCAGCCCTGATCCTCAACAAGGATGTGAAGCCGCCATTATAGGAGGAGGAAACGGTAAGGACTACCGTTGAAGATCTGATTATGGACATAGATATGGACTAATTGTCCATATATACAAATTGTTAAGTGTTATAATTCTTGTACACAAAGACAATCATAATACTATATAGTTTTGTCTACCTTTGGACCTAGATGTTAAAGTAAAATATATGGGCACAAAAATATTCATTGATGAATTAAACTGTAAATTCATTAGTAGGCTACACCTACACATGTTTAGTTTGTTTACGTTATTCTAATAAAAACTACTTATGTCAAGTACTGTTTACCCGACTGCCAAGGAAGGGTTATGTTTTTCGCGTGAATCTTGTTCAACAATATTGTAAGTGTAAATAAAAGTCTGTTTAAAATGTGTGACTCACGTGCGGCAAGTTTTATTGATACAAACCTTGCTTGAAGAAATGTATTTATTCATTACATATTATTGTTATAAAAATGTCTTCAGTGTGATAGGGATAAAATAATATTATAACACTATTGTAAATCTAACTGGTTACAGCAAATAGAAACCAATGTGTGTTTTATTTATTGTTAAAAGTAATACTAATTACGTGTGGAGCAAATAAACCAATGTTACCCAAACAATAAAGATTTTTCAGTAAATATCTAAACCATCATCATCATCATCCACAGCCTGAATTCAAACAATGCTGGGTGTAGGCCTGTCTTTTCTTGTGCCAATCTCCACGGTTCTGTGCCAACTTTATCCAGGTTTTTCCCTTGATGACAACTATGTCGTTAATCCATCTCGCCGCCGGATCACCCACATTTTCTTTTGCAGTTTTTGGATGCCATTCGTTGACAGCCTTAGCCCACCTGTCATTATTGCGCCTCGCTGTGTTCTGCCCCCTGCCCTAATCCATTTGGAGTTCCGCACGATTTCCTACTTATATCGAAAACCTTTGTACGTCTTCAGATATCGACGTTAGAAACTCGATATCCACTTCAATTTATTCAGATGTTAAAAGGTAACTAATATACTAGTTGTGCCTGGCGACCTTCGTTTGCGTGATATTATTTTAACAAAATACCTCCCTATTTCAATCGAATTTTGGTAATAATATCAAGAGTTTTTTTTTGGCACGGAACCCTGATTCTTTTTTCTAAAAAAAGTACCCTTTGATGACGTTGTCTTCAGCGCCATCTTGTGTCAAATGTACTTACTTTTGTCGTGTTGAAATGTTAGTTTGCAAAATGTGCGACAGATGTCGCTAGAAATAGCTTCGCTGTTATTAATATTATCATTTCCTCGGGTGTGTAAGCAGATTTACCATTCACTCTCGCGTTACGTTGAGTAAGGGTATTTAACTTCTTAAGACGAGATGATTAGGTTACATTTTCAGGTTCGAACGGTGGCACTTTTTGAAAATAGATCTAGAATAAAAAAATGCACTGCTACGGTATTGGCATGCGGTTTTTTAGAGAGATTAATCAAGTACTTAGCTCACTTTGTTAATTTAACCGATGTTTATTCCTATATTATTTGTTGTTATATAATTTAGATACCAGTTGTAATATTAGTGTAATTGTTTGTTTAATTTAGATACCATAATTTAATTTTAGTTTAATTTATGGTTTGTTTAATTTTAGTTAATGTTTAAGAATTTGCATGCCTAATATTAGGTAGATTGTACAAGGCTCATCCATATTGTTATTCCAGCTCATTTTATGTACCTACAATTTATGCAAATAAATTTTTACTTTACTTTAAAAAAAAGGGTTTTGAACTATTATTGAGTCGGTTTTGGACATACGGCCATACGTAACTACCTTCTCGAATTATCTTGGTACACATAATTATTTTCTATACAATTAAATAAAATTGAAGGTCCGTTTGCAATAATTATGAAAATAACAGTTTTCAGTAAGAATGCGTAGGTTTTATGAAAGTAACGTTAGTAACCTACTATAATAAAACAATTTTTGTCTTTCCGTCTGTTTGTTGCGGCTAATCTCCGAAACGGCTTGACCGATCTTGACAGGACTTTTACTGGCAGATACTACTGTTGTTATTTAGTCTAACTTAGGCTACTATTAGGTTTAGAAAAATAATAAGGGTTTAGTGCAAAAAAAATTAAAACCCTTGTCCGAAGGAGTTACCTAAGTTATACCTAAGTAGGTACCTACCTAAGATATATATTTTTAAGCTATTGTTTTTTAATAATTTCACGCGAACGAAGGTATTTGGTTCAATTAATGTTACTGATGATGAGGTGGGGAGACTTGAAGGTGTCTGTGTCTAACTGCGGTACTCAGAGACATTTAATGATTACTTAAGCCGACACTTAGTACAGATTTAACATAAAAAACCTTCACTGAAATGTCAAAATCTTAACTAAGTGATGGCTTAAGTAAACATCTCTGAGTGCGACAGTTAGCTTGTTAACAGAGCGATTTGTATATTAAGGTACAATAGTTTTCATACCACTTAATATTTAATCACCTATCGCTCGTTGATGATTTATAGCTGCTGTGAGCTACATCTACCTTCCTTAATTACATTTACCTACTCGTAAACACTTTCATATTTCCAAGGAAATCGTATTCGAACCTTTTTTTTGAGAAAGGAAGGAAGGGAAGGAAGTTTCTATTCGCCCATCCTGGTTCAGTCCCTTGATGTCCGGCACAAACCGGCCATTCGAAGAACCTTTACAAGTTTACATTCACACGCGGCCCGCGCCCAGCCTCTCGCCACCGTCGACGCTTCACTCACCTGCAGTTGATAACCAACCTCTTTGCCGCGAGCACGCTCCACGCCTCACGCTACCGGTTTTTGATCGCACCTCTTTAGTGACGGAACTATTTTGAATTCGAAGTTTTTGAATTTACAACCCCGTTCGTTCATCAACTCGTGTTCCAAATCTCGAATTCTACAATGATGAACTCTTAACTGTGTGACTGTTTACTTTTTTAAATTATTGAGTGTTTTTTTTTTCTATGGGATTGTTCCCTGAAAAGTGGTGAGGGAGTGAAAGTGAAAATTGGAACCGACCCGGGACGGGTCTATTCTCCCTTCGCGCTTCCGCGACAGGTATGTGATTATAAACCTCATTAGGTGACGGTTCAAAATATTGTTTACATTAGGTACAGATATCCGGTATTATCTATTAATTAGAACTTTAAGTTCCTTATCGCTACTAATTGCAAGCGCACAGGAGCAGGATTTTCCAGTATTTTTCCAGTTTTACGCGGCAATGATATTGAAAACAGTAGTTTTCGCTTCTGTCACTCTGCAACTTTCTATAATTGCTTACCTTAATACCAGTCTGTACTTAATTAGATTCTGATTGAAAACGAAGCACATGCATTTTCTCTAGGTACACCGAAGATAATTATGGACTAAGAAGACCTTATTGAAAATAATTACCTACCTTATTTGACTTTATTGTAGATTATTAAACTAAGTGCACTCATTTAGTAAGCAAACCAAGATAATAGAAGTCATACTTTATGTATTTTAGAGAAAATTTCAAATATTCAATATCATGGGTAGGAGAGGTGAAAACCGGTCGCCCTGTCGCTCTTTCCCTCCATCTTTAAAGATTTTCTTCGCCTATAGAAATTTACACGTTCTCCTTGCAACTGACATTTTCAATTACAATTTTATAGATAATAATAATAGTAATAATAGGTATTTGTCACCACCAACACCGATTCTATATTTGTGCTAGGAAGCTGGCAAAATGCTCGTCCCTTAGTTATTATGACGAGGAACTTAAAATACTGCAATAGCGAAATGTGGGTAGTTTCGACATTCGATAGCTCCTCCTTTCCTTTGGGAAACAAAGGTAATCTATAAATCATTGTCATCATTCTACGGCCTTTTTTTGTTTTTTTTTTTTCGGGTGGAAAATCATCAAATAACCCCTCCCACTCTTGGGCAGAGCGGAAGGGAGTGTCAGACTTCTACTGACTAAAATCCACCCATGTTCCTTCTTAGCCCTTGTGCCGAGGTCGCGCTATCTCTTTCGAACAACCCGCAGCCCCGACGGGACCCGCAGCCCCGACGGGATCATTCTACGGCCTTAGTCGTATTTTATTGGTTAACGGGGCATGTTATCTTCTAAAGTTTTACCATACTCCTCTGTTAGTCGACATTACAGTCGTATACTTATTTTTATCTATGGCTTAGGTCACTTGTCGATACCTACCGAAGGCTAAATACGTGTGTATTTCTAGTTCCAAGAAATAACATAGGTACGAAGTGTCCATTGTCAAACTTTAATTGCGTTGGTCCGCAAACCTCATAACTGCGTTTTTTAATGCTCAACCAGTAATTTGTGGTAAATATTATTGGTAATTAATTGCAAACCGACTCGTTTGGAACTCGTATTTATTTACTCGTGCAGAAAAATAATGGCCGCTGAATTTTATGATATGAGTTTGGTTGTGCGTTGGGCCTAGTTTTCGACAACCTGTGCCCACAAAATTAAGTGCCTTGTGGCCAGATATAAATATCTGGCTTATTTTTGAGCTAGTTTTAAACCGGATATTTACTAACGTTCATTGTATCAGTCAAGTGCCTACATAAATGAAAATATGCAATTAAAAAAATATAGGCACTAAAAAGGTGGGCCCTGACACAACTAATATCAAGCGTTACAGTTAGATACTATCGGTTTGTGTTATTAAATACCTAAATAACTTTAAGTCTTGAAAATGCATCCTAGAACTTACAACAGCATTCCTAATTAAACAGTAGACAACTTTATACTTAGGTACTGGAGATTATTTCAAAACAAAGGCCCGCCATTTCCTAAACCACGTAACTGCCATTAACCGAAGAGCTCTTCAACTGTCCATTGACTTATGAACTGCATTATGTAGATGGATAGAAAACGCGGATGTCACCGACGATGCAAATGGAGTTTAACATATCTAAGAGATTATTACGTTATAGAGAATATATTGAGGCGAAAATGTTCGCGGATGCTTTGTGAAAGTGTTGACCCCTTCGAAACCGGCTCGCTAGTTGAGGGTTTTCCATCTACTGCTTATATGTTGTAATATACACTTTATATTTGAGTAAAGTTTGGTTCATGACTGCATGAGTAATATTTTGTCATTTCCTTTGCTTCGAGTTCCCTGGATTGGATCTGTGGTTCGGGTGGATTCATCAAGGCACCCGTAAACAGAATTTAGAGTTTTGGGTCAATACTTTATTTCCCAACCCTGCCTTCTGGGGTGTGGCTCTAGTAAGTGTTCAGTAATCATCTTGCCGCCAATACCTACCTATTCCCATTTATTTGGGTCTGGCACTGCATGTCCATCACTTCCATCTCCCGTATCATTATTAACAATATTCATTTTTCTTCCTTTAATATTCTCATAACACATAATACATAGCTGTTCAAACTGAAAAGTTTCTTCACGTCTTTCATTACTTATATTTAGTCTATTTGTCGTGAGCTAGAACATAGATAGGTACTTCATAGAGAGAAGGGCTACAAAATTCACTCCGTCCTTGTGCATACCTCTATATGAACAGCTAGCTTCGTCCACATCCATTAATCACTAATGAAGCTCAAAAGCGACCTATCCAATAGTTTTTAAACTATTTTGCAAACTTATTTGCGTGAATAGACTTCATAAACGTGTTTATTTTGTAACTTTTTTGATTTAAATGTCTTGTCAATCAATCAAACAGGTTAACCGATTGCAGGTTGCTGATCATTGACACGCTTATAAGTAGTACCATAGAAGTTTTCTAGTTACTCGTACGAGTACCTTTATTCCATAGTTGCACTGTGGAATTGTCAGCCATCGGCCCATTACCGAGAGTTGAAATATGATTAATACTTAGTACCTTTATTATAGCTACATGACATATCAACCAAAAAAAAAAAATTAAATTACGTCCATCTCATCATCACACATAGTTAACTGTCCTCATATATTAAAAGATCGTTGTCAGAATAGTCGTCGAAATAATTATTGGTCTTGGTTAGTTGGGATATCCAATAGAGGTTCAAATATTCACCAAGGTCCGCCCTAGAATTGAAATATGCACTTTGTGATAAGGCGTAGGTATTCTTGTTCTAACGGTTTGTTATAGTGGTACCTATATGATAGGTTGGTTAGGGCCCCAGTTTTTAACAAATTATAAAAGAGGTTTATGATATTATATTAATTCGCGTTCCTTTTCCGTAGGAATCAGGCAGGATCAGGAATCTACCTCTGAGTACTTAGACAGTTCTGGTTTAAATGCAGTCAATTTCTTCCGATGATTGATTTTGATAGCACCAATTGCGTTCCTACCCGAATCAAGTAGAAGTCCAAACCTCGACAATGATCGTGGTTAAAATGCCAATAGCGATCCATTTGAACGCCTTGCAAAGCTGTCGAGGAAATCCTATTATAAAACATGATAAGAACGTGTTCTAATATATAATTACCGCCAGCTGTATGTTTCTACAAACGTGGAGTAGCTCCCCGCCTTGTGGCCTCCGTATAATATGATAATATTTGATATTAAATCCGATGCAAACGTAAACCTCAAATTTCCAGTTATTTGACGATGCTATTTAAATCAATCAGCGGTCAAGTGCGACCTGTGAGTGAGGTTGGGCGGCATATACTTATTTGTATTTGAAATTAGAATTGAAGATCTGCTGGGATAGTAAAAACTGATCGGTTGTTGATTAAAAAATAGGAGTTAAGCTGTGATCCTTGAATACAGGCGCATTTGCCTATTCGTTCCACGTTATAATCATCAAATAAACTCAATTTTGTAAACTCACGGCACCCTAATACGCTACGGTCACCAAATAAGTCAATACTCGAGTCGTATAAACCAACGCGATATTCAAAAGGTTGTCAAATATATAGCTGATTAGGAAGCAAGGACATACGACGTATCTTGCTTACATGTGGTTAAAGCCTTCACCCGTAATGTTTGAGTTTACAAGATAAACAAAAATCGTGTTTCGTAAATTAGCGGTTATTTGTGAGGAAGGTAGTTGATAAATAGTGTTTTTTAAAGGCTTTTAATTAAGTAAGTATGTGACAAGAGACGTCGAGGACGGCAACTAATGCCTGTGAAGATGAGCAGAAACTTACTGAGGGACCCAAATGGAGTTGCTCAAGACAGCCGACAGGAAGCAATGGAAGCTCCTGTAGGAGGCCTTTGCCAAAAGGCACACTGAGTTGAAAGACATCCTATTGCCAAACGAACCAAACAATATTCATAAATAAAAATTGAATCTCTCGCCCAGCTTAACGGGCTAATTATATAAATAAAGTACTTATGTGATGGAAATGTTAAAGGCCTTAAGGATGAAACTATCCCGTCGTCGGGGCTGCGGGTTGTTCGCAGATACCGCGGTCTCGACATGAAGGGCTAAGAAGGGACATGGGTGGTGTTTAGTCAGTAGAAGTCTGACACTCCCTTTCGCTCTGCCCAAGAGCGGGAGGGGTTATTTGATGATTTCCCACCCCCCAAAAAAAAAAAAAATGGATGAAACGATTCTTTTTAGTTTCGTCGGTGTTTTTTAGTTTTGCTCAAGACGTAGATAGAGTCCACAATTCTTGATAGTGTTTCAAAATTTAGAAGGATTCAAAAGTTTCCTTCTCTATCCTGTATAGGTAAAATAAAAGTGATCAAGAAATTTTAAATTTCCAGTCTCCGCATTGGTCGTCCATTTTTGTTTTAAAAGCGCCATCTTGAATCTTACCTTGACATTTAACGCGTCCGAGTCGAGCGTGGATCCTCTTTTATTTAATATGTTTTAAATAATGTTATGCCCGTTTTTAATTCAGTACAATGATGGAGAGCTGGTTGGCATGTTGATAAAGATTTCTTCAAGTGATAATTTTACTGTCACGAAAGTGACGAATTAACGTCAATTTTCTTCTGATATGATGGCGTAACAAATACACGTTCGATTAGTTTTTATTGCGTTCAAATATACTCGTAATATATTTCAGTAGCTCCGGCTTATTTTAATACATATTTTGTCATGTAGTCAGACAGCAAACACAATTTTTAACACATTTCTATTCCGAGTTTCACTCAGCTCGTTTCTCACATCGCAAATCGAACATGACTCCGATTCCTGTGACTGCAGTTTGAACTTTCCTAGCAGTTCATTGTTTGGTGACTTGATGTGCAAACACCAAGAAAGTTCAAGGCGGCCAGTTGCATCACAAATGTAGTCATAAAATGTAATGGCCGTAGAACGTATACAACGCTTTAAATAACGATAGAGCGGTTTCACACGAACAAACGGTTTTAGCAAATCACGGTACGTATCTTTATTTGGAGATTAACAATAGCATTCGCAACGATGTATTGTTTGTTCGGTTCAATCGATTAGATTGGTTAGCATGCTATTTGAAATGTTCAATTATGATCAGAAAGTAGCGTTCACTTTTTATCTAAAAGGGTTAAAGCAAGCTCCAAGTCGTAGAAGCAAAGAGTTGTATTGACTATGTCAATACAACTCTTTGCTTAGTTATTGGGAAAATGATCATTCAGAATTTAATCTGTGTTATGGTTTGCTGCATGTACAACTTTATGGAACCATTCTCACCAAAACCCTTTAAAACCATTAGAAGCTTGAATTCGAAATTGGAATTCCAAAGTTAAAATGAAAACATGATTGATTTTAAACTGCATGTATCGCGCGATTTGATAATAGCCCCCTGACGTGTTTCAAACCATTTTAGAATGGTTGGGGTATTCCCAGTGTTATCCAAAGCGTAGCTCGGTAAACAGAACATAATTAATAGTTATAGCGTTTTAAAATTGTATTGCTGTATTTTATACACTTAAATACCTACCTACCTTTACATAAGTACCGACCTACCTGCTTTAATGTTTTCTTTGCTTTCGCATATAGCTATAGGCACTACAATTATTATTGCTATTTGAAGCTATTTCTAGAAGAAAGTAATAAAAAATTGGCTACAGTCTGTTTTTTGCCGTAAGCCCTATATGCCTAGGCACCTATGTACCTATATACTTTTATTCTTCAGTAGTAAATAAGTGAACGGACGGCAGTACGTCACTCAGTTTTTATACAACCATGAAAAAATTCAATTTATCGAGCTTTATTGCCTCAGCACTTTTCTGGTACAGTTATTTGGGAATAGTGTGGCGGGCTTGCCCCAGAGTACAATTTTTTTTTACATTTTATTCCGGGAGTAAATATAATCCCGTAGGACAATTACCAAACTCCACGCGGGTGAAGCCGCGAGCATAACCTAGAATTTAAATAAAACTGTTCCTGAACTATGTTTGTATATTATACTTAGCATTTTAAATAAATTACATCGTAATAATCAATTCCAATTATAACAACATTAAATGGTATTAACTCTATAACGCTATATTTATGCGGAACTGCGTTTATTTTTAGATTCATAATAGGTAGGTATGGCATTTTGCTGAAAAACAATTTTAAAGAATGTGAGGATGATAAGCATAATTTATACCTACTTATTTATTTCGTACATAACCAGAAGAATTTAGAGCCTACTTACATTTTTATTGCTAGAAAATAGAAACTATTTTCATTTGCGAAAGAAAAACTCATTTACCTACTAGCTGTACCCGCATGCGTTGCTATGCCCTTTTTCCTACCTACTACCTGCCTACGTACCAACTACATACCTACCTACCACCTCCTACGGTCCTACCCTACCTGCTACTTTACCTATCCTGCCCACCAGAGACTAAAGAGCAGTAACAGCTCTTTTGTGATTTTTCGTTTTATTAGTGATTCTGAAAGCGGGTTTCTTAAGCTTTCTATTGAATTAACTTACTTATTTCTAAGACTATTAGAATGGTTTTTATTTAACAGTTTTCACTTACTGCAAACGAAAAAAATTAACAATTTGGCGTGATTTCCCAACTAAAATACAGTATAAATTATACTGCAGATTAAATTTTAAGGTTTCATAACTAAAATGCAGTAAGCAATATAATTTTACAGTTCTTTAGATAGTTTTATATTTCTGGAAAAAAATTAAAAAAAAAATTAATACGCAGTAAAATTTACCGCCATACAAGCTATTTTTACTGCAAATTAAGAAAATACAATTTATTGTTACGAACTCCCAACTAAAATGCAGTAAAATCAAAGCTTGTCGCATTTTAGTTGTGAATACTTAACATTCTTTTATCATTATAAACTGACTAACACGCAGTAAAATACAGCATTACTGCAGATTAGTTTGGATAGCATAATGACACAGATATGATTATTCCTAGCTAAAGTGCAGTTAATGTTTATTATGTTAAAATGTGAACTAGCTATTTTTCTTACTGCACTAGTAAATTGAACACTTTTTTCTTAAAAAACTAACTAAAATGCAGTATTTTTTTGACCTTACTGCATGTTAGTTGGGTTTCTTGACAAAATAACTGATCCAAACGCAGTAATAGGGCTTTTTGCTGCATTTTACTAAGTTTAAAATGGTATTTTTTACAAAAAAGGCTATGCAGTAATAGGCACCAAAAAGAATAAATGGCCATAATAAATTCAGTTATTAAGATATATTTTTTTTTATTGCTTTAACGTGTGAACCTATGCCTTTACAACCTTTCTGCATTCAAATTTTTTTGCTTATACATTCTGTTGATTTTTTAAAATCAATTCTTAACTTTAAATGCGTTTTACTCGAAATCGTGATTTTGCTGTTACTGCACTTTAGTGTATGGTGGGCAGTATCTACTACCCTACCTCCTACCCTACCTACTACTCTACCGACTACCCTACCTACCAACCATACCTACTCTACTATCCTACTTACTACCCTACCTACTACTCTACCTACTACCCTGTCTACCTACCTACCACTTACTCACCTTTTAAACCTTCCCTGGACTTCCACGAATATTTCAACATTAAAATTAGCCAAATCGGTCCAGCCGTTCTCGAGTTTTAGCGAGACTAACTAACAGCAATTCATTGTTATATAGATAGATTAGTAAGTAGGTACCTACCTAAATGGCAACAAATGTTGAAATGACAATACAAACTTAGGGATCTATCCACACACAACACAGATTTAAGATTACTTAAAGATTTCGCTCCAAAAACTGCTCTTTGGACCAAATTTTTCATCGAAATATCAATTTCAATTACATAAACAAGATTTGAACTTTGCACCTGAGCGTTTATAAGCACACAAAATAAGACCAATCGCTACAGTTGACTTCTTTTTATTTCAATGGCTCTTTAGGATTTGTAAGAAAGCTTTTGTGTCTATTGCTCAAACGTCACGACTAGTTCACGTTTACCGACTGAATAAGTAAATAGTTGCCCAATATCGATCCTAAACGAGAGATTTCGCGTTCCACTGAAATATTTGTCGATGGATGTGGTAATCGGCGCGGTTCGGCCGACTTCGGAAGATGCACGACGAATGAAAATTAATCACGAATTGGTTCATTAGATATTATATTGGAATATAATGTAGCAATCGCTATTTAAATGGATGTTTAGAAAGAGGACAAAGGAAGGTAAAGTTTTGGTAGTCAATTAAAATGTGTGATTACTTACTTAAAAAGGTTTTAAGAGTAGTAACACAACTGAACTTATCATAATCGTAGGGGTTATTGTACATTCGCCACAAAGTAAATTCGCCACGAAAAAAAGTATGTCATTGTGTAAACTCGCCACAGTTCTATTTTCATGAAGAAAATATTGCCATATTGGTTATTTCCGTACATACAGCAGAAAAATAATGAAATACACTGGTGTGACGATGAGGATTTTTTTTCTAACCATCACACCAGTGTTATGGATAGGAAATAAGATTTACTAACCTTAACATCGCTATGATATTTTATACTCTATATAATTTTTGTGCAGATTGTCATTTGCACCAAATACAGGGGTTAACAGGAGTAATGTAATGTGTTATGTAGTACTAGGGTATCATAAGTTAATAGCAGATTAATCATTTCTTTCAGGCTGTCACCAAATACAGGCGTTAACAGGAGTAATGTAATGTGTTATATTATAGTACTAGGGTATCATAAGTTAGTAGGAGATTAATAATTTCTTTCGGGCTGTCACCCCGTAGCTAATCTTCAACTGAATCATGACACCCTGGTACATACAAAATGAAAACAAAAAAAAACCAATAACTTTATTTGTTACCAGTACTTTAAGCAAAAATTATGTACCTATGCAGACTTGTGACGAATTTACACATACTTTTTATGCATGTGGCGAATACACTTTCAATGTATGGAGTTGACAAAATGTGACGAATTTACTTTGTGGTGAATGTACAATAACCCAATCGTATGTATTCGTTATAGGCTTTCAGCCATCTTTCGGTGGACTGTTTTGTTGCTTCACGTTTTTTAAGTTGCGATTATGTTCTGGCAACGTCTTCCGTGTTCTAAGTAAATAAGTTTTAGATACTGATAGATATACCGGACTGAGATCAAAAGGAAAGGAAAACCTAACCTACTGACCCACCTAGGTGTTTAGGTAGATATCTAATGCTCATCTTCAATTACACTAAGCGATACCTAAATGAATGCTTAATAAAATTAAAATAAACGGCGGCGGCGAGCACCGCGATTTTAAATCCCCACAATGTAATAACATTATCACAGCTTTACGCATAAGGTGTATTATTTTCCGGACACTTTGTTTACATGATGACGTTTCTTTTATTCACCGCTCAACATGCAAGTTGCAAGGTAGCTCCAATAACACCAACTTGCAAATATTATTTCAATAATAATAAAACCGTATCTGCAATCAATTGTGTTGGTAAAGGCATACAGTATTGCAGTATTGCTCAAGCGGGGTCATTGACCGCCGTGTTGTTATTTTGAATAGGTGATAACGAGCTAATTATTCGTCTTTGGTGTTCAATTTTCATCTTTGTCATATTATCTTTTTAATGTGGTACGCGTTTTAGGTTACGGACCTCCTTTTTGTTTGTGGCCAATTAAAATTGTTTTTGAGGTTAAAATGTTTATGCTTTATTGTTTACTAGCTGTTCCCGGCATGCGTTGCAATGCCCTTTTTCCTACCTACTACCTGCCTGTGTACCAACTACCTACCTACCTACTACCTACTACCCTACCTACCTACCTACCTACTACCCTACCTACTTACTACCCTACCTACTACTCTACCGACTACCCTACCTACTCTACTATCCTACTTACTACCCTACCTACTACTCTACCTACTACTCTACCTACTACCCTGCCTACCTACCTAAAACTTTCTCACCTTTTAAACCTTCCCTGGACTTCCACGAATAATTCAACACTATAATTAGCCAAATCGGTCCAGCCGTTCTCGAGTTTTAGCGAGACTAACGAACAGCTATTCATTTTTATTTATATAGATAGCTGTACCCCGCGTGCGTTGCAATGCCCTTTTACCTGGCTACGTATCAACTACCTACCACCTACCTATTACCTACCTACCTACATACTACTAATTTCTCACCTTCTCTCGACTGCCACAAATGTTTCAAAACCAAAATTAGACAAATCGGTCTACCCGTTCTCTAGTTCTAGCGCGACTAACTAACAGCAATTAATTTTTATATTATACGCAAACACCATTTGAAAAATCGTTTTTCTATTGGGAAAGAAACAGTAATTATTTGTGATTATTGTGATAATGTCGTATGGTCTGTTTGAAGTCGTCATTCGTTGACTGAACAACTGAACGTCACTCAATTGTTTTGCCTTCCCGGAACCTCTCCACTAACACTTGAACTTTATGGGTACGGTATTAAAGCTCAAATTGATTTTACGTTTTAGTTAGAAAACATTTGTATGGGAAAAAGAAAAGGGCTGTTTTTAGGGCTTTTCCGGCCATTATTCGAATTTTTCTCGCCGTAAGAACCATCCTTGAACTTCAACGAACATTTAAAAAAAAAATCAGCCAAATCGGTCAAGCCGTTTTCATGCCAAGTCGTGACAACGGAAAACGGGTTTCATTTTTATATATATAGATAGTAGGTAGGTATTATGGTAAATACGTGATTATGATTTTAATGGCTAAATAAAAGTTTTTAAAAATACCTAGCTTAATTGTTTGGGTAAGGTAAAATATATAAACTTTTTTGTCAAAAGTTGAAATTTTTTAACCGGGATATAGGTTATTAATTATGAAGCATGAAAATCTCAAAATTTATTTATGCCAAAAAAGTAAAAGCGAAAAGATTTATAAACAAAAAACCAGTTCGAGCATGTAAGTTCTGTAAGCGTGTCAAGCACGTTTACTAAGCTGGGCGACGAAGAAAAAAAACTTGTAAAAAAAAAACAAGGCTGTACCTCTTTTCACTTTCGTCTGCTGCTGTAGCGGTATAATCAACGTGGTGCCCTCCCTCCCTGTGTTTATACTCGTAAGTTGTAGTATGGACTACGAAGACCTGTTTCTTTTTTTTTTATGATAGCATTGTTTTAAATTGCCAATTGGAACGGCTTTGTTAATTTTTTTTGCTTGTTTTAAAACTATATTAAAAATAAGTAAGTACCTACCTACTTTATGAGTCCAATTTTTGAGACAGCAAACTTAAACGAAACAAATTGCCTACATTTATATTTCCATAACAATACATTATTCAAAACGTATGGAGCTATTGTTAAAAATAAATCCTTGTGTAAATAAAATAATTAGCGGACTTTCCTCAATGTTAACTGTCAAATCACGTACTTTTCAATGCTAATAAAACCAATAGCATTGAACGTTTTCCTCACATTCATTTATTTTTATTATTTTCCTAAATCTTTTCTTGGTTTTCTAATATTCAGTAATGACACTAATGACTCAGTAGGGAAACACATTAAAAATAATAATAAAATATTATTTCTACCTATTTAATAGCCTTTATTTTTTTCCTTTTGCAACTTTTTTTCTATCCTAATTATCTTGGCCTTATGAAAAGCTTTTTCAACATAAGTTATAGTTTAGAGTAAACAATCACTGGTGCGAATGTCCCGGTTATACCTACCTACTATCAACAATCTCTCTTCTTAATTATAAACCCATTCATAACGTGGGTACGGTAATGGCTGCCGCGCTCTTATTTATCGGTTTATAACTTATAAAAAGCTATTATTTACAATTTCCTCGCAATGGATAAGAAGGTCGGCCATATGTCATGTGATGGCGTGTACAAATGATCACGGCCGTGAAATTTGGAGCGAAAAACTAGATTTTTTCCATTAAAACATTATTGTAGTCCGTTAATGTGCAACTAAGTGGTATAATGCGATAATCATGGCGCACTGTACTTTATAGCGCGACAGGGATCTTTATAAGCAGTTAGTAAGGCTGCAAGACGTTGATGTCTTGGCCATTAAAGTTAGCGGCACACATGAACAATATTTGATTCTCAATTTGAATAATGTTCACCAAAAAAGGATGTCGATCCATTATGCCAAAAAATATTAACATTTCCGTTTGCATGTTTAATGCTTATTAAGTAAGTAAGTACGCATTGACATCGACATGGATGTACGAAGGTTTCTCAACCTAAGTACCTACTTAGGTTACCTGGTTTAGGTAGGTATAGCAAACTTTTCATGGTTACCTGCTTGGTACGCACTTCTCACTATAGTGTTAATATTTGACACGGCGACGTGACGATAGTGCTTCTATGGACAAGTCTTCGTTAAAAAAGTTATCCTGTCGTGTAGGTTGCAAATCAAACTACAAACTCCGTTTTCCAAATTGGTTTTTATTAGGTGTAGGTACTTATTATTGCGAATATATTTAATATTTCAACTAGGTAGGTATCATTAATAATTTACACTATAGACTAGCGCACAAAAATATAAGAAAAAATATAACAATTGAAGCTCCCAAGAATAAGACGATGAGGATAGTGAAAACTACTGCTGTAAATTGCAGATAAAAAGAAAAGCGCTGAACGTTGAAAACCAAACAAAGTGCTTTTATTTAAGCAATAATTATGATCTCGCTTGTTGTTAGTGAAAACTGGATGTGACACTACAGTGGCTTTAATAAAGTCTCTATAACACACATAGTCCCAGTTTCCCAGACTAGCAGCCAATACTCTGTCTAATAAAACTTCGGCGGCGCGGCGTGAAAGGCATTCCGGCGGTAACAAATAACATTTAATTAACATAATAGAATAAACGACATCATCATTACTAACAGAGCCGTAGACGTAGAACAAATTAACACACGTATTGTGGCTTATTCGCAAGTGATGGCGACTGGTATCATCAGAATCTGTTCATCTCACTGACTTATAGTTTCAAATACAGCATTCAATCAAATTACACTGATACAACGATCTTTCAGCACTCGAATGGCATGGCGTTGTTGATAAATATTTTAACTTTAATTAGCTACTACTTATTAGAAGTGCCATGGTTAGTACTTACTATTCCAATAAATAAATTTGTAGAAAAGAAAAAGACAGTTAATTCCAATTTTGGCCACACAGCGACATAATCATTACTCGATTAAATCACGTTTACTAGAATCCAAAAGTAAGTTTTATGAATGCGTGCGTAGGTATCTTAAAACTTGTTCTGTAAAATATTAATGTATTCCTATTGCAAGTGATCGCCAATGTTTTAGTTATTTGACCTTAGTCTGGCATTTGTAAAATAAACAGCCACTTTGGAATTTCGCTGGCAACTATTAATACTATAATCTGGTCAATATAACTAATTATTATATTTATATCGGAGTCGGTATTTGTCAATATTGGTGTTTATGTTATTATTTTAGTTACTTATGCTAATTAGAAGTCGAATGTTTTATTGTAAAAAAACTACATAGGCAGTTTTTGGCTTGATAACATTGTTTCCTGTCTCTTTTCATCTAAGTTGTCAATATTGGCGCGCAAATTATTGTTGGCCATTTTGAATTGAATGTTGTTGTTAATACATTGGAACTGGTTTTTTATACTTAGAATTCGTTTATGTGGTCTGCTTAGTGCTTAACCACTTGTTATAGTTATTAATGGCTAATAAATATGTCTATTATCTTATTGGTTATGGAAAATAAAATTAGGATTATCAAATAAAGATTCATATCGGTGCTAATAAGGACTTGACAAAAGATAATTAAATTGCAGACGAATTTCAATTAGTCTTTGGTCAGAATGTAACCGTTTATTTTTAAATGAAGCATCATCGAGGTGTGACCAGACGAGGTCCAGTGTGAAAGATGACATAATAGGTGTCTTATGAGCATAATCATTGACATATAGGTAAAGAACCAGTTAATACTGTTAATCTTTCACTCTTAATACCCGGTTATAAGACTTATAATCCAATATCACTTTTACTATGTACTTATTTTGGTGAGATCACAAAAGTTCTTGAGTTTTTTTTTTGTCACGTGGAAGGTCTTCTTGTTTATAAATCTATAAGGATTATTATTGCTTGCCATAAGTAAAAAAATGTTGCTAAATTAACATAGCGTGGTCAGTAATATTAGTATCCAATGTCAATCAATTCAATGTTGTTATAGCTTATTTATCGATGGCCAACAAGAAGGACTTATACATTTAAAGCAGATATTATGTAAAAGTTTGCAAATCTTTATGGATAAGGAAGAAAACTTAAATTCGACCAGGCTGTACGAGTTTTGGCCTTAGCCCGGCTACCCTACTGAATAAATGAACAAAACAAACCATAAAATCTCTATGTATGGTAAGATGCTTTACTTACTGATGAGGAAACCATTAATTTGCGTTTTCCGTATGTATAATAATCAATGTAATTATGTGTATGTATCTAGTCCACACATTTACGTAACACAGAAACTCGTTCACCGTGTTTTCTGTTTACTTTTTCACATTCACATAAACGGAAGTCCGTTCAACCGGAAACGTTGTGTCGAAATTCATCATGGGAACCGATGACACGCCCTT
This sequence comes from Diarsia brunnea, assembly GCA_949774965.1. Taxonomy (NCBI): domain Eukaryota; kingdom Metazoa; phylum Arthropoda; class Insecta; order Lepidoptera; family Noctuidae; genus Diarsia; species Diarsia brunnea. Next base: position 4,676,725 of record OX459016.1, on the reverse strand, counting down.
GAATTCGATTGTTGAATCGATTACAATGAATTGTTATCGAGAATAACGCCCGTAAAATTGTCAATGGACTCCTACAATGCGATACCTACTTGGCGACAAAACGATGACTTTAAAAAAGGAACAAAGCATTAACCAATGTAAGTTGAACTGTGGTTTTCATGTCAGTGTTCGTACCTACATTTTTAAGGATCTCCTTCTGAAAGTAGCAGTAGCCCGAAGCATGGATATGTGTCCGGTTGATGGCAATAGGCTCACCCCCTATTACATACACGGCTTCAAGATGACTGTTCAAGTTTTCTTAAACGTACTGACTACAACTTGGACGGCACGGTTGACGCAGTGGCTGAGCGATTGGACTGCAACGCTGCGTGTCGCGGGTTCGATCCCCGCACGAAACATATATTTGTATGGCCTACAGATAGTTGTTTCGGGTCTGGGTGTTCTGTGTATGTGAGTTTAAATGTTTGTAAACGCACCCACGATACAGGAGAAATTCCTAGTGTGGGGCAACGAAATATAAAAAAAAAAACTGCAACTTTTAAATGGCAATTGAATAGATTCATACATCATTTGATTCTTTTTTTTTCTTTAAAAAGCGTTGCCCCGCACTAGGAATGTCTCCTGCACCGTGGCTGCGTTCACAAACATTTAAACTCACATACACAAATACCCATACCCGAAACAACTAAGTATCTGTAGGCCATACAAATATTTGTTCCGTGCGAGGATCGAACCCGCGACATGTAGCGCAGCAGTCAACTGCTTGAGCCACTGCGCCAACCGTGCCGTCAATGCACTATTTGCTTAAAACACTAAGTCCACGCAACACCTACATAAAACATTATAACATTGAACCAAGTTAATCATATTGGGCTTGTGTCATCGTTAATTTGAGAGAGCTCTAAATAAATAGTATAGAATTTACGAATAAATTGCCGTGGCGTAGTGGTACGATAAGACCTACGCCGTAGCGGAATACTACGCCGTAGCCGAACACTACGCAGTAGCCGAACACTACGCCGTAGCTGAACACTACGCCGTAGCTCGTAGCTCTCTTCTCTATAGTGGTAGTAAACTCTTTTTTATAGTGGTTTAATTATAATTTCATCAAGGGTAGGTAACGCACGAAACTTACTTTAACAATTTCGATAAAGAATTCAAGTAGCTTTCTATTTAACTAAACCTCCATGGTAAGTAAATGAAAGCAGTTCTAGCTGCTGTATGCCTCTATATAGATCGCCAATTGAAACCTACGCTGTAAATTAAAGTAATAAACACTGCCACGATACTAACTCGTTCTTGATTTCCCAGAAACTAGGTTTTTAGCCATTATCTTGTCTTGGCAGAAAAATAGCAACAAGCCAATTATGTGATTTACTTCGTTGTGCGAAAAGTACACAAAATCGGTGAAATGTGATCAAATCTCCTCCAATTATCTGCTAGCCAAGTGCTACCAACTTTTGTTTTATCTTTATTGTTTCATAGTCATCATTACATATTATAAAACAAAGTCCTCCGCGGCGTCTGTCTGTCTGTTCGCGATAAACTCAAAAACTATTGCACTGATTTTCATGCTGTTTTCGCCAATGTTGAAGTGGTTCTCGAGGAAGGTTGTAGTATATCCTAAATAAATATGTCGCGATAACCGACATACACGCGGACGAAGCCGCGGGCATCAGCTAGTTTGAAATAAACGAGAGACCATCTATTTTATCTATTCATGGTCCTTTTCTTTTTAATCCGACTGACACAGGGCGGTAATGTTTCAGCAGCTTTACACATTGTGTAAGATTGTTTGTTATATATAAAATAAGACTGAAAACGATCCAATTTCTTCAAGACAAGCCGTAACCATGCGTGTCTTATATACCGAAGTATTCTTCAATTATTTATTTATTTCTTAACAATACCCATCCACCAATATTGAGAAATGAGAACTCAATGGAACGAATTACTCGAAATGTTCACACGTAAACTTTTATATAAATCAGTTAACATATAAATTAGACACAGTGTAGTCGAAACTATTGCTATTAGGCAGCTACTTCGTAACGTAACGTTGTTAATCAAGGAATCAATCTATTGCACGCAACTCGCGACGCATTGGGAACGCATCGCCCGATTGCGTCTAATAACAAACGAATAATTGACTCATTAATTATACGGACATGAATATACATGAAACTGTTTGTAACAATAGACGCCATGAATGTTTAATTTCTGCGTTTCTTTGATAATCTTCCCATGGGTATTGAAGTACGTGATGCGACGCATCATTGGTCTCGGTATGCTGTGGTGGTGTCATAAATATTGTTTAAGACGTATTATGAATGTAGGAAACTTTAATGTCTAGGGAAAAACTGGAAGATAAGACGCAAAAAGTTGCAAAAACGTGTCATGGTAGGTACTAAAAGACTATTAGTATTGATCATGTTATAGTCCAAAAATAACACAGAAGCAACATCTGAATTGCGCAAAGACCAAACAAAAGTAGTTTCGTTCAACAAAAAAATCGATAGTAGTCAACCCGTAGAACAGTAATCCGTCTCTCTCAATTAACTCTTACAGTTTGCACGGGATGATGAGCAGCGAAGCCACTCTCACTTTTTTTTTTAATTTCTAGACCATCGAGGAAATTAGACCAGAAACATTTGATTTAATGATACCAAAAACGCATGGCTTAATTTGCGTTTCAAAGAAAAACAAAAGTTTTTCTGTGGAGTTACGAATGTGATTGGTAGAAGTTACTTGAGTTTGATTTGAATTAAATGAGGCCAGTGCACATCGTAAGGATGTTCTTTTTATGTACCTACCTAATATTCGAAATGATTGTTGCCCCTATTTATATATTTTAGAGCTCTCCCAAAAGTCTTAAGAATTCTTTAGAAATCAGCTTTTAGAATGGCAAGTGATAACCTGTCAACGCATTCTAAAGCCACAATCACACTTATAGTATTTCAAGCCTGCAACCACGTACCTACCTACCAATCTGTTCGAAAATCACGTAATACGTCCAAACATATAATTTGTAACTTGAAACGTTACGAAATGGATATATGACAGTCTGATATCAAATTGTCAAATGTTGGTTGTTTTATTGAACATGATATGATTCGTTTCGTCTCAGTGAAAGTAGGTTGGAATAATTTGGAGGCGTGTGCCGACAACTGGAGTGTTGCATTAAATAGACGATTAGCAAAAAATGCTGGCTATTATAATATGTCGGATAACTAGCCTGTAGTGAAAACGCAACAAGTATTGGAAACTTTATTATGAGTTGGTTGCATTCTTCATGCTGAAAGAACTTTTTGCCGTCGCTTTTTACCTTCTTTCAGAATATTTTTGATCGTGAATAGCGTGTGATGTGTAATGGCTGCATGTCTCGGTTTGACAGCCAGTATTAACTGGAATAACCACTTTTACACCACGATTATACAAACAAACACCCTGATTTACAAAGCCCTACACAATCGTGATTTATAACCTTGCAATGTACAGTTAATTAGCAGCTACAATTATAAAACGATATATTTAATCTCGGAGCTGACACTTACACCAATGAAACGCATCAGTGTGGTATAAAACGCAGCGTTTCTGTCGATAATTAGGCGTTGACACGCGATGCGGCGCGGTATGCGGCATGCGTTCGATTGGCTATTGCAGACGCTCCTTAGCATTCCGCCATGTTTGTTGTTAAGACATTCGAAGTTTAAATTGCGAAATGAAGAAATATTAAATACGTTAGTGCTGTCACTTTTATTATTATGCCAGTAATAAAGTTTTTTTTAAAACAAATCAATACATGTTTCCAACCTCTTTCGTAATAGTTTTCTTTATTGGAGCGAATACATTATCATTAAGACATTTAATTACTGGTTTAACGCATATTAATGGTTATAAATACTTATGTAGATTGTAGATAATGTCTTTCGGAAATGTGTGTGGTGGTAATGTCAATAACAAAATCATGCGACGAATTTGAAGCGAATGATTTTGTTCAAGGAATTCAACTCTGTAATGTAAGTGTTACACAAACCGACAAGACACATAGCCATTTGTTTTTTTTTGCAGAATATTTAATGATTTTTTGAAACTTTACTCTGAGTAAAACTTAAGACATTGTCAGCCATTACCCTACTTTTAAGGTTCATTAATCACCCTCCTATGAAAATCTTCCGCGTTCGTTACGTTACCTTAAAACCACGCTTGTAACATGTTACACATGATAGACTGGGAAAATGCTATGTGTTCTCAACCTTATGTAAGGTATCATCACACTATGACGTAAAGGAGATGGTAGAACCTTGTGTTTAATTTTGATTGGCAGCCTAATGTTTTTTGGAGCAATATTGTAATAGAATAATAACTGTTTTGTTCAATTACTTGTTTGTAGGTAAGATGAAGAGGTTTAATGAAAAGCGTAGTTTGAAGCGATTTACATAAATTGCAGCAGTTCGAAGCAAATACCTCAGTGAGCTGCTCTGATTATGTAAAGTTACCTTCGAAACATATTCAAATCATTGAACTCGTTAATTTTTAACGTTTATCATCTTGGATTCACTCCTCAACCGGTTAAATTTCGAAATGAAAAAAAAACCTAATAATAGCAATGTGGCAAACAGTAAGCTCCTGCATTCATAGAAGATTCATCAATTTGTGTAATGCATTGTGAGTTGCGGACACCTTTGGGCTAGAAATGTAGAAACTGAGCACAGATATAAGATTGCCATTTAATAAATCCTGTTCAGCACCCAATAACTCTCGTAGCGTGAGATATTCCCAAAGAAAACCAGATAGCAACACAATTAAGTGTTCAAATACCAAATCTAGAAACTTTCTCAGTGATCACGCGTGCAGCATGCTGGCTGCAAATAAACTTTGTCAAATAAATCTTTGTAAATTAAATTAAATACAAACGCACACGCGTAGAAAGCATGAAAAACATTAAATACTTTTTTGTTATGTTTATTGTTAATTGTTTTGCGTGTAGATGCCACTGTGGAAGGAGTTAACAATTTGCACAATGTCTTTGTGAATGCACTCAAGCGCATCGGAAAGGCGGTTTCATAAACCTATCTTTGTTTTGAAGATTAGCATATACGAGTAGATATACCCTGAATAACAAAAACTATTTTTGTCTTGGAATACTTAATGATAAGGGTAGTTTAACAATAAAGGCATTTTGAGGATGATTGTTTATAATTTGTTGCACGTTGTTTTTACTGAGTAGGAATCAATTCATCCTGTAGGTACTAACAGTTTAACAAAGTGTCCAGTAATTATTTATTTTTAGGACGTATCATCGTAGTAGGGAAGCCCCCTTTAATTTGTATTATTTCTTGTTAAAGCGGCAACAGAAAAACATATTTTGTGATAAGTTTGTTTTTCATAGTGTTTTGCCATTCGGCTACGGAATCCTAAAAACCATCAACTTCATCATGGGTGGTTTACAGTGTCTATTTTTAAACGTCTGAAATGCATATTGTAAACTATTCAAATGATCATTTAATTGTTGTTTGTTATCTTACAATTAAGTAAATGCATCTTCACCAAATGGTTAACCAACACTGATTGGTATGCGGCTGTCCACCATTTAAGAGCGTCGCGTGCGCACAAACAATCGCTAAGTTATTGGGACGCCAAATAATTATCGTAATTAAACGACCACAACCAGCATTACTTGCTTTTTACTTAGCAAGTAGCTACTGTTAAGGTTCCGCGCGAACGACTCTGCCAATGTACCTCCATGAATATTTGAAAGGTTAATATCATGCTTATGATTAGATTTCTTAATGAAATTAAAGAGAATACGACAGTCAGCCCGGGTGAATTAAAAAATGCCCATCCTTTTACTGTTAGCCCTAATCTCCTCATTCCTCTGCGGGATAGAGGTTTCCAGATCTTACGATACTGAGCAAATAAGGGCAACTGGTCCTTGGTTTTGACCAGCTCACTCCACTTCTACGAGGTCTGCCGCTTCGACTTCTGGCTGTATCAGGAACCAACGATTATCATATAACGTTTTAAAATACGTTTCTTCTTTATCTTTACATGGTATAAAACAAAGTCGCTCCCGCTCGTTTGTTTGTACGCTTAGATGTTTTGAACTCCGCAACGAATTATAATGAGGTTTTCAGCAATAAATAGAGTGCTTCAAGAGGCAGGTTTATATGTACACGTATATGCATTGCATCCATGCGAAGCCGGGGCGGGTCGCTAGTTTTATAATATGTATATTATATAAACCTGAGAATGTCATCTAGTTTACCGTAGTAATATTATAGCAAATTGCGTGATTTTAAAATCGCAAAAGTCTGAATAATAAGAAATCGTGAGTAAAATAAGGAAAGAATTAAGATTATTAATAATAATTGTTAATTGAATTGTAGAACATTGGCTAATGTAAATGTGTAATATCAATTATATTGTGTTATATAATGGAGGAAATGCAATCAGTGTCAAACTATTGCATCAAGACAAATAAAAAGTCTGCAGTAGTTTTAATTCCACTTTAAAAAAATGCTCATTGTTATGCTAGACGATGCTAATTTAAATAAAACTTAATAAGAATACATTTGGTTAGCTAGGTCAACACTAAAATAAAAGAAGTTTGTTTTTTTATGCATATTAGGTTATGTTGCCTACCTCGTTGATCTACCTGGTGAAAAGTATGACTGCTGAATGTGGGGTCTTAGTTTCGATTTCTGCCTCGAATAGATAGGTAGTTTCTGCCACCCAAAAATGCCCAGTAGCTGCCGGAAGTCTGGAATTGTCCCTGGTTGACTCGCTTATCAGAAACTCGAAATAAGAACTAAGTATTAAATAACAATATATTTCGCAATATATTGCATCTGATGATATGTCTGTAACTTTGATGATAAAATACTACGTGACATATACATAAGTCACCGGCTTGTAGAGCCACTTACCATTAAATTATTTCAAAATTATGTTACTGTATCATTATGTTTATTACTTCAGTGTAAAATATTATGGGTAATGTGATTACGAAGTGTGTAACTATTGATTTACTTAATATTGTAGGTGATACATCTAATATTAGGTTTGTCGTCGTATGATTGAATTAGAATTTGTAATATTATTGGTAGCATAATTTTTTACGTTATAATCTGTTGCTTTAATTAATGTGATTTGAACGTGTAAATTAAAAGCTTTAGGCCGCAAATAATTCTATAAAGGATGTTTATTCTTTAATAGTAAATTCTACCACATAATAGGTTGCGTTACGCATCTAACAAGATGCGATTCCAAACGCGTAAACAAAATCGTAACGGTATAATTAAGTTGTTAATCGAACTAATTTAAATCAGATTTCTATGAAGAAACCCACAGAAACAGACAAGGGTTTTAAAAATTCTTGTCTCTTATTTCGGGATAGGAGTTGTTGAAACACTGCGGGTTGTTTAAAAGAGATACCTCGGCCGCGGGCACAAAGGGCTAAGAAGGAACATGGGTGGTTTTTATTCAGTAGAAGTCTGACACTCCCTTCCACCCCTCCGCCCTATGTGGGAGGAGTGTTTTGATGATTTACCACCAACCGAAAAAATAGTTGTTGAAACGAGCATTTGATGAAGAACGGAGAATGGTTTTCCCTGCTGAGACGCAAACCGCCTCTTAATAAGAGAGAACAGATGCATCTTCCCATCTAAATATATAAGCCACAAAAATCGATATAATGTGGCCTGAATTTGAACGACTACTTCAATTGTCAAAACACACAATGTCGTGTCGATCTCAATATGTTTGTGTCGAACCGAGGAAAGGCGTGACTCCCGTTCACAATAAACTTCAACAGCACAGGGTTGGCCAATGGCTTGATTAATATCTATCGAGAATTAATTTCCTTTCGAAAATCTGAATATCGATTTCGATTTTGTTAGAAATAAGTGGAACGACAATAGCCCTATTGCTATATACATAGTGAACCCTTCCAGAGTTCAATTTGCTAAGTGATTCAATTGAACATTTACAAGTCGAAGTATATATTTTAAGAGTGTACCTATTTGTACCTACTGACAATATCCCCTGATCTAAACGACCAGTTAAGGGGTTAAACGTAGATATGCTTATTAATGAAACTTGTGTTAAACAAACAATTATCTGCGCAGACGAATCGGACATTACATCAATTAACCAGATTCAAACATTAATTACATACATAAGTATACCTTCTTGATGTTTGCCTATAGAATGTTGTCTAATAAAAATTGTTTCAGTAAAAGAATCATCTTGAATATATTATGACTGAATGTCTTCCTGATAATATACAATAAAGAAACCTAGTCTTGTTATGGCTTTATTATCATCATCCATATTATTATTATTATAGTCATCATAATTATATTTTGTAACATCTAAATGCAATTCGTCCAACCCTGCACGTTGGCCACAAAAGAATTCATGACGCAACTGATGGTATTGCATTTGGTAGTCGATACAATTGCGTAACCATGCAGGCAGTGCAGTGAAATTTGATGATAGCCTCTTTGTGATGGTGACTTGCTTCCACTTAATTTGGTGATTTGTTGAGCAAATTTTGACAATACCGTTGAAATAAGTATGGCTATATATTCTTGATGTGTAATTTCTTACGTTTATGAAACGAACTAAGTAAGTTGTATGAATCTAAAAAAAGTGGGTTTTTTCCATTAAGGGTTGATAAAACTGATGTAGAATACAATTTAACAAAGGTTGGTAACATGAAATTACAGGCGAGTACAATGACAAAGTTATGTAAAACAAAACTTTTAACAAAAAAAAAAGAAGACAAAGACTTAATAGCAATTTACGTTCGATTTAGTGACGTCATTGTAAACTCGATTACAATAAAGAGCTAATAATCATTGAATTAAATAATCTCTTTGGAAATTTAATACAAAACTTTTGTTAAAATTTTACATCCGCGTTTGGCTTTTTTTTTTTTTTTTTTTTGTCTACCTAGATCATACTTTGAAAACTTCAGCGTATTTTTGCACTTATTTTACGTTTAACTCGCGTCTGTTCCAGAACTAATAAGCCATTCAAGACTCGATACAGTTAAACTGAGTTTTCTCACAAAACACTTACGATGAAAATTATAAAGGTAACGTTTGCTAACATTTTATTTCGTTTCAAAAATGTTTTACAGGCTGAAAATAACTGTAGAAACATTTCCATTAGTTGGTTTATTTTTCGACTAGAAAACAACAGAATAGAGACAACATTTTATGAACAGAAAACAATAGGGGATCGGACATCATCAACAGCCTATTAATGTTCCCACTGCTGGGACTCAGGCGGAGGCCTGATTCCCTCTCAAAGAGTGGAGACTCTTTGAGAGGGAATGGCCTATAATTCACCTCGCGGGCCCTGGTAATTGGTAGATGTCAATTGTCTTCGAATTTTTTGGTTCTAAGACATGTTTTCACATCACGTTTCCTCACGATGTTTTCCTTCACCGTTTTGAGAGCAGCGGTGATGAAATAAATTACACAAAGTAATGTGCCTGCCTGGGTTCGAACCCACGACCTACTGTTCGTAAGTCGGGGCCGCCACCACTGGGCCACCGCTGCTCAGATCGATCGGGGATCGAACAAAAAAAATCTAATTCATCCGTCAGATAGATTTCCAAAAAATATTTAACACATATTTTTTCTTTTTTCACGTAAACAAATAATGAAGACGATACAGTGCTTCGAAAACTCGTGCGACGTCACATGTCCACTCATCTTTGACGCGTTTTATCTTCGTCAATTTTTATTAATTTAAAAAAACACGTATCCAATATTTTTCGATAATCTAACTGACGGACTAAACAGAATAAATATATTTTTGTGTCAGTCCGTCCCCTATTGTATGTCTGTTGGAGAAAATTTTGCTTTTGTGATTTTGAATTCTGAGTGTTCTTCATTATGTGAGTAACATGATAGCATCACACTTCTTTGGCAGAGGGGTACATACAATATTATACACTCGTTACACTGATTTAAATAGTCACGTTCCAGTTGAGTCCCACAGTCCCACATGATAGTAGTGAGCCTTTTCGGTCACAAATGCTTCCGTGCTGCCATTGAAAATTTCTTATGAAAAAACCTGGGAGTTGAACCCAAGACCTACTAGAGTACTACACCAACGAGACAAACGAGTTTGATATCTCGGAAACTTTCAGAATGATAAATTTTCTTAAGAAACAGGTAAAATAATATATCTTCTCCACCAAGTACAGTTTTATTCAATGTAAGTTTGCTCAGCTATAAAGTACGTCGTTGTATCTTGCAATATTTGTACATCTGTTCAAACTGTATTTAATTTCGTAGATAGTCAACATATGACGGCATACGACCATGGTTTTGTGAAAAACAATGGTAAAATTAATAGTTGACGCATTAAAGTTAAAAATTTTAATTTTTGTATTGTATTTATCGACCTAGAATTGTTATGTTGTGGATCTGTTGTATTGAGGAACCTGAAATAGTTGTAAACAAATATTATTGTAGTTTTATAGTTCACGCGACATTCAATTATATTATTTGTATTTTTATGTTATTGCTTCTTCTAGGTTGCTGTTAAATAGCAATCATTTCGTAACATAAATAAGTCTTTATCTTATGATAACAGAATTCAATTAGAATACCAGCCTATCAGAATACCAGCGCTGCGGTATTTGTTTTTCGTCTATCGCAGCACCATGCTGAGATAGGAGCCTTTTTGGCCTCGCACAGGTCTTTTTTTTATTATTTAGTTTTAGATTCTTTTTGGAACGAAGTTCCTTATCGCGCGTTGTGAAAGGGGGCTAGACGAAAAAAAAAAATCTTACGAAAAGTTGTCACGACACTTTTTGCTATAGTAAGCTATTGTAAGCTGTGCGGCGTCGCATGTTTCTCTGTCTGTCTCTCTTTCTCTTATAGAAAGCAAGCCAGATATTTTCATTTCTACATTTCTTTTTTTTTTGTTTTTTTTTTTTTTTTTTAATTCCTTTTTTTTTTTTACATAATAAAAAATAATAACAATAACTTCGTTCCATCCGGGTGTTCCTTGACACCTCTCAAGTTTTTTTTTATTATTTTTGTAGTTCCTGTGCTTGTCCCAAATAAATATTTTTCTTTCTTTCTTTCTTTCAATTGCTATATAACACGTATTCACACATAAAACCTAGAAACATGCAGGTAGGTAGATATTATCGTAAGCTTTGGGTAAAGTCTTCGACAAGATTATGTATCTCATATAAATATATATCCGAGATACCTGTAGTTCATTAGGTATTTTAATATATCTGATGTGTGTATGATGGTAACTAAGACCGAGATCTATAAAAGGTACCTACTTACTATACGTCAATTGGCTGAGCATTGCTCCAGACACGCGCATAATTGTTCAACTACAAGTGTAAGCTAGAGACGGGGACATATCACAGGCATAGTATATGCTATGTAACAGTTATAGATATCAGTCTTAGAATAACTGGAAGCAGAACTCAGACATTCATCAAATAAGACCACATTTATAGCCAATCATAAATGAAGCTAATCATTGTGACACATATCAAATCTAAACCGACACTTTATCTCTTTATAGCAAATCAAAGCGAATTCTAAAGGAAGTATCGTTTACAGTAAATACCTACAATCTAGATAGAAAATACCGAAACAGGTGCATAGCTCTGCAATCTAGGCCTAGTCTGGCCTAGGAACGCAGGAAGCCACGAGAATTCTTAGTTCTGGCTGTGTGTGGTAACTACCTTAAATGTCTCGTAAATTATTTCCATTTTGCATATAACTGGCGATATCTTGGAAGTGTTTAGAGCTGCGGTAAATAACTTTGGAACGGTTGGATTAAATGATTGGCCAGATAAAGATGGTAGCTGCTCGTTCAGAGCTGTGAGTGGTTTATTTCATTCATGAACGATTTTTATCGATTGGGTACGTAGGTACTCATCATGATTTAAAGATCCTGTAATTTACTCGTCCTTCCTAATAATATTTTGTATATTAAATGAAGGGGTTGATTAATCCTGTCGAGGCTGCGGGTTGTTCGCAAGGGATACCGCGGCCTCGACATGAAGGGCGAAGAAGAAACATGGGTGGTTTTTAGTCAGTAGAAGTCTGACACTCCCTTTCGCTCTACCCAAGAGTGGGAGGGGTTATTTGATGATTTTTCACCCGCCAAAAAAAAAACAAGGGATTGATTTATCTATGAGCATTAATAAGCTTAAGTTGATTATTATTTGATAATATTCTTCATCGAACCTGTTTTGGAAATTATAAAGACTAGTCTATAAACAGGAAATTCCTGTAAAAAACATAAGTACCTTGCGAAAATAAATACTTGAATACTTCAAGAACATAACTCTTGAGATTCATAGAGTCAGAAGAACTTTAAAAGTCATCGGTCAATGCCACGCCGGTGTTATTAACTGTGGTTAAACTATACTTACTGATGCACACTTTGTACTCATTTAAAACCAAAGTGCTGCTCCTGCGTGCCTTACACCTATTACTATGAAAATGGTATCTTTTATTGCGAGTTGAAATGCTTATAAACAAAGTTTTAGCGCAAATCACGTCCAGATAGCGATGTTTGTGCATAAGCTCCTTGTTTTTTTGCACAATTTATGCACAAACGCATTGCGCAACGTGTGATGTGAACTGCGAATACATAATGCTCATCAGCGTTAGTGATATGCATTTCTTAGGGTTCAATGAGAAAGATTTTATTATTCAATAGCTTTTGCCCGTGGCTTCGCTCGCGTGGTTGGCAAAAAAATATCCCAACAAACTATCATCCCCAATGTAACTCCCAGTTGAATTTTGAAACATTTTATATACGAAAACCTTCCTCGAGAACTACTCTATCCATTGGTGGTCTAACAGCATGAAAATCGGTGCAGTAGTTTTTGAGCCTATCGCGAACAGACAGACGCGACAGCGGATTTTTTTTTTTTTGGCGTGTGGAAAATCATCAAATAACCCCTCCCGCTCTAGGGCAGAACGAAAGGGAGTGTCAGACTTCTACTGACTAAAAACCACCCATGTTCCTTCTTAGCCCTTCATGTCGAGGCCGCAGTATCGGAGATCGGGAGGACTTTGTTTTATAATATTATATGTAGTGATATAAGAAAAAGAAAGAAAGAAAGAAAAAATATTTATTTGTCGCAGAAACATAACGAGCATATCGTACGGTTTCCTTGTATTTCCACGTTTATTCCTAAAACTTGAGAAGGCATTTTATCAATGTGTCGACCCCTGAACCCCTTTCACAACCCGTCCTTGACCCTAAGATGCCCTGTATGACAGGCGTCGAAGTATTCATCTTTATGTCTCTCGTAGTGTTTACATTATGTCTATGACATTATAAATATCACGGACAGGAGCGACAATCTTTGCGTCCTAATGCGTCCTGCTGTAATCTAAAATACGTCTCGCGTTCTTGGTTCCTCGAGATTATAGCACTATTCCCTCAGGATCATTCGCTCTTCTAATATCAAAGCTTGAAAGGTATTTAGCTTTTTACGTCGACGTGGGTGTTTGAAACTGTCCCTTTTGTACTATAAAAAAAACGAAAATCCCCTACTTCATCTCCTGCAGTCTGATTTGTCCCACTGCTAGGTATAAATCTTCCTTTGCGTGTCTCAATCTCCACTCATCTAGTTTTACCAGCGATGGCATCAGTTGTAATTACTCTATAATTAAACTTTGGTGGCTTCAAAATGTATTTCCACTCAAATCAGAACCCATGCATTTATTTCCAGACGCCTACTTTGTGTACGTTTATGCAACAATAATTTCCGCGGATTCTTCCGTTTACATACCATTGTCTTTACCACTCGTTGAATACTCTCACCAGTTTTACAATCAATGTAAAGTTGTTATCAAATCAACTGGTAGGTGTTATTATTTTTATAATAGGGATATATCCCTGTATCGCTGACTCTAACTACTTGACTAAGTACTCCTTTACTATTTTTTTTTACAAACATTTCTGTGGTAATATTAAAAGTCTTTAAAAGAAAATACAGAGTAAGAAAAAGGCTCAATTGTCACGTGTAACTTTCTAAGTCGAAGAAGAAATGTGTTATACAGGATGTAGGTAACTCTAAAAGTGCAAAACCGGCGAAAAACATAGAACTTCTCTTACAAATTGCGTCACCCGATGTGATATTATTTTTTCATTTTCATATTCCATTTTCCTTAGGGAAATTTGACCAATTTGCTGATCTGAATCACCACCTTAAAGGTACCTACTGGACTTTTAGAGCCACACCTTGTTTAAAAGTAGTTTTGTAAATAATTAGTAAATAGTTTGATAAATAATTAATCAGTGTTTGTTTATTTGGCGAGTTTCTGAATGAAATGGCACAAGGGAGCGTCTGTTCTGTCAGTCCAACACAACAAATAAACATCAAACAATGAGATATTTACAAAACATATTTGTCAGTGCAACTACAAAGAAACACAGCACAATGTAATCAACCATAAACAAAACGTTCTTTTCATTCCAACAACCATTTATTTTTAACCCTATTTGCGTATAACTGAACCTAAGTGCAAAGAATGCACTTACATTAACACTACACGTGATTAGGATTTCCCGATCTCTGACTAATCACTTCGGTGTAATTTAGAAGAGGTGAGAACCTACTGGCTGCCTACTTGCATATAAATACAATGGAAACGGATATTCCTCGGCATTTAAGGGTTAAGTGAATGCACTTTTCATATTTTGCTTAAAGGAAATGCTAATAGCTTTATGAATAGAGGAGATAGTTACTATTGCATGGTGAGAGTTGTGTCACGTGAGCGGGGTCTGTCTAAATACGTTTAAAGAGCTTCTAAGTCGTTTAATAAACATATTATTTAAGTATACTGAAGTCGCGTGGCTAATTAATAACACACACGTGGGTCGATCTTTGAAGGTTAGGCCGCGCTTGTCCAGGTCAGTCCGTGGATGGGTGACCATTTCATATCAAGTATCCTCGGATAGTCGTTGGTCCCGGCTGGGTTGTGAAGTTTAGATGGGCATTCGATCCATGAAATATTCCAGTATTAAGCTGCATCCGGTTAGGCTGGAAGCTGAACAACATACCTAGTTGGGATAAGGTTAGGCAGATAATATTGAGTACTGTAATTTTTACATTAAAATGCTAGTATATATTATTATATATTATATAATATTATAAAGCTGAAGAGTTTGTTTGTTTGTTTGTTTGTTTGTTTGTTTGTTTGTTTGTTTGAACGCGGTAAACTCTGGGACTACTGGTTGGAATTGAAAAACTCTTTTTGTGTTGGATAGTCCATTTATCGAGAAAGGCTTTAGGCTATATAACATCACGCTACGACCAATAGGAGCGGAGCATAAATGAAAAATGTTGCAAAAACGGGAAAAGATATTCCTTTTTGAGAGCTTCCGTTGCGTGCGCTGTGCTCATGTATCATGGAATTGTTTCTCTTTAAAAGTTCTAAAAAAAAGTCCGCGATAGCATATGTCTATCTTTTAAGATTGACTCACTGTAACCATTTTTTACTATTAAAATGTTAGGTTAAAAAGAATGATATTTTGCGAAGCTTATTTAACCCATATGGTATTAATCTATATCTAAATAAATGTGTTTATTAGCACAGAAATTTAATATAGAATATTTGTGCCCTTTACTCTATACAGTTTAAACAAATATCTTAGAAGATATCGCAATGTAAAAATTTCCGCGCGACAAAATATTTACGCGTGCGGCAGTCATTCGGTCCGGTGCGGTAGGTTAGTGGGGATTCTGGCCTCCGGGGACTCTGGAGAAATTCAAATTCAAAATATTTACTGTTTACAAGGTACAAGGTGTTACTGTACATTTAACAGTAAGAGATACCTATAGTAATTCACACTTTAATATAATCTAAACTAATATTATAAAGAGGAAAGATACGAGTTTTTGTTTGTTACGATTTAACTCAATTTATGTTGACATGATTTGTTATGAGCTATATTATGTGACGCAGACGAAGTTGCATGGGTCAGCTAGTATTATTATATAGCTAGTAGTAGAAAATCCGTATTAATAATAAAATGACATTATTGAATAAAAGCTTTTTCTACAGGTGCACATTACGTCTATCGTGCATGCCTTGCAGCAATTTTACATTCTTCTAATTATTTCATATTTTTATCATAATTGCTAATTGCTACATTATTTAAATTAATAATTGTATTCTTTGTTTCAGGTAACGCATCATTTTATCTACGCAACTTTCTGTAGCATATTGTTCTCGAAGTTCTTAAGGTATGTACGATTCGTTTTGCGCAACGACAAAATTGTAGAAAACGCTATAATTTTACAAACATGGGTGAAACGTGTAAGTATTAACTTTTTACTAGATTCTGTTTATGTTTTGGATTCAGACTAAGAACCATTTAATGATTTCTAATAATTACAGTTCAGTGCAAACTAACTGACACATCTAGAAATACCAATTTATTATCAATTTTTTAAGGAAAGCGCTGCAAAAAGCATCACGAAAGATCGTCATAAATAGCAATAATACCTTATTTGTCATTCGGAACGAAGGGCTTAGGAGATAATTACGAACATCCATATAAATACGATAAATGTAAGCTTTTACGGATGGCCGTCCGCTTTGATTGATCGATTGATTCATTACATTTAGATCTCTCTGTGACGCCGAGAGAAATCGATTTACACTTCCTGTAACGAAAATTGGCTCAGTAGTTAATGTTGGTATTATTTTAATAATATCATTAAGTAGGTATGTCTTTGATATTATGATGCGTATTTATTTGGTTTCTAACCGCACAGTAGGTACACATGCAGAATGCGGCTCATTTAGTGATTTTGCATTTATGCCTACTTAGTTTTTATGTGAACCTCTTAGCTTTAAAGGTTACCGCTTTAAGTTTAATTTTTCTCAGGCCCCACGAATGGATTTAATCAATGATACTTAGCACGAGGAGCATATCTTAGACGTAGAAGTGTCACGGAAATATGACACTACTTAACAAAGAAACGCAGTTTAAATGTGCTAACCGCGTTCAGTTTCAGTTGTGAAGTTCAGAATCAACTTTATGATCATATAGATAGGAGCTCTAAACTGACTCACAAAGCTTCCTAAAAGCTAAAAGTACACACAAACCAAGCATTAACTCCAAAGGTCTCACTTACTTATTGCAGCGGCAATCGCAGCGAAATGTTTACACCGGCTGACCGCATTCCGCGCATGCGTCCGACGGCAGTCGCGCCGAATGTTCTGCACTCCATTTACTGCACCGCACTGCACATATTTGTGTGCAATCCAGTGCATTAGGAAATGAGTAGGGTGCGTCTATTCCGCTGGATGATACGGCGTACAAATATGTTGAGTATGTTTTTTTTTGGAATTTTTCTGTGCAATGCCGAGCGGGGTATCACGTTTGGTATAAAAAATAGAGGAATATTACTGAGCTTTAAGGGGAACATTATAGATTATCATGGTAGATTCATTCACTCCATCATTGGGAGCTAGAAGGACACTAGATAGATATCGTGTCCTGCCATCTCTGTTGCTTGCACATCACTTGTGGGCTGAGTCAATTTAAATTTCATAGCGACGAAGAAGAAGGTCACCTATCCTTCTATTTTGCTCGGTTCGAAGCTGAGGAAAGCATGACAACTGAACCTATGGACTTTCGGAAATAGATAAGAGGAGTCTTATCGGTTTCCAGACTCCACGATAGTTACCATAGTCCCTGCGTTCAAGTAAACTGTCCTCCAGACAAAGACTTCTTGTGATATTCTGAGAAAATAATGTTTCCGCCATTTTTCTAAGCTGTGAACCTAAGCTAGGTGTATCTAAACAGCTTCGAGTATTTCGTCACCGGTAAGGCGCGTCAAACTAGATAAGATTAATTATCATAATTGTGCATAAAACGACAGGTTGCTCGCAGCAGTAACCGTTGGTTGTTCGTAAGTAGCGGCGCGGCGGCGACGGTCTTATAATTAACCACGATTATAACACATTTCCATCGATGCTCGTTGACTTTTACGGTTCGCCCGCGGTGATAGGATCGTGAGTTAATCGGGGTCTAATAAAAAATAATGAGTAGTTGTAGATAATTGTTCCTGTGATTTTACCAATCTGCGCCTAAACGTCCAGCCTCCGCTTGATGCATCCAGGCAGTCTAATTCGTCGGTACATCCAGCTTAGAGGATTGCCTATCTAGCTTATTATGATGAGCTTATACCTAATGTTACCTTCGCTGCGTCACAGCCACACGCGTCCTCTTCGTGAGAGGGGGTGGGCTGCTATACTCTACCCGGGGCCAGTGCGGGTTGCTGGACATCACATTTCTTAGAATTTTCTGATCCAGGACTTGTTGATATCCTCACGATGTAGGTACACACATTACAGCGATTATAACATGAATTTTTCTATCAGGAATTTCTAAGTAGCAGCCTGGTATATCGCTCCTTTACTTACATACTTAACCTTCGAAGTGTGGATGTAGTTTAGCTAAACTTCTGCCTAACCTTTCGGGTATTACAGTCATGATGTTATTTTTTTAAACCTGTAATTCAATCCACTTACTGTAGACTTTTGTGTATATTGTTATTAACTTCAATATAAAGCGCACATAATGCTCTTTTATTATATGACATTGTGTATAAAGGGCCTTAACCTTACTTCAGTGAGTGTGGTGGAGCGTGGCGATGACCTCTGGTGTCAACATATTGTCAGGTTTGGACCACAATACATGACACGTCGAAAACAAGGGTCATGGTAAATACTGCTGTAGGCGATGATAAACAATCTAAAGCGGTTTTTAAATGTTTTTTTAAATAATTAATCATGTCTTTTGGACAGTGCAATTGCATGAGTGTTATTTACTAGGCCTTTTTAACTGTCCTTATTCATCCCAACAAAATGTGTCCAGTACGTAACTTTTTGTCAGACACATAAAACTGTATCGTACTAGATACACCGTCCTTTATGGTTAAGAGGCATCGGAAATTTGTCAATGCAAAGTCACGTATCAATGTAAGTAACGGACAAAAGAAAGAATGTCTTTCTATCAAGGATTTTTGTCAGTTTATATTATCTTTGGGTAGATCTTGATGTAAAAAAACATTAAAATAACTTTAAAAATAAAGAATAACAAACCAAATGCACTATTTATATAGTATGTACACATTACAATAATGTATTGAATAGCATTCTTTAGACTTCACTTCCGCTGTATTCAAAGCATTGATTTCAACCTTTCTTTTGCATCGAATACGTCGTTCGTTCGACACCGTTGAATCGATATTGTCATTTGTCGATCTGAATAGTGTGAAATTCGTATGTGAGGTTTTATTCACAGGGTATAATAGGTAGGTAATAAGCACGCCGCAGACGGTGCACACTAGGTAGTGATCGAAGATTTACTGCGGTACTCAGAGACATTTAATGATTACTTAAGCCGTCACTTAGTAAAGATTTGACGTACAAAATCTTCACTAAAGTGTGAAAATCTTTACTAAGTGATGGCTTAAGTAATCATTAAACGTCTCTGAGTGCGGCAGTAAGTGATGGCCTAAGTAATCATTAAAACTCTCTGAGTGCGGCAGTGAGTGTGATATCACATAAACCTAAAACACATAACATCACGCCTGTAATCCCCGAAGAGTTTGGCAGAGGTGTACCTAATAGTACACCCCGCTTCGTCAGTTATATTTAAGTCCCATGTAATAGGGGGTTTGCGTTGTTGCGACAAATCGGTTGTTCATCCACATCTTGCAGGGTTCTGCGAAGTCACCATTTATTTTCGTGTGGTTAGTGCCTAATGGTGGCTAAATGGTGACTTGACGTGGTGTCAGAGTTTTTGTTGATTTTTGGTGCGATTTAGTATCTCATCGTAAAATAAGTTAATTTTTATGATAGGTTTCACTCTAAAGTAAGTCTCTCATTAAACATTTACTTGTCAATAATTAACAGTTTCTAGCAAAAAGCAGTTATCAATTTAAAGACGCAAAGATTGACGCGTTCTCACTATTTCACCACGGCTATTGTAAGTTCTTATTGAGTTTAAGATGGATTATCGTAAAAGATTTGATTTACTATCAGTGCTTTCATTTTGGATTTTATTGTAAGTAACCATTTGATATAATAGAATGATAAGAAAGTTCGGTTTTCTTTCTTGAAGAATAATGTGTTTTTCAGTTTTGATCTACGAATTAACTTATTTTCAGTAAAAAGTGAGAGTTCGTTATTAGCCGACTTAAATCAAGGTATAATTTTGAATTTGAGGAAAAATTCGTCAAAAATATGCTAAAAATTGACATGACTTTACTATTGAACTAAAACTGAATGTATACAGACCTAGTTACATAACGTTTAACGTTCACTACAATGTCATCATCTTCATTTTCCTGCCCTTATTCTATTTGGGGTCGGTGGGGTTAGACGTGTGATTTATTTTATTATTTTTATTTTTTAACAACAACGTAAGATATAGAAACCATTATAGACATAACAAATGTGTTTCTATGCTAAACATAACACACTTTTTATTGTATGAGTCTCATGACATAATTAATGCATGATACGTCTACTTTCAAAACGCATGTATTCTTATCTATTCACTCACAAGAGGATAAAGTACAAACAAACATAGCTTTCAAATTCCCATCATACAGAGCCGCCCACTGGTTCAACGCTGAGTAATTAATTAGCGAACATAATTTTACTGACACGTGAAATAATTTCATTAATTAATGGCGACGCTGCGCATGCGGCGGGTGCGGGCACAAGTGTCACGCTTGTTACACTGGGTAGAGAGATGTAGAAGGCTCACTTCAACTTAGAGTTACTATTTAACTTATCTATAAGCTTGCAACGCATTTTATATTGCCTATAAGATATACAAAGCAGTGTGATTTAGTTATGTCTGTCTCCTTGTGAGCAGTGGTTGTCCCAAGTATCGTGCCCGACTTTTGATTGATCGTGACTTTGAACCCAGGCTAGCTCTTTACTTTCTGTAGCTTATGGAAACCTCGCGGGTAAACCTCTATAAATATTATAGAACCTAAAGTTCGAAGGCACTTGTGACACCCTCCGAGTCGTACTTCTCTTCATCTTGAAACCACTTCATAGGCTAAGTGCTTATGCACCAATTGTCAAGTATGCAGCGCTGTAACCCTTTAATACAGCGTTATTGTTTGTTGAGGACAGTTCTAACATTTCATCTCGTTTATGATGCATCTTGTCTGAGTTAACGTGAGTGGTTAGACGTGAACCTTCTTCATTTACTTGCGTGGTGTTTCCTGCATTGTGCCGTGTGAACAGGGAGAAAGCCGATGCGTTCGCAGAAGATATAAACAGTGGGGACGTGTTCATACAATACTCTATAAATATACCTACCTCCCTGCCCACCTAGCTGTCTAACCTATGGGGCTTTGTTGAGAGAAACGATCCGTTTGTTAGGGGTTTCACACTGACTTAATTTATTTGTTTAGTTTCAAATGTTGACAGGTTGAGACGAAACGAATTGCAACCACGGAAGTTGAAATTTGTGTTTCCTCATAAACTGATAGAGATGGAAATCTTTATGAAGCTGACTCTCTATTTCCATTCCAACCCACTGCAGCCACTTCATTGGGAAAATGTGTTACATTATTTAGCTGCACGACTCAGAGATACTTAAGTTTTGTAATTGCTTGATTAGTAGTGCAATTTTAATAATGATACGAGTACAGCCGTACGTTTTGAGATACAAAATCGAGAAACAATTGAAATGAAAAACGTGAAGGCACAAACTGACATTCTATAAGTGACAAACTGATAAAAATGATAAGCGGTCAAAAATGTATTGGACTACTGCAAAACCTATGTCAATTCAGTATTATGAAGCGCTTTGAAAGTGATCGCCGCTTGTCTATGCCCCTTGGCGGCAAAGCCTTTGACGATTATGGTGTTGTATAATTTCTGCACGCTCCTTTACATTAAATAAACTTTTATAAAATTTTGAAAGCAAAATAACCACATAAAAGCATTTATCCTTATTAAACACGAGTAATTGCGACCTTCGCTTTTTACTGTCTTCTTAATTCTAAATTATGTTGTTACGAAAGTCAACACCTATGTTGCAATATTTGGGAATCAATTCTAAATTTTAGGCACTGCCAAGATCTATGTATTCTGTTGAGTAATATCTACTTGAGATGTGAGAAATATTTATAAATAATTACATTGGGTGTTCGAGTTTATGGAAAACACGACCAACCGTTGGCATAGGTACATTTATTCTTTTTTCTTTTGACTGTCAATTTAAGTAGCTTTTGGAAAGCTTTCAAAAAGAACAATGTAGGGAGTGTGTTACGTGACTTAGTAAAGTGTAACACCTAATAACACGTCCCCGTAAGTTTATGAATACGAAAAGGATTTGAGAGCAGCCCTATAATAGTTTTCTGAAACACATACATACTGTACTGGGCATGGCTATAGAAAATACTAAATAATTTTCCCAAAAAGCTTGAACTGGAACAGCAGTCCGATCTGTTATTGAGTGCAGCAAAAAGCATGTGACATGCATGACATCATTAGAAAACTGAGAAAACAACAAAACAACTTTGTAAATATTATGGATGACGTGATGTTATGTTCATATTTACTTAACCTCGCTACGTTCTTAAATAAATATCACACTCACGTTTTACGTACGAAAACAAGCTGGTTTTCAAATTAACTACTTTAATACCTAATGACTTTCTTTCCAGCCAATATTTTCTTACAATAGACTAAAATTATCTTCTTTTCAACCGAATGCTGACTCATTCGACTTCGATGATCGACAGTTAAGTAATTGCTTTCGACTTCCCATGTTAAGGTATAATCAGGCTTGGCAGAATGACGCCGCGGAGTTTCAAAGGTTTTGCATCATGAAGCTTTCGTTGTTGTTTGGAATATTTTGTATGAATACATAAATATTTATGTAGGCATATAGCCAAAACAATATTAAGAACTCATAAGTTTCTAGCAAACAAATCTTTTGGAGGATTTAAAGTAATCATATAATAACAGTTTAAAATTCAACAAATGAATTCAAGATACAATAAAACATTACTCTACATAAGTAATGCTTAATCTAACACCTTTTAACGATGTTAAATATATGTATTGATTCATATAATTACATGACGATTTGTCTTTATGAAACCTTAGTTTGAAATTCAGACAAAGTTTACGCTACAACCTAAGCGTAAACTTTCAGGGTAAAAGTCAACTGAAAGTAAAGCCGTAGGTTTTGGTGTTTTTTTACGAATGAAGCTTCCTATTGGGTCATCGATCAACGACACATTCAAAACTTAAGTATCTTCACCCTAATGTAAGCGCAAATAGAAAAACAACTAAGAAAAACCGTGTTAAAAGCCGTCCTACCAAACATGTTTATTTAGATTTATTATTATCGTATGAAAAACTAAAATGGGAAATTGAAAGCTTGTCGTGTCATACCACCGTGTAAGTTGGAAACAATCTTTATTTAGGGGAACTTCATAAATTGTAGTGAGGTGTTGGAATAGTTCTACAACATTGTAAAGTAGATTCTAACCTTTGATATGGGGGTGGTTCACTGGTCATTGACCCGAGTTTCCCGAATAAAGTATAAGTTTATTTTGATTTAGCACCACCAGTGAATGAACTCACATATTATGTAGTTTCTTTTGATTTGAAATCCAGAAAGAGGTTTTATTTGATTTCAAAGTTTCCTTTTAAACTGTTGCCATAAACAATCGAATACTTATAAAAACCCAGACTGAAATACAAATCACATTACATTATTATTGATGAAAAACGATTCCGTAATTCGTGTTTCGCTTAGATTTTTTAAATAATATAATACCTAGTATTGAATATTTTTCGGAAAATAAAAGTTCATGTGAATAAATGACAGAGCAATAGGGAATTATATAATTATCTATGAACACGTTCAATGTAACTTAAATAAAAGCTTAATTCGGGCTTAGCTTAGCTTAGATTTGCAAGATTTTATTTATGTGACAGCAGGTCTTTATTTCATTTGAAACAGGTTGATTGACCTTCTCCATAATTATTATAAATGACCTTTCTTAATTATTTCAGACATGATTACATTTACAATATGTACATACTTACCTAATGTTTTAACCACTTCACGAGTATCCATTTGATTGTGTTGACGTAAATGACTGATATTGTGAAGTAGAGTCAAGAATTATCGTGTAAATATATAATTCTGCAGGACTGCTTATAATTTATGGTACTTTTTATGCAAAATTATTACCATTCCAATTTCTCTACAAAATTTATTATTTATTGTATCAAAATAAACATTCACTTTTTTAAAAGTGGGGGACGTGCACTTTGAAAGCATAAAAGAAGAAGAAACATCTGTTTTACATAAGCACCAGACACTGTTAAGTCGTGATTAGAAATGTGCACATTCACACATCTTTACGTATCGTCACTCTATAGGTACTCGTATACATGGTGAATAGGTAATAGAAAACGTCGCAACCAGCTCCAGCGACTTTTAAAAAAGCATATAGGGTGACGGTACTACAGCTTGTTTCTTTCACATAAAGACTATCTGACGATTATTTAAGTCCGTTTTCTATATAAATATACTAGCACTTCACACGCGACTTCGACCGCAAAAAGTGTGGTAGGTAGGCTAATGTATTGTATGATATAAAAATAATTTATACCTTATAGCACCCACAAATAATAGATTTCTATCAAAGAAAAAAAAAATTGGAATTGAATCATTAGTTTCTGAGATTACCCCTACACTACATACAAACTTTACATCTACTTATATAACATTAGTTTATGTAAATAATATTATTGAAATATAAAGTTTGTTACTTTGAATGTATCAATAGTATTCTTTTATTAAAACACGTTACATTATCCCCATATTTTAACGAATATGTAAAACATTCCCGTGAGATAATTTCGAGAGAAGACGCGGGCAAACGCTTGTTTCACATAAATAGCTCACTTATGAATGCTATACTATTGAGTGAAATATTAATTGGGCATATCATGACCGCTAATGGCATCTCAAAACACTTTAATGACTTGCGAAAATTATTGGCTTTTTCTGCTATCATAGTAATGTGACCTAGTATCTGTATGTAGGTTAATGTGTAACCTATTTCTCTACAGTCTAGACTAGAAATGTCAACGGCACCCATGTGTAAGTACTTGCGTATGGGCTGTTTGCCTTCGGTGACAAAAATATTACTTCCGATTCGTATTCAGTTCCGACGCCACTTTTAATACGATATACGACCTTCATCGTACGAAAGAATACCAAATGTTTCGTTTATTTTCATACTGGCTGGAAAAAACACTTCAAGTGTCAGTCAACCCTGAAGTCTTTATAGCATTGACAAGTGTCTATGATTTACTTACGTCTTTGGGAAGTTTTTTTATATATATAGGACCTTTTCTAGGGCGTGTCGACACCGAAGCAGTACCGTAAAATAAAACCGCTGTTCTACACATAACCTATGACAATAACCTATAACATCGTCCAAACAGGTTCTATTCTAAACTCGTAGAGAAAGCCATATCATTTGCTTTTTACTTTTTATTTATTTATTTTGTTTGGTTAGTGGCCAGTCGTTAACGATGGTTTACGATGTATGCGATGAATTACATTTGTAAAAGAGTGTATAACGATAAAAGTGTAGATTTTATAATGGTTATTTGTTGGTAGCGAGCCTTTGAAAGTTTTATAGACCGACTTCGTTGGTTAATTGATATACAGACTGTTTTTAAAATAGTCTGATTCCAGAAAACGTCAAGTATACTTCTAAGCTTTTTGATTGTGGTTTATATAACATACCGTTTGGTGTAAGTAGTTATACTAGTCTAGAGAAAAATATTTTTTTTGGAAAGGACAACCCTCTATTGTTGATCCACATTAGAGACTAGGTAGGTGCGTAATTTTGTTTAAATGATCTACAAGATTTGCAAATCATCAACTAGGTAGGTACTTCACCAAGAGGGTAGCTAGTTTAAAAAAAATGGGTGTGTATGTGTGTGTCTTTTCAAATGACTATTAGAATCACCCTGTTTTCAATTTCTATTGAGATTGCTTTTGACCAGCAATACTGTCCTTGTCTATGCCAAGTAAGGTCATCGTCATATCTACTCGGACACTAAATCATTTGTCTGTATAGAGTTGCGGTTACTACTATGCAAGTAAGACAGTTTTCTCTTCACAAATTCTGTAGTTTATACATTTTTTTTGGGGAAATTGCCATACCACAGTCTGTATTCGTATGGTAATTGCAAACTATGCCGCAGTAATTAACTTAATTTTTAAAGTTAAGGTCAAAGGCCTTATATGTGGTCTTTCTCACACAGGAAACTGTAATTGCAAATTAAGTATTATAACGTTGATGCGACTATATGTGAAGATTTTGCGAAAAAAACATCTAATTTGTTATAACAACTTCAGTCACCATATAATCGTGTGAAAAACGGCTGTATCAAAGAGTCGTGTAACAAAAGATAATATAAACAGCGACCATCTTTAGATAAGGACCAGGCAATATTGAATTAGATTTATATATGAGCTTTACTTTACTTAACTTTACTCACATTTTTAACATATAATTATAATAATTTTGCCTTATGAAAAGCGATCAACCTCATGTGCCAAGACATCGTTAAGACCTCAAACCCTTCGTAACAGACCGTCGACGAAAACGTGCCTAAAGTAAATATCGCTTCTTTTCTTTTTTCTAAAAATAAATCCGTCTAACGGCGATATTTTTGGCGGGCACGAGAAATGAAGCAACGAGGTGGTAATAATGGTATATAATGATTCAGGCACACAAGTTTACATAACATGCGGTATTATAGAATATCTTACAGCTACCCAACGCGGTATATAGGGCTCGCGTACACAGTTTAGGTATTGGCGCCACGCAGTTGGGCGTGCGCACTCGCTAACAAGGGATTAGGCCGACTGCCGGCGCAAGCGGCATCGGTTCGCGCCGAAGCGGGGTGCCGGGAGAGGGACGCTTAGCCTTGATCGAGCGGGCATGGACGGAGTAAGTCTGGAGCGGCGGTATGGGTACACGATATTACGATGTTACACACTCCCCCTCTAGTTCGAACAAAGCGCCCTCGCGTTCGGGCTAGCAATCGTATCTACGAGGTCGACCACGTCTGCGCTTTTTCCTCATCGGAACCTCCACATCACCGATGAACGGGGTCAGATGAGAGACATGTAACGTCCAATGTGCTCACCTTTGACAGTTCCCTCTACCAGGTAAGTAGTGGGACTTACGACTTCTCGTACACGGTACGGGCCATCTCTACGAGGTATAAATTTGGCAGACTGTCCGGGGCCGACATCGTTCAGTCCTTGCGTCTTCAACAAGACAAGATCACCTACCTTATAGTCGGTGGTGTAGTTGCGCTCAGCCGGCTCTAATAGACGGCTGGCGTACTCTATGGGTCTTTCGTCAGGTCCCTCCCCCTGCATCAAAACTGGGCCAAGACAGTAGCCACTGCTATCTGTCCGGAGGGAGAAGGGCTTACATTCATCAGCTTGGCGTAGAATGGGAGCTGTGACCGGGAGTTCTTTATTACTCACAAAAGCAGTTTTGTCGCGATCTTCTTCTGCGACACAAACCTGAAAATAACCGGAGTGGAGGTCGAGCATGGTCATGTAGCTGGTCGTCTTCGCCGCATGAAGAACGTCTTCCATGCGCGGGAGCGGGTAACGATCTGGTTTTGTTACCACGTTCAGCTTACGGTAGTCCGCCCAAGGCGACTCGCACTCCTCTATGACATCTGCGTGCAGCAGCTTCTCAAGCTCACCGTCTAACAACTGTCTCTTACCTTCCAACATTCTGTAGGGTGGTGAAGCGGTCGGCTCCTGCTTCTCGTCAACCCGAATGTGATGTGTGGCATAAGTTGTTGGGGGACCGTCGGTGGCGAAGCGCCTAGCTCTACTTACTTTGAGCTGGTTGAGCTGCGTTCTCTGGGTCGGAGACAGCTTCGTTCCTTCATCCTTTCTCAGCGCCAAGCTGGTGGTATCGAACCGCTTCAGCTCTTCGTCACTGGTGGAATCGGCTCGCATCAATTCTTCGCCACTGCTAGAATCGAGGTCGAGGCTGTATGATCGCACAAAAGTATACTTTTGCCCAGAGAAATCGCGAAAGTACCAACAGTTACGTTGGAGGTCTAAAACTATACCTGCTCTAGCGATAAATTCCTGTCCTAGGAGCGTCCTATTATCCGCTCCCGGTATCACTAGGAAAGTGGTGGGGATGATGCGTCTCTGAATTGTGACGTTTGTATGACACACCAACAATTCACGTACCTGCTGAGTTCCATCGGCGAGACTGAGATTACGGCGCGTCTCCGCGAAAGCGACGCCGCTGTCGAGAAGGATTTTATATAATCCCGGGCTAGCGAGACTCTCGGTGGCACCTGTATCTAACACTGCGACACCTAATAAAGACGCAACTCCTATCCTTATCGTGGGGTGCGACAGGTCAGACTCATGGGTGACGGCACTTTGGAAACTCGCCTTGTCGGCAGATGGTGTACCTTTACACGTCGGACACTTCGAGCGTATTACCCCTTGTTGACCGCAGCCGTAACAAGACAATGGCGCGTTATCAACCTTATCACTTGATTTCGTTTTATTCCTACACCCATCTACCGAATGACCGAACTTATTACAAAAAGCGCAGCGTGGTCTAACACGTTTCGAATTGGCATCAGTAGAACTATTCGAACTAGAGTTGGGTGTGGCATGCGAGGGGTTATTTTGAACCACGTTCGCAGTCGGAGGGTTATTGTTTACATTTCGAGATTTCGTAGAACTTTCAATGTTATTCGTGTGAGAGTGGTTCGAGTTATTATCGCGGGGTGGAATTAATGAATGAGATTGACTTACTTCGCCCAGCGTCTCCTCTATGTACCTTGCTCGCTCGAGTAGGCAGTCGACACTACTTACACTATCGCGTGACACTCTCTTACGGATTTTACGATGCAACAGGCCGTAGACAATATCTAGTTGCATTATTTCCGGTACATAATATGGTATTCGCGACATATTAGCACGCACTCGCGATATATACGAATCGACACTATCACTAACACTTTGTTCTTGCGCGAAGATTTCTCGAAAGATCCGGTGGGCGGGGCGAGGGGCGCCGTACATGAAACGAAGTCGGCGTATCGCGTCGTCCCAGGTCTCCACGGTGGATTTGATGCCTTGCCACCACACGGCGGCTTCTCCTGTCAGCAACATAGGCAAACCTCGAAGCGCGTGTTCGTCGGACACGTTTGCGCACTCTTTGTATATAAGCACGCTCTCGACGAAAGCTTCCAAGGTCTCCGCGCCGCGTGCAGCTCCGTCATAGCGGGCCGTGCACCGGGTGAAGTTACTGTACGGGGTCAGCGTCGGCGTTCCAGTGTGTGTAGCGGTGGGATGAGTCGGTCCTATTGATTCGCCGGTTGGCGGGCTCGGCGTCGGCGTCATGACGCTACGCATCACGTTGGATAATAGTCGCGTGAGTTGTTCTTCGGTCATGGAGATCGTATTACCACCTGTTGTAGGTGAAGGCGTCACCGCTGTGCTCGTGCTCGCGGGGTTTGCAACCGCGTGGTCTTCTTCGTCACTACTGGAAGCGTCGTGGTTGTCCTTGGATGCGCGTCGGCGTGTTTTCGGCGGCATCTTCTCGTCGATGGCGCTCGGCGGCAATCCAAGACGATAAATAACGGCAGCACACTCCAGTAGGCAGAACTCAGTCGCGTGGTTTCAGTTCGTGCTCGCGTTGTCGGAGCACGTGCCACTAGTTGGGCGCAATTTCTAACGGCGATATTTTTGGCGGGCACGAGAAATGAAGCAACGAGGTGGTAATAATGGTATATAATGATTCAGGCACACAAGTTTACATAACATGCGGTATTATAGAATATCTTACAGCTACCCAACGCGGTATATAGGGCTCGCGTACACAGTTTAGGTATTGGCGCCACGCAGTTGGGCGTGCGCACTCGCTAACAAGGGATTAGGCCGACTGCCGGCGCAAGCGGCATCGGTTCGCGCCGAAGCGGGGTGCCGGGAGAGGGACGCTTAGCCTTGATCGAGCGGGCATGGACGGAGTAAGTCTGGAGCGGCGGTATGGGTACACGATATTACGATGTTACATCCGTGATTTAAGAATAACATTATCTTTGTTCGAAGACTTATATTTCTGGCAAGATATTTGTAAATAAATTGTTATATAAGACAATCACGAATGTTCTGGAAATAACTAAATGATCGGAATTAAGGCATGACCGGAAAAAAAGTATGGCGGGCGGGCCCTCAGTTCAGTAACCACAGTAAAAACGATTCAATTGAACCTTTTAAATGGCGCTCTTCTTTTTATTTTTCTGTTGGAAAAAAACAACTGATTTCCGATTAGTCTGTGATTTGTAAGCATGGAGGTTGGACGCGAAGTTCTGACTGAGAACAGTCAGGATGTTTGTTCTTTTTAATTGAGATCTCTTGAGCAGCTTTGGAGTTGTGCCAGGTAAGTTAGTAGCAAAAGAGGTTCAGCAATAGACTCTGAAGATAATTCCCAAGGAGCGAATAAAAGACTTGTCAAGAGTACCTCTGGAAAATTTTCATCTTTTATAAGTCTCGTTCATCAATAGACTAGATCCTTTGCCTGACCTGTGAAACGAACAACAGTGTCTGTAATGTTATCAGAGTTGCCAAAACCATAATCACACAATTAAGGATTTAATACGGTTCATAAAAGTTACGTTATTTTTTTAACAATGTGAAAAAAGTTCCTTGGAAACTTAACGGTCATTTTTAAAATCACAATTTAATTTTCTTTTTAAAATTCGCGTGCGATCTCTAACCGCTGTCTATTGTTTCTAATTTTAAATTAATGTAGTAAACCGCATCGTTCGATATTCTTTAAAAAAATCGCGCGAAGTCTGGCTCTTGTCTATTGTTCTTAATTATTTAATTAATAATCTAGTTATTTTAATGATTTTATTATGATAATGGCTGGGGAGGCGGTTCAGCCGCATCCGGTACCTTGGCGCGGTTGTTGCTCTCATTCTGTCTAGGTTACGTCATCATACACGTTTGTAGGTATTAAATGGATCTATGTCTAGGCATTGAGTGCGCTGCCGTTATGTTCACATTTAATGATAAAAAGAAAACAAAGGTAAACATTCAAGGAAGACATTTTAGGGAATTGTATGAAAGTGGAACTATAATAGAGCTCGAATTTGCGAAAAGGGTATATTATTTATGGTATTTTTTTCCAACGTACCTTTTGGAATTGAAAATCATACTTACCTTTTTCAAAATATATAAGTTACAAAAATTTAAAACCAAATGTTTAAAACTATAACTAAAACATTTAATATAAGTACACGAACCAGCTGCAAAAAACAACAAAGTTATTTCCTGAATTCATCAAGAATTTCCTCAATAGTTATTGTACCAAGTCATATTTCCTGCCTAATTTAAACGATGCAATAAATATGAAACAATGAATCCACCAATTATTGAACAGTTTTGTTCTGGTATATCTACCCGCTATTTATTAAGATAGAAAACTAAACCTGCAGTTATAGTAGTGTTGTGTGGTATTTTTTATAAACCATAACTGAATGGACTTTGCTTTATAATTATGGTGCTTATATTTATTTGGGGTCAGACTAACGCTGCACGTCTTTTTATATACATATGAATGCACTATAGCCATCATCTCTGATGACAGCTTTTTTAAATAATTAAAACGAACTGATAAGAATAATTATTTGGCTAGAATGGTTACGCCAAAATTCCTTCAGCAGTTCCATTACAAATTCAGAAAATGGAATCACGCCAAACCATAGATAAAATACCAAAAACAATTCAAATCATACTTTTAATGATGCTATTATGAACATAGGCCGTAGCGTGCAGTGTCAGATAAGGGTAGGTGCCGACATTCGCCTTGACACCACCTGTTATGCTATTATGAGTTATAAAGATTTAATATCAGGCATAAATAACTCCGATTCACGTGAGATTAGGTTTTAAATTACAATTAAGTATTACTTAGATTTAAGATAGAGCTCGAGGAATTTTTGTTTTCATTTTTATAAGAATTATAAAATTAAATTCTATTAATTATCTTAGATTTGTATGTTTACAATGGGGTCCGAGTGCTCACCTAGTAATTCGTGATTTAGAAAAACCTATAGAAGTTTCATTTAAAAACGTATTTATTCTAATTGTATAGTATAGTTACACAATGGAACTATTTTCTAAGTCAAGGCGATTGTTTGCGCCCTCTAACATCTTACACATAGCACTCTGCCTTCAGTTCTGACTGTTATGAGGGTTTGTCACGCAATCCTCAGTCTTGATAAGTTTAGCTTCAATGTCAAGAAGTTTTCTTGAAGAAAGTTTGACTCTATCTGCTTGTAAGCGTTGTCTGGTTAACTTGGCACAACTTTGCGGTGGAGTCAGTGTGTTAGCAAAAAGTTTTTATGGCTGTAATATACTGACTGAAAACATTGACCGTGACTTTTTAAAATAATACGATATAATTTTTTTTTGTTGAGAATGATTAGCGTTAAACAAATGTGCAACATCTGCTAGGCTCTTTTGGAAAACCTGTTTAGTAATTAATTTGTTTCTCAACTCAAATAAAATTAATTATCTATGAAACCAGCCACCGTGGGGTGCGACAACTGAACGTTTACGAAAGTCGCTGACATGTTGACGGCTTTGGTGTGTAGAGGCCATTAGACCAATTTTCTAGCTTATTTTGACATTTTTTTGCTAAACATAGCAAACACACTAACTGAAAATTCCCCAATGAATAATAATTGCGCTAAAGCGATCGAGTACCAGCAAAACTATCGTCTACACACGCGATGTCGAAAATTTAAACGGTTTACAGCTGAGTTTACTCGTTCCGACGTAAATTAACGTTAAGACTGTTGGACATAGCGTGGCGGTAAACAGCTACTTAAGTTTTAATCCTAAATTATGCCAATGCTATCATTTGATAATATTAGCTCTGACAGCGGTAGATCAGCTCGTTGTGGTAATACGTCGCTAGACTTAGTGATGAAACGGAAAAATAACCTGAAACTGGGGAGGTATGCATTTAAAAGCTCGGCAATGATGATAATAAAAAGTAAATGCCTCCAACAAGTTCGTATAATAGTTAGAGACAAAAAACGCAGTTTTGCTTTCAGTGATTTATAATCACAATACTGTCGCTTTGCAGTGCGACATTCGTACGTAGTAGGTACATTCAAGCACTTAGCAGCTTTAGTTTAAGCATTACCGGCTAATTTTCTAGTTCAAACTAGTTGCAACTGGGGCACCTTCGCTACACGATATTGGTAATAACATAATTCACACACGACAGCTATATTATGAATGTGAAATATTTCCTCAAGACCTCAACTATTAAAAGTCTTTGAACATTGCATTGCAGTCATTTGCAAGGTTTTATTTGATTTATTTTAATATTATGAATTGTACGCTGATGAGAATAAAAAGTTTTAAATAAGTACCTAGGTATTTAAAATACAAACTGGTTCAAACAAATAATTTAAGTCTAGAAATGAAAACGATAATGTTGCCAGTTGGTAAAAGCTTTAGATTTGAGTGTCTTTTGTCTTTTATTGCATTTGCATTCTAAAAGCCAAAACTGCATCTGGTCGACTGTTTTTGTCTGCTGTATGTAGGTTTCCTCATTCCTGATTATGCTTCTGATACGTTTTACAATAAAAATATCATTACAGATTTACATTAATTAAGTAGGTAGGTACATGTATTCTTGCCAAAAACTACCTACACTAGCTACTTTAACGTTTATTTTTAATATCACTACAACTCTAATGGTTGTAATTGAAACGTGATATACAAAAAATAGATTACCTACTCAGAACGTTTTATTTAAAATTAAAACAAAATCTTGAGACTTCGTCTATTTTAAACGAGTTGATAATAACATGTTTTTTTATCATAAAATCATAATGATTCCATTTAGTTGAAAATTGAATCAGTATCTTTTGTTTCTTTTTTAAGGTTTTTTTTGTTGTCTTGACTGGTAAGTTCTTCTTATTCAGCCATATAAATATATTTTTTTTTTTTTTAACTACAGTTAAAAAAAAATGGAATGTGTCCTCTTTTGTTTTTTTTTTCTAGTAAATATGGAAAATTAAATGTATAAATTTTACAACAAAAAAAAATCTGAATAAATATTACTATACTATAGAAATATATGACATTCATTGTAACTTCTAACTGCGGTACTCAGAGATATTTAATGATTACTTAAGCCCTCCCTCTTATACAGATTTGACATGCTTTTGTATGACAAAACTGTCAAAACCTTTACTTAGTGATGGCCTAAGTAATCATTAAAGCTCTCTGAGTGCGGCAGTCAGTCATGATGTCTTGAAGGCAAGTCGACGAAGCATCAATGACGATGCTAATTGATTGACTCAATGACAACCGGCTGACAAATGGTGCTAATGTTTTTTCGTCCATCACAGGACTGTCCCGAAAGACATGAAAAATAAAGATGTCTATTCGTTTCATGTCCATGTCAAATGTTCATAAAGAATTTATCAATTGTTGTTCTAATTCGTTGAAATATGTCCACCAGCCCTACAATAACGAGAAAAAATTATATAGTCTTCTTTTTCTGTCTGTCTTTGCTGCCCCTCAACGTCAATGTCATTGCAACGGACAGTATTGCCAGTAAACCATCAGATAGGCTTCTTCCTTATTTTAATACTAGCTGACCCACGCAACTTCGTCCGCGTCACATAATATAGCTTATAAAGGTTCGATAAATCGACTATCCAACATATTAAATTGAGTTAAATCGTACTCTTAACAAACAAAAAATCTTACCTTTCCTCTTTATAATACCTTTTAGTTTAGATTGGCTTCGATTATATTATTAAAGTAACAATTACTATAGGTATCTCTTACTATTTAATAAACAGTAACACCTTGTACTTGTAAACATTATGGTGCAGTAAATATTTTGAATTTGAATTTCTCCGGAGCCCCCAGAGGCCAGAATCCCCACGTACATACCTACCGCACCGGATCGAATGACTGCCACGCGCTTAATTATTTTGTCGCCCGTATATTTTTACATTGCGATATCTTCTAAGATATTTGTTTAAACTGTATAGAGTAAAAGGCACAATTATTCTATATTAAATTTCCGTGCTAACAAACACATTTATATAGATATAGATTAATACCATATGCGTTAAATAAGCTTCGCAATATATCATTATTTTTAATCAAGCATTTAATTATTAAAAAATGGTTACAGTGAGTCAATCTTAAAAGATAAACATATGCTATCGCGGACTTTTTTTTAGAACTTTTAAAGGGGAACAATTTCTTCATACATAGTATTTACGTAACTTAAACCGTTTTCGCAGCGCACGCAACGGAAGCTCTCAAAAAGGAATATCTTTTCCCGTTTTTGCAACATTTTTCATTTATGCTCCGCTCCTATTGATCGTAGCGTGATGTTATATAGCCTATAGCCTTCCTCGATAAATGGACTATCCAACACTAAAAGAATTTTTAAATTCCAACCAGTAGTTCCAGAGTTTACCTTGTTCAAACAAACAAACAAACAAACAAACAAACAAACAAACAAACAAACAAACAAACAAACAAACAAACTCTTCAGCTTTATAATATTAGTATAGATTAGCTTGTTAAATAAATAGTCTACTCCTAAAACAGGAGTCGAGTAGAAAATTGCAATGTATCTTTAAGTTTATGACAGCTTTTCTGCGATGGAGAAAAAAATACTTCTGCATACATATTTCTCTACCTACACTTGAAAGTCTCGTCATACTTAAACTTTCGTGGCTCCTATTTCTCTTTCCATACACAATAACTTGATAGCCTCGTAGCCTCTACTGACGGCAAACTGATAAGTACGTGGTCTCACGTTTGTTCAGCTCGTTAGGAGGTGGTCGCTAGTTTCTATGTTTACCTGGTACCTCAGGACAATAATTAAGCGAGAGTGCTTCGACGAGGACTAGGACTAGGGACCATCATGAAGTTCTTAGAAAACATTTTGTAGTAATCTGTTTGAGTTGATTTACCTTATAGGTGTAAAAAATTCCTTGTGGGGTCTCTTGAATAGAGAGAGTACCTAAGATAAAGTCCTGTCCTAAAAATAAATAGTGAGTGACAAATATAGATTTCTGCAACTACTTAGATGAAGATATACCGAAATCTATCGCAAATTGTTAGTTTTGAGAATAGGCATATTTTTTGGGCAATACAGCCAGAGAGCGCCTATAAGTTTTCCGAAAGTTAAGTTACTTTAAATAACCAAGCAGTAGCAATTCGAAGATATCAGCGTGCACCTAAACAAAAGACTGAATAAACCGACTCTCGACCGTATCCTCAATTGAAACGATGTATTATAGCAAAAACGTTATTATTTAATTTCCTTAACCATTTCAAATTACTGCTCATATTGTCAAGGTCGACGTTTAATTTGAAGTTAATTCCGTTATTTAATCACGGTGTATCTAAAGTTCATGCGATTTTAATTCATTAAAAGATGTATGCTGGTTTGAAAAGATGAGGAAGAAGACGGTAGCATCTTGTCAAAAAAAAAAAAAAATTAAACTCTGTTTTTGTCTATTATAGCGGGTAGTGAGTAGTTTTAAGATATCACACATGATGGCATGGCTTCTAAAGGCACAGCCACCATGATGTCTGATGTCTAAAACTCTGTCAAATCCCGAATAGATAGTTTTTTCCAATACCAAAAAAGGTTTAGTTAAACTGGTGCGCATAAATTGTGGACACTGCCTCACAAACCATGAAGCGTCTGTCAAGATCCATGTCCAGAACCGCAACCGCATTTGTGGTTAGCATTGGGATGTTAATCACAAATGCGGACTGGAAATGGACTTTCACTGTAGCTATGTACTACATAGTACCCAGAATTAAATGATGAGATGTGTGGTCCATG
The DNA here is from genome assembly GCA_949774965.1 of Diarsia brunnea. NCBI lineage: Eukaryota > Metazoa > Arthropoda > Insecta > Lepidoptera > Noctuidae > Diarsia > Diarsia brunnea. The sequence goes on along the minus strand of OX459016.1, from coordinate 4,639,695 downwards.
GTAAACTAGACAATTAACCATAAAGTTGGATGTGACATGTCTATTAATGACATAACCTTTTTAGTCAGGAAGTGTGAATATGTGCCTGCTAATTAGTGAGTTTGACAAGTGGTTTGTTATCGCATCGCTCCGTTCATATTGTGTAACGCTTTAAACGATTAACGCAATTAATTCATTAACAAAGATTACCTCATTGTGAAGATATTGCCAAAGTTTGCCAATTAACTGTTTACAAAGTAACAAGAACTAATTTTGTGTTAACATATTCCCATTAATACATCTTCATCCACTGAACTGTTTAGTTCTGGCATATCACAGTATCAATTTTGATGAATATCTATTTTCTGCTCCATCCAACAGAAATCTTTGTAATTTTCATCTCTACACAGTAAAGCGTCTTTTGAACCATTTGTCCTCAAGTCCTCTCTAACCCCTGAAAATATACAGCTATTTCTCTATACATACTTGTATGCCTCAGCCCTATCATTGGATAATTTTAGCGCAACCACCACACATTCAACAGACCCTCATTATCATTACTTTGCCAGAGTTCACCGCGAGCACGTGACAATACCGTTCATCCCAAATACGCGCTGTCATTTTGACAGGTTTATTTGACAGGTGTCAGGTGTATTACCAGCGCTGACCCAATGAGGTTGGTTCGCACGGTGCGCGCGTGCGTCCGCGATCAAAGGCCTCGCCGACGATGCTATAACCACTCCGGCGCGCCGGTGAATCCGTGCCCTTTCACTTTCCCGTAACGCAACTCCATTGTCTCACGGCAAGATCGTTTAACTTATTTCTGTTTATTGACTTTAATTTGTATAATGAACGCGAGTTGGGATGTGCTGACCATGGCATTACATAATGATCATGAATAGGTCAAAAAAAAGATTAATGATCAAATGTTCTCATGCATCATTTTGATTTCTATCAAAACAGTTCATACTTTGTTTTACATTCCTACTGGATCATTAATTTTAATGATGATCACTTTGTGTTGCATTGTTTTTAAAGTAAACAATATTGTTATTAGGTTACTACGAAGCGTGCTGTTTGACCTCTTTGAATGACAAACATTGTTGTTTAAAACTTATAGAATTCAAATGAATGCAGTGATTAATTGGCCTTCTGCACTATAAGCCATTTTCGGTCGTCAGACCAAATTAGGATAGTATCATTTATTCCGGATTCGCGGTCATTGACCTCAGAGACTCGCACATGAAACTTTCGTATCGTATCGACTTCACACTGCAAACTCGTCACTCCCACAAGGCGAGCCGACCCGCCACGACGGACGGTGGTTCCGCAACTTTTTGCGGCCCGCGGCTCTTCGGAGAAATGAAAGCTGATGCACGTAGAATCTCCACCACTCCTATACTTCGTAAATCGCACCCAACACCGCTTCCGCTCCACACGGAACTGTGGACAACACTGGCCACTTACAACTTGTTTACATAGCAATGATAGCGACTTTTGAAATTAGAATGTAGTGGGGCGATTGGGTGATTGGCGCCAAAACACCGCAGCCATATGTATTGTATTATGCAATCGGAACAGAACCAATTTACTGTCATTGTATCGGCTATGACATGATTTATTAGAGACTCTGGACAAGCTGGGCAGTTAGGTAATTTATTGTTTTTTACACTTTATATCATGCTAAATAAATAAGCAATCAATCGTTCCACTTACCATCACTCCGACCATTTTACCATATCTCGCCATAAAAATCCTATTTATTACATACATTACAAGATTTTTCTCATCCTATACTTACTCGTACATAGGTTGTAATACGAAGTGTTACAACCAGTGTGTGTTGTATCCAGTAAGTAGCTCAGCAGAAAAGCTGTCGGCTAAATTGAGATACAGATACATACTACTAGTTTTATAGGACGTAAAAAATGGATGGATGAGATGTAAATATTAGACATCCAGAATATTTCAAAATTCAATGTGAAATCTGGACGTGTTGTATATCATTGACAACCTGTATCAATATTCAATATAATAATGCTTTATTGCCGCAAAGCTCGTCACACCGGTGGTCGCCAGCTTTCCTTCACCGCCCCAACACTTTACTGAAGCCACAAGAATTGAATTGAGTACTCCGAGTACTCGATTCTGAAAGGACATAAAGCTCATAATCGATTATCGACGCTTTAAGAATAATTGCTCGTTTGTTTTTTCAATACTTTATGGTTCTCGCCTTTTGAGAACTTTCAATGTGAAAGTAATCGATAATTATATGTTACATAAACGATTGCGTTTGGTAACCCATGCGAGGTACAGAGATTTTGTTAAAAGTTAAATATTATTAGCCATTCGCATCAAGTTTTATGACGGTTCAATGCGAGTTAATTTGTTACTGTTTACGTTTGTACAAGTTAAAAGTTACGGGTTAACGTTAAACTTGACTGAAGCTGTCGACAGTTCGATTTATATTTTGTATCTGTCCGGCTGTAAGTTAGCCCAGACCGGCTAGGGAAATGTGTTGTTACTGTAATTTGTTACCGTAGTCCTTGGCAATGATTTATTTATGTTTATCCCATAAATAACTGGCTTTATAATTACTACCCAATACTTGGGAATTTCCTGAGGAAATAAGATATTTTATTAAGGAATTCATTGATTGATATATTATACAAATGGGTCAAGCAAGCATTATTGTAGTATAGATTTGCTACAACTAACCTAACGAACTCTACCCATGAATTTAATATTGGCACTGATCGCGTTCAGTATGAATAGTGAATTTGATACTAACTCTACTGTGTAAATATTAATCATGATTAAAAGAATAATTAAGAAAATTCTCAGCGAATTTTAGTATGGCATAATATCAAACATAACCGTAAAATAAATAATTATACAGAATTCTAGAACAAATATTTAGTTCTTAATTGCCTTACGTAATTTGATCTTCATAAGATTTTGTGGTAATTATCTAATGTTTACTTGTGTTTGGAAAACAAATTAGTTAGATCCGTGTTTTATAAGTAGTTATTTGCTGTATATATCTAAATTCTGATTAGATCATCATAATTATCTTGGCTTGGTTTCTGGTTGTCGTAGATATTTATCTCATCATCTGCCTAGCCTTTTCCTTCATTTTTCATTTCATTTCATAATTTAATATTCAAATGAACCCCGCCTGGTTCCAAGTTTTGTTAATTTAAAATATTTGCTTGTTTTTAGCTTTTCAGTTTTTTCAGTCGGGTTTTTTAGTTTTTGAACTACTTTTTTAATTTCCAACTTTTTAGTTCTTTTGTGTTTGTCTTGTTCGCATAAAATTCTACGCAGATGATTTAACTATTGTGTTTGTTTATAGGATTTGTCACTTTGAATATCTTTTAAACATGTAAGTGTTTGTTTTTGTAATCTCCTTTTAAACCCCTTTATTTTGATACCCTACTCGATGGTACTATTTTTTTTTTTTTAACTCCGCGATATGGCCCCCGAAATCCGCAATTTTTCTTGGTTTTTGAGTTTAATAGTAACCAGTGAGACTCGCACCAACAAGACGAATCCCTTCATCCGTTTAGGAGTTATGAGGGAACAACGAAACGGACATACATACATACACGTCAAACACATAACCCACCTTTTGGGCTTCCCCGCAGTCGGGTAAAAATAGGAGTATAGTTCAAGTCACCATCTTCTTTAGGCCAACCCAGAAGTTATTGACCACTGATTGGACCATTTTGTGAAGTGCAGACGAAACTGTATTCAAATAGAGTAATGACTAGTAATGAGTAACTACCTGCGTGATGATGCATAGATTGAAGGAAGTTACTCAGTGAAATGAATCGGAAACTAGGAAGTGTTCAATCCACGCGCTATTTAAAAGTTAATTGCCCTGAGACCATCAAATTAACTTGTGGCGGGTTATGCGCACAGTGTTTCATAAATTATTCGAAGGTAATTCAGTCAACGCTCTGCATTGCCTAACAGGGAAGTAGTCCCCTATTGTCGTCTTCTTTGTGAGGTCTGACAGTCAGGACACAAACTCAACTGATTGTACCAAGATAGTTGGACTCTAAAAAAGAGCCTTAAATCTAAATATTAAGTTATGTTTTATGCAACTCCTCAGTTTGCTAAATTCTCTTGTTACCAAGTTGACAAAGTTAATTAGTTTAGATTATCTTAAAACTTAACTTTATAAGACTGTAAACCGTTACAATATTGACTACTTCTTCTGTTTCAATTATGAAATAAACAATACTTCTACAACTGAACCAAAATATGAATATTTTCACCGAAGCCGCGTCTTGGCGTTTTCAATGCAAACTGACATTACTATATTCTTTAAGTCACAGGAATGGCGTCCACAGTAAATGTGATAAATGTACTTGAATGCATAAGATTGCATACAAAGGCCGATGTATCATAGAAATCGTGTTGTCACGCGCTGCTGCGGCTTGACAGGGGAACTCTTCCTACTGACATGTGACGTCACTATATTGCACTCGTGAGTCAAAAAGAGATATCTCTAAAAAAAAATGGTTCACGACTGGTGGCAACTGGCTCGATTTACTGAGCGAAATCTGAGTGTATTGCCTGTGTACACAGCCCTACGAGTAGTACAGCTGTGATGTTATACTGAAACTGAAAGCAAGAAACCAATAACGATAGCTAAAAAGTTGAAAACCATAAAAACCTGTAAGAAAAATTTAGCACCGAAAAAGAGAAATATACATTTAACATATTCCGTCTTCTCAGAACATAGCTTTATTGGGTTACCGCTTTTGGCTTACAAAAACACGACGTTTCGTCGTATGAAAGTACACGATGTGTGAATTACATTTGTTAGCATTCTATTTATGAACGCGGTTGCACTTTTTGTTACTTTTTATTTCTGTGGTTTTATATTGTGGTTGCAGTGGAATAAAAACGAACGAAAAATACGTAAGCCATAATATAATGTAGAATGAATGACTTATAAAATGATAAAACAAATGCACATAAAATGCAAATTACCTACCTATTTTGTTGCAAACTTTTATAGTTATTCCTAGAATATAGTGAAATAACATTTGTAGTTGAAGTCACGTTTTTATTTGTTAGGTATATAATGAGGATAGATATCGCAACAAACCGAATAAAACATACAAAACGAAACAACATTCTTTTGGCACGTGAATGACATTGTCAAGAGCCGTATTTACTAAACATAAAGATGCGAAATGGTGGTGGAAATTTTAGTAAAAAAATAAGACCCGAGTGTCTTATTTTTATAGACTGCCGTGGTAAAGCTATTGCATAGCATTTTTTATCAACTTATGCAATTATAATTATTTATTTATTTTATTAATGCAGTATTTTTTTTACCTTTGTTTTTTTTTCTTTGATATTAATAAATGCACTTTGTCTATTCATATTTAAAACACTTTGTACACAAATTATACGAGTACAGATATTCACTGTTGTACATAGATGATAAATACCTATACACCTATATACTTTCTCACAAACAGCTGATTACGGTAGTTTTCCAATACAACCAATGCCACCTAAAGGTGGGTTGCTGAACTAAAGAGACAAGCGTGATATTTCAAAAAGTCATTGTCAAGTGGGGGGTGTTAGGTTTTTTTCTGTGAATTTCTGGATTCGGTCCCCACGCTCAAGGCCCGCGATAGAAGCTATGCAATAGCTTAGCAAGATAACAACGTAATGTCAGTCTATGGCAACGTGTCTTGTCAAATGGTTTTTGCTCTGTAAAAGAGAAGAAAGATCGCAAAGAAAACAAATGAGATAGTTCCAATTAACCTCAAAGTTTGACATATCAATCAGCGCCACAGATAACAAAACGCCAATACAAATTAACCGAACTGTCACACAAGACAATAATAAAACAATTTAATAATCGTATCATCAATCATTTATCTACTGATCTCACTTTCACTGGCGCTTGATAAATGTGGGAAGAGACGCGTTACGGCGATACAACTTCGGCGATAGTTTCCGTTGTTTCTTGTAAGGCATCTGGTAATATACGTCTTAGTATTATATAACATGACAACACACCTGAATTTCCTGAAGTAATAAGTGACTCTTTTGTTTGTATATTTATCCTTTTGGGAAACTGAGCCACAGGAAACGAGCATGTGGTTTGAAATTTACTGAGTGTCACTCTGACACTGTTAAATTTGCTTTACGTTCGTTCATGAATTCATGATTGTTTAAAACAACAACATTTTATTTCAGGCTTCTGTCTTGCATGTTTAATTTAACTGTAATTGAGTGATTTTATTACCACAAACAAACCTAGATTCCGTACATCTACGGAGAAAATTTTCTAGTGGACAATAAACAATAGACCAATTTTCGTATACAATAAAGACTAATTTATAAGACTAACGAGGCGAGGATTATTTGTATACTGTGTTATGTAATAGCTCTTTAATCAAATGTGTGCGCACAATGGCAAAAATTGTGTTTTTTGTGTCATTTGAAGTAGTGCCACAGAATATGTAAGTCAGTGGTTCAATTCAAATTTGTAATGAGTTTTGAATACATTATTATAACCTTTCTGCATGTCTCAGTTATTGAAACGGATTCTGCTGTTTAAATTCTTATCCACCTGCAGCATCTAATGTAGGTAGGTACAGACTGGTGTAAGATTTTATTAGAGGAATAAAATAATCATTTGATTCCTCTTGCAGATTTTACGCTATAATTAAACGGAATTCAGTAAATATTATTGATTAAATGTTGTATTTGCTGAGTTATGATCACTGATGTGTAAATAAAAGAATTAATAAAGCGAGAAGTATTTTTCAAAGTAGGTTACGTTATTTGGGCGGATACGGCTTGATGACATAATATTGTTGATAAACAATATTTTTGCATATTTGGAATGCTAATTAATTAATGCTGTTCTTCTAGTGAATGTTTGCTAATTACGATGATTTGGTAATAATTTATTATACCTATTAATTTACTTTATTTTCTGTTACAGGTGAAAACTGCGAAGGACATTGAAATTCGTAAGTACCCACAAATTCTTGTCTCTTTCGCTTTTAAGGAAAGCTTCTAGTTTTTAAACAAAATGTAGATATGACGAATGTAGTAGTCAGTGCCTGCCATAGTGCCAGCATTACTCGACTTCTTTGTAAGTGGGGGAAGGTAAAGCAAGGCACTGACCGTAGACTATCAGGAGAAATAATTTTGATAAGAAAGAGACTGTCGCCGAGGTATGTGTCAATGACGGTACTCTACAAAACGTAACTTCTCGTATATTCGCGGTCTGGACGTGAAGTCGGTAGATTTACACGAAGAACATTTCCTTAGTTCTCTTTACTTTCGTTCTCCTGTGCTGTTGATTACTCTCAAGAAACCTAACGTTCATTCATTCATACTAGTCGTGGATTCTCATTACAATTATTGCAAGTCGTGTCGAAACCGCACGAAGTTGTATTCACACCTTCAAATGAAGACAGCGTGTATTTCAACGTAATCTCTAGTTTCCTTTACTTTCAAATATTATTTGAAAGACCAAAGATATAATATAATTGAAAATTATGATTCCAAAGTCGCGATTTGTAAGTTGCGTCTATCCAGCCCCCGAAAATTTTCGGGGGCTGGATAGACGCAACTTAGGGTGAAACCTTTAAGGTAGCCCGCGAAATACGATTTTTTTTTACCTACGTTTTTTGCAATTTGCCGATCAGTATCAGGCTGTATGTTAAATAAAATAGAATTCGCGACCGTAACAAATGTGACCTACTGATTAAAAATAATGATTAAATTCACTAATACAACCCACTCAGTTCATATAACTTCCTTGAAAGCCTTTTTCATCAAATAGTCATTCGAGGCACCGTTTTCATGTCGGTGTTACTTCCAACCTGTATGTGGCATACTATAACACCTACCGCAGGTTCATATCAGGTAAAGCGTGGGCACTTAGCACCATCATATAATATTTTAATGATGGCCAAGTACTAAAATAGTAATAAAAAGCGACACGTCCTAGTCACCTGTGCTTAGCTGTGAGCTGTGACTGCCTGCGGCTCGTAAAAAGTACCGTTGATATGTACCTAAGAAGTGTATTACCAGCAAATAGTTATATATTTCGTAAGTGATAGTAAAGTTTAAAGTTTACAACCCCTACGTTGCAGGTAAAATGTAAGTAGGTACCTCCTGATTTTCTTAGTTATTCAGTAGAATAGGGTAGTTAACAAAAAAAAAAAATTAGTCCGTCATATAGATTTCAAAAAAATATTGGACACATATTTTTTCACGTAAACAAACAATGAAGACGATACAGTGCTTTGAAAACTCGTGTGACGTCATATTCTAAGACATAAGTATGAAGTTTTTTACCGGTGAGTGACGTCACAAGCGCCCTCTCAAATCTTTGAGGCGTTTTATCTTCGTCAATTTTATTTCGATTTTCGATAATCTAACAGACGGACTAATTAGAATGATATTTTTTTTAGTTAGGAAACATCCCTATTTTTGATTATATGACTTGTAAAAGCATTTTCAATACCTAGTAAAACTCTTTGTCAGTATTTTAGCAGATTGGAGAAATGGCAACAGAAGCTGGAGAATGTTGGCCTGAAAATCAGCAGAAGTAAAACAGAATACATGTTTTGCGATTTCGGCGGTCTCTCCAGTTCTGGAGCCATAGCGCTAGATGGCGTGCTTCTCCCAGTTTGCTCCGACTTTCGGTATCTCGGTTCTCTCGTGCAAAGCGATGGCGAAATAGATCGTAGTGTAAAGCATAGAATTAGCACTGGATGGATGAAATGGCGGCAGGTCACGGGAACAATTTGCGACTCCCGCATTCCCCTTAAACTCAAGGGGAAGATTTATAAAACCATGGTTAGACCTTCTGTCGTGTATGGATCAGAATGTTGGGCCACAAAAGGGATAAATGAAAGGCAATTGCATGTGGCTGAGATGAGAATGCTAAGGGGGATGTGTGGTGTGACGCGAATGGATAAAATAAGGAATGAGTACATAAGAGGAAGTCTGAAAGTGGCGCCGGTAAATGAAAAGTTGTGCGGTAATCGATTGTCGTGGTATGGACATGTGATGCGAAGGAATGAAGAAAATGTTGTGTGAAAAATGTTGAGTATGAATGTAGATGGCTATAAGAGTAGAGGAAGACCAAAGAAACGATGGATGGACTGTGTGAAGGATGATATGGCTAGAAAGGAGGTGACTGCTGACATGACGAGAAATAGAGAAGTATGGAAGAAGAAGACATGTTGCGCCGACCCCAAATAAATTGGGATAAGGGCAGGAGAATGATGATGACTCTTTGTCAGTATTTTCTCATAATGTCATAGATATCTAAAACTTATTAATTTTCTCATTGAGAAAGAATAACGTTCTCAAAGTCAATATCAAAATTAGTTATGTGCACTAAACGTACATACAAAATATGTAAAAATGGCATACAAATGTTCCTACCAAGTTAACACAAATATTTTGTTGTTGTATTCCAATCAATTCAGTAGTATTTCTAAATAGGTAGTTTTAAACTTGGCAACTTTGAGCTATGAGTAGCAATGAGGTTGGCAGCACTGAGTAGATTTCTTTTCACCTATTTACATGTCACTGGCCTTCCGTTAGATAGATTTAATTAACTCTATTGAATGTCAAGAGCGTCTCATTCTAATGCATTTTCTTTTTACTTACGGATTATTCAAGCCTGCTGTCTCATTTTCTTTTATAATAATAATAATGTTTATTTTCTCAAAAATCTTATTAATGCTCTACAATAAATAGTTGGCAGGAGTAATTTCTAATAAATGGATGTAGCCACTGCAACCGAACTAGGCAATGCCTGTGTTTCGATTTCCAGTGTCGTTTCCCTCGATATTTAAACAGTATGCCAACAAAACAAAAAATATAGTTAGTTGTAATAGTAATAGCTTTTGAATGACTTAAAACTAACTTAAAGACATTTTTACAATACTTTTATGTTTATTACGTGAGTGAAGTTATGATCATCAAGAAATTATGGTCATCATCAGGAACGAATACGAATTTTAACGCAATTCATATTATTTTCCTATTATGATCTATTTTTCTAAATGGCCACAGACGCAGTTACTAAAAATGAAAGGTCCATTTTACGCTTTTCAACGCAATTCTGCTTAAGTGGTCATTTTAGACAACTTGTACCTTTTGAGTTTTCCAATAAGAAAAAAAAAACGAATATATTTATTACCTTAAGAACTTGGCATAAACAGGTGGCAACATTCAAATTAAATAGTCGTCCAGAGTTAATAATGCAAGAAAGCAAAACATGTAAATGAAGTGGCATTATAATATTGAAATATCCGCCTAAAACTTTCTTGTTATAGATTTTAGACAAGATTTGAAACTATCTTGGTTTTGCTCTTTAAAATATCAATAAAATGCAATTGGGTGTTTTTATCCAAACCGAAAGCACAGCAAAATTGAAATTTAAATAAAACAACTTTTTTGACTTAGAATTTCAAGCTTATAACTTAGCGTAATAAATTATTCACTCTTCCTCATTGATATAAAAACTAAAGATACGGTCGTCCGAACATTTGCTCGACGCGTTCGCCATACAGAGAATCGCTGTAGTGTGCTAGTTTACGTAGCCTTGTATAATAAGCGGCGTGGTATTTTCGAGGTATAAAGAACATAAATAAAGCTTTTAATAAAATTTACGACCGCACCGGAAGAGAGCCGATCGTGGACTAGTTCACTTCGGCTTAAGAAAGACCGTTTTAGGACCAAGCGTCATTTTAACATGCGGTCCGCCCAGTACTTACGCAGTAATATATAAGTCAATGCTCTTCCTTACGATTTCGGAATTACGTAGAACGTCTTTATTGAAAGGGGACTTCGTTTGAATAGCTATTCCTATCAAAATTGTCATTAGACAGTTTCGAAATTCAAACGATTACCAAGACGAATATTATTAGCCATCAAACCGTGAGCAATTATTCGTGCATAATAATAGGGACCAGCAATTATTGATAAATGACTATTGCAATAACTTGCACCCTCGTACGTCGGGTCACGAGCGATTTGACGTACATTACATACACTAATAATTGCAAGCACAATGGCCATTATGAAATAATACACTTTTATGATTGTCAATTATAATGTTATTCCTCAATCGTGCGTGATGCCCATAAAGTATCGTTATCATCACGTTTTTCATCGATTAGAGAAAACGTTACAATCTTTTTCGATCAGGATATCCGAATGCACGTTCAGATCAGACAGTATGGTTTTTTAATCAACACAAGGTCGCATTAAATTCGGCCTATTGCAAAATGTTGCCACAGCGAATGTGAAAAATTGTGAAATGCATTTTATACAATAATAAACAGAGAAGTGTTTTAAGTGATTGTTGTAAGTTTACCTTGTAAGTGTAGTTAAATGTAAACACAGATTGTTATTCAATTAGCAGCCGAATTTTGATCAGAACAATCTTTTGTTAACTGATTTCCGTCAAGGTCCTGTCGTGATCATAGATTACATAGTCTTTAAGCAGTAGCAACCAATCAACGATACTCAGGAATTTGTTTTTAGCAATTGATTAAAATATTTGTGTGAAATTGCGATTTTCTGAATTGTTTAGTTCGTGCCACACGCAATTAGTTTTACCATACCTAAGTCCGTATTTTTCGGACATACTTACATAATGTCTGTTTTGATTTATTTGCCCCTATGACTATTTCCGACCTTACAATTGTCCAAACTTTCAAAAGTCCAATGAATACTGAAAAAAAAGAAAGAACGACGTGTAAAATAACCGGACTTTTTTTTGCAAATGATTATAAAATATTTCTAGAGAAAAGGATGCGGTTCAAGAAACATCGTCCATAATGTTTACTTCTAATTCATCATGTGGTTAACGCCTAACCTGGTGTTAGACTTGGCTTTACATGCCATCGAGACATTTCTCTGAGACCTGTTGGTTTTCTCACGATGTTTTCCATCACCGAAGCAAGTGAAAATAATACAATACGCACATGAATCGAAATACATGAACTCTAGGTGATAAAATCTTGGTAAAATTTGAAATGGTAACCTCACAATGCGATGCATCTCTCTCGGTAAGTAAACAAACAAACAAGTCATATTTGTATGGACACAGTGATGGTCGGCAGTGGTGCTGCCTCAGCAGAGCCGCGCTGGTGTGTTTGTGGCATCTTCCACTAGTTCAGCGCTGGCCGTCTGCACTGGATCGAAAGGAGCACCTATTTCCACCACCTATTCTATGCTATTGTTCCCGTGAGTGAGCTCCGTCCTCTTGTGGTCAGTCACTAACTCAAATTAAATTCCCAGTCAGTACTAGCGCCAGTGCTTCCACTAGCATTCAATTACGCCAATGTACTAATAACCGTCTATTACAGCGACCCAACAATTTGTCTGCCCTGAAGTGTTGCGCACACAGTCATTACATTGTAAAACTAATGCCAATCCTCTTCGGACTTTACTGAGCTGTGACTTGATTTGAATTCAATTAATTCGTCGTTCGCTGGAACAGGTTAGCACGTTTTATTTGTAACGCCTGCGATCTTTATCAGAAACTTATTTCTTTGTAAATAAACTATTTTATCGTTACTTTTATTACTGCTTCTTTGATTGCAAAGCGTTTCTGCTAAGCGTGAAGTCTTCAGCTCTATTTCTTGATCGGAAGTTTTCAGGAGCAGTCCAGAATCTAGATTTGTGGCCGGTTTCTGCCAAAAACATATGGATATGCTATAGATGTACACATAACGTAATCTAATCTTAGAGGACATGAAGCGTCATATTATGTTAGATGTACTTAGGTACATCTTTTTCATAAATTACGTAAGAAAGTCCGTCTTAAAATGATTAATTCTCCGATATCGTGACCATAACGTAGCCTGAATACAATACGCTGACATTTAAAAAAAGTAAAGCTGCATTGTAAGAGTAAGTTCACACGATAACTTTACATTAATGATATTAGATTGTACATTAACGTCTCACACTTTCTTCCATTTACACACTCGTAATTAAATCAACTAACGTCATATTGTTTTGTTGGAGAAACATTCATTAACATTATCTTTAATCTGGGAAGATTTTGGCCACCTACAGCACTTGCTTGTTTCGTATTTCGTGGTATTATTTTACATTATTAAAAAATAGCCTTCGTCGCGTCGTAGTAATAGACGAACCGTAAGGCAAACTAACAGATTAAAATAGGTGCGGTGTCAAAAATGCAGTAAATACTTGCCGAAAGCTGGTTGTTGTACAGAAAGAGTTATGTCTTTTCTTCCTAGAGTACAGAAGTAGACATACAGTAGGTAGGTACCTCCAACCCCCCAAACTCAAGAAGAAGAGGAATATTTTTTTTATTTTTTGTCGAACATCAATCAATATTAAACAAGGTAGATTAGTTTCAAAAGTCTTGGAAGTATACACGAGAGTTCAGACACTGATAGGAAAGTTGATAGATGTTTAACAGTACTCTTGATGATTATCCCAGTCTTATATGCCCATTCTCTAACATTTTACATAATAGTGCAATTTAGTCAAAAGCACGGAGAATTTAAATCAACTGTTACATAGAAAGGAGCTCTCTAAATAAGCTTTTATAACTTCATGCAATTGTGAATTTGAATATCGTGACTTTATGCTCAATGCAAAAATTGATATAAATAGCTCTCCGAGTCCGTTTAAGAATGATTGGTATATTTACATAACATGGAAGAGCGATACTGCGTAAATTCATGCAAGTATTGGTAACTTTACAGTCAAGTTATTACACTACGGAGACACTTTTAACTCTATTGCTCATCAATTATCTCATCTGTCATAAAACCCCCGACTCTTGTGTGCCACACGCGCCTCATAGAGATGTCAGCAACATTGCAGGGGCCGCAACGGCAGTTTACGACAGCTACATCATATTATTTTCCGCCAATTTGTGTTTATGGCAAAGTTCTATGTTTTATTGTTATTTTAAACATATTGCATCGAATATGTTGTCATCGTGCCCTTGAATTCCTACTGTGATTGACGCACCATGCATAGACAATGCGACGTGAATCATTCTATTTTATAGCAAATTGTTGTAAGTATTGATTGTCTGTGGGCCATTGTTCGTGCATGTTTGGGTCACCTGCATCTGTATAACGAGAGGGAATAAAATGTACGGTTCTTGGGTAGTTTAAATAATCAAGGTGAGTTCCTTGTTCTGTTAGCTGAATAGGTAATGATCATTCAAGTCTACTAACTTTTGGTTTATACGAATACACAATTTGTGTGCACATAAAACACATTCGCCTCATGTCTAATAATAAAATAATGTCAGTTTGTCATTGAAAGATCGTCGAAGAATTGCCAATAATAGCTTTGATTATTTGAACTCAAGTGATACTACTAATGAAATCATTGTTGTCGTGACACATTGGACATTTCCTATATTTTCTCCGACCCAATCACTGAACCTACAATTTCAATGAGTCATCAAATCAGTCCCTCGATATATCACTAGGCGGGCCATCACAACAACTGTACCGACATCTCTATATCATCTGTCTATTATGTCTATGGTACCCAATGAAAGTGAACTATAGCAAAAACTAATCGAAACTTTCATTTTCATCTTATTGTACGCGCCATAGTTGTACCGGTAAAAAGAAGTAATCTTTTATCATCTGTGCGCGGGAACGTGAAAACAGGCAAAGAAATCAGACCATTGTGCCAAAGTAAAGCGCGTGCTTGCTGATTGCTGCTTAAGCAATTCTGTTTTCAAATGTTTATTTGTTATTTTTTTCTTGAAATGGTCAAGCTTTGGTCACGTTTTGATTGATAGATAGATAACATTCAGTTTTTATAAAAATATATTTTTGTTAATTAAGGCCAGGTAGACCAAGCGAAATAGGCATTTAACGCTACCAAGAGTTGCCCGCGATTGCCGCAAAGCGAGCCGTGCGCTTACGTCGCGAGGAGTGTCACCTGTGTCACATTACAGATAAGCAGGCAGTAGGTCAACTTGTCTTATTGATTTATTTTTAAATTAAAATAAGAGATTTGATTCATTAAAAACTCGTTTTATTATAATTTGTAGTAATAGCGAAGTCTTTCGTTTTTTTGTAATAAATTAATTTGAGTAGATATTTTAAATGGAATAAACTCTGAACTATACTTATTACATTAATTGATGTTTTAGTTTCTAGGTAGGTTGTTCCAAATGCAATAGGTAACGCAAGGACGACAATGCCGCAAAGATCGCGTCATTATTATCATTTACGGAACAGATTAGGGTGATCATTGTAGCTTTTTAGTCGACCTTGTTTAGGGTTCCGTACCCGAAGGGTAACCAACGGGAACCGGGGGGGTACCCTATTAATAAGCCTTCGTTGTCCGTCCGTCCGTCCGTCCGTCTGTCAGCGGTCTGTATCTCATGATCTATAATAAGTAGACGATTGAATTTTTCACAGAATGTGTATCTCTGTTGCCTCTAAAAGAACAAATACGAAAAATTAAAAAAAAAATATTAAAAAAGAACTCGATATTTGAATGGAAAATCGTATATTTTTTAATACAACAACGATAATATTATCAACTCTGTATCTCACGCATATGATAATCACCAAATGTGTCAAAATTATTATTCATGTATTCGGGGGGGTATGAGGAACAGGGTGTAAAGTTCCTCATCCCCCATAGAAAAGGGAGGATCCTCCGACCAGACGGGTGTTGTGTCCGACATAATATGTAAGTCGGGATTTTCTATATAGGCTAATGTCGCGGATAATGTTGATAGCGCGATGAAGGAATTGTCAATTTAGTTCGCATGTGTTGCGATAGATGTCGCTGTCGCCACATCACTCCCCTCCGAGACCGGAGGTCGATAGCAGACTGAGTCTTGATGCTTGCCAGGCCAGTGGAAGGTTCCAGTGAGTCGGAACCGGATGCCGCGTAGTTCTCGGTGAGTCGGAACTGTCTGCGGTGATGCCCCAGTGAGTCGGGGTGATGCTGCATTATGCTCCAGTGAGTCGGAGTGATGCTGTGCTGCGTAGTGGCTGGCTGCTGCGTCGACCAGGAGAGTAGTGCGTCTCTGCTTGCTGACCGGCCGAAGTGCAGTGTGCTGTGCCAAGGTCCCTGATGAGGCTGAGGGTGATGACCAGGTATGCGCTTCTGCTGAATTCATCTTTGAGTACTTTTTCTACGATGAAGGAGTCTTCTGTGTCTTCAGTTTCTCTAAAAAAGAGAAATATGGTAAGTCTTACAAGTTTGTCTTACACATCCGAGTAAAAGCATTGTATGTAAAATGCTGTAAAAACATAAAATGTGGTACTTACGTTAATGTTACAGTTTTTTGTGTATCAACAGGATCCAATCCAATAAAAGAGGTTTTGGATACATCAGCCGTGTTGCTACATGATGCATTATCCATGTAGTACCTGAAAACCCACCCACATTATGTTAGTTAATGTACATTATGAGTATCCAGGACTTTAATACAGTAGAGCATCGATTATCCGAACGTCGTTCAACCGAATGACAGACTCCTTTTTCCTTTTGAGGTACGTAACCCTAATCTTGATCTATGGTAATTACATGACGCGGGCTAGCGGACTGTGAGTAAGGGTAACTCGCCGTCCGATCAAGGACCAAGCCCGGGTCCGCGGCGCGTCGTGTTCCACGCGCGCCTCAAAGAGCTGTCAGCAAACTGACGGGGCCCAAATAGGGATGCCTGCCGGGGCCACGAATATGTCTTACCAGGATACCGTGGCCCTGGAACGCAAAGGGCAACCGAAGGAACAGGGTGGATTTTAGTTAGTACAAGTCTGACAGTCCCTTCCGCTCCACTCAGAGCGGCAGGACTCATTTGATGATTTTACCACACGATAAAAAAAAAGATAATTACATACCTATTTTCGTTTGAATCCTCAGGTATCAGATTTGTTGCTGCGGCAGTGTTCATGTTAGTTTCTTCAGGCTGCCCAACTAACCTATAACAAAAAGTAAATGGAGTACCTATTTCACAGATGAAATTGATTGATATATATAGTAATTTACTGTTCGTTAGCAAACGCCAGGTTGAGATATCGAAATAGACAAAATATGATTTAATTTTATCAAAAATCTTAGCGTTCTCTAGTAGTACTGATATTTTTATATTGTGGCTCGCCACTCGCCAGGCAGGAAACGAAAAGACAAAATATGAATTATCAAAAATCGTAGCGATCCTCGGTACTAATATTCATAAACTATAGTACGATGATCGTAAGTTTTAGACATTTACCAATCAGAGACTGAAGTAAAATAAAATTTAATTTTGAGACCAAATTACATTACAATACAAATAAAACATTTACGTAGGTACTTACTTCTTCACATATCTTTGGAGTGCATTCTTTCTATTTGTGTCTTTTATTGCTTTACACGACTTTTTTCGCCTGCGTTGTTTATTGCCCATTATAATTTATAACTAACAAGCAACAAATTCTCAAAAAGAGATAGTATGGTGCGCGTAGTTGTCAAACTGACAGGTCCGTCGTCCATAAGCGCCAACACGCGACTGAACGGACCTGTCCGAGCCGCCGCGATCGCTTTTAATTCTTATTTAAACATAGTAATTGAGAAAATCATTTTATCAATTCAAACTCTGCGAATTTGTCTTTAACTAATTAGTTTCTTAATTATAGTACAAAAATTAAACGTAAAAAATCAGTAATAATTATAGTCATAATATTGAAAAAACGATCTAAAAAGGGGTAACTTTGAGATTTTTTTCTATCGAGTGAAATTCATCAGGTCTTGCAACTGAATGCGATTTTGACTAGATAAGATCCTTAACTAATACATATATTTTTTATTAAATTTAAAACACTGTATTTTTTGTCTCAGATTGTTTTAAAAAACTTAAATTCGGGTCCACCCAGCCTTAAACCGTAAAACCTTCGTAAAGTTACCGTTTCTAAATTTCAGTTTTTTAGTAACAAGACACGGTTATAACTGACTCGATTACTGCAACCAGTCCAGACAATCGATTTTGAAAATGGAAAACTTACAAAACGTGTTGGTTTTCGTGTCTCTATGTTTAGTAAACTTCTATCTAATACCTTAACCAACTTTATGTGGCAATTTTGTTGTAACGATGCTAACATTCTCATCCGTAAACAATGACAGCTTTTTGCTGTCACATCGTCCTATTGTTTGCTGCCAATATTAACATTTTTTGCAATAGTCACTGACCGTCTTGTCGAATGGCAATGATTGATCGGGGCACGATTGCAAACAAATTCCGATAGTAAAGTATTGTACGTTCCAATTACTTCCTCGATTGTGTAGAAAACGCTAAATCAACTAAGAAGCAGCGAGAAATCAAAAACACTGTAACTGATTTGTCACTATTTGTCTCGGTGTCAGCGACCTTTTTAATTGGTTACGTCATCAATTCGCCATGGCTTATCTGTGGCTCACTTTACCCATTCATTCGCATTATCCGTTACTGTCATTTACAATGGTCCAGTACGCATTGATATAGATTTGCGTGTCTTACAATATCAAAGGTTTTTCTTGTAATACTGAAATGAGCGGGATTGTGTAGGATTAGGTACATTGATGTTTATTATTATGTTAATAAGCTTGTATATTCCTAAAAATATAGTTCTTAAATTAAATGATAGTATGTTCATCTTGTTATTTAACAAAATATCGAAGCTATATATTATTGTCCTCCGACCAGTTTATGTATAATAATTTGTGAAATAATAAGAATTTGTGAAATGGTGGTGTACGATTAGGTCATCTCAATTAAATTCTTCAGAGAAAACAGACATGACGTTAAGTTTATCGTTGTTAGCAGTCCACAACAGCTCGTCGAATGTTCATTTCTTGTGCATGTTGACGTAGGTATCTCTGAAAGCTCTCATCTCGAGCGCTAACTGCGAAACATCGGAATTCACCACTTTCCCACGTACCTACACATCAATGATCTTTACTTCCTAATGTTCATGTTCACGATGAAATATCAAAGCTCTTCACGTTATGTAACTTTTGGGTCAGCAAGAGCATTTCCATGTTCGCTACATTCGTCACAAGTGGGCACGCAGCTTTATTTGGTGTTTAATACGATGCCGCGATGTTGATACGTGCAACATTTGCAACGTTTTGCATTTCGCTCCGCTGTAGGTGCACATGTTGCGCCCGCCTTGTCATTCGGGTAAAAAAATACAATCCCACCACACTATTCCCAAACCACTGCAACTCCTGAAATCTTGAATCAACAGTGGCGACCACCAGAAAAGCCCCGAGACAATGAAGCTCGACGAAGTCTCAGAGAAACAATTTGACTGTCTTGGTTCCCGCAACGAAATTAATCAGAGAAGAATAGCGGAGGAGTTGGAAAAACAGAATTTCCACTTACAGTATAAGAACATAGTCTGCTGTAATGTGTGCTCACCTTAAGATCTTACAGCTACATCATATCTGCAACGCCGGCGTTTTTTTGACCAATTACGGGTTTTGTTTTTATATCCTCAATTATACGCCTCATTTTTCAATTCGGTTATGCAATCTGTAGCATCATTTAATTATTTATTGAATCATATAAACTTGTATTTTTGTTACGTAACAAACGTTTGGATAGGTGTGTTAATGTAAGTTTCCGATTTAGAATGGGGAAGTGTATCAAATTGCTGTTATTTTGAAGTATTCTGACCTAATTGAGTGAGAACGTGATTGATTTTACAATTCTCGTACAAATTGAGCAGTACATTATTGGTCATCGTCGTCTTTGTTTGTAGTTATGTACTATGTAGAAATATTTTGACAAGCGCACAATATTAACGTGCAGGGTCACCCGCTCCTCCGCATTCCTCGGCAACATTCCCAAGTTTACAGACAATCAGTTAAACCTACACTTCCCCATCGCCGTGAAATGTCAAAATCATCTTCGCATTACGTCACATCAGCGTCTCCGGCGCATTTGCGTACAAAAACTTGCCTTATCACGGCATTAGCAGCACCTGTGGGAGCTCGGACCACACGTAGCTGCGGAGGCGCCATTTTCTACTTATTTCTCATTTGCCTACGCCTTGACACTTCCTCGAGTGTATCTATCATTCACTTACGGTTATCGTGTAGCGGGAACCCGACACTGAAGTACCCTGCCGTTTATTTACATTTTGAGATGTCCAGTGATTTATTGGCGGCAATCGTCGCCATTGGTTGTGGTCTGGCGAGTGGCGGACATTAGCGCTGATAGTTAGATTGCATCGTGCACCTTTGAGCTTTATTAGCAATCCTAGGTGCTTTTGAATATAGCTACTTCAGAAATGAGCGGTGGATATGTTTTCCTTTAACGACTATGTACGGTCACGCTTTTCTTTATCAAGTTCATACAATGAGAAGACGAAATGAGTAATTCGATTGTAATTCAGCAGGATATTTTGATTATTGCGGTATGATTGAGGTGTCACTAAGAATTTAATAGGGACCGACCCCAAATAAATTAGGATAAGGGCAGGAGAATGATGATGATGACTATTTTTAATACACGTCTATAATAATTTGCATTTGCCCATGAAGTCGTGTGGCTAATGTTGGCATATCGTGATGTGTTCCGATGCTCACTTGCTCATCAAATTGTCAATGTGTTATTTATGATCTGTTGTATTATTGATACTTATCTGTAAGTATAGGTACACTGTAAGATCAACCGAAGGTTAACTTATTCGATCATAATATTGGTAATAGTTTTATGATTTATGTCCTTGTGTTGTCGAATATATTTTAAACGACTTGCGGAGGTGCATGAAGGATTGAAGGTACAGGCGTTGCCGCGGCAAATTGCCGCTCAGCAGACAGACTTCCGGTGCGATCTCATGGCGACATGGAGAGAGCGACTGTCGCAACCCCGTCCAAGGCACGCCACGATGGGCACGCCACGATAGTGGCGATAAGTCCCCTCTTTGAGGAGTGGCTGGAGATGCGCCACGGCGCCCTCACCTTCCGTCTGACGCAGGTACTCACCGGACACGGTTGTTTCGAGAGGTACCTGCACCGAATCAGGTGGGAGGAAACGCCCGGATGCCACCATTGTGAGGATCGACCGGAGAACACGGTGGAGCACACCGTGGAGGTCTACTCCGCTTGGGCGGAGCCCAGCCGTGTTCTCGTAGCGGCGATCGGCGGCGGCGACCTCTCGCGTCCGGCCCTGGGGCAAGCCATGGTCCGGGGCGAGAGGGAATGAGACGCCGTCGCTTCTTTCTGCGAAGCAGTGATGCTAACGAAGGAGGTGGCGGAACGTAAGAAGGAGGGAACCTCTCGTTCCAGCCGCCGCGGGAGACGCTCCGGGCGTTGGAGGCCACGTGATGGCTTCCGGCCACCGTAGACGCGGGCCTGTGGACGGTGAGTAATGGGCTAGCTCGCCGTCCGTCCGTCTTATGACGACAACAGGCCGTGTCGACGGGAGGAATCATTTGATGATTTCAAAACCCCCAAAAAAAAAATATGTTTCCGTACCATTATCTATAAAAATCGCGTTTGTTGTATGGGAAAAAAATATTTTATTTAATTTTTAGTATTTGTTGTTATAGCGGCAACAGAAATACATAATTTGTGAAACCTGGTGACAGACAGATGGACGGACAGCGAAGTCTTAGTACTAAAGTCCCGTTTTACCCTTTGGTACGGAACCCTAAAAACGAAATACAATTTTCATTATCTCAATACTAAGGGTCTTCTAATTCTACGAGTAAGTTACGAACTTTTATCATGCATGTGCAAATTGCTTTTATTTCGGAAATGACACATTAGACACCTGGCAGACGGTTTTATTTTCTAATTTATACTTTCTGTTTGATATTAAAATTCGCTCAGTTATCGCAGATTAGCATCTCGATGTCACGATGTGTTCCACTTTTTCTGTTTGAAGAAGAAAGAACTGCTGATTAAACTAATTTATGCAGTGATAATGATGAACAGTGTCAACGACCTTGCGCATAGAAAACTATGAAAGTATAGTATGTTAGATTTTGTAGATATTAGCTAATTTGTTATGTGTTTTATGTTTATTTTATTTTTTTTATTGTCATTCTGTACGGACGTCATGTTTCTGCGACAATTTTTTTTCTTGTCTTTCACCTTATTTGGGTTCGTCGGTTTTGTTATTTATTAGCTCTTGAAGTACAGATAGACGGTTTATATGTTTTTTTGTGTATCTAGGTTAGCTGTCTGTCTACTGGGTTAGCTTAAGTACAATCAGGAACTGATTTTTTATATTAAAATACTTCTGAGGTTCCTGCAAGACACTCTACCAATAAATATTCTAAATAATACATAAACTACTACTAGGCTGTATCAATTAATATGAGAAAAGCGTGCCTAAAAATAGTTTTTCAAGAATGTACATCAAACTTCATCTTTAGGTATTCACGATGTACGAAACATCTTAATCAAATTATACTTGCGTGATAGTAAATTGAGATACAACCTAGATTATGAAATGAATGCTTCTAATTACCCCTTAAAATACCTGTTAATTGCTCAGCGCGAAAATGACCAAATTATTGTCTTAGATAACGTTGATTAACGAGTAGACTGTTATGTCATATCGTGGTGAATGACAGACGGACAAGTATTACCTGGATTGTTATGTAACTGCGCCTAGTCCTACATGCTAATTTATCGAATAATTTAATAATATTAAATATTATTATCTAATATTCGAAGGCACATCCTTTTATGAATACTGATTGGATTTTAATTAATTATGTCCTCGTTGCCGTGATTTGATTTGTGTCTTTGATCCCGTGCTACTCATGCAGCTCGTGTGCTCATGAAGTTCTGGGTTCGTTTTCCAGGCTAGGCAAAGTGCTATCGGGTCTCTTCAAAAAAAAAAAAACTCGAGCTATGAAAAATGATGTTCTAATATTAAAGCCTGCTTTACATAATTATCTTGATCTTGTATTATGTCATGCATGTGTAGTCATGTTTAATGTAACCATAAATGAAGGTTGATGTTTTTCAACGAGATTACGAAACGCTTCAGTTTCAGAATAAATTATTCCAAACAGGAAAATGTCCATCGTATATCAAAGTACCCGCAGATTTACACGTCATTAGCCGTTGCATAATTTTCAATATGTTTTTACCGTCTGACCCGTTTGAACTTAACCAATAAATAGAAATTCTAAATTCAAATCTGCCAATAAACAAGCAAGTGCATTCCGTTCGGGTTGCATCGTAAATAATCGTGTAACATCGGACGCGGGCATCTGGTGCCCGTGGGAGCGGCTGCGCGCGCAATCTCACGCAAGTGGCTAGTCAGCGTTATTGTATGCCTGCCTAGCTTCCTGGTTTCCTGGTAGCTTTGTTTATTAAACAATACATTTTATATTATTTGAAATAGTTCTTTTTTAGGGTTGCGTACCTCAAAAAGAAAAAACGGAACCCTTATAGGATCACTGGTGTGTCTGTCTGTCTGTCTATCCAACCATTCTCCCCCCTTATCTCTGAAACTACTGAGCCTAAAATTTTAAATAAATATAGAAATTAGTTTAACACTTATAGATTACAGAAAAACCTATGAGAAGTCTAAATACGGAACCCTTCATGTGCAAGTCCGACCAGCACTTGGCCAGTTTTTTTTTATTCCACGAAACAGTTTTTAATACCCTAATAGTCTTATAAAGTGAGGTGGTATAAGTTTCACAGCTATGTTGTTCAGTGTGTCTGTCTGTGGCAACTTAGCTCCTAAACAAGTTAATTAATTTCAATATAAAAAAATCTGACCGGTTTAATCAGGATAGTTACTAAACTAAGTTTCATAAAAATCTGTACAGACGTTTTGAAGATAATCAACTATTTTATTTTCTCTGCAATAATAATGCTAATTTTCAGTGGTAGGTATAGCGATATATTCAAGCAGAACGGACCAAAGGAAGTTGGATCTAAAGATAAAAGAGAACCTATCTCTTGAATTCCAGCGCCAGTTTCACACAACGAATCAATGCCCACCTATTAGATATCTAGACTGGTGGTTAACTATGCGGTGGCTGCTAGTTGCGACCGTGATTTATTTGTTTATTCGAGTTATATAACAACGACATAATAAAACTCCAACGTATGCATTGCCGTCTTTCAAAGCCATCAATCTAAGAAACTAACGTCCAATGAATCTAAGATCGTAATTATAAGGGATAGCCAATCATCATGTCGATTGATTTGGAACTATAATTTCTAACTATAGAGTTGTAAATTATGTGGGATGTGTATGAAACATAGGTGATCGTAGTTATAAAGGGATAGCCAACTATTATAATATCATAGATGATTTCGGACTTTATGTTTATTAACATAGAGTTGTAAATACACATGACGTGTGTATGAAACATGGGTGCCGCGTGAACGTTTATCACCCACTACTTTCTCGACATGAAATAAAGTAAAAGTAGAAGAACTTGCCGCGTCTGTGACGCCGGCGCGGCCGCCTGTCACACCGTGGCGTAACGCTACGTGTCTTATCTATTTATCACAATTTTTCACACCTTATCAGTGTTATGTTATCGAATCGAAGAAATCAAAGTTTAAAGTGTAAGAATAGATCTAAAAAAATCACTAGGTAAGATGGTTGTATCAGTCTTAGGCGATGCCCTAGGTACTCATATTTTTTTAATTGTTGCAAATAGGTACCCACAACATAATAATATCTAAATGTATAAAAAGCAGTTGAAGGTTCTCGCTACCTAACTGGTGTAATTAATTAATCATTTTCACGATCATTGCATAACTTGCAAGACAAACAAAACAACATAATTATGACCCTGATTACATTACCGTTAGTTGACAACAGAACCTTAAATAATTAATTAAATCTTAACGTCAAACGTTAAAGGCGCTGTCTCACCGAAGCATTCGGACATTCAACAATCAATTCAATTCAGTTTTGAGCATTGTAGACGTTCCCGTTCGCCTGTAATGTAATAAACCAAGACTGGAGTTTGTACAGAAACTAGTCATCATCATCGTCATTCAGCCAAAAGACCAGCAGTGGACGTCTTTCACACCTATGTCCAGACATACTAACTAACCTAATCTAACTGCCACCACATTGACCGCGGTCCTGTGCGTCTCGCGTCCAGCGGATCCCCGAAATCTTCACCAGGTCATCAGCCTCGGGTCTACCTAGTGGAAGCCTTGTAGAAAGAGATTGTTACAAATTGTGTCGTTACAGGTTTCGCTGTAACTGTAACTTAACATACGAATATTGGCAGTGAGGGAGCGTCTTTTCGCTGCGGTGTGAGCGTCCATGTTAGCGTTAATCAGTCGGAATGCGCAGACGCAACTGTGTGTAACGCGTTTAGACGAGATTGGCTAATTATCTCCGAATTATGTGCGCCTGCTAGTGGTGGGTGACGCTTTCTATTGATTTCTAATGTTTTTTAACACGTCCGAACTTTGTTCATAAATCCTTAATTAATTTTGTTTGACATTCATTCATAACACGACATTTTTTGTGCGGGATTTCCTTATTGGAATAAGATGAAGACCAGAGAAGATGGATTGTGAAGAAGGGAAGAAGTTAATTAAATTTTAAACCTTCATTGATTATCTAATGTTGATAATTTAATGAAAATGAAGAACCAAAAGTATACTATTTAATACCTTAGATGGATATAACCAACTTATTGAATATTTATTTAATATTTCCCTGCATATATAAAGGCTTTCTTAAAATAAACCTAAATTAAAATGGATTTTAGTAACTCATGAAACATGACAAACAAGGCGTTGCAAACAGCTGTTTAAACCTATTTGAAATTACTTGAATAGAATAAGCATGATATCTATTTAAGACACCTTCTAGTTATATCTGTTACCTATCCATGTAAACTTTGTGGGCAGATGTTCTGCAATGTATGGAAATCCCAGAGCAGGTCCGTTAAAAGGTCAATGAGCTGAGTTCAAAAACCAATAGAAAATGACGTCTAATTTTCAGATCTAAACATGTATGAAACATATATTATTGTCCCGTTGAACCTAAGGAAAATGGTGTTATTTCCTCCCTCGCTGAATTCATCTCTATATAATATGTATTGTTGTTAGAGGACCCTATTTATAAACCGGAAGATTTTAACATTAAATGGGACAGGTTAAGAAAGCATAGCTAATAAATCTATTTTATACTTAAGATTACTGTTAGTGGAAGATTACCGACTACTATTAATCTAAAGGAACATACATGCATGAAAGAGTGCATTCTTATAGAAGTAGCAGTAATCAGTAATCTGAACAATATTTGTGTAATATCTATCAATATCAGTGTGTTTATTCAAGATCAGAACTTCCGTAATAGGTAATCTATACACATTGTTAATCAAAAAGCAAATCGAAGTCGTCCTATTCCGTATGGTTTTCAGAATCGTTCTCGAACACAACTAGGAAACGGGGACCCTAGTCATTTGTGCAGTGAAATGGCATTGAAGTGCCTTTCCTAGAAATGCAATCATAACGCGTCCACAAGAAAGAAGATATAACCTCTTATCTGTATAATGAGAAACTCGTCAGTGCAGAGTTTTCACTTTTGTTAATGAATCCATCTACATACATTATAATCGTTTGTAGTGAAACACTTTACAGAATAAGCCTGTTTTATTTTTGTAGACAGGATTTCAATTTTAAATTCTGAAAGCTATTGAATTATTCCTGACTTCCTCATTGAAAAAAAAACTATTTTCCTTTACCTCAGAGAATTATTGCAGAATCTATTCATATTCGAAATAAGATGACTGCTTACAAAAATAATAATATTTTTTTGACAATGAGCTAATCAATCAAATAAGTTTAGCATATTTAATTACTCCCAAGTAATTAATTACTTACAAATTCTAAACTAAACCGGAATTAAACCTTAAAAGTGTCACGTATAAGCCATTGCTCTAACGATGTGACACCAAACAAAGCAGAGGAACAAACTTAAGACTTCACTTCACTCCACGTAAAACAAGCTTTGTTTCCACCACATAAGGTTCATGTAATACATTATAGCTATATAAATAAGTTGGTTAGTTACACAATAAGGGTATTGTGTGCTATTCCCAGGGAGATATCGCAGTTTCCAGAGAAGATCGAGAAAGTTGGCTTTCTTGTGAAGATTTCAGATGTAGATGTTGCTTGTCTATTTAATTGTAGTACAAGATTAGACACAATTAGCTTCGAATTGCTTAAGAGATTGCTTCCTCATCAGATTGCGAAAAATCTTGGCATGTGTAATTAAAAAACTTTAAGACTGGAGTGCAGGCGTCTCATATTTCTGTATAGTAAACATTCTGCATTCGTTAGTAACTAACTGTATGCAATTTTGGCAGCCTGTATTATTTAATTAGCCTGTATCATTAGAATTTCCCAAAAAAATACTGACGGGTATCTGGTGTATTACTATTTAATTGCAGGCACTTTTAAGGAATTGTTACTCTGGGCTATAATAATATAACTTTAGTATAATTGAATAGAACCCTATAACACTTTATTATTGAAATAAAATAAAACTTTATTGGAAACCATTCAGTCTTATTTACCGCATAAGTATACGTATAGGTAGGCCATCATGTTTAAGTGTGTTTGATCATTAAAATAAAATAATGACAGAACTGTAGTATTATTTACGTTTATTTTATTTTATTTATTAAAACCGTAGGAAGTATTTTTAAACCGAAAATCAGTTTTCCTTACTTTAAGTAAGGAAAACGGCTTTTATTTTTATGTGTAGTCGTAATAGTTATATGAAGTAGATCACTATCTACTTTAAAAAATAACTTTATATTTGAATACTGTTCATGCGAACAGAAGAAAGAATACCACCTTTTCATTGCTACCTACTTTTGGATTAGACCTTATTATTTATTTATTTATTTTATTACTTATATACACACAGTAGACAACACAGGAAAATATCATAATATAACATATGAGTACAAAGGTACTGCTTATTTCTCAAGAAATTTCTGCCAGCAGACCTGCAAAAGGAGAAATGAAAAAAGAAATGTAAACTATAGTGTGTGAGAAGCGGAAAAGAATTCTGTGTTTATGTCTTAACTAACTTAACCTATATAATAATAAATACACATAATATAAGTACTTATTTTTAATATTCATTGAAATACCCAATCCCTTTAAACAAAATGTATAGGAATGGAAATTATTATTAGAAAAATATGGAAGTATCCAAGGGATGTTCCGTTCACGCTCGATTAAAGGGGAATATCCAATCATCTTCAAGAACGCACTTAATTATATCCCATACTTATACACTTAATTACATACCGTATTGAATGCACTTAACAGCTATAAGTTAATTTCACAGTTCATTGCAATCGAGTGGCTTAACGCTTCCGCATGACCTGTCCTCGTCCTTACACGATGGTAGGGCTGTCGTCTTTTTGTTTGTTATTAACTTTTTGTTAATCTGTGGTTAAATTAGTGATGGTTGAATAAACCAAGATTTAAGTGGGGTTTTTATGGAGAAGTGATTATGTTATGTACCTTCTATTGTGATTGTTAATCCAAACAAATTGGACAGAATACTTATTGTTGGAGGCAAAAAGTTTGAAATGACCTCGGTGGAAAATTAAACAGGACACACACTTTCGTGTTTAAACAGGACTCACTTTTCGTGATTTTAGTTAGAAAACATTCCCTTTAAGTAATAGAGTAGCTTAATTTTCGATGTTGAAAAATGAAAATGCAACATCGAAATGGGTTCGAATTGGCTGAATCCATCATCTGGACATTACGATAGAAACCTAGACATCATAAAACATTTCTCACTGATTCATAGATCATTAGCTCCATTTCTGTTTAGAAGTCAATGTGTACCACTGACTCATTTATCCATATCACCTTATTAACCATGGCAACCCTATACGGGTCATTCCATCTTTTTTTGTCGAGGTCTACCACACTATTTGCCCTTTTATACCTCGGAAGAGATGTAAAAGGATAAAAGACACTTCCACATACGTTCTGGCTATTATAGTCATTGACCTAGTGTAAAGGACGGGCTATTTATAGCCTCACCTTAAATGGCTGCGTCCCGACATTGTCGAGAATATCTGCCCTGCTTTAGTAATGTAGGTCCAATTAGCGATGTGACTGTCAATGACGATAGTGGGTTACGTTTTAAAAAAAACAGACTTACCGCCTTATTACAAAAGGTAATTGGTACCTGGTTTAACTTAGACTTTGTTTATCTTGCATGCTATCACTTTCTTTTGAATACTATTGAAGTGAGACGTCATGCGAGATAAACCAAGTCTAAGTTAAACCAGGTACCAATTACCTTTTGTAATAAGGCGGTTAATGTTTGAATTTTGAATTTCGAAGTGAACTACAATCATTTTCTTGCAGGGCCTGTAATTAATAATGTTAAATATTCTGTTCGTTCAAAAGTAAAAATTAACGTCTTTTGTAGCTCCTGATGCATTCTTAAGTCAAGAATTTTTAATCGAAGCTTTCAGTGATACGAGTAATTTGAACAAAATGAAATATGATTCTAATCTACCTAGCGTCTAATATGCTGCACTTTCATGTAGACAAAATATTCATTTTACACGTAAATTATACAAATAATTACGTATAATAACAGCCAGAGACGAACAGATAGATGCTTTCTGTATTTTAATAGTGACGTGATATCAAACTGTATAATTATGAGAACGGGCATTGTCACAGTGAAAACAGTACAATGCCTACATGTGAACTCCTGCGACGGTGATGATGACGATACTTTGTGGAAATTGTTTCCGCGTCTTCGTTATTATCACAATTAATTTTATATTCTAAGAAATTTTGAAATCGTATTTATTGTTACTGGACTGCGAAGGTACACTAACTCTCTCTCGCTCACGCTCTCTGATTGTCTCTTTCTTTATTGTCAACTGATGGGCTCTGTCACTACAGATCTTCTCGTTATTGTCATCAGTTCGTAGGCCGCTACGACATTTTTTCGTAGCATTTTCGTAGCGCACCACATAAAGTCATAGTCTTTTTGTTTTTCTTTTGTAAGAACTCTTTCGTTTTTTTTTATGAATATCATAATACTTCGAATAGGCTGAAATAGAATACCTACTTTCATTACTTTTCTACCTACATGAATTTCTATAATGTGTTAAGAAATTACCAATTCAAAATCATTTACAATATAACCCTTGCCGTCATATGCGGCAAAAGACAGATTATTTGTCTACAATCGCCATACCTATCGTCAGTGTTACATGGCCTATAATACTTAGTACAGTTTAATACAATTACGATCCATACTGGTCTCAGTAACCTATAAATTAATATGCGTCACCATTCTCTTGTCACATTACAATAAGGAAATCGGTATTATGTTAAATAAGCCATTAATAATGTTAATTCATCGCTAACTGTTCGTTCATATTAGTTCGTGGCGAAAAACTAGTTTCCCGGGACATACAAATGTTGTATTTGTTAAATATACAATCCTTAAATCAATGTTTTTTCTTCAACTTAGACCTTGTTGGTTTTGACACCTCAGCAACAGGGTTCTAGTTTCTATTGGTGTTACTTGTGAGGGCCAAAACAAGGTGACATTCTATTAATACGTGAATACAATAAAGGTTTTTTTATATATAAGCTTTAACGTTTGCCCCTTGTCCAAAGCCATCACTATTACCCGCAGGTGTTCAATATGTTTAGATACTCATAAGCTCATTAGCATTCAATTTATCTCATTTACTTAATCAATTCCGCAGCTTTAGGCTTAATTTAAAACTTGCTTGCCAAATCTGCGGAAACTCACGTAAGACATAAATACCTCAATTTCGCAACAACAACCTAAAAAAACACGAAATTCTCGTAACTAAAACTCAATTAAGTAAGCCCATTGCTGATGATAATTCATAATTACTATTGTGACCAACAATACCGCTGTAATCTGATAAGAGACTGTTCTAGTGGGTTACAAAAGTTCACCCAGTTTCTTGGGATGTAACTCGGATTCTTATAAGTCGGAACTGCACTAGATATTATGTAAAGCGATCTCTCACAGAGGTACAATTGTTGTGGAAACATCTGGAAGTGTGGCCCGAGATGTACGCATTAGCGGCTAATCGGGTTATGATGAATTGTTAAATAGGTATTTGTAATCAGCGGGCTTTGGCAAGATTTGATGTCGGTTACCATCTTTAGTCGATTATGTAAAGTTTTCAATGCTCTTGTGTGTAAGGCTCCATGATTAAAGCCCGGTAAAAATCCTTTAAAAAAGCTGCCAAAAGAGGACTTTACGTCATAATACTTACTGTGTACAAACACGGTTCCCTGTTTGACAATTTTATACTACTCTCTGAATAACACCAAAATTCAATGACATGATTAATTTAATACACGAAAATATTGCGCAACGTCATACTTATAACCCCATTATTTATACAACAACATCAATAAATATACAGATTTGTCAAGTTAAAGAAAGTAGGCAACACGTAGTACGTAACAAGATCCTTGCCTACTTGACACATAGGCTTATTTTGAAATACTTTACATAACCTCCATATTTTCACACCAAGTTGGGTAACATCGCTTATATCTTCTACCACATCATAATTGTGTTCTCTAATTCATTGCTCATCACTAGGAAGTGTTTTTGCACGAAAATGTCGCACGCTTACGACAAACTATTGTTTTTTTTCATGTGATTACGCTTTCTCTTACACATAGGCACTTGCTTCATTTAAGAATTTTAATGGAGCTTCTGGCGGTTAGATGAGGAAAAATGTTGTATAAGCTGTTGGAGACGTAATTCATGAAAAAGTGGCTAACAAGAACTGATAAGTTGACATATGAGGCACTTAGTGAACTGGAAGCTGTTTACTTCAAAGCAACAACTTTCAGTTAATACTCACTTTGTATAATCATTGTACTATAGTTTCTTACGATATATCTCGATAGAAAGGGGAGACATGCTTCAAGCTGCAGTGAAAAGCTTTAAACATAAGCAGTCGTGAAAAGCTCAAGATTTAAGAAACTTTAAAGGAATTTACTCATTCCGTTTAGCCCGACTAGCTACAGTAGCCGTTCAATCACTTTAGATCACAAAGATGTATTGAAAGAAAGCAAGTGAAAGCAAAGGAGTTAAAGTCATAATTACGTTTGCTTTACACTCAAAACGCTAAGAAATTTGAACAATATTGGTAGTTAATCGATTAAGAATAGATTGCCAATCGTTTAAGACTAGTATCGAATTGGAATCATTTCAAATATCATGCAGTCTATGATTGATCGCAATTATTTGAACATCGATTGGATTCGAAGCGTTCACGTTTTTAACCGATTCATTTTATATTGTTTTATGAGATTTTTTACGATTAAGGACACTGGATTTTTCAGTAAATTGGTATTTTAAAACTTTCTAACAGCTTTTGAAAAAATCAATGAATATAATAAATTCCTTTTTATTATGGTTTGAGTTCAAATCAAAGTTCATAAAAAGAGGAGTAGGTCATTATTAATAGCATCTAGACTTAGATTTATTGAACTATAGACCGTTGATGATGATAAAAAAATTAATTATGGAAAACAAGATCTATATTTCTGTTAAGATTCATTATTTATTTCTGCTTTTTTCTTGTTCCAGAACAATGACCGTAAAGAAAACCGCCCGGACGGGCGGCTTCGCAGCCATGGTCGCGCGGCAGAAGATGCACAGCACCAATCAGCAGCTCGACATCATGACCATCACCAAGCCTTCTGCAGGGATGCAGTCCTACAACATTGTCGTCGGCTTCAACGAGAAGGACCAGCTACAGCTGCTCACTAAAGAAGACATCACAGACGAAGATAAAAAACAAATCAAAGATTACACAGAACTTAAACCTACCAAATGTGAAAATATCTCAATAGACGATATTTCAAATTGTGTCAATATCGAAAACTATCCCAATTGTGACAACACTCTAGTCTTTTACATAACCAAAAACATGAACAAGGAAGCCGTCGCGCTCAAGTTCGAGAACGAGCAGGACTTCAAGAGGATATACTTCACATACAAATACTTCAAAATGCGGAACCGACTCACGAAAAACACGAACAACTATTCAAGCAGCGAAAACTTGTTTTCTAAAAAGAAAACTTATGACATTTTCAAAAGCAGAAAGAATAGTATGGATGACTATAGTTTATATGATAAGGGACGCAATGATTACGACTTGATGCAAACTACGGATAACGATGGCGTAACACACATATCGGTGCAACAGAAGAATAACTTAAACAATCGATACGAGCAGCCAATGAGTCTGATCGGAATAAGGAACGATGTCAATGAGGCTGGTGAAATAGACAGCATAATATATACTGACATAGAGACCCCATCAAAGCCTGATAGGAAGAGATTGTTTCACAAGAAGCCTAAAGCTCCTCCGCCTCCAGTATTAAAAGATAATCAGCCTAAAGTGTTGAAAGGGGAGTTCGTGAGAGTGAACGTCGATCGAACGCCGGACATAATACCGAAGGACAATAGGCTGAACAAGGTACCGGATATTCTCATGTTCAGAGAGAACAAAAATAATAAGAAGAACGCGACGAACAACATCTGGCCAGCAAGTAATAAAGGTGAGTTTATCAACATTTCATCAATCTTATCTGCTTCCTTTTATCTCAATGGTATACAGTGTGGGACATACATCAGTTCAGTATTAATATCGTAAAATTTGGAACAAATCGTTATATTTCATTCATTTTATTGGATGTAGTATTCACCGTAATAAAAAGTGCAGAATGAATATAGGTAATAATAGGTACTTACTATGCGGAATAAAATCAAAAAATAAAAAATATATGTAGACCAGTAATGTCACTGAAGTTTAAAACCCATCAATCTAACAGTTACCGCATAAAATAAACGGATAGTTTATGTCACAAAATACCATAGTTCATGTCGTTATTATAGAGAATCAATAGACAACGTGGAGTAGCCAATATTGTTATGTAAGGTCTAGGAAATGTTGATGTCAGTAGTTACGTAGGAGAAGTTAATCATTGAAAGTTAATTTATTTTATGACTTGTTTATTAGAACATCTAATGAGGTACAAACTCTATGATTAGTTCATCCATCAGCAAAGGTGAGGATCGCAAAACAATAGTCAATTTCGTCACTATATCTTATTGTTCTACAAAACTACTTCCTGATTTCGTAAAATAAGGTAAAATTTATTATTCTGAGGTTGTTTCTTTCCTTATTTAAATGAATTGTCCTTGCTGAAGCCTTCCTTACTTTGCCTAAAGTTTGACGATTTTTTTGAGGATAAGCTGTTGTCCGCGACATTCATCTGCGTGGAATCATTATAAAAATATTACTTGCTAGTTTGAATCGGATTTTGCGAACAATTTCAAGGTATTTATTTTTTCTAGAAAAGTTTTCAACAGGTTAAGCATGAGCTGATCTGTTGCTTTTATCAGTCTATTACACTTGTGACTGTTCCACCATTCGTAATAGCTGATGGATTGTCAGTTTGTTTGGCTAGGCCCAGAGGCTTTATTAGTTCCTACTTATAACAAGTAGAATTAAACGTTCATACCCTACAGCAAAAGATAGATAGATCAGTTAAGTAACTGCTTATTATTTCCTGATTCGTTTGACACTTGTAGGAAATATTATATTGTGTAATATATAAATCTTTGTATGTAAATATTTAAATTTTTGTGTTCATCAGCTGTAATAATCACTTTCATCAGCCTATCGTTGTTGTGTCGTATTTAAACGTAAACAAGCCAAGGCCACTGGCCATCGCGTTTGCGCAAGCGGTCATTCACTTGCAGTTACATCTCTCACTGTGTCACTGTGGTAAACTATTTGTATGGACAAACTTACGCTGACTTCATCTTTTAAACATGTAATAAAGTCGATGTAAGGTGCCTGATGTGTCTTTAAATAGGACTGAATTACCCTTTTTTAATCATTGTCATAGTATTCAATAGTAATAGTGTCTTTGTCTTTAGAAACTTCTTGGTGGAGTTTTTCTTCCTGAGTAGGTATTGGGTTCAGGTGGCGCAGATTTTATCAGGGTATTGGCATTTTTCCCCAATAAGACATCCATTCCAGCATCCATACCAGCAGTATTTTGTAAATAAACATACATCAGCCACATTCTCGTAGCATGAGACATCTGCCAGCTCGTGGATAAAGAGTAAACGATTTGGAACTGAAATCATTTGTACATGTTTTGTTATGTAGCTCTTTATCCTCGTTTTTCTTCTCCGTCCCCACCGATCCTAGATGCGCAATCTATTACAAAGTCCTACGTGTGACTATGTACTGCTGTTTGCCTGTTTGGCATGGGCAGTGTTCCACCCATTACGTTGCACTCTCGTACGGGTAGCATTGCGTACCACATCAGTTTGTTTGGGAGCCGCGGCACGATCGACCCAGTCTTTGTTGTTGTCTATAAAACTAATGGCGATGGTTCATAGGTCGTCTCCGGCGTACGTTTATGTTTTAATGAGACCACCAGAGATATCAGTTCTGAGTCTGATTTCCAAGATACAGGTTCTTTACCTAGTTTGGACGTCAGGCGTCCATATAGTTTTCTGCAGCCTTTTTTATATAGAATCCCCGATGAAAAAATTGTATTAGGCTATATTTTAATTGAGACTAATAAACGATTATTATTATATTACTTAACTTAACATTTGCTTTTGCGGAGTTCTTCATTTTCTATGATTTGCAGTTGCAGTACCAAACGTATCCAATGTTTTCTAATTGCATAGTTATTTCCTTAATAGAAATTTTCTTCTTGGTAATACCGTAGAAATGAATGTGTTGGTCGTAATAAACCATTAAAAACTTCATACACGTGCCGTGGCCATAAAACTGTCTTCTTTATAATTATAAAATAAAACGAGATCGGACAATATAGAATCGGACCATACAGCAACTACGGAAAGTGTAGCTTATCACTAAACTATAGAAAAAAAACCTACAATAAGAAAAATCTGAAAGCCCATTGCGTTAGCACAAAATTACTCACGAAAGGGCTAATCAAATTCAGGCGCCGTGATTGGCGGAACCGATTTATCAACAGTTAAAGACGTCACTATTACAACACCTCGAGTTCGGACGACACAGATGTTTATACTTGCTAATTATGTATTCTAAATCTCCATATAGGGTGTTACGTGCTGTCACGATGCCTCAACTAGTATCGTACCGTGAATATATTGAGTTCTAAAAATAGACATAGGTACTATGCCGTCATACTGACTTGGGTAACGTAAGTAAGAGGTAGGTACTGAAAAGTGATCGGCTTAGGAAATAATACTAACAAGCCTCTAACGAATAGTGAAACATGCATGACTTGTAAAGTACATAATGAGACATGTATGGACATCATAATCTTTCAAATAAGGAAGATAGCGTTGAAATTATACACGAAAAAAACAAGGTAGCGTGTATAGCGCACATCTTGTGGAAAAACTAACCTTATGCCTAGCCTAGACCATGGTCTAGGCTAGGCATAAGGTTAGTTTTTTTCTGAACTTATATCATGATATAAGTTCAGAAAAAAGCTCAGAACAAAAACTTTTAAAAGTGTGAAAAATATTGGTATTACACAGAGAAGTTAAGAAGTTATTTCGAGGTTAAACCTTATCGAATTTACTCCAGACACGCCAATTAGCCAATTATAAGACAGTTTAGTAATATAAGCATATGCTAATGTTATGCGTTATAGGCTTGCGGTCTGAAGGTCACGCGAATCGAGCCTGAGTCTAATTTTAGTCTCCATTATGGCTAGAACTTAGAAACCATTAAAATATCTAGCAAAATTCAGGGTTTCGTCATAAAATGACTACTTGATTATTCCTCGCAATAGTTAAGCTCTGAACAAACTGACGCGTATCCCGCACGGGATGCGTGATTAAAGTCAGACCTCACTGGCTCGTACCGCGCGGGAATCGCCTCAGTTAAAACATTGCTTCAGTGATCTTCAGCAATAATGAATCGTTGAATGTTAACAATGAGAGAAAGACACGAACCTGCGCCGACGCAGCTGTGGCTGCCATGTGTGTGAGAAAACTAGTCGTGCTTTATTGTATCCTCAGTAATTCGCTAGAGCTTAGATTGTTGTCGGACACACGATAATTGCAAATTAGTTTGGCGTCCCTAAGTCACGAGTTACGACAGACTGTTATGTTATGTATGAGTTTAAGAGGACATGTTATAGATGTTCTATAAATACAATTTGCCAATAAGGTGTTATTAGACTCTACTTGAAAGCCAAACAATTTGTTTTATCACACGGTACCGTTAGGGGTAACTTCATCAGGAGTCCGCTTATTTTTGAGAACATTTTTCTTAATTAAACTTACACTGCCCACTTACCTACGGGATATTTTCAGATTTTCAATTATTGTAAGCGCCCGATACTTAAGATGCTGCTGTTGTAAGCGCCATGATCGCGGGATGACTCATTAATTTTCATAATCTTAAAAATCTACGCTCAAATGACTAAACTGTTCTTAACACGACTACTTACTTTGACTTTTCTTTTTTTTTTTCTTTTCTTTTCTTTTTTTTTATAAATCAGACGTTTTCCTGGTTGAATATTAAATATTCTTCTGCCTTTATTAATTGCCAACATCTTTACGCCACCTTTGTACCAATGTTTGTCCTCAAAAGTTCTCCACTAGAGGAATGAAGCAACTACCAATTTGTACATAAGCCACTCTGCGGCATATTTCTTTAAGGTCAGTGGCTAAACAATTAGCTTTGTTTATATTAAGCCAATATATACATAAGGGTGCTTGAGAATAATATTTACCTGGCCCCAATTAACATGGTAAATTGATTTGAGTAAAATATTATGAACGTGTAGGTATTGATTTAATTGGAATTGTAATCTGATCACGGTCTATTTGTTTGTGCTATTTTTATTAGATTATTCATCATATTTTTCTTCTTCTTCATCTTTCGATTCGTCGTGGGCAATCCTAATTACGTTGCTATGAAGTTAAATATACAGGTTGGATTTTTAAGTGATTAGTAACTGCAATACAGATTTTGATAAAATTGTATCGCCAGCAAGAAAATTGCAATTCGGCAATTCTCAAGGTTTGTTTTATCCATACAATTTCGTAGTAAATTAAATCTCTTCTGTACCTACTGAGGTTAGAGAAATTGAAAAGCCACAAATCATAAATGTTGCCATTAATAAAATAAATCGTAAAATTGTAATAGCTCAAGGACTAGTGTGTTCGTCTGTGGTTCATCTCGATTTTCATCATTTTCTTTTAATAGTACATGTTAATTTGTGGTTTTACCTGAAACGTTAAGTTACTGTTATGTCTATATGCATGTATCATGTGATCGCTAAGTGTTTACTACTATCTGTATGCCCCCACGTAAGTTAGTCGCAAATAAATCGTCTTGAAGCAAACACGCATTTTAAATTACAAAGTTCCTGCTAAGTAAATCTACACCTTATCCTAAAGAACATAGTGGTCAAAATCGAGCCGGATTAATTAGTGGAAAAAACAAGTTATCGAAGTTAAAGTTACCGAGCGGCCGCCGGCCGGCGCGAACAATAGACTGCCGCATTCCAGAGAGGATTAGTGAATATTGACAACAAGTTAAACGCACGATGAGTACTACCGCGGAGTTAATTAATGTTTTGGAAGACACGGCTGCGTTATTACAAAAAACACAGTTGAATTTGAAGAAATGTCCTAAACCCAGGTTGACAAAAGGTTACGTGGAGACAAGAATTAGATGTATAGAACAATATTGGACAACATTCAGGGAAACTCATCAACAATTAGTGAAGATAACTCCAAAAGAACAAAAACAAACTATAAAGTACTTTGTTAACGAAGATTTCTTTATTTATGAAGACTTGTATCTTGTGTTATTAGCCGATTTACAAGACCTTTTGTTGTCAATACATGCAGCGTCCGCGCCTTCCACGTCAGTGTCATCGAAAAACAACTCGTATACAAGTACGAATAATGATCAACTCGTTAGGCTGCCGAGAATACAATTACCGAGTTTTAGTGGGAATTATGAAGATTGGCCTACATTCAAGGACCTATTTATTTCATTAGTACATGAAAACACGGCGATCAGTGATGTTCAGAAGTTGCACTATTTGAAGAGCAGTGTCACCGGGGAGGCCGAGATATTATTGAAGCCTATTCAAATTACACAAAGTAATTATAATCAAGCATGGAATGTTCTTAAATCAAGGTATGGAAATAAACGATTGATTATATATTCAGTGTTAAAGAAGTTATTTTATCAAAAGAAAATAAGTACTCAATCTGCAAACCAAATCAAGAATTTATTAGACGTCACAACGGATTGTTTGAATAACTTAGAAAACTTAAATATAAGTACGAGCTCATGGGATCCTTTAATTATTTTTCTTGTGATACAGAAAATGGACCCTGAGTCTCACAAAGAGTGGGAACAATCTTCTGGCACTTGTGATGAAGATAACTTACCTACTTGGAATGATTTGAAGGAATTTCTGCGATCAAGATACCGTACCTTAGAACTTATAATGTCAGCATCAGGCACCCGTGAAAAACCTATAAAAGAACGTTCACACCTTGTTACTGCTACAGCAACTACAGCATCATCGTCGGCAGATAAAACATGCGTGCTCTGTAAAGAAAATCACACTTTATGTCATTGTAAGGATTTTACCAAACTGCAACCAACAGAGAGATCTGAATACGTTAAGTCAAACAAACTTTGCTTTAATTGTTTGGTACCAGGCCATTCTGCATATCAATGTAAATTGCAAATGACCTGTCGTATATGTAAGCGACGTCATCACACTCTTCTACACCGAAATAAGGATTCTGCTTCTTCGGCACAAACTGAAGACTCTAATCAACCAAAGGCATCACAACACAGGGTAGAAGAGAAAGAGGAAATAGTCAACACTACGATCGCGTCGCATCACAGTGCCAAACAAAGTACAAGTATAGCACTACTGGCCACGGCAACAGTTTTAGCAAGAAACGAGCATAATCACACTGTTGTTCTACGTGCGCTAGTGGACCAAGGTTCGCAGGCTTCGTTCATCAGCGAGAAGGCGACTCAACTGCTCAAACTAACCAGGCAAACAGCAAGAGGAAATATCATTGGGGTGGGTTCTACAAGAACAAGCATCGATCACGTGGTCCAACTAAGGATTGGTTCTCGATGCAATCCAAGCTTCGAGATTAGCATACAAGCATACGTCATGAGTAAACAGTTGACCACGAGAATCCCCTCCAAAGCTGTTGTTGTCAAACATTGGCCACACCTAGAAGGACTCAACCTGGCCGACCCGGACTATCACAAACCGGGTTCCATTGACTTGCTTCTAGGTGTCAAAGAGTATGCACAAATCGTGCAACAACAATTAATCAAAGGTCCTCCCGGTTCTCCATGTGCCCAAGAAACAAACCTGGGATGGATCTTGTTTGGAGAAATCAACACCAATTTAAAAGAAGAATGTTTTCTGGTCCTTCATCAGCAAATAGAAGTAGATAATCTGTTGAAATCCCTTTGGGAAATTAACACTGAAAAGAAAAGAAAGTTAACAAAAGAAGAAAAACAATGTGAAACAATATATGAAAACACTCATGCAAGAACAAAAGAAGGAAGATACATAGTAAAGTTACCTTTTAAAACCGATAATCCCTTATCGCCTAACGGAAACACAAAAGAAATAACAAGACGCCGATACCTATCAACGCCTTTTGTGGAGAGAAGAAGAGACAGATCCCATCAAAGAGTACCGAATGCTTCGTGTCACGTTTGGCACAGCGTCAGCACCCCATCTAGCAGTAAGGACTCTTCATCAAGTGGCGGAAGATGAAGGGCAAAATCATCCAAAGGCTGTTCACATTATCAAGGCAGACTTCTACATGGATGATTTGATATCTGGTGATGACACTGCAGAGAAAGCCATACAGACAGCTCAAGAAGTTTCTAATATACTGCAAAAAGGTGGCTTCATATTATCAAAATGGTCTTCCAATTCTACCGAGTTCATGCAATCCATAGATGTCAATAGGAGAACAACTCGAGTACACTTAGATTTGAAATTAGATGGAACTGTCCAAGCCCTAGGATTGATCTGGAATCTAGGAACAGATCAGTATCAATATAAAATAAACTTACCGGTGATGCCAGATAAGGTCACAAAAAGAACAATCCTATCGGACATGCAAAAACTGTTCGATCCGCTGGGATGGATCGCTCCGAGTTTAATCTTAGCTAAAATGCTTATACAAAAGCTATGGCTGGAAAAGGTTGGCTGGGACGACAAAATAAGCCAACAGCTGGTGGGCGAGTGGTTCACTCTTCGAGAAGACTTTCAAGAAGTAAAAGAAATACATGTTGATCGATGGCTTGGCACATTGAGTATGGATTTAGACAAGATTGAAGTTCATGGCTTCAGCGACGCCTCCACGCGAGCATACGCAGCAGTGGCTTACGTCCGAATAAAGATGCGAGATGGATCGGTGTCAACAAAACTGATAGCAGCAAAGACTAGAGTGGCACCACTACGAACTGTTTCTTTACCACGGTTAGAGCTGTGTGGAGCGGTGTTGTTGTCAAGGTTGCTTAAGCAAATAGAACAAGCCATGAAAATACCTGCATCAAACATCTATGCATGGACGGATTCAACAATTGTCCTTGCATGGTTATCTGGCGATCCCCACAGATGGAAAACTTTTGTAGCGAACCGGGTTGTAGAGATCACTGAAAATGTAAACAACAACCAATGGTTTCATGTCTCATCTGAAGAAAATCCTGCAGACATTGGGTCCCGGGGTATGTTGCTAGTTGATCTGAAAAGGTCCTATTTGTGGTGGAAGGGTCCAGCTTGGCTCTCTGAAACAGAAATAAGATT
Source organism: Diarsia brunnea (assembly GCA_949774965.1). Lineage (NCBI taxonomy): Eukaryota > Metazoa > Arthropoda > Insecta > Lepidoptera > Noctuidae > Diarsia > Diarsia brunnea. Next base: position 4,597,818 of record OX459016.1, on the reverse strand, counting down.
AAAACAAGAAAACACATCTACAGATTTAGAAATGAAACAGGATAAAATACAAGCAAATTTAAAAATAGAACATGAAGAAAGTATAAAGTTACAATTCAAAGAATTCGTTAGTCTTAGAGAATTGATAAAAGTGATAACCTATTGTCGAAGATTTTTAAATTTTAAAAGAAACTCGGAACAAGGTTTCACTACAAAGGAATTAGAAAAGGCTCTAATAAAATGCATTAAATTAGTACAACAAGAAGAATTTGAAGATGAAATAGAAAGACTAAAATTAAATAAATCTGTAAAAGGAGAAAGTAAAATCAAAACCTTGAACCCTTACCTTGATGAAGATGGTGTCCTCAGGGTGGGCGGTCGACTTCGTAACGCGAACTTGGATGAACAGGCTAAACATCCTATTATACTGGGAAACAAAAACGATTTGGTGCCTTTGATTATCGCTGATGCACATAGTCACACGTTGCATGGCGGCGTTCAACTTATGTTGAATTACATAAGCTCAAAGTATTGGGTTATACGAGGAAAGGCACTTGTAAAATCCTGTATACACAAGTGTCTAGTATGTGCCAGACTCAGAGCGCGATCAAGGATGCAGCTAATGGGTGACCTGCCCAAAGCGAGAGTAACTCCTGCTCGAGCTTTCATACATACTGGAGTTGATTTTGCAGGCCCATTTCTAATCAGCATGTCCAAAGGAAGAGGCATCAGAACTCAGAAAGCATACATCTGTGTGTTCATATGTATGTCCACGAAGGCTATGCACCTTGAGCTTGTTAGCGATTTAACGTCTGAAGCTTTTATCGCTGCATTCAAGCGATTTGTTTCCAGAAGAGGAAAATGCAGCGATATATGGAGTGACCAGGGCCGTAATTTTGTTGGTGCCAACAAAGAACTAATGGCCGCATGGAAAGAGGCAAATCTGGTCTTTGAAGGTGTCATATCAAACACATTGGCACTAGAAGGAACACAATGGCATTACATACCAGCATATTCACCGAACTTTGGAGGCTTGTGGGAGGCGGGTGTAAAATCCATTAAACACCATTTGAAGCGCGTGCTCACCACTAACCTCACCTATGAAGAAATGACCACGGTGCTGTGCCAAATTGAGGCTTGTCTCAATTCTAGGCCATTGTGTCCTATCGATGACAAGGACCCAGACTGCATAGAAGCATTAACACCTGGACACTTTTTAATCGGCGAAGCTCCTGTCGTTGTACCGTCACCTGATTTCAAAGATATAAAGACTCATTCCTTATCCCGGTGGCAATACACCCAAAAATTGCTTGGCGACTTCTGGCGACGTTGGCATCAGGAATATTTAACTCGATTGCAACAACGTCCCATTTGGTTAAAGAAGGCGGAGGAGTTCAAGATTGGCGATGTTGTTTTAATAAAAACCGAAGGATTACCGCCTGGCAAATTTTCTCTGGGTCGTGTTGTAGACAAACATCCCGGAGAAGATGGCATTACCAGAGTCTACAGCATAAAAAGTGGCAACAATGTAGTGAAGAGATGTTGCTCAAAGTTATGCCCTTTACCTATTGCTACTGAGTAAAATGTTATGTTTAAGTTAATCATTAGAATACAATGTTATGTTAAGTTAATCATTAGAGCAAAATGTTATGTTAAGTTAATCATTAGAGTCCAATGTTATGTTTAAGTTGAATTCCCGTGAAGTTAGTTTATTGATTGTCAGAGTAAAGTTTTGGATTAGTAAAAGAACTACGTCCTTTTGGTGGGCGGTATGTTATGTCTATATGCATGTATCATGTGATCGCTAAGTGTTTACTACTATCTGTATGCCCCCACGTAAGTTAGTCGCAAATAAATCGTCTTGAAGCAAACACGCATTTTAAATTACAAAGTTCCTGCTAAGTAAATCTACACCTTATCCTAAAGAACAGTTACCTATTTTTACTGGTGAACTCTACAACCTTTTGGGAAAGTAGATTTTCACATCATGACGTCATTAGCATTTAGTGCTTAATTAGAATTTATTGTTTTTGATTGTTGCTCTTCTTCCTACAAATTATCTTACACTTATTGGATAACCCAAAAACTAATATTAATTCATTTGATAATCTTGTCTATGATATCGCTCTAAGTATTTAGCATGCACGGGTCATGTTTAACTTCCATTTAATTTCATACGGAAATACACATTGCAATCTAATTCCCCATCAAGTGCAACATTTAGATATTTAGAAAACGATTTTTAGTAATCTCATAATCAGTCCCTGCTTCCCATTGCGGCTTATCGTACGTAGTCGCATGGTACAGTCACGTGCTTGAACCAAGTGCGGCTAATCACAGTCTTGCAATCAGCGTGTGTGTACTAAGTACTAACGCGACCCTTGTAGTGGAAGTTATGTAAAGAGGTTTGTGTTGTGAAGGTTTTGTATTAGTAAGAACGAAAAAGAAGATAACTAATTTGTTTGTCATGTGATGGAATGTGCCGAAGAACTTAAATCAGAACAACTCGCCTCGAACCTCGCTTCAGGGTATAAAGACACTGCGGGTTGTTCGAAAGAGATACCGCGGTCTCGACGCAAAGGGCTAAGAAGGAATATGGGTGGTTTTTAGTCAGTAGAAGTCTGACACTCCCTACCGCTCTGCCCAGAGCGGGAGGAGTCATTTGATGATTCACAAAAAAAAAGCGTATAAAGACAAAGCAAATCCACTGCTTTAAAAAATGAAGATGGTCATACTGGATTCCCATCTCAACACTGTTTCAATTTCAGGTGAACCTGATAGCAAAGACTTCAAGAACATTATTTTGAGAGTTCTATGAACATTGATTAAATTAAAACAGCATTCTGACAATACCACGTTCAAGCGATAGACAGCAACATTGTTTTAAAAACGTTTAGCACCGAACATATTATGTTATGTGTGGTGCAAGTATTTAACAAATACATAGTTACTTATACCTACGACAAACTTCATCTCAACCAGACTGTTGTAAAACACCACATGGAATAACCGCAAACAGTCGTAACCACCACACATCCGTGTCACCGACGACAGCACATCAGTTCAAACAGTTTGTGCAACCCACAGACGGAACTGGCTCATAAAAGAGGATTGCGTTAAGACAAACACCACTTAAACTGTGAAAGATGATGGATCCCTAACAGTAAACGGTGAAGACACCTAGATATTTAATAGGGAATTAGGGTTTGGAAGACACTATCCAAGATTTTCTTATTTCCTAGATTACTTTACCTTTCACCACCTCAGACAAATATTAGATAGGGCATGATACCTGTAAAAATATCCTGGTGTAGAACAAAAGAAGTATGCTGTGATTTGTTCTGACACAGCAAAGCTATAAAAAAAACGAAAGAAATAAACAAACAAGAACAATGGTTTAAAGTAGATATTGAAGATAAAAGTGAAGCAAAGTTCAAAATGACATTAGATTAGAAGGTTGAACAAAACACTGCCGACTAAACAGATTAAGACGTCGTCACTATGAACTGCTCATGCTGCAACTAAACACACCTATAGATGACGGCTATATACATCTAGACATCACCACATCTTGTAATAAAACTAAAACCGTATGTAAGCGAATAACATTTGAAAGCATAGACAAAGTAGCTGTCAACTCTTCTAAAGAAAACACAAACATGCATCTAGCTAGACAAGTAGGTTTTCTTCATCAACCTGTCGTTCCTGAACTTTGTTGGGGTTGGCTTTCAATCTAAATGCCACTATTTTATATGGAGCGACTACCCATATGACTTCCACAACCCAGTTGGGTACTGGTCAAAGGATACCCCGCGGTTGTACTGGTTTCTGTGGCTGACAACTCGTAACGAACGTCAGAGATATTTGTTGGCAAATTGCGTTCACAGATACATTAACACATTTAACTAGTTATTCTTAATGTACTGTATACCATAAATATGTACTTCTTGTATTGTATGTTGATGTGTCTAAGTTAAGAACTGTCAAAATACAAGTACATACCTCAACTTGCAAAACCGCTTATTGCTGATTGGTCCATACCACAATGGGCCAAAGGTACAGCAAATGTCAAAGGTAGTGAGTAGTGATCGTATTATAGTCTCTATTTTGTAAAAGATAAGGTTCTGATTGTGAAAGAAAACGTGGTTAATTGAAGCAATAGTAATAAAGAATGGGTTTTAGTTCGAATAGGAGAATTATCATAAAGTTTTATTAGGAAATGAATACACGGGTACTGTGTAATTACGTACCTATCTAACTTTAATTTACGGTCATTTTCTTTCAATATTATCTATACATATAATAAATCTGTAGAAAAATCTTTTTTGTACATCGAAAATATTTAAAAAAAAAATTGTCAGGGTATTAAAGTATAATTAACAGAACACATTTCCAGCATTTTTGGAATTTTTGTCTGTTTGTCTGTTTCGATGACTAAGCATCACGTCAAATTTACGAAACGAATGTAGGTAACTTTTATACATAAATATTGTGCGTAACTTGGGCTATTACTTAGTCTTTGTTTCATCGTAATCGGTGCTCTCTATCAAAAGATATATGCATTTATAGTTTTCAAGAAGAACTTATTATGGTCAAGAGAATGAGACAAGCAACGACATCTATTGAACGAATATGGTACTTATTAATAAATGCCTTCACAAGATAACTTTAAATAAGTTATGATAGAAAAAGGTACGTAGATATTAGTCTAAATGACGCTGCTTTCAAAATCTACATAACCTAAACCCTATAGTGTGTTTGATCGCTCTTTTTTAGCAGTTTATCTTCGTCTTCGACAGAATGATGGCTTTATTCAATTGATGTAATTTTCTGAACCGCGGTGTTATTAAATAAACATATGTTTCGTGAATAGTCAACAAATAAAATTTATCAATTACACAGTATAAAAATACTATTTTTTTAAACTAAATTAAAATTAGATAAAACCCACGACATATTTTTTTTGTACCGTGTGGGAATCGAACCTGCGACACGCAGTGCTACTGTTAATCGTCCAGCCACTGCACCAAACATGTCTTTATATAGATATGGTGTGTTGTTAGCCCTATGTGTCGAGGCCGCAGTATTTCTTTCGAACAACCCGCAGCCCCGACGGGCGTAGGTCTTTGGGGGCCCCTTCAATGTTGCTGACATCCCTTTGAGACGCGCGTGGAACACGAACGCGACTCCATCGTCATAGGGCGGACGAACGATTAACTAGCCCGTTACTCACCGTTCACAGGCCCGCGCCTACGGTGGCCGGAAGCCATCACGTGGCCCCCGATGCCCGGAGCGTCTCCCGTGGCGGCCGGGAAGAGGGGTTGTGTCCCTCTTACGTTCACCTCTTTCGCTAGCATTACTGCTTCGCAGAAGGAGGTAACGGCGTTCCATTTCAGATTCGATGTCCCAGATTCGGTACAGGTACCTCTCGAAACAGCCTCTAATCCCCCCTTTTTTGTGGTTCGTAAATTATCAAATGGCTCATCCCGCTCTGGGCGGAGCGGAAGAAAGTTTCAGACTTCTACTGACTAAAAACCACCCACGTTTCTTCTTAGCTCTTTGTGTTTCGGGGCCGTGGTATCTCTTGCGGACAACCGTCAGCCCCGGCAGACGACGGCAGCAACAATTAAGGGGCCCCAAAGGACCCCTTAATTGTTGGTGACATATCTTTGAGACGCGCGTGGAACACGAACGCGCCAACGACAGTACCTATCGACTATAATGTACCTGTTTGAAATTTCTTCAAGATCCGTTCGGCCGTACTGACGTGGTTGATTAACAAACACCCATCTTATTTTCTACAGCGGCAGTAAGTTAACGCAGGGCAATGATTTAATGTACTTTTATCTAAGCGACGCATTTTAGTTTCCGACAAGCACGCGAACGAAGTCGCGGGCACAGCTAGTATGTACATAAATACCTGGTACTGGGCCAGACTTAATAGGAGATGTACATTGACAACAATCGAAACTTTTCTTCGACTGCATTAGTGGGTAATCAATGTTGAAATAACAAATCTAAATATTTTTTACTACCCATAGACCTATTAAGATAGAGATGTAAGCCATCGTCATTTATATTATCACTACATATTAATATAAACAAAATCCTTCGCCGCGTCTATCTGTCTGTTCACGATAAACTCAAAACTACTGCACTGATTTCATGCTGTTTTCACCAACGAATAGAGTGGTTCTCGAGGAAGGTTTTAGTATATAATTTGTCATCTAATCTAATAATATAGTTAGTGGCTCCGTTTAATTTAAACTGGCATCAACTTTTTCTTTTAGCAACTGAATTTGTGTCTAAGCGGAAACTATTCTTTTTTTTTACAAAAGTGTTGAATGCCCATAACTCGGAAACGGTGCATCGTAGGAGCATACTTTTCAGAACCTAAATGGTTTCTACAGCCAAGGTTAACCCGATACTGCAATAAAAATGAGAATAAAAAAAATGTTGGTACCAAGTCGCCAAGTCATTATTTTAGTCGCCGAATCATTATTTATAGCACCTCGTCTAATATTTAGCACTAGGACTTGTCCAGTGTTTAGTTTTTATAACACCCATGCTTTTGAAGCTTATTTAATATAATAGTTGCGAAAATATTTTATCGCTGCATTGAATCGCTGCCAAGTTATTTTGTTAGTTGCAAACACTTAGTCGCCTTTTAAGATATTAGTCAACTCGAAAATATTAAGCCTTAATATTTCAAAGTTTTCCTATCCATCTAACAGAAGATCCTTTAAGGTTGCAACTGCAAAATGACGAATATTAACCAAAGCATAAACCATCTACCCATTACGTAAAGTTATGCAAATACGGATGTATGAATTTTAAAATTGACAACCTGTAACGTCATCAGTGTCAAAATTGGTCAGCCATATTGACCACAAAGTGAAAGGGGTGTAACGATATCTTAATGATTCATGTAGACTTTTACTAGAATTAGTTTAGAAATTCAAATAGAGTACAAATAGAACAGTTATATGACTAACTAAAACATGGCTTACGATAGGGCCATTTAACTACAGATCTATACATATAATAAATCTGTAGAAAAATCTTTTTTGTACATCGAAAATATTTAAAAAAAAAATTGTCAGGGTATTAAAGTATAACCAACAGAACACATTTCCAGCATTTTTGGAATTTTTGTCTGTTTGTCTGTTTGTCTGTTTGTCTGTTTCGATGACTAAGCATCACGTCAAATTTACGAAACGAATGTAGATAACTTTTATACATAAATATTGTGCGTAACTTGGGCTATTACTTAGTCTTTGTTTCATCGTAATCGGTGCTCTCTATCAAAAGATATATGCATTTATAGTTTTCAAGAAGAACTTATCATTATGGTCAAGAATGAGACAAGCAACGACATCTATTGAATGAATATGGTACTTATTAATAAATGCCTTCACAAGATAACTTTAAATAAGTAATGATAGCAAAAGGTACGTAGATATTAGTCTAAATGACGCTGTTTTCAAAATCTACATAGCCTAAACCCTATAGTGTGTTTGATCGCTCTATTTTAGCAGTTTATCTTCGTCTTCGACAGATGGCGTTATTCATTTGATGTCATTTTCTAAACCGCGGTGTTATTAAATAAACATAATTATGTTTCATGAATAGTCAACAAATAAAGATTTACCAATTACACAGTATAAAAATACTATTTTTTTTAAACTAAATTAAAATTGGATAAAACCCACGGCATACTTTGTTTGTACCGTGTGGGAATCGAACCTGCGACACGCAGTGCTTTGGTGCAGTGGCTGGACGGTTAATCGTCCAGCCACTGCACCAAACATGTCTTTATATAGATGTGGTGTGTTGTTAGCCCTATGTGTCGAGGCCGCGGTATTTCTTTCGAACAACCCGCAGCCCCGACGGGCGTCGGTCCTTGGGAGCCCCTTCAATGTTGCTGACATCCCTTTGAGACGCGCGTGGAACACGAACGCGCCTCCATCGTCATAGGACTGACGAACGATTAACTAGCCCGTTACTCACCGTTCACAGGCCCGCGCCTACGGTGGCCGGAAGCCATCACGTGGCCCCCGATGCCCGGAGCGTCTCCCGCGGCGGCTAGGAAGAGGGGTTGTGTCCCTCTTACGTTCACCTCTTTCGCTAGCATTACTGCTTCGCAGAAGGAGGTGACGGCGTTCCATTTCAGATTCGATGTCCCAGACTCGGTACAGGTACCTCTCGAAACAGCCTCTAATCCCCCCTTTTTTGTGGTTCGTAAATTATCAAATGACTCATCCCGCTCTGGGCGGAGCGGAAGAAAGTGTCAGACTTCTACTGACTAAAAACCACCCACGTTTCTTCTTAGCTCTTTGTGTTTCGGGGCCATGGTATCTCTTGCGGACAACCGTCAGCCCCGGCAGACGACGGCAGCAACAATTAAGGGGCCCCAAAGGACCCCTTAATTGTTGCTGACATATCTTTGAGGCGCGCGTGGAACACGAACGCGCCAACGACAGTACCTGTCGACTATAATGTACCTGTTTCAAATTTCTTCAAGATCCGTTCGGCCGTTCTGACGTGGTTGATTAACAAACACCCATCCATCTAAACTTTAGTATTAGACATAGTCAGTACTTTGCATTACCCTCTTCTTATTTTCTACAGCGGCAGTAAGTTAACGCAGGGCAATGATTTAACGTACTTTTATCTAAGCGACGCATTTTAGTTTCCGACAAGCACGCGAACGAAGTCGCGGGCACAGCTAGTAATTAATAAATGTTTCTCGATAGCGTTAAATGAGAAATTAAAAAAAACGTAGATAGACTGTGTTAGGGAACAGAATTTTTTTTAAAATTAGATTGAAATAATAAGGAGTGATAAAGTAGTGACTTACTAAACAGAATGGAATGATACTGTACTTAATCCGAAATGCCGTTGGATGATGGGAGAAGAAAAGAGCAGAAATGTGCTATTTAAAATTTATAGAAGCATTTGCACAAACCATAGTTAAATTAAAAAATGTGAACAAATTCGCAAGAAATCGCTAATAAAATAATAATTATTCCATTGACACAGATTGTCATGCAACAGTTGCCAGTGGTTACGGAAGCCAGCAGTAAAGTGACACGCGCGGGAATCGAACCTGCCCTTCATGCTCGGATAATGTATCATATACGATTACCTACTGTAACCCTGATCTCGAGTTACATCTTTTTTTCTTGTAGTATGAGCAATGAACATTATGTTTTTAACCGACTTCCCAAAAAGGAGGAGGTTCTCAATTAGATCGGTATGTTTTTTTTTTCTATGTTTGTACACCGATTACGCCGAGATTTATGATCCGATTTACGTGATTATTTTATAGTTTGATGCGTATTAGTTGCCATTTATTCCCATAAAAATTGGACTGTACTTTTAATTTTATGAACATTTTTCGTTTATGTGTATCCGCTAATAACTTCGTCGTTTATGAACCAATTTTGATGATTCTTTTTTTATTGTAAAGGACATATTTCACGGGTGGTACCATGAATAGAAACCGGGACCTGGTGATGGAATTCTCAAATTTCATAGGCCCGTACTATTTGTTTCGTACTTTTTCTGACGTTATTCAAGTATTTGCATCTAGCAGTCATCACTTCATGTTGTTAAGCTGATGATGGAAGGCACTACTCCTCAACGGTTAGGAGTTGAAAGCAATAATAAGGGAATCTTGAAGGTTAAGGGTTAGGTTTCTTGGTTGGACGTTGGTTGGTTTGACGACACGGTTGGCGCAGTGGCTAAGCGATTGGACTGCTACGCTGCGTGTCGCGGGTTCGATCCCCGCACGGAACAAATATTTGTATGACCTGCAGATAATTGTTTCGGGTCTGGGTATTTGTGCATGTGACTTTATATGTTTGTGAACGCACCCACGATACAGGAGAAATTCCTAGTGTGGGGCAACGTTTTTAAAAAGAAAAAAAAAAATGCATAGTAAATATTTGTATAGGACTAAAAAACCTAATAAGATCACCGATCGAATAGTTTTTGGATGTTTTCATTGTAGTTTCACTTAGGTACACAAAATACGAGCAAAATAGTAGCTCATACTGTTTCATTATGAAAATAGTGGTAGCCAATCATTTTAGGACTAGGACTTCGCCCTTCTAGATCATCACTATAAAAGAGTCTCCCAAGTCCATCGATCTTTTAGAGCAGTTCTCGTGGCTATAGATGTAGATGCTTGTAACGTACTTAATGTGTGGGCTATAACGGCTATGTTCAGTTACATCCTTATCAAGGTTTTATTTCAATATAATAAATAGTTTGTCGATGAACATTTCCTTATCTCTAACATCTGTAGTATCTAAAGCTGTTTCTAGATGCTCAGAATGCGGGTACCTGAATAAAGCCATAAAATTATGGTCCCTTAGTGTATAACGGTATGTTTTTAAGTAGGTAGGTACTCCATAATATAATCTTTATCCATCAAATTCTTTCACAAAGTTTATGTCCAATTAGATATGTTTTACGACTGAATCCTTTTGCTCATAACATTATTTTTAAACTTATTTATATTTTCTCTATAAGTGAATTTGTAATTCTTGTGAGAAAATATTAATATCACTTACCGTAACTTAGAGTGAAGTCTTAGTAAAAAAATATGTCACAAAAGCAGACATTTCCTTAATATACATTAATATTTCCTTGTAAACAAATTGCAATTCATTATGCCATTATCTTCAACCAATAAGAAAACTATTAATTTCGATATGAAATTTTGTATGACTTTATTTACTGAATGAAAAAAATGCATGACTTAAGTTATGTAACACTTGTCAATATTTAAACCAACCCATTATCAATTTAGGAATTTGACACAGATTCCAAAGATGCAGTCCAAATATCAAGGTTTTTATTTTAATTGTATCTCCTACTGATTGAATTTCGAAGCTCATCTCAACTTCCATATTGAAATTCACTCGTTAAAACGAAGGCCACATTGTGTACCGGTCGAGTTCAGAAGGCAGACTTGCGAAATAAATGAACATTTAATATTATAATAACATGTTAAGTGACGAGTAAAATGGAAAGTCAGTTGATGCGGACATAGTACAGTCCCTTGTGGAACTCCACTAGAGGCTCTACAGAGACAATATTGTTTCGAAAATTAGTTTTGTAACTGTTATACATTTCGTATTAAAAGTCGTATAGTAACGTTACAACCAGTATATGGCTCAAATGTACCATTAATCAGCTACATTACATACCTGCTACGATCCTTTAATTCCTTACATACGACCAGGGGGCGCTTTATGGTTTATGCCTACCCCTATGGGAAAAAGGCATACGCTTTTTATTATGTGATATGCTTTTCTGATACTATCGTCTCTACAATATCTAATAACTGTTGTACCTTTCTTTTTCTTTACAACACTGATTAAAATATGTTAAAGAACAATAACATCACCTTGCCCTTTCGAATTCAGATCTTATCGTTACTGATCTTACTTTTAAATTTATCTGATTCATCAAATCATCTGTGGTTTTATTGAGACGAAATCAACCACCAAGTGTTTGAACACTAGTAAAAACATTGTTAGTAGTGACAAAGTCAGACAAAAGACTTCATTTATGCACAAAAACTAAAAGTCGTAAATCGTATACATTAAGGTGATTAACTAGATTCAGCAAAAAATATTAGTACGCACTAAATCAGAATTCCTTATTGTCTTGTCTTTAATTATGAATGATACTCACGTCTAACGAGCTCTAAAGCTTGCGCTCATCTCACAGATGTGATTAGAAAGTAGGGAAGTCTGCTAGAAACTGCATAAGAGTATGTAGACGATTAGCATTACATATCTCTTAAATCTGAGCAAACATCTTCGTAACGTCTAGAGTTCCTCCTATCTTAGTATGAACAAAGAAATGAATCATTAAATGAACGTCAAAATTCAACATTTTCCTGTAAACAGCCGGCATCCTTGCAATGTGATCAGCTAGGTCATCTACATCACTCATGTCGTGAAACTCGTAACCGATTCATATGCGCGGGAGCACGGAAGCGCGTGCGTGTTCCGAATTTAAACCAACAGCTGATGTAACGCTTGCATCCAAATCGGACTTATTTACATACCCACGAATTACGAAGTTTTAACATATAATTATGTACCTACAGTTGCCTTATTAATATTCGCACGCATTATAATAATATGTCTCCGATACATTCGTTTATTTTTAAATGTGGGAAGTGAAGGTCCATCTTGTATAACCAACCTGTAAATTAAGCACAACTTGTTTAAACAAGTGTTATACGTTAAATATTGATAAAGAGGCACCTTGGTTGATAGCAAACAGTTATACCTACTCCGTACAGAATTTGTTGTAGAGAAGACTGGTTCTTTACGTGCTGCCGGAACTCAGTTATACTATTGATGTTATTCAACTGAATATTGTGTGCTTGTAGAATCATGAAATATGTATGGATATCACGTATGTTTTTAATAGTTAATTTCTCAATTTCAGTGACCGGCTACGAGTCTGACCGCGAAGAGTGGAAGAGCAGCCGATCGCAGTTTTCAACGACGGCCTTCGACAGCCTCGCACGACCAACCAAGATGGCGATGGCGCTGACGCTACGGAAACCCCAAAGATTGGAACCAGTACCCCAGTATTACCGAATGCCCAGCGAGAAACCAAAACTAACGCCGATGCCATTTAGACCGAACAACTTCTTACAACGGCCGCCGCGGCTGCCACGACCAAACACAGACATGAAGAGGAACCTGTTGAACACAGACCACAGGAAATTCACGTCATTACAAAGCCTGGAATTACCCAAGAAGTTAAGCGAACCGAAGAAACAGCAGATGGATCCTAAGAAAACTAACTACACGAACATTTCACACAGAATAACTGGCTTGACGAATAAGTTAAGAGATTTGGGTAACCCTAGTAACACTATTGGTAGATTTAAAGCACAGTCTCACGGTGACGTGGCGAATCTGAAGCCAGTGTTGAAGATGAATGGTCACGACGGAGCAAAGAGGTCGGTAGTCAGGACCTGCAGCGCGGAACCACCAAAGAAAGTTACATTCAGCGCTTTTGCTACCGTCCAAGTCGTGTAGATGTTATTACTGATTTTAGTGCTAACTGGTCTGATTTCTCTAATTATCTATACTTATTCAGTAGCTCGTACTTCATCATCTCTTGTAGAGGTGAGTTGAATAAATTATTCTTATGAAATAGGGACAGGCTGGATTAAGCAGATATTAGTAAGATCAGGCAAAGTTAATCAATTGTATCTAACATATTAATCCAAGGACTGACTGATTATAAGAATATTATCCAATGTAACAATAGATTGTAGATATCGTCGGTCAAAGTTAATTTGTAATGTTTAAACAACGAGGAGGTCAGGCCGGGAATTATGTGTAAATATAATTTAAAATGGCGTTCCAAGTCATGAACGCGTAATTTAACGTTTAGTTTTTCGTAATTATTATCCTCTTCATTTTAAAGCTGCTTAAAGATTGCTAGTCTTCCAGTCTCTATTAATGAATTAACTGCTTTTGCTCTCCAGTATTTAATGCTTCTTGGATCTTAGATCCCATTCCGCGATTAAAATAATTAAAATATAGTTATTTATTAAAAGATAAATATTCAAGTATTATGTTATTCAACAATATATATATTACTTCAAATCCCATTATAATTCTGATAGCATTTGATTCTGATCTGACAGTTGAGAAAGATTAGTCAAGCCTGTCATGAAATGTCATAAATATTCGATTACGACAAAATTGACGAAAATTGTAACTTTAGATACAAATAAAAATGAAGTAATCGATTTAATGTGTTTCGCAAAAAAAATAGGGTCGACATGCAATCATAAAGTTTTGTTTAATTTTATGTTGATGGATGTTGATCGCATTCTGTGAACATTAAATTAACATAATTTGTTAAAATATTTCTGACAATTTTGTCATGATTGGACATTATGACCAAGCATATGCTCGCGCACATCAAGGCGCGCCGCATCGCAACGCAGAAATCCCTCTACATCACTTTCGTTCACTTTGTAGTTACTAACCGAACTATCGCACTCTACAGGTGAGCCTAAAGAGTATACCCTACAAACGACAGACTGGAAAGAATGAAATTAAATAAATAAATTCAGGACCACACTTTTTCTACATTTTTTGCACCCAGCAAACTTCATAACAGTTAAACTCATATGTTTGACTAACCATTCTACGGGTTAACCCTTGATATGTGGGTTAATCATTGAAATATTGCTGATTAACCAGGAAGAAACAGGAGACCGAGACCGACGTAGGCTATCTCTTGCATATATGCTATGCACTTTAATAAACTCTTTGCGTAAACCGGTTATTATAACCTGTTTTACCCTATAATGCGGGTTAACTTTAAGGGTTTTACCTTACCCAAAGACTTGGACTTGGACTCACTAGAGAATTAAGCATAATTCTGTAAAAACTGTCACTAAGCTATGAGATGAAAAAAATCTGACATTTCTGCTGTGTCCGACCTAAGCCCGTTTGCAGGCCCAGGTTGGCCGCTGTAGAAATAATCTGGCCAAATGGGGTATCATCGACCTGTCTCAAATACAATCCCAATGTGGGGGCTCCACACTGGCATTGTTTTCTGCACAGCTGCACCTTTCAGGATTTAAACCAAGTCAACGAAAGAGCTGCGCAGGTGGCTATATACTGGCGGGGTATTATTTGAGTCCGTCGACACGCAGAGAAAAAGAAAAGTCGAAATCTCTTTGGGTAGGCCTTACCGCGCGTTTTCCTAGGATTGCGATTTGCGATGCGTTGCGGCCCGATGTGGCTGAAATGTGCTCTTGCTCTTAAAGCATGTGTCTTACAACTCCCAAGTTCCTCCGTTGCGCTGATGTAATGAAATGCCACCAATCTTTGTGTGAGAGATTGCGGTCGGTCAGTTTCATGCAAACCGTGGTTATTCGACAAAAATATTTATTGTTATTTATTTATTCTTTACGAATATATATTATAGACAGTAACGACAATATAGGCTTCAATATTTTGATCGATGTTTTGTTCGAGTACGTCTATATTTAGTTCACTGCTTCTTCTAATATATTTCAAGAGTTAGTGAAAATACTATTTTCTGAACGTCCCTGTAAAGCGCAGTTTTCATTATTACCTACAATCCTTATTTTTTGTAGTTATTTTTTAAATGTAACATTTTTTTACTTTATGCAGAAGTTAATAATATCGTCTAAACCCATTTTTAATATGTTTGGTCTTAAAACATCACGACTTTTGACAATCTAACAACCGCGTGACCAGCTAAATTGTATTATTCCTTACTTTGAGTGTTTAGAAACTTAATATGATTACTGTCTAAAATTGAGTTTATTCTTAAAATAATTGAGTGACGGAAAATAATTATGTTATGTGGCATCCTAGTCGTTAAAATTTTTGAAAAAAAAACTATACCTTTTACTTATGTAACGGCAAGAAAAGCTTCAAGCTTTTTCTAAAGATTATCCTTATGTGATTTGATTCGATTTTAATGTTATTGACTTTGGTTTAAGAAGAAGCATATTTGTCAAACTTTGAATAGAAGTTTAATAATATTATGTGTATAGAAAAATACGTTATTTGAGTTATGTTTTAATAGTAATAAGATATCTTAAGTATGTTTAAATATCTTAGGTATAATTAGACTATGAATAATACTTAATATAATTCTTACTTGTAAAATTGTAACTAGGTACTGTAAGTATTATTATATGAATAAAAGTCATAACTAGTTTGGCATAATAATTATTCGCATTATTATAATTTCGAATAAGTTTTGTTTGTATTAATTATTGCGTGTGCATTAATAATAACACTGTTTGATTTATTTTGTTGTTACTACTTGTTTCTTTAGATTTTGTTTTGAAAATAATAAAATGTTTGTTTATCAAAAATAATTAATTCGTTTTTCTTTCCCCGGCTGCTGATTGGCTAAACCAGGGAGATGATTGTTGAAATTCTTGACACTCGTAAGTGAATATCATAACTGAAAACACCCCAAGAAGTATTACCTATTATGTAGATGTACCCACTAACTGGAAAATGTATTTCCTGATAGGGTACCTACAATAGAGCAAGTTATGATCAACTACAGAGTATTTGAGGTTTTTCCATCGTCTGCCTCAATGTAGAATTTATTTAAAATAGATTTGTCTCGTTTATATGTTTATCGTCGGGTAATGTCACAAGAAGGTAGACATGGCACATAAGCACCTAAATGAGTTTAATCAAATGTAACAAGACGAATGGTACAGCTGCTTAGCTGCTTATTAAACACACAAGAATCCAAACTCAAACTTGTACCCAATCGAGAGAGGATATTTTGAGTTGTGTACACAAAATATTTAACATTACATAACACTCTAGCAGACATAATAAAAGCATAAAACCATCTCTTTTACATTCAAATATTATCTCAAAACACAAACAATGACATAATTGTGTGATTAACAGCACTTGATTCGAATTTATTTAGACAAGTTATCATTTTAGATGACCAATGTCAGGGTTATCACATTTTTTATCGACAGCCATTAATCTTCAACACCAAATGGTCATTTTTATTTGCACTGAGAGAACTCTTAGCTTTGTCTCTTCCTTTTATATGAGATATGAAAGAGAGGTGCATAGATTGGTTCACGTAAGACCGATTGTGTGTAAAATCATATTCGTGTAATGCGATTTTCATGAAGTTTCGTACTTAGTGTTGTTGAAGCAGCCGTGCAAAAAGGTAGGTTTTTTAAATTATAATTTCACTCAATAGTTTAGGTACAGATAGCCTAGCACTGATAATTTGTAGATCTATTGATACAAAGACTTGACTAGGAGTTAGCATGTACTTATAGGTACTGACACTTACTTGATCAAAATTCAAATCAATCTATATAATATGATGACTTATATATAACTTACATAAGTTCGGTATTTTTTATACATCCAGTGGCAATATTATATGTTTGCTTCTTAGTAATAAGTCATGGTAAGTAAGTACCGAACAGAATTTATCTAAACTCCCAAGGTAGTCCCGATTACTTTTGAAAACCATAAATTCATATTCCACATTTTATTTTATTTTTCTTAAGATGATGTGCTAATTTATTATAATCTTCTCGTGGCAGTCACCATGTCGCTGGTAGCACAAGCATTTGAGGCGAGCAAGATTGTGCCGGATGTCATCCCGACACCCCCCACCGTCAACATTGAGGTAAGATCATGTTCAATCTTTCAGAGTATTTTTTTCAACCGACTTCCAAAAAGGAGGAGGTTCTCAATTCGTCTGTATGTTTTTTTTTTGTATGTTTGTTATCGCATATCTCAGTCATTAATGAACCGATTTTTAAAATATTTTTGTGTTCGAATAGGTATAATACTCCCGAGGTGGCCCCATTGTCACCAAATCAGGATCTGATGATGGGATCCCAGGGAAATCGAGGGCAACCCTTAAATTTTAAAGGCACATATGCTGTTTTTCATTTATTTTCTAAAGCTGTTTTTATATAGGTATCTGTATCAGAATGACACAAAAATCACTGGAATCTATGTAGAACAGATAGGTAACTAGAATTTTCGTTTAATTTGTGAACGTAAAAATCCACACAGATGTGGATTTTTGTAAAAATTGGATCTGTGTAAAAATGTCTGTCTAATAGGTTGGTAGGTAGGTAGGTACCTATATCTGATTTCTCTGCTCTTAGTGAGACCCTTCGTTTGATCCTTAGGTTTTTACAGGGTTGTTACTTATTAACTACAATATCGAGTTATTAGTATGCCTAATCCCTAGCGTCTGAATTTGTGGTCATATGTCTACAAATGTAGCAGTAGGTAAATAAATATAGTAGGTAGGTACTGTAGGTATATAAGTGCGTTGTGATAAATGAATTAAAATTACGAGACGCGGTAATCGAAAATAAAGATCGTAGACGAGATAATAGGTAATGTTGATTAATTATTATTTAATACAAATTATGTCATTTTTTCAGAAAAACGCGAAAATTTATTAAGAATCAATCAGTCATTCACTCATCATCATCTGCCTAGCCTTTTCCCAACTATGTTGGGGTCGGCTTCCAGTCTAACCGGATGCAGCTGAATACCAGTATTTTACATGGAGCGACTGCCTATCTGACCTCCACAACCCAGTTAATACTAGGTAATACGATACCCTTTGGTAAGACTGGTTGTCAGACTTTCAGGTCACTGACTACCTGTAACGACTGCCAAAGATCTATATATGGCAGCCGGGACCAACAGCTTAACGTGCTTTCCGAGGCACGGAGGAAACTCGGTATGTTGGGCGGTCACCCATCCACAGACCGACCTAGGCAAGCACAGCTTTACCTAAAGATCGACCCGAGTGGCAGTTCTTATTAAGCCACGAGCTCCTCTCCAATCAGTCATTCACTATGATAAGATAAAATAAATCAATTACACAATTATCTTAATGATTAACAACAAATCCTAAAGGTTCACTAGGTATATTTCTCGTAACGAGAACGATGAAATGGAACAAAAACATTGAAAGAAAACCTACTGAATTCAAGCGCAAGTTGTAGAGTGAAGATAGAGTCAGGAAGACTCTGCCATACAACATACTTACTATCAATAAATAATAAAAAAAAAAACAATTTAATTTATAGAAGATACAATAGGGTACCTATTTCACCAGAAAAATCTTATTAGTCCATCAGATAGATTTCCAAAAAATAATGGACACGTATTTTTTCTTTTTTCACGTAAACAAAAGATGAAGACGATACAGTGCTTCGAAAAGTCGTGTCAAGTCGTGTGACGTCACAAGGTTAGTACTGTTTTACCCACAAAGTGACGTTACAGGCCCCGACTCATGATCTATGACACGTTTTATTTGCGTCAATTTTTATTAATTTGATAAAACAAATAACACGTATCCATTTTTCGATAATATAACAGACGGACTTATTACTTTTTTTTTGTGAAATACCCTTTTCTATAAAGGTACGAACGAATGCGACGCATGATTCTACAGGTGAGAGTTTCCAATGTGAGTTGAACTACATATTTTATCAGCCAATAATAAAATTGATGTAGGTATTCACTATTACATATCCCACCTAATTATGTATATGTGTGTATGTATAGGACCTAATGACTGAAATAATAGCAGAAAAACAGAGATGAGAGGTACAAATAAATTCATTGATAAGCTGCGAGCAGAAGGTCGAATGTTATGCAGGCACAACCTACTATTATTGTAGAAATGCAGTGGAGCTTTCAAATTGATACGCGCTAACACGATAACATACCTGTATTTAATAAGTGGACTCGAACAATGGTGGTATGCGTGGAATTTGTACTATGAGTATAGATAATTAATAACGCTGGTGGGTTTGTATACATCCCTACCTACAGGACACGTTCACAGTTAGGGATAGTGTGCAGAGGAAATCTTCATATACTTGAAGATACCTTACCTCGTTCATTTACGCGCTGAGTTGATGAAGTACCATTATTTTGTCAGCCGTTATTGGATGCTCCACTGACTGTGGAAAATGGTCTACGATTAAATTGTTCATCATCTCCACTTCGTTGACTGAAACTGACTGTATGTACTCCAAAGTGGATCAGACTTTAGAGTGCTACTGAACTGAACCTTAACCTAAATCAGACATGAACTCATTCTTGATCCCGTCGGGGCTGCGGGTTATTCGCAAGAGATACCGTGGCCTCGCTCGACATAAAGGGCTAAGAAGGAACATGGGTGGTTTTTAGTCAGGAGAAGTCTGACACTCCCTTTCGCTCTGCCCAAAAGCGGGAGGAGTTATTTGATGATTTTCCACCCGCCAAAAAAAAAAAACTCATTCTTGTGGATTTCATTCTTCTTTCTTCGCCCTAACCCCTTTTCCGTCTAATACGTAAATGAATATTTCCAGTTGAAGTACCCCAGCGGCGTGATCGCGTCTCAGGGCAATGAGCTGACCCCCACACAGGTGAAGGAACAGCCCAGCGTGTCCTTCAACGCTGATGCCGACAGCTTCTACACGCTCATCTTCACAGGTTAGTAGCAAAGCTTCAAATCAAAATCAATCTTCAAAAATATTCAGTGGCGAATATGAGACAAGATTTGAGTAAGGGTTGATCACACCGAGTCGCGTGTGTATCTATCTATCATTGATATGATATACATAAATATATAGATACTTCTTCTTATATATATTTAGATAGGTACTTATAACTTAAATAACTACGATTTATTTTGTGATTTTATTCTACCACAACCTTAAAGTGGCCGATGCGGTTTGTGAATAAACTATGTTGATTTATATTTGCTACAAGTTCTCACTACTATCAAACTATTCTCTGCCTCCAGACCCCGACAACTACGACGGCCCCGAGCCAGTGTACCGCGAGTGGCACCACTGGCTGGTGGTGAACATCCCCGGCAGTGACGTCAGCCAGGGGGATGTGCTGTCAGGCTACATCGGCTCCGGCCCGCCAGAGGGCACCGGCATCCATAGATACGTGTACATCGTCTACAAGCAGCCTGGCAAGCTTAGCTTCGATGAGCAGGTCTTGACTAACAAGTGAGTATCTATTGTATTTACGTAACATCACGCCTGTTTCCCCAAAGAGTTAGGCAGAGCCCAGAGGTACGTGTAGTACCTACCTACACCCACATTTAGCCTGTATTAGGTCACGAGCCTATTGTAACTACCTTGTTACTCTAGTGATCGCTAGAGCTACTGCTCATAGTCATGGGTTAGAGGTATCCGCCTTCGGGAATTTTCATAGCATCCACCGAAAGGATGTGAATAATGTCAACTTTCCAAAATTGTATCAACACACTATGAAAACTTGAATTTAAAAAACCACATTCAACAAACATAATATTTTGAATTATCTTGTAATTTTGTGACCAGATCCATCGATGGTCGTGCCGCCTTCTCAACCAAGAAGTTCGCAGAGAAATACAACCTCGGAGCGCCTGTGGCCGGCAACTTCTACCGCGCTCAGTTCGACGACTATGTGCCGCTCTTGTACAAGAGTCTAGGCGTTTAGATCTGTGCTAGTAATGTCGTGTAAATAGTTAGTGTTTTTATAAATAAACTTGTGTTTAATGTATGTGGAGTTTCATTACAGTTTAAAAAAAAGGGTATAATTGTATCCTGAACTTTGATACCCTTCCTAACGATGTACGAAAAGCAGTCCGTTAATACAAACTCCTGATTATTTATGACAGCCTGCTACTTCATATCACGAATCGTTTTCTACCTTTTTTTTTTGGCGGGTGGAAAATCATAGATTAACCCCTCCCGCTCTTGGGCAGAGCGAAAGGGAGTGTCAGACTTCTATTGACTAAAAACCACCCATGTTCCTTCTTAGCCCTTCATGTCGAGGCCGCGGTATCTCTTGCGAACAACCCGCAGCCCCGACGGGCGTCGGCCCTTGCGGGGCCCCTTCCATGTTGCTGACATCTCTTTGAGGCGCGCGTGGATAATGAACGCGCCGTCGACACGGCCTGTCGTCGTCATAAGACGGACGGACGGCGAGCTAGCCCATTACTCACCATCCACAGGCCAGCGTCTACGGTGGCCGGAAGCCAACACGTGGCCCCCGACGCCCGGAGCGTCTCCCGCGGCGGCTGGGACGAGAGGTTCTCTCCCTCTCACGTTCCGCCACCTACTTCGCTAGCATCACTGCAGCAGAAGGAGGCGACGGCGTCCCATTCCTCCTCGCCCTGGACCATGGCTTATCGTTTTCTAGCTAACGTGTTATTATTACACTTCGAGTGTACGGCAAATGGCCTACAGATAGTTGTTCTGGGTCTGTTTGGTTTCAAGTATGTTTGTAAACGCACCCACGATACAGGAGAAATTAATAGTGGAGCAAAGTTTAACAAAAAAATGTGCTGTTGGACCAAGTTGATATTTTTTTTAAAGTTCTTAATAGTCCGAGTGATGTTTATAAGGGAAAGAAATGGATAAAACGAGTTTTTTCAAATTGTCGAGCAACTTCTGCTAGATGCTCGACAATTTGAAGAAACTTGATTTTCACAATACGTGTCAGCCAGTTTGTTCTAAATATAACGTGTTCTCCAATTTTATTTTCGACACATGCCAATATAGGTTATTCCTAAAATACGTGACAGTTCTGGTAGGTTATCCTAGCTGAGTACCTACCTAAGAACATTCAAATAACTTTATTAAGTGCCTATTGTTTGTTCAAATATAAATAAACTGGCGATTTTATAGCAAAACTAAAACCACAAGAAGATTTGTGGTTTATTGTAGGTATACCTACCTTCCTAACCTTACTGGTAGGAGGGCAATGCCTAAACAAATGAACATCACACGCCAATGCGATAATTTATTACGAAACTGTCCATTTATTTTCGAAAAATTGTCCTATTCCGTGTTACAATCCTTACATTTTCCTTATGCTTCGTCTAGATACCTATGACGCAGATGTAAATTGAACCTTTATAATTTAATTAGTGTGTCTGAATGGCACATTATCGGGTTTACTATCAATAACATAATTATGAACACTTACAATGGCCAACACAATTGTAGGTAATTTACCTACCTACAGCGTGTAGGTAATATAATTATTAGTATTAATATAGAAATTATAAAGGGCATGGTCATATGAACGGGGGGGTGTACCTACACTACCTACCATCAAACTGAACCACTTTCTCGGTGAGACTAACATCGTAATCGTAGAAAGATTATAGGCAATCCCATTCAAATGTCACACACACTACTGGATCCACCCATTGTTTTCCCAGGTCCCATGGAGAAAATTGTTCAGCTTTATGGTCTGGAGCACACATTTTCATATAGCTGTAGACCGCAAATATAATATGAAAGGAAGGACCTGAAATAGAAAATTTGGTTCCTACTTCCACTGGGAAAATTAAAGTTTTGATTAAATTCAAATAATTTTAATAAGGATTCATACAAAAATATTTTTAATCATCTACTAGTAAAACTACCTATCGAAGTCAGTAACCTTACTTCGATAAATTCGACGGGTCCTACGTATACTGGTTCAACCCGCAAATAGCAAAACTGTTTTTTCGCATCAAATGCCTTAAAATTTAATTTAATTCATTGTATCCTGTAAAAATTGTATTAATTTATCAAATAATTTCAGAGTTACAAACTTGTAAACTGGAGTAAGTGACATCATTTTTGTCAACGCGACTGCCTACAGTGATGCAAGTCACTTGAACCAGTATACGTTGCAGTGTTTGTCGCGACATGTGAGTGCAAGTGGACGTTACTCCAGTACGCGCAGCGACGTTCCAGGGTGTACGTCAAAAACTGGTCTAACTGTGTTACGTCTTAGGGCGGATTTTACCAGTTGCCCATTAAACGGAGTTTAAGAAAACTAAGTTCAAATTGATCGCGTTTACTTAAGCGTTCGATCTCGGTTCAAGCACAGATTGATTTTACCAGCCACATTTTGATCGCGTTTACGAAAACCAAGTTTACTGTCGACATGGAACGTAAACTCGCAAATTATTGCATTAACCATAGACAAAACTTGAAGTGACAGTTGGAAAAATAGCCGTCACGCGATAAAAAAATAAACAATAGTTTGACAATTACAATTTGTTACAATATTACAAAATTGTTCCTTAACAAAATGGAAAATTAGAAATCTGTTCTATTAATTTTCAATTGAAATATATTAAGACATCTCTTTAGATATATTTATTATTGGTAATTATAGTATTGAGTAACATTATTATACATTTATATTATCAATTTCAAGTTTAAAATAATAAAATCATATTTTGTTCCGGAAATTTAATTGTTAACTGGCAATACTAACCTCGCTTTTCGGGGAATTTTAATTTCTGTCATTATTACCGACCGGTGATACTTTCGTGTTGTGAGTAATTCGTATTTTGAAGATTGTTTGGATTTTTGAGCTACTGGTGACCACTGCTGTGTTGCGACTGGGTAATGGCATCAAAACGAAAACGAGACCCGACTTTCGCCGTGAGTGAAAAAAACACAATTATAGAGTTGGTGGAGAAATATTTCAACATAGTTGAAATAAAAAAACTGACTGTGTAACTATAAGGATGAAAAATCAACAGTGGCAAAAAATTGCCACTGAATTTAATGCTAGCTCGAATCTCCATCCCAGAGATTCTGGAGCCCTAAAAACATGCTGGGAAAATATGAAAAAAAGGGCGAAGCAAATAAACACCACGCGGAACCAATATCATTTGGGAACAGGTGAGTGCATACAAACTACTTGATAACCTTACATATGTACTTAGAAACTATGAGGTAGATATTTATTTTCTTTTTATGTTATAGGTGGAGGTCCCCCAAAAAAATTTGTTGAAGATCCGGCCACAGAACGTGTTTTGGAATTGATCCAATCAAGAGTGACCGGCTTTGTGAATCAATTTGATTCAGATGGTACTCTTGTTCTAGGTTGGTATTCATTATTAGTAAATAAATAAGCTTATTATAATTATGTTAGTAATACTGTGTAGATGTTGTGCTTATGTGCATTATTTTTCAGTAGCTGGTACCAGCACAGCAGAAGCTGATAACAGTACTGCAGAAGCTGAAGCCGAGGTTACCTTTACTAATGGTATGTGTTTACTATTTCTGAAATATTAGGTTTCTAGATTTCTTGTTTTTAAGTGGGAGGTTTAACTTGCTATGTTAATATGAAGAGATTACTTATTTTACTTGAATATGAGTACAGATTACACCTATCATTACAATGAATGAGCATGATTTGTTTGTACCTGCCTATGCAATAGACTGAAAGTAATACATAATATAGTTAAGATGTTAAAAGATGAATGTTTATTTTTCCAGAATGTCAATTTATAACAGAAGTTGTAACGGAGAGTGCTGATGCTGACACATTTACTGCTGTAAGTATGCAGAATCATAACTAAAAATATTTAGGTGTTTAAAATCGATCTCATCTACATAAATACTGTGAATAATAAATAATATAATTATAATAATTGGAAAAGCAATATTAAGAGAAATACAATAACAAACCACCAACTGTGTACTTAAATGTTAATAATATCACACTTCTATTCAGGATTGGTCACAATACAATCAGAGCATGTTGAGGGAGCCAATAAATCCTGTTCTGGGCCGGAGTCCCTCACCTGCTGTGGAACCAAGAGAGCCTGAGGCTCAAAATCTGCTAACCACAGTGCAGACTCCATTGAGGTTAGTAAATCTCAATCTCTACATATAGTCCTCCGTCAAGTCTGTATCTCTGTAGTAATAGAAACATAATCACAGACTTGTATGGTTTTCTCAGATGTATTTAATCTGTTTATATTTTCAGTGCCCCACGCTCGGCAACAACTACCTCTGCCAGGACCAGCCGTCGGAGGCCGGTTTTACGGCGGGACCAGGAGCAAAGTTTAAACACTGAACGAATAAAAACTCTGTTGACTGCAAATGCCAATGCTGAAGAGGAGCATAAACTAAACATAAAAATTTTACAGCTTCAAGAAGAAGCAGAAAAGGAAAAACTGAAGCAGGAAAAATTTAAAACTGAACAAGAAAAAATTAAACTAGAAATTTTAAAAATAGAATTAGATAAATTAAAACAATAGATTTTACAAAATATGTTGTTTTATTGTTATTTAACAATCATTCTTATACACATTTTAATTCAGTTATCTATAAATAATAAGGTACCTATGTACTAATTCTCAAAACTTAATATCAAACAAATTTATTTGGATTTATAATAATAAAAAATAAAAAAATTATAAAACCACTTGACATGCTGTTAAAAGTAAATTATAGTGGAATAGTCTATCTCCTTGCTTATTTTGCTATCTCTACATATTATAAGTCAAAGTCCACTGCTGCCAGTTTGTATATGTTTGCAATAATTTCAAAAACTACTGAACAGATTTTCATGAAGTTTCACCAACAAATAGTGTGATTCATGATGATGTCTCTGATATCCGTGTCTAGATGGGACGGGCAGCTAGTCTGAAATATAAAAAAGGTATTACTATATATCATTCTGTTCTATATGAACATTGTCCCATAGGATATTCTTTCCCTGACAAGACAGAGCTGGACGGTAGTTATTTTATCTCTGCATAGTATAAAATAAAGTAGCTTTCCTCAGACCTTATGCCTATGTCTTTAAAAGTAGGTACCTAATTAGCAGATATTGATGTGGATTTTAGCATTGGTTAGTCTTTCATGAAATGGCTTATCATATTAATCTAATTATTAATAGATTCAAAAAGGTCTTACTGTGCAAAATAGTTGGTCACAAATTCATTGCGCCTTCTATGATTTGGATTGGCTCTTTGTAGTCTTCCATCTCCATTTCCAGGATTTATATTTCCTTGATTTAAAATAGCATCCCAAGATCCTGGATTTATAACTTCGTTATCATTAGGTGGTGTTTCTTCACCACTTCGTCTGGCTATATTATGTAAAACAGTTGTGGCAATGATTATTGGAAATGAATGTTTTACTGCCACTCCTAAGCCAATGGCCATGGCTGGAAAACGTCTTTTCCAGACTCCAAATAGTCGCTCTACACAATTTCGGGTTCGGATATGAGATTCATTATATAAATTTTCAGCGTCAGTATTGCACTGTTCTAATAGAGTCATCATGTATTTGTTACATGCATAGCCTGCATCTCCAACAAGAACAGCATTACCATATTGTCCTTGTTCGAACAAAGCCCTTCTATAACAATTATTAAAAATATATGAGTCATGTGCGCTACCTGGCCATCGTGCAACTACATCAGTGAATTCTAATTTGGCGTTACAGATTGCTTGTATATTTAGCGAAAAATATTGTTTTCTGTTTCGGAAAATCTCAGGATGATCTCCACCTGGAAAAAAATTATTTAGTGTATTTTAATGTAATAACTAATATCTATTTGATAATGAATTTCAATATTGTTCTTAGACATGAAAATGAAAAAGCAACAACTAACCTGGTGATTTCATAAATTTCACATGAGTGCAATCTATAGCACCTACAACATGCGGAAATTTAGCTCTCTTATAAAATTCTACTTCTGTCTGACGGATCTCTTCTGGTAATTCTGGAAAATAAATGTGACGAGGTCGAAGTGCAGCAATAGCGGCACTGACTTTGTGCACAAATCTATGGGCAGTAGAAGTGCTGAATCCACATAAATCTGCTGCAGTCATTTGATAGCACCCTGTTGCGTAGAAGCGTAGGGCACACAGCAATTGATTGATGGGTGTTACACTGTTGTTTCTAAAAAACATACACATTAGGATTATAGTTAGATATCGGCATAATTATGTAAAAACTAACAGATTATGTACAAAATAGGACTTACATATTTGTAGGAAACTCTAGTTTGTTCTCAATAGACTCCAATAAATCTAGCACTGTGTGTTTCGTCAGACGAAATCTTGTTACAAAATCCATATCATCAAGGGTGTCAAAATGTTCTTCTCGCTCACGGATCCATCTTGGTCGGCGATGGCGAATAGTATTTTCATCGTTAGTTTCAAATGCAAGCGCTAAAGCCCTTTTCATGCTTATAATTTATTAATAAAAGCCGATTTCTTCGAAAATACCAATTCTTTCCACAACGTAAGACGATGACAGATGACGTAAGTATCATATACCTAAATCGCGTTTAAGCGCGTTAACCGTTGAAAATTGGGCGTTCAGAAATTAAACGAGTTTAAGCTCTAACTGAGTTTAGTTTGTGTTGGTAAAATCCAATTTGGGCTTTTGAACTCAGTTTAATGCCTAAACTGAGATTAGCTTGAAGTGATCGCGTTTAATTGAAATGATAAAATCGGCCCTTAGTTTACATATTCGATTGTTAAAGAAATGTTTTGATTTTAACCGACGAAATAAAAGCGTACATAACAAAATTGATTCCCTTCAAAATTAAAAAAATAAGGGTAGAAAAACAGGGGTTGATTGAGTTTTTCCTTCTGAATTTATAGTTGTCCGGTGTTGTCTTGGGCTCGGGTTGCAATAACAAAGTTTCCGCACTTGTATCAAAATGTAAACTCTATTGTCTCCACCAAACAAAACTTTACATTATTATATAGATGACGAATTTTCACATAGACGTTACAGGTAGTCAGTAGCTAAAAGTCTGACCATCAATCTTGCCTAGCGGAATGTACTAATTGTGTTGTGGAGGTTAACTAGGCAGTGTCTATCCATGTAAATTACTGGTATAAGTACAGCTGTATCCGGTTAGGCTGAAAGGCGACTCCAACATCAGAGAAAAGGATAGGGAAATAATAATGATGACTGATAGTGAGCTCACATGCCGCGTGGAAAGATTTTTACCTTTTTAAGTGTAACCTAGCGAGATACTACCATGAAACGTAGCCGTAGAACGTTTTTAACATTTTAAATATTTATTACCAACATCATAACACTCGTTAGAACGAATATAGAGCTCGTTGTATATTTGTGACCGCTGCTTGTGACGCGGACGGCGACGCGAGCGCCTGCGCCGAGTTGTTCGTACAGAATGGGCACATAGTCGTCCCACTGCGCGTAGTAGAAGTTGCCCGCGACGGGTCCACCCAAGTTGTACTTCCATGCGAATTTCTTAACTGAAAAGTGAGTACGGTTGGCCATCGACCTGGGAAGGGAAATATAGGTATTATATGAGTTGGATTTAAATAGGTCTCCTCGAAATAAAAGATAATAAAAGATACAAGATGGCAATGGAAGTAAACTGAAAAATTAGTTCCCCATAAACTATGAATGTTAGCTAATTATACATAGGTATTTTCTTCAACTGCCATAGTGTTCTTTGCCGAATAAGTACTTTGTGGTGAGATGGCGTTAAGGCTGCCTGTCCACTAAAGCGGAGCGAGGCGCGATTTTATACAATCATATTGGTCAATATTTCTCTGTTTCTCCGATCCGCAGCCTCGCTCCGCTTCAGCGGACAGGCAGCCTAAGTGTTTTGTGTTGTCGCTAATTGGTCGCTTTTCATTAAAATGAAAAACATTGCGCCCTCGCCGTGGATCTTTCAAGAAACAACCCCAACCGCTAGGTATACCACTGGTCAGTGTAGCTCCAATAGAGACAGACAGAGAAACATGCGACGCCGCACAGCTTACAATAGCTTACTATAGCAAAAAGTGTCGTGACAACTTTTCGTAAGAATTTTTTCCGTCTAGCCCCCTTTCACAACGCGCGATAAGGGACTTCGTTCCAATAAAACTCAGTAAATAGCTCTTAAAACTGTACAAAATTATGTTACCTGTATCCAGAATAAACTACTGACCTGTTTGTAAGTCTAGGTTCATCAAACACCAATCTGTAAGGCTCAGGTTGCTCGTAGACCAGGAACACATATCTGTGCAGGCCGGTGTCCTTGGCGGGGCCTGCGCCCACGTATTCTGCAACAGTGTCCCCTAAATCGACAGTGTTGCCGGGGACGTTCACAACCAACCAGTGAAGAAATTCGCCTAACGACGGGTTTTCGCGAGACGGCGCATCGGGATCTGGAAAAGTTGTTTTTTATTTTCCAGTTGTAATATAGGGTGTAAAAGTACCCTTAACGCAAACGAAGGGCACTTGTTCTCCCCACCACTGCGATATTTTTTTTGTTCTAGACTATACCTGGGAACCCCCTAGTTACGGAGATATTGGGGGTCAAAGTTCCAAATTTTTCACAGCTGTTTTTGTAAAGACTAGTTTTTCAGATTACCTCTATGACCCGTTCACTATTCAAAACATCCAATAGCATAATGTTTTAAGAGTGCTACATTGAGTTTTACCGTAAAATGTGAATTTTGACCCCAAAAAAAAAATCGTTTCCCAGCAAAAATTTTTGCGCAGGGGTACTTAGTTTGATGTACAGAATGCTTGGTTAACGGGTGTGTGATGGGTTGATTTACACCCTGTATAGTTATAAAATCCTGTACAAGTATTTGCTTTGCACATGTGGTATTCCCCAAAAACTTTTAGATTTTTGGTGATTTTTCAAAAACTGATCGAGCGTTTTCCATAACATTTAAATGGAACCTCTTGGAAAGTAGGTAGGTATACCCTTTGAAACAATAAGAAATTTTCCAAATCGGTTGAGACGTAATCGGTGAACAAAGAATAACAGATTAAAAAAGCTACGTTTCTTGACTAATTATGAAAATAGAGGGGGCGACCAAAATGACGGTACGGTAGGTAATGTTATTATATTATGATCAAGTGTTCCCTGTTCCCTAAACATGCACATGACGTCATAATTATGCGCCAATAAGGTAGGTGAAAAGTAACAATTCGTCAAGATTCAAGATGCTTTATTTGCATGAAATATGGGTTTGCATAAGGTCTTAAAAACAAAAGGTTTCACATATTTCGCTTACTATATTCAGCATGCAAACTTTAAATTAAATTAAAACACCTAGTACTCGTAATTTAGGTAGGGGTACCTCGTAAGATAAAACAATTAAAATAAATACAATATCTATATTGACAATTAAGAAAAATGATATATCGTCATTATTAACAATTACAAAAAATTATTAAGAATAATTAAAATATCATTATTGACAATAATATTCTGGGAATTTTTAAATAAATAAAGTAATAAAATTGAAAAACAAATAACAGAACTAAAAACATAAACACCTTTTTTTTTTGTTTTCCGGGTGGAAAATCATCAAATAACCCCTCCCGCTCTTGGGCAGAGCGAAAAGGAGTGTCAGACTTCTACTGACTTAAAACCACCCATGTTCCTTCTTAACCCTTCATGTCGAGGCCGCGGTATCAAGAGATACTGCGGGCTGGCTGCGGGTTGCGCCCGCAGCCCCGACGGGAAAACAAAAACACCTAACAATCAGTTACGACACTAACCAGTCATTACGAGCGTGTAAAACTTGGTAGGGGTGTGCCATTGTTCCTCGAGCGGGGTGACGTCCCATGTCACCTCAGGCGAGTCCTTGACGTGGGTTGGAGTCAAAATGTCGCCTGCGGTCAGCGCTGAGCTGTTGGGGTAAACCACCTGAAGTAAAGTTGAAATAAAAATCATCCAATCTGATAGTAAATAATTAACTGTATTTTTTTTAAAACAATAATTAAAACAAGAAAACTCAAAATAGTTCTATCCCATTACAATATTGTCACTAGAGTTGCCACGAATAGTGATTTGGCCGAATACCGAATATTCTGCAACGCTGTTGGCCGAAGCGCCGAATATTCGGCCGCCGAATATTCGGCACAAAGTACATGCTTGACGAGCGCGTAAAGAATAATACGACAAGACGCGTCGCGACCTGTCTCACACGAGCGCGGGCGGGCGTGCGGCCATTTGACTATTTGTTTCAATTGCGAGTAAATCACGTCACGGCACGCTTTGTCAGATCAATATAAAAAATAAATTAAATCAAACATTACCTACGATTTTGTAGAAAAGTTCGTTCGTTAGTTCTTTTTTTGATGAAAAGCTTGTTTTTATCCATTACAACTTACCGCTGATTAATTTTACTTATTAAAGTATTGTAATTTGTAATAAATACAAATCTTGAGTAATATGATGTGTCTGTTTTGTCCATGATTCGGTATTCGGTATTCGGCCGAATAGTACGTATTATTCGGCCTAATACCGAATACCAAAAAAAGTGGCCGAATAGGTCGAATACCGAATAGTAGCCGAATATTCGTGGCAACTCTAATTGTCACCTTTGACCTTTCGTCTTGTGAAAACAGTATGCTCCTTATGTACCTTTTTTTTGGGATGGTTGGAAATCATCAAATGACTCCTCCCGAAAGCTCAAAACTACCCATGTTTCTTCTTAGCCCTTTCCGTCGAGGCCGCGGTATCTCTGTCGAACAACCCGCAGCCCCGATGGGCTCCATAGGAAGGTACCTAAGACTAGTATAGAACACACATGTTTTACCATCGTGATATAAGAATAATATTAAAATATGTTTAACCGAAAGTTCAAAATCCCGACATCACGCCAGTAATCCCCGAGGAGTTAGGCAGAGCTGTACCTAATAGCACCCACTGACCCACACCCACATTTCTCTAGTTATGGTTAAGTCTGGAGTTGCTATACTTTGCCCGAGAATCGAACCCGGGACCACATGCTCAGCTGTCTTGCTTGCGGCCACTGGAACTAATGAGACAGATCATTTAATCAGTATTATTTACATTCAAAACAAATGCTCACAATAGATATAAATGAAAATGGGTTTTTTTTTTTTTTTGGAATTATGTTCAATTCAAGGCGTTTTGCTTCTTAAATGAACGACCGACATCGTAAAAATTTATAACTGCAGAAAGATAATTGGAACAAATATGAGCTCGAAAGGTTATCTCTTGGATATTTACATGTTTTTATGCCCCTTAGTGGGCACTTTCGTTATCTGTCTGGCTAAATATAAAAAAAGAATTTTAAGTTCTGTACATTGAGGTATAATGTACTAACTACGTACGTTCTGTATAAATAATTATACCTAGATAATTATACATAAATGTACGTGTACGGCATTAGTAATATAATAATCGCAAGAGCAGTTCACTACTACTATAAAAAATAATAACTTACAGACATAAGCCCAGCCGGCACGACGTCCAACACATCAGGAACTATCTTACTTCGTACAAAAGCCCGCTTTTCACTTGCTCCAAAGTTCTGAGCTGATATATATACAAAACTATTCACGAAAGCAACAGCCACTAAAAAACACAACCGACCCATCTTGATAACCAGACATTAAAGATAAAAGTAGGCTGAATCTTAAAATTATCTGTTTGTAAACCTACTTAATTCTATCTTTTACAAGCTTTTTGGTGATAAATGGTAATTATGAAAACGTAAACTTGAGATAAGTTACTTTGTTTTATTTATTTCATCACCTCTGCTCTCAAAAAAAGTAAAGAAAAACAACGTGAGGAAACCAGAACGTAGGTAGCACCAAAAAATCAAAGATAAACAATGTAACAACATCTAGCAACCTGCACTTGCCAAGGTAGTGGATTACTGCCCACTTTGTGTCTTTTTAACCGACTGCGGCGAAGCCCAAAGGAGACCGGAGGAGGTTTCCTCAGAAACTCGTATGTAGATAATTATTGTATCCATACTTCAGTTCAACCTTTCTCTTGTAAAGATCTTACAATGCCGGTCGTCCCTGCCAACGCTTTTCGCACAAGATTTGAAAAATAAAAAATGTAGGAATTCAACATTTTTAATGGTTCTTTTGAAGAAGTTTTACTATCATCACTCATGAGTAAAATATCAGAAAAAATGGGTTCAGGGAATAGGTCTTCGCCTATATGCCAAGTTGCTCGTAGAGGATGGGCACGTATTCGTCCCACTCCGCTTGGTAGAAGTTGCCGGCGATCGGGTCACCCAAGCTGTACTTTTCGGCGAAATTACCAATCGAGAAAAGCTCACGGTTTTCCGCAGACCTGTAAACAGTTGATTATCTAAATTGAAAGTGTGACTCTAGGATTTGTTTATTTGAAGTATTCAGATAAAGTCGATTCAGAAGATACCAAGATTAACATGCTCCGACTTGAAAGTTGTAGATTGCAGTTGGGGTTCAAAATGTCATCGAAGTAAAGGTGGGCATGACACCTATGATGCTTCTGGTATTGCAAATGTTTACAGGCAGAAGCAGCCATTCCCACCTAACTGGCTCAGTTGTGGAATTGTAGCACGAAGTATTAAAGAACATAATTATCAACTATCTAAGCTGTCTTGTACTAACCTGTTAGTAAGTCTAGGTTCATCAAACTCCAGTTTAGAAGGTTGTTGGTACACTAGAAACACATATCTGTGCAGGTCGCTGTTTAGTGAAGGTCCGGCGCCGACATACTCAGCGATAGTCTCCCCCGCATCGATGTCTGAGCCAGGGATGTTGCCAACTATCCAATGCAACCATTTGCGTGATGTCGGCAACACGCGAGAAGGGGCATCGGGGTCTGGAATTTTAATTTTGTTTTTTTTTGTTTTTTGTTTCAGCCAAAAGACGACCACTGCTGGACATAGGCCTTCCCAGGTCCTCGCCACTTTCACCAGGTCATCGGTCATAGTGGAAGGCCTTCCAACGCAACGTCGAAACGTCGCAACTGTTATAGCTTGCTTGGCAGAATATATAAAAAAAATATTTTGTCTTATTGACCAAGGGAGATAAGTAATACTTCAGCTCTGGGAGTGAAAAGGTACAAGTTGTGTTGCAATTAGGGCAAGTCAAGGATAAATAAACATTCGATATAAAACTAATCAGTCACTGCTGCGGTTTACTCATTTAGGTACATTGTACAGCTTGTTAGAGGAAGCATACAGCCATCGCACAAAAAGTACTTTTACACCCTATACCTATAGGGTGTAAAAGTACCCTTAATGCAAACGAAGGGTACTTGTTCTCCCCACCACTGCGATCATTTGTTTGTTCTAGACCATACCTGGGAACCCTGGGATATTGGGGGTCAAAGTTCCAAAATTTTCACAGCTGTTTTTGTAAATACTAGTTTTTCTGGTTCTAACTTTACTTAAATTACCTCCATGACCCGTTTACTATTCAAAGCATCCACAAGCACAATATTTTAAGAGTGCTACATTGAGTTTTACCGTAAAACGTGATTTTTGACCCCAAAAAAAAGTTGTATCCCATAAAAAAAATGTGCGTAGGGGTACTTAGTTTGATGTACAGAATGCTTGGTTGACGGCTATGTGATGGGTTGATTTACACCCTGTATATGAATGGTACCTATGTTCAGCTCTACTGGACTGAGAACGTTGCCTTCACCGCGTCTATAATGGATAACGAAAGGGTAAGTACTCGACGCAATACTAACCAGCCATCGCCACTGTGTAAAACTGGTTAGGGGAAGCATCCCACGAGAGGGAAGGGATGTCTTTCACCTCAGTTGGAGTCAGCACATTTCCTTCCTGAACGACCGCGCCGCTGGGATGCAGGACCTGCATTATTCGTTGATATATATGATTTAATATAAAGGTAGTGAAGTGAAGTAAAGTGGTATAGTTGGAGCCACTCCGTCGCAATTTCCTTCAAAGCGGCGCACAACGATGCTAGCATAGATAAAAAGGGGTAGGCAGCGCCTAACCTAGGTCATCGGACCACCTTGAGGGATTGCTATTTGAAGTGATGTTGGAGAATTAATATACAGTCGAAACCTCTTTAAATAGCAGTAAGAGGATATTCATGTAGATGGGGCGTACTATAGCTTTATACCTCTCCCACATAGAAGTAAGATGTAAATTACATAATTTCGAATCTATTTAGACAAAGCTTCAAAATTAGCATTGAACCTCACACCCCATGTGTTGAGGTCTAGACCCTATCATCACGTTTCTAAGCTTATAATATTCATTTTATTTAATGTAATTTTTATTACGTACCTACATACATAAAGTCACGCCTTTTACCCATGGGGGTAGGCAGAAACCACAGAACGCCACCTGCTACGATCCTTAAATCTTACGTAATACAACTTTCGCCTCGTCATGGGCATGATTATATAATAAGTAAATAACTTACAGTCAAATATCCCGCAGGTACAACGGACAACACATCCGGGATTATCTCATGTTCTAAATAGGCCGAACTGGACACCCCTTGACCAGCCACATAACTATTCACACACGCAACAAGAACTAGGATACACAACCGGCTCATCTTGACACTCAAATGTTTATCGTGACAAAACTGAGCTGTTGATGCAGGTATTTGTAATTTTAGTTTATACTAAATTATCTTTTTTGATGATAAAGAAATCACAATCTGATATTGATATTGTATCATTGGAATGCCTAATGTGAAAGTATTGGTGTCTGTTTGTTGGTTTTCTTTAGCTCTATAGATTCTACTGATGAACCAATATAGATGTATCTATGATTTGAACTCTTAGTCGGGAAATCATTTTCTTCCTGTGTTTGTTGCTTTCTTCTTGGGGTTGGCGCAACGTGTCCTTCTTCCGTTGGCCCCTGTCAGACGTCACGGCCTTGCATACATACGGATAATTTTCAAAAATCTCGGGAAAAGCGAAGTCTAGATAAGTCGCTCTTGTGATAAGTCGAAATCTATTGTGATAGGTCGAAAATTCGGTTGCAAATTCAGCTCCAAAATTTTAGAGATAAATACATACGAATCTGCAATTACTCTCAATTGTAATCACAAGTCTGTACGTTATTTCATTTTAATAAAAGATCGTTTTTTTTTCATGTTCTTGTTAGCTTATTTAGTAAACACTTCTTGGGGTTGCGCTACATCTATCAGCACAGAATCGCATTTTTTCACGCTCATAACGTTCATTTGCTAGTTTGATGTTGCGTTACCCTTTTTTATTTTTTTTTGGGGGGGTGGGAAATCATCAAATAACCCCTTCCGCTCTTGGGCAGAGCGAAAGGGAGTGTCAGACTTCTACTGACTAAAAACCACCCATGTTCCTTCTTCGCCCTTCATGTCGAGGCCTCGGTATCCCTTGCGGACAACCCGCAGCTTCGACAGGCGTCGGCCCTTGCGGGCCCCTTCCATGTTGCTGACATCTCTTTGAGGCGCGCGTGGAACACGAACGCGCCGTCGACACGGCCTGTCGTCGTCATTAGACGGACGGACGGCGAGCTTAGTGTTGCGTTACCCTTACACAGATTTTATGACGATAAATGAGGATCCTGGTAAGTACCGCGGGAGATGCTCCGGGCGTCGGGGGCCACGTGATGGCTTCCGGCCACCGTAGACGCGGGCCTGTGGACGGTGAGTGATGGGCTAGCTTTCCGTCCGTCCGTCTTATGACGACGACAGGCCGTGTCGACGGCGCGTTCGTACTCCACGCGCGCCTCAAAGAGATGTCAGCAAAATGGAAGGGGCCCGCAAGGGCCGACGCCCGTCGGGGCAGCGGGTTGTTCGCAAGAGATACCGCGGCCTCGACATAAAGGGCTAAGAAGGAACATGGGTGGTTTTCAGTCGGTAGAAGTCTGACACTCCCTTTCGCTCTGCCCAAGAGCGGGAGGGGTTATTTAATGATTTTCCACCCGCCAAAAAAAAAAAAAAGGATCCTGGTAAGTGGGTGATCAAATAATAAAACAACAGATACAGTGTATACCACTATAATAACCCCTGGCAGACAATTTAGAATCATCTACACACTTTCACTTACATACCTACTCATTATTAATGCTCCAGTCGTATCGCATGATATGATACTTACCACCCGACTAAGAACAAAATGTCTACTACGACCAACAAGGGGTCCCCAGCCCGAATCTTTTTGCCTTGGTCGAGTATAACACACATACTTACAAAAACAACATAACTGGGATAAAAATATAAGACCATTTTTAAAATAATTGCGTAAACCGTGCTTTCATTCACAAATATTACAGATTATTATATAAGTTTTCTTAAGGTCGGCGCAAATTGTTTCATGGTTTGATTAAATTTTACATAAGAGGAGCCAGGAGGCACAATAAATTGCGAGTTACCAGAATATTACAAAGTTGAAATAGAACTATGTTCCACATTCATTAGTATTAATGCAATGTTAAAGTTCTGAATAAAATACTTATTGATCTTTAACATACAAATACACAATTATATAGAATTAAAAAACCAAATCTAGACACATACTTTGTTGGATAAAACTTATTTTATTATGTCGGTAAAACCATCTCTAAAATTGATTTTCGGTTCTAATTTATACAATGGTGTTTAAAATGGGATAAAAAAACAATATTTAAAAACAATAAATGCTTATGCAATCCCAATACGACTCTTACACTAATAAAGGCAAACTCTGTACATACAGACTATATTGTCTTATAATACTTAATAATTCCCAAATCAAAGTATATTATTATTACCGGAGATAGTTGTTAATATGGAGGAGTAAACAAATGGAGTAATCAAAGAGAGATGACATCCAAATTCAAAAGCAGTCTTTAAAAATTAAACAAGTCCTGAGGACTAAAACAACTGACAATCGCTTTCAAAGTGTTTTGCTTTACTACAACGACTTTCAACAGGATTTACAATATGAGCACTTTCAGTGTGCAGTTGCGTTACATTGTTGCGGTACATTTGCGTTAGTTCGTTTTTTAATGTAAGTACCCCTAAATGATTACTCCATCAGTTCTCTCCTCTGTGTTTGTTAATCCTATATCATAATATGAGCACGCTGGAAATCGCTTAAGCGCCAAGTTGTTTGTAAAGGATGGGCACATAGTCGTCCCACTCGGCTTGGTAGAAGTTGCCCGCGATCGGGTCGCCCAAGTTGTACTTCTGGGCGAACTTGGCAATAGAGAACCCTCCACGATTATCGCCAGACCTGGAAAATTACAGATTTTTGTTAAAGTTTCGGCGGGTGGTTTCAGTACGTATAATAAGAAAGACTTGAGCTTTGGCGAGAAAGTGTTGCCCTCCCTACCCAACTCATTAGCGCTAACTGTACAAAATTTTCCACCTGGACACAAGTTCCCATGGCTGACCTGGAAGTCTTTGAATAGGTTCCGGCCGGACACAGCTTGGCTAAATTAAGGAAAAGCTATTCAGGTGGAGATTCATAGATGACTCTGCCTTTTAGTGTGAATATAAATAAGAAATGATGATCAGACATTATACTACGAGATGGCACTACTGGGATAAAAAGGTATTTTATGTCCCAGGTTATGGTCTACCTGTAATGCATGCAGCCATTAAAGCTTGTAAAGATCAGTTACTCTCCCAATCCTTGCTTCCTTATACTATATTAATATTATAAATGCGAAAGTAACTGTCTGTCTGTCGCGCTTTCACCCAAAACTACTGAACCGATTTAAATGTTTGGTACACAGATAGTCTAGAGCCTGAGAAAGGACATAGGACATACTTTTTAATGCGGAAAAAAGGTTGTTAGAGGTAGAAAAGGCAAAAAGATTAATTTTGATCGCGATAACCAATAAACGCGGGCGAAGCCGCGGCCTTCAGATAGTTTATAATAATGTATATAATAATATAGTACAGATACTAACTTGTTAGTAAGTCTAGGCTCATCAAACTCCAGCTTGCCGGGTTGCTGGTAGACGAGGAACACGTATCTGTGAAGACCAGTGCCCTGCGGGGGTCCGGAGCCCACATACTGCGACAAGGTCTCACCGGCCGCGACGTTGTTACCGGGAACGTTGCCGACCAACCAGTGGTGCCATTCGCGGAACTTCGGCTCGCTTCGGGAAGGTGCGTCGGGGTCTGGAATGTAGAACACGTGTGGTTAGTTTTGCCGCAAGCGCGACTGCCGAGCGTGGGGTCCTAGGTTTGATTCCCGGGTCGGGGAAAAAGTGCTATTGGATTTTTCAATAGAAATTTCCCAGTAGTGGGTGGGAGTTTGGAAGTAGGCGGTGTAATACCCCCGTGCCTCGTGCCGTCCTGCGCCTCATCTCTCTCCGGTCGTGTCGGATTGCCGTCCTATCAGACTATGAGAGGAAAAGAACACAGAGTGCACCTGTGCCTGCGTACACACTTGTGTACTATAATATCTCCCGCGCCGATGGCTAATCTCCGCCGAGGTCGGCCGCCGTGACCAAAAACGGTCAGGAGGACTATTATTTAAATTCTTGCTTTAGAAGGCCCTCGAAGTCTTAGAAGACTGGTTAGGTTATTGAGTGATACTTTTATCAACGCGAAATCAGCGTGCACCGATTACGTTTCCGTTGATTTGATGCAGATAGTTCGGCGCGGTGTCCAGTCACTTTGATTCGAGGCGTCCGAATCAAAACAAGGCGAATGACTTAATTTTCATATTTTATTTTATCAAAGAGGAACAACATACCTACAGCTACATTTTGGAACATTACAACATGATAACAAATAACTTAAATAATAATGTAGCCCACAGCGCTGTTCACAGATTACCATTATTGACTAAAACTTAAATTACTAGGAAAGAAGCTGTTCATGCAAGACAGTTAAAACATAAAATACAAATAAGAAAAAATAAATGACTATACCTATTAAATGACGAAAATGCTAAATGATTTGAATACAAATATTAATCAATCAATCAAAGGATTTAAGTGTCTCACAGTCTCTTACAAAAGGTTTTCATTGCATGAACATACAACTCTTTCGACATTTAGTGTGCCACTCCCTTGTGAACTGGACATCAATTAAATAGTAACAGCCAATATGCCTGCGATGGATTAATAGTGGGACTCTCCTCTGACCAAAAAGAAGACAACTGGTCCATGTTAGCAAGTGAGCCATTCATCATTACACACTGAAATGTCAATAATGTAGAACTGGAACAAATAAGCGCCTTCACCAAAACTCAAATTGAAATAAAATATGTAGAAGTTTTTTGTAATAAAAAAACAATATTTGATGAAGATTATAATAATTATCCCTATCTTTGTTTAAGAGAAGTGGCATGTGTCCCAACTATGGGAAAGTCACAGGGTGATTATGCTATGATTACGGCATGTCGTCATCAGTAGTTTGAAGTGTCAATTCACAACAACCAAACAATTTCTGCTCATAAATTGTTTGGTTAGGCATGTCCTGAATTAAGTCATTCAGGATATTACAAGCTAAAACGGAACACTTAATGAAATCTGAGACATATTACCTTGAAACCATGTAAGTACTTACCTCATAATTTCCCTGCTGATTCTTAAAAGTAAAAACAATTCTCTAGGAAAAGAAATGATTCCACAAGTTTGTCCTGCAATGTCTAACAAAAATGGCTGATTGGGCTAACTGATCACTTTGTGTCATATTAAATGTTTTCATAAACAGCAGCTTTATGTGAATTAGCATTATTTTTCAA
This sequence comes from Diarsia brunnea, assembly GCA_949774965.1. Classification (NCBI taxonomy): domain Eukaryota; kingdom Metazoa; phylum Arthropoda; class Insecta; order Lepidoptera; family Noctuidae; genus Diarsia; species Diarsia brunnea. The sequence continues at coordinate 4,557,058 of OX459016.1, read as the reverse complement.
TACTTACTTATTTATTTTAATTAAAACTTTATGAATAGGTAAAAACTGTATAAAGCGGACTTAATGCAATATTATCTGTTTATTTAAAATAATATGCTATATAATTTAATCAATCATTTTGATTAAATTGTTTAGATTAAATGAATTACTTATTTTCATAACACAATTCAATTATTACTTGGCGTTTAATTTAAATTAATATTCCAACAAAGCAATCAATCAACAAAGCAGTTTATGTTTATTAATAATATCCAAACTTTCTGCAACCGTAAAGCTTGACAAAAGGTGTTTCCATAACATTCGTTCTTTTCTCAAAATAATCCATAAATACTAAAAATGTTGAAATTCAATATTTTACGGGTAAAACCGCAACTAATTTGTTTTAATTTTATTTTCTACAGTAAAAAAAACACGTTTTTTAACAAAATATTCCATTTACTCGTTCCATGAGTTTGTTGCTACATATTAACGGCCACGCGGGTCGATCTACAGGTTAAACCGCGCATGTCTGGGTTGGCCCGTGGATGGATGACCACCCATTGCATACAGAGTACCCTCCGTGCCTCGAGAAGCACGTTAAGCCGTTGGTCCCAGCTGTCTTTTGTAGAATTGGACATTCCTTACAAGTCAGAGGCCCCAAAGTCTGAGAACCAGTCTTACCAAGAGCTATCGCATTACCTAGTACTAACTGGATTGTGGAGGTCAGATAGGCATTCGCTCTATGTAAAATACTGGTATTCGGTTGCATCCGATTAGAATGGCAGCCGACCCCAACTTGTTTGGAAAAAGGCTAGACAGATGATAATTCTATGCTCTCTACTGAGTACTTTGAAATCGATTTTCTTGAGACGCATAAACAGTGAGCAGGAAAACGGAAATAAGCTAATATACGAAGAAAGATGACACTGTCATAGGGAAAGTAATGGAAACTTCCCCTTTTTATGCGGATGGGAATTAGGAAGAAATAAAAAACCAAAACCGCTATCTCTTTCGAACACTCCCCCCCCGGCAGGCCTCGTCTCTTGCGTACCCCTTCCATTTTGCAGACATTTCTTTGAAAGGAAACTTACCATCAGACAAGTGTCATTTATTCACCCTATGACGTCAATGAAAAGGTAAGAACTGGATGTAGTACTAACCAGTCATGGCGACGGTGTACAGCTGGTCAGGAGATGCATCCCACGAGATTGCAGGGATGTCCTTCACCAGGGTGGGAGTCAGCACATTACCTTCATTCACTTCCGCACCGCTGGCGTATTTGACCTGTAACGAAATGGAATAAAATCATCAACTTAAGTTCATTATGTGTTTGTTGAATGTGCAATCAAATAAAGAAAACATTGTCTCAATTTGGATAAGTTTGGGGTCCAGGGTCAACTTCCAAATTAAAATCAAATTGATAAGAAGATTATCACTTAATTATTATTTATAATTTTTATCAAGTCTTAATTTTATTGTGTTGTGTCAGTGAAACGAATGCATGAAATATTTTTTATTGAAGACATTTTGGAACTAGAAAAATATTATTTATCGCTAAAAGCGACAAAACAATTAAAATCATTAAAATAATAACATACATAACATAACATCACGCCTACTATTAGGTACACCTCTGCCTAACCCTTTGGGGATTACAGGCGCGATGTTATGTAATGTATGTTATTGTTTTAATGGTGTTAATTGTTTTATCGTTTTAATTATTTTGTCTTGAGAATTTCGTTTGATGGAAGATGTAGATCTGGATTACTGATGATGTCTCGTACCTAATGGTGGACTCCGAAGGTGGGTATAGGATCTCATTGACGGCACCGAGTAGAACCATCGTGTTTGGACTCATTTGAAAGAGCTCGAGGAGGCTTTGGAGACTGATGATACTAGCTACCTGATGGTAGACTCCGAAGGTAAGTATAGGATCTCATTGATGGCACCACGTAGAACCGTCGTGTGTGGACTCATTTGAAAGAGCTCGAAGAGGCCTTGGAGACTGATGGTGCCATTTACCTGATGGTGGTCATTCTAGCTATATCCGTCACTGTGAACCGATAAGCACTTAGCTGGTCATCGTCAGACCTTCAAAATGTATCATGTAGTAGCATCCGTGCTCAATAAGATAAAAGCTGACAGCTGGAGCATTCTAACTATATCCGTCACTGAGAACCGATAATCACTTAGCTGGTCATCACCAGACCTTCATAATGTATCATGTAGTAGAATACGTGCTCAGATAGATAAAATTTGAAAGCTAGGTCATTCTAACTACATCAGTCACTGAGAACCGATAAGCACTTAGGTGGTCATCGTCAGACCTTCAAAATGTATCATGTAGTAGCATTCGTGCTCAGTTAGCTGAATGCTGGAGCATTCTGACTATTTCCGTGACTGAGAAGCGATAAGCAGTTACCTGGTCTTTATCAGACCTAAAGAATGTATCGTAGGAGTACCTGTGCTCAGTGAAATAACTAATGAAAGCTAGGTTATTACTTCATTAGTCAAAGTGTATAATTTATTATTTTATTCATACATTATGATGTAGGTACTCCAAGAGAAACAAAATATGTTAGGCAAATACGATGACCACTCTGCGACACATTTCTGTTCTTTGGTACGTTTTTCTGTAGTACAGTCGTTTGCCGGTAGGGGCCGAAAAATAAACAAAAGCCAGTACAGAGGTCAAATCGTCAAAGTCATCCACTGCTGTGATCCCCTTAACGTACGGTACACCTTACTCAATTTTTAGTTCAAATAGTTTTTAGTTATATTTGCATAATAATGGCTGAATATGAGAATCCTAAAAAACCTATAGATCGAATTTCTGGCACATAACTTAATATAGCAATGGAAAGAAAGGGGTTCATGCCTATACATAGGTGTGTCTTCTACACTAATATTATAAAGAGGAAAGATTTATTTTTTTGTGTGTGTGTATGTTTGTAATGAATAAACTTAACTACTGGACAGATTTGAAAAATTCTTTCACCGTTGGGAAGCTGCACTATCCCCGGGTGACATAGGCTACTTTTTATTCCTGTATTCCAACGGGGACGGGAACTACGTGGGTGACCCGACAGGGTATATAATTGATTCTATGTTTTAACATACCAACTGTTACATGTACAGTCACATTATGGAATGCAATAAAGTATTGAGTATTGACGTCCACTAGTTTATCATATAATTGTTACACCTACCTATTACATGATTATGCTTTCTCATCATGAGTGAACAAATGGGATAATGAAGGTAATTCCACATCTAGCCTTTGTAAACACATGTTCAACACTAATGAGGTGGATGTGAGATAATTCACATTATAGTACATCATTCTAAACTAGTGTTCATCATCATCATAATAGCTAACAAGGTTGTTTTATCTGTGACACTTTTATACCAGATAAATAAATCTGCACTTTTTGTTAAGTACCATATTATCATTTGCGAAAAACAAATATATATTTTGTGATTATGAATTTATGATGGATGATAAGTTCTGAATGTAATCGTTCATGTAGTTGATCTAAGTGCATAGTAACAATAATGGTACAGTTTTCATAAGGTCTTCTATGGTTAGTTTTAAATACTTAAAGAACCCGTCCAGAAACTAACAAATGCCTTTGTAAGAAATATTCGCTACACTGCTGGGACACAGGTCTCTTGCCTGTCTGTCTGTCTCAGGAACGTTACAGGTTGATTACACTTGTATCCTGACAGGAAGAATTATAATTAAGACAAAATGCATGACTTGAATAAAGAAACAGCATCCTATATATGAATATTATTTTGGATTACCTAAATAATCTTTTATCTTAAAGGTCCTAATTATTAGGACCTTTAAGATTCTGGAAATATGAAATAAATGGAAATATGGAATAAATTCTGGAAATATGAAAACCTTGATAAAGTTAACAGGTACTATAGTATCTATACTACATTACTTGCTAATTATATCGTAGTACCTGTCAAGTACGTCATATCCGGCTAACTCTAATGACTTTTATTCTGTTTCCCTAATAATAGGTAGATACCGTAGATAGATGTTTACCTCTGTAAACAACGTGTCCAATTTATCACGATATATAGAGATAATGATACGTTACTATGTCCAAATGTACCTTATGTTATTACCATCTTTGCTAACAAGGTTGTTAGGTTAAAAATAGATAGTATCATATTATCGGCCAAACTAGTTTCTCTTAGGCCAAAGAGCGAGGGAAGCGAGCTCGGGACTAGAGCCAATCCGACTAGCTGCAAACTGAAATACAAGCTACGCCCAATGGGGCTACGCCTACGACGATAACGCCAATTTGGCCTGTAATCGGGTTTGGCCGGTAACAGGACCAACTAGTTTGGCCGGTAAAATAGATGGGCCGGGAATACCGATTTTAATTTATAGTCAGTAGTCTTTGAAGATTTTAAAAAACCTTTTTACAAGAATTGTCCAAAAAAGAAATCAAGAAATGCCCAAGGCATTAAGTCCGCCTCTGTACGATTTTTGTGCATAAAGTTTTAATAAATAAATAAATTGTATCGACAATACTGATTATTGTCAATATAGATTGCTTTCACTGAAGTTACTACTTACAATTCTTAGATAAACATGGTTCTTATCTAAGAGACGTATGATGACGTATCGTTGAAATAAATGAAGACTTGACTTGGATTTTTCTCGAGATTCGAGATAGGCTCGGAAGCCTTGAATGCAAGCATTTGAGATTAGGAAACAATTTCAACTTTACGAAACAATGCTTAGTTTGCATGCTAAATAGTTGTCAGTCACTCATTGTTATATTGTTGTCCGAGTGTCGTGGAAATTAAGGTAATGATGATAATAACGGATACGGGTGTTATTCATTCAATCAGGTAACTTAGGAGTCAGCTTGGAGCGTTGGAGGAGTTTTGGCCTAGTGGCAGAGCATGAGCTGATTATGTAATGCAATAAGTTAACATACATACCCACTCTCAGCAAGTTTTTCAAGTAACATAAGAAGACACTAGTCCAATTTAAATGAATACCACTTGGCCGAATGGGGGGTCGTAGACTCACACAATTTGAGCTAATATTATACAAAACATACCCACTTACTAGGTCCCTAGTGTGCTTACAACTTCACTTTTGAGTAGTTTTGAGGACATAATGTACGCCACTGACGCTGTTCTGTCGTGTGGAAAAGGACGTCAACTAGCGGACGAGTCAAGACAATAGGTTTAGCAGATTTCCTGTGTCGTCATTATTATGTCAACTTTCATCGAGTTAGCTGCGGCTCGTCAATTGACTATCGAGTTTCTAACGGATCCAGCTAGTGTCTTTTCGTCATCTTTACAATAAATTGTTGTTATTTCTACTAGACAGACCATTAATATTTTATTTTCTTTTTTACTGAATAGTTACAATATAACTCGTCAGTAACTTACAAGTTTAAAATGTAATTAATGTTTAAGTATATCGGAAAAGTGACCCTTTAGAAGATATTCTCTACATAGTCCAGTCAAATTGGAGGTTCACCTCAGAATTTGAGGTACCCAGCTATAAAATCGTATAAACGTATTTTGGCCTGGATTTTGATGTACTTATATGTTGGTCGTTGGTCTTTAAGTTAACCATACCAAATTGTAGAAGCAAAACTGCATTGTTTCTGTCTGACATTTAGGTATAACTGGTTTGATAACAACATGGGACAGAGAATTTATAATGAAACAAGAATGTTATCAAATAGTTCTTTTGCAAAATTATACGATATTAATTGATTAATTTATATTGCAAATAAAATTAGGTAACATTTTTTATGTGAGAGCGACAGACTAGCTTTTGGTTTGAGTATAAAAAAAATGTTTTAACATCACTAACCTAAATGAATCATTTTTTGGTAATTAAGTTTATTTAATGCTGCTAGATTACATTTAGATAGTAATTTCTGTCAGTGGTTTTAAAACAATTTGTATCAAGTTTATGTAATCGTTTGTATAAAACGATTACAAAATGCACAAAAGATAATGTTTTGCAAAAAGTCTGTTTTTATAACAATTTCAGTAAGTATAGTATTCTATTGTAGCGATTACGAAAAAATTACCTAGTGCGAGCATGCAAGTGTGTAGTTATGAATGATGGCGTCGCAAGACTTGTTAGATAATTTACGAAAAATAAATGTCAAGGATCTACTTCAGAAGTTAATCAAATCATAAGTCATTCATTCAAACTAGGCTTATAATCAGCACTTTTCGATCGTCAAAATTAACTTTACTTATTTACAAGAGACAGTCCCCCAAAACGCCTACCCTTCGACACTTTCTAGTGTTTTAGCTGGAAAGAAGAAGTGATGAGTCGAATATGCTTTAGTAAATTCCATAATTTTTCTATAGTCACAATTCATGATATTCAGAGCTGAGTGAGGTCATTCGTATGCATCTGACCTTGAAGCATATCTTCATTCATCATCTGCGTAGCCTTTTCACGACTATCTGTGTTAAGCTCGGCTTCCAGTCTAACTGGATGCAGCTGAATGAATACCAGTATTCTACAGCGAGCGACTGTCTATCTGAACTCCACAACCCAGTTAGTACTGGGTAATACGATGCCCGGGACCCCTGGGTAAGACTGGTTGTCAGACTTTCGGGCCACTAACGACCTATAACGACTGTCAAAGATAGGTAGATACAAATGACAGCCGGGACCAGTGGATTCATGTGCTTTCAAAGGCACGAAGGAAAATCGGTATGTACCTAATGGATGGTCAACCACACACAGGTCAACTTTGGCCCGCGCTCCCTAACTAGATCGACCTGGGCGGCTGGTATTATTTAGCCACGAGCTATCTTCATTATAAAGCTAAAATAACACTACTGACCTGCTTAAATAACACTACCTATTGAAAAGGCCAAGTAACATTACTAAAATAGTTACGGAGTATTGTCATCTCACTGACTTTTTATATAAGTGACTAATAATAATTGTGACTTGAAATTGTAAATTAAATTGATTCAGGTTTGAACTTGGAAGCGGACCCTGGACTAAATTAGGAACTGAGATAACTTTTAAAAACTTCTTCACAGAAGTCTTTATATAGGTACTTAACAATTTTGATCGCGACTGTACTTAAATCGGAACCACCACTACTTTAGTTAGTAACGTACGTTACCAACAAATATTTTATCAAGTTACGTATTTTTTTAAATCTCCCAGAATAAGAGCTGGACAGAACTACACAGGTAATCTAGGTGACTAGGTCACACCTACTAAAGACGGACAGTCACAACATAACTTTCTCAAAGTGTAGGTAAGCAACAATCAATTTAACATGAGAATTTACAATACTGAATTCTTATGAATACCTGCTCGATCGTTATCTTGCTAAGTATAATAAAAAGGTTTTAATACTTACGGTTGCCAACGCAGTGGGCGCTTTGGATACGACATCGGGCACCACCTGGTTCACTTCAAAACTCTTCGCGACGCTCGACATGGTTCTCGCAAACACCCTAAAATTGACCATAGTGCCGTCTGCTATTAACAAAACAATCGCACATCTCAATATTCGCGCCATCTTCAAAATTAGGACAACACATAAACAAAAAAAAGTTTTTTTTTTATTCGTGTGGTGGCGACGGACAATGTTTGCGTGCGGCAAGTGACTGGCCTCTGTGTACCTTTTCTGCTAGCTACTGGTTATATAAAGTGCTACTCCACCTACGAGTTTCAATATTATGATGGTGGGGTACAGGTGAGGAAAGAAATGTTTCTTTTTACAGTTTTAGATTTAACTAAAGTGACGTGTTTGAGAAAATTAGTGGTTGATTGTGAAGTAAATAGTTTTTGAGCCCTAGAATTATATTTTCATCTATCTATAACGAGCCTACTAATTATTATAATATTTCTGTCCAGAAAGAAGTAGGTAGGTGGAAACTAGAAAGGTTTATTTACTTAGGTATCTTAACTACTTAATACATAAATTGATCATATACTACTTTAATTAGAGTACCTAAAACATCTAACTTATTTTTTCAAGTACTTATCCATAAGTACCGAAATAAAATAAAAATGTTAACAACTAAAAAAAGAAAAAAGTGTAAATTACCCCACAAGTAAAAGTATTGATTTAAAGATATTACTTTAATATAAAACACCAATAGTGAATAAAAATTAGTCAAAAAGAAAAAAATTGAATTAAGATTTAATTTTCTTCAAGACACTTCTGCAAGCAAGTGTACCTAACCTCAGTTGACAAACATCGTGCTACCTAGCTTGACTGGAGAGGTGTGTGTGCCTGTACCTTTTCACTAAAAGTATACTTGCACATAACTGTATGGAAGTCAACGTCATTGTCATGGCCAGTCTGCATATAAACCAAGTGGTGGCTCTCATCATTCATTGACACACATTCATAGAATCTACACATTTGACTCAATTGATTTTGCAGTACAGCAATCCTGTGAGGGCACAGGGTTTGTGTATTACTAACTGTGTCATGCAATAGTGATGCAGACCTACTAACCAGAATTTTGTACACGTAAGCAATTCAATGGCTAAATAAATATGCAGCTAGTGGTAGTTTTATGATACTTTATTTGTGGCCGCTTTGTTTTTTCTACAGAAAGAATCTAGTAAGTATATCAAACTAAAAAACTTATAAAATACTTAAAACGTTGTCAGGCTCTAGCTAGACTATCTGTGTACCAAATGTCATTTAAAATAGTTCAGTAGTTTTGGTGTAAAAGCGCAACAGACAGACAGAGTTACTTGCGCATTTATAATATTAGTAAGGATTATTTCTGCATTTTTTTAACTTAAACTTTTTCTTGTCACCAGTAGCAGTTGTTTTGCTTGTTTCAAGTTTTAGATCAACCCCCTTACAAAAGAATGAATAAAAACAATGTGGCTGAACAGTCTATTAGTTTTTGAAAACCATACCTTAGTCAATCCACTGACCAAATCATCATATTTTTTTTTATTGGAGGTGGAGGAGGAGCACCTGCATAAACTGTAAAATGGCATTTATGTCTATTTTTAGTACAAGACACCAAAAACTCCAAAAAAGCATACTTAATTTTAATTTCTTGTGCATGAAATCACATCACATTATCACACTTCACACTAATATTTTAAAGGCGGAAGTTTGTGAGTGTGTTGTTACTCTTTCACGCATATACTGAACGGATTTGGATAAAATTTGGTACACAGATAGTTTATAACCTGGATTATATCTTCCCGTGGGATAATATTCGAGTTGTAGCGGGCGAAGCCGCTGGCACAAGCTAGTTAGTATATACACACTATTAGGTACACCTCTGCCTCTAACCCTTCGGGAATTACGGGCGTGATGTTATGTTATGTGTGTGAAATGTTAACGATAATCATCTTGATTACCTCCTGGCTGAAGTTGTTAACAAAATGCTCTCATTTAATTATTTGATTTCAAGTGGTGCACTGTACCTAGCTACAATTGATTCTATATGTAATTGATTTCTTATTTTCTATTCTACGCTGTTCATTATCATAAACGCTATGAGTTACGTAACGGAATAAATAAATATAAACCTAAATACACAGCTTAGCCGGCGGCATGCAACCAAACTATTTGCCCTACTAATTTACTGTTTTGTCTAGTGTGAAACAATATAAATACTTGACAGGAAACAACAAAAGTTGGTGCACATCTTACCTGGGTCTCAATATAAACAAGAGTCAACGAAATGTGAGTTAATCCGAAAAAATACTTTTCGGAATGACAAAACGTAGAGCACGTTAGCTGACAGCCGGCAATAATAGCAAATAATAGCAGGATTAGTAGGGTTGCCACTTTGCCAGTAACATTATACCGTACAAAGTCCAATGGGTCCAATTATTTATACAAAAGCTAATCTAAAACAGGATTTTATTAAAATAGGTGGGTACCTAGGTACTAATAAAAAAAAGCCAGCACCATAATTCAGTATAGTTATAAAAATATCGAGTTTCAGCGAAATGTGGTGCTATATTTTTACGAAAATCTGTCGGATAGAAACATCAAGTTTAGGTAGGTACTTGAGTTTGAGTTATCGTGCCCAACGTGGTGAAAGGATTAGTTAGCTAGACTCAGACTACGTTACCGAGTGCTAGCTGTCCAGCGTGCGTTATGTCATGTATGGATAGAGGATAAATAGACGAACAAAAAATGTCCAGTAACACGGTACCTCAATGTGTCACGTTACCAAGATATTTGGAGGTAAAGTTCAACAAATGAGTATGTACAACGACAATCATTAAAATTAGACTTAATACGTGCATTAGGCGGTATAGTGTATCCAAATAATCATTCCCAGGTTGATTATTATGCGCACGAGAAAATCGTTGCGCATCGCAATGAAACGCTATGTTATGTTGTCGACTCGAAAAGAAGATCATCTTCCTTTTCTTGTATTCAATTAATACAAAGCAACTGTTAGCGAGAAGTAAAATACTATAGGTACCTGCCTAACGGACTGCCATTCAGAATTTTTAAATGACTTATTAATTATACAGATTTTATACCTTATACAATTTAGCAGCCCTGAATAACAGACAAGTTTTGATTGACAAGTTTTATTTATCTGTGAATCGCGTCAGGCTGATATGCACAGGCACTGTAAGCACTTTAGTTCCATTTAAAGTTTATGATAAAAAGATGATATTAGGCAAATCAATCGGTTACTAATAAAAATACACTAAAATACACAATGACAATTAATGCTTAGGCAGTCAGTGTGGTCAAAGATAAATTTCAGGATTTAAAATATTAGGTACCTAGGTATACCTACTTAATATTATTTAAGGGTAAGCTTATGGTCGAGGTCGATGGGCAGGAAATACACGATGACGACGAATATTTACGTTAGTTTCCTTCAACAACGCGCAACAACAGTCGCGTTCAAAATACTTGGAGGAGCTACTGGTCCGTGGAGTCGTATTGAAGGGTGAACTTCCTATCTCACTGAAACCAACTGAAACGCAAGCTCGGCGACATTTGTGTATCCTGCCTATCCTAACTTTTGGCGCACAGACTTGGTATTTGACGGAAGCTCAGAAGTTCAAACTCTAGGTTTGCCAAAGAGCGATGGAGCGTAGCATTTTAAACATTAAAATCAACGATCGAATCTGTGCTGTAAAGTCACATTTGTTACGGTCACGAATCCTATTATATTTAACATGCAAGCTGACACTCACCGGCAAATTGCAAAAAAAGCTAAGAATTTCGCGGGTTACCCTTTTTATTTTTGCAGGTGGAAAATCATCAAATAACCCCTCCCGCTCTTTGGCAGAGCTAAAGGGAGTGTCAGACTTCTACTGAATAAAAACTACCCATGTTCCTTCATAACCCTTTATATCGGGGTCGCGGTATTTCTTTCATACAACCCGCAGCCCCGATGGGAAGTGTACCTACCTACCTAGTCTTACATCCACATTCCGAAAGTTATACCTATTTAAGTCCTATGTAATAAAAGGCGAGCCTATAGCTAACTTATGTTATATTTTGCATGGAGATGTCAGTAAATGGAAAGGTCTACAAGGGCGTCGCCTGCCGGGGCTGCGGTTCTGTTTGAAAGAGATACCGCGGACTTGCATAGCTATTCACAAGCAATCGAATCGAACTTGACACTTTTTCGAGTAATACATTTTTGGATCGAACGATTGGCAAATGCTATTCACAGATTAAATCGACATGGTAGTACATAAACAATCGTGGTGAATAATTTTAAGTAGTCAATAAATTATCTTTGTTGAGTATTTCTATAAGTTTGACTATACATTGTAGTGAATTTCCGTCGAGTAACTAAACATATGAATCGTATAAAAGCAAAAGCTGCAATATCCATTTGCAACAAATCATGGCAAAACAAAAAATTGTTGTATAGTGCAAAATAAAGCTGAATTGGATCGAAACTCTGTTTAATATAATTAAATACATTACTGGGTATATATTGAAGGTATTTAATCAATCTTTATCTGGATAATATTTAATAAAAATACAAAACTTAAATGGATTTTGCTGTTTTTGTACTTGACATTTGGATCTTGCTGTATTTGAATTTCACTTCAAAGGATTTTGCTGTGTTTGCAAAAAAAACTAAATATTAGATAGATATAAAAAATAATAAACTAATATTTAAGTAACACTGTAGTTATTGAATATTAAATAGATATAAAAAAAATGCTAACAAGATCAAACCACAAGGACCAAGATAATTTATTTGATCACATTAACTAACAGTAGGTACATACAAACCTTGTTACTTTGGCCAAATTTCTCCTCCACTTTTCGGGTTGAGCTATACGTTTTCTAGCCGAACTATTATCAACAGGTACAGGGGAACAATCCATAATTACGATATACCACTTTTTTCCGACAAAACTTAAAAACTATTTAAAAATTTCGAGAATTTACGGAGCGAGGTTTCGCGTTCACAACAATCGACGCCATATAAAACCGTGCCGCTTGATGCGCTCTGATTGGCTGATTAGGATATTGCTGCCTATGCACTTGTCAAACATGGATCTTGCTGTGTTTGCAACAAACCGTATTTTTTGTAGCTGTTTTACTACGGGATATTGCTGTCTTAGGAGTATTATGAATTACGAAACGTGTTGAAGATATTGCTACATTTATCGCGCCATCGAAATGTCAATTTCAAAATTATGTGGATATTGCTGGTTTTGCTTTTATACGATTCATATAATTAGAAACAATTTAAAAATGATTTTATTTTTAAATGGATACGAAACGACCATTGACTTATATATTACTGCGTAAGGACTGGGCGGACCGCATGTTACAATAACGCTAACGGAACGGAACTTGGTCCTAAAACGGTCTTTCCTAAGCCGAAGTGAACTAGTCCACGATCGGCTCTCTTCGGGTGCGGTCGTAAATTTTATTAAAAGCTTTATTTATGTACTTTATACCTCAAAAATACCACGCCGCTTATACAAGGTTACGTTAACGAGCAGACTACACCGATTCTCTGTATGGCGAACGCGTCGAGCAAATGTTCGGACGACCGTATCTTTAGTCTGTTTTTCTAACAATGGAAACGAATCTTGTTTATAGCATAGTACAAATTGGCGTCGTTATTCTGATTCGATTGCACTTCCGATAGCAAATAGCTGTCGGCAGGATTGGTATTCTTCTTCGGTTTCGTGAATAGCGAATTTCGATAATAAGATCGATCGATTGGATATGACGTACACTCGAGTAGTTGTGAACAGCTATGCTGGAACACAAAGAGAACGAACATGATAGAAATAGAGATGTTTATTAGAAACGAACATTTATGTGCCTATACAGGACAATAAATGAAACCACTGGTAGTTCTAGTTCATAGGAACATTATTAAACTATCAAATAAATCTTAACACCAAAATAAAAAAAAAAAAATAAACACAATAAAACTAAGTACCATAAAACTGTAAACGAAATACATTACAATTTACAAACAAATATTGGTTTACTAACCTTAGGAATAATTTGCACCGATTAACGTGTGGAAATACAATTTAGCAAACGAATTTGGCAAAGATTTATAGATAGGGTTATTGTCATATCGTCGGCTCCACGACGGTGTTAGGATTTATTTGATAGTTCTTTTAAAAATGTTCTTATGAACTAGAACTACCAGTGGTTTCATTTATTGTCGTATTGTCTGCACCACCCTGTGTATGTTTGTAAAGCAATAAGAGGGTGAAGGTTTTGAGAAAACTTGTCGAGTTGAAGTTTTGAAATCTTGTACAATAACAATAAATATTTACAGTGGCAATAATTTTATTAAGTTGGCATTGTCAAATGTCAATGTCATCTGTCATTAACGTCATGGACAAGTGAAAGAAGCTTCATTGCTTCTCTGTATATTTATTTTCTTGCGAATTATTATTGTAAAGTGTATACTGCCTTTGGTTTAATATTCACTCTGAAATTGTCATAGTCAGATCATAAAAATGCCGTAATCTGTGGAAAATGCTACTCGGTGACATCGAACTAACCAAACGCTTGTTGATTATTGCTATCGTTCTGGGCATTATTTTGGTTTTGAAAGAATACGTATTTGTTCATCCACTATGACTCAACATAAAGTTGCTTATTTTTATAATGCGGACGTTGGGAACTTCCACTATGGGCCCGGCCACCCGATGAAACCCCACAGACTGTCTGTGACGCACAGTTTGGTGCTGAACTATGGGCTCCACAAAAAGATGCAAATATACAAACCGTACCGAGCAAGCGCTCACGACATGTGTCGTTTCCACAGTGAGGACTACATAGAATTCTTGCAAAATGTAACTCCTCAAAATATACAAAGTAAGTAAACAATAATAAAAGTTGTTTAGCAACAATTGATTACTATTCTCATAGACTATTATCATAACCAGGTGCAGGTTATAGCTTGACATAAACTCTCCAGATTACATTGAGTAGGCTAAAAAAATTAAAAAAATGTTACAAACAATTTACATTACACGGGTAAAGCTACTTGTATTCTATTAGATATTACATTTTATATTCTATTTAATATTTTTACAATGACCTTGAACATCTAAAATTAGTAACAATAATATAAGAAACAATGTCAACAACATATGCTTATTAATTATATGTTTCGTGTAAGTGAGTAATTATTTTATTTCCATAAAATGTGGCACATATTAGATGTTACAAATGTTGTAGATCAGGACATATTGCGCCATAAAATTACCATGCAAAGGGCTTGGAATATTTTTGTATAAAGCCTGCCTAATTTTCCCCATTTTTATTAAAATGTTTAGTTTAATAATCTATAGAACACAAATATTATTTCAGGTTATTCCAAGGACTTACTCCACTACAATGTTGGTGATGACTGTCCCGTGTTTGAAGGCCTGTTTGACTTCTGTTCAATGTATACGGGTGCTTCGCTGGAAGGTGCCATGAAGCTCAACAACAACGCATGTGATATTGCCATCAACTGGTCTGGTGGGCTGCATCACGCTAAGAAGTTTGAACCTTCAGGTACAGTGTTAAAAGATGCAATATTCACCAGTTATGAATCTCTTTTTTATAGATTAAGTTTATTTCTAGTAATAAGGCAAACACCTAAACTCTAGTACCTACTCTGAATTCCCATTGAAAAACCAAATAACACCAACTAACACTGCTGGATTTTGGAAGAGTGCAGCAGTTGCATTGAGATAAACATGCTAAATCTATACTATTCACTTTTCTCTTAATAAATGATTATTCCATGAGATGGTGTGAAAAATGGCAGTACACAACACTTCTCAGCCACAAATTATTTTTATTTTAGTTCACTGGATTTTGCAAATACCACATTTTCTATTGCCTTTTCAGGTTTCTGCTATGTAAACGACATTGTCATAGCTATTCTAGAGCTCTTAAAATATCACCCTCGAGTCTTATACATAGACATTGACGTCCATCACGGAGACGGTGTTCAAGAAGCCTTCTACCTCACTGACCGGGTGATGACGGTCAGTTTCCACAAGTACGGGAACTACTTCTTCCCTGGAACCGGTGATATGTATGAGATTGGGGCTGAAAGTGGGAGGTATTACTCTGTCAATGTGCCACTGAAAGAGGGTATTGATGATCAGAGTTATGTGCAGGTTGGTTGGTTTTAGATTTCTTTTTTTTTTGAACTGGTTTTTTATGTGAACTTCCCCTACTAGCGTAGCGTAGTACTCGTAACCGGCGTGCGTGTATGACCAGATGTATCAATGTGGACGAGGCAAAAGTCCGTCTGTCTTATGACGACGACAGGCCGTGTCGACGGCGCGTTCGTGTTCCACGCGCGCCTCCAGGGCCGACGCCCGTCGTGGCTGCGGGTTGTTTGAAAGAGATACCTCGGCACAAGGGCTAAGAAGAAACATGGGTAGTTTTTAGGCAGAAGAAGTCTGACACTCCCTTCCGCTCTACCCAAGAGTACATAACCCCTTTATGTAATAATTTCCCACTGCCCTGAAAAAAAAAACAAAAGGAAAGTATCGTAGTGTAATAATAAAAAAAAAAGGAGTGTGTGAGATGAGAGTGAGATGAATGAAATTAAACTGTGTGGTGTGCTCCAAATAAAAATAAGTAAAAGTGAAAATTCGGGCGCCTGGAGTACACACAAAACTATGCCAAGGATAGACTTACCTGCGGGAGCTTGAGACTTTTAATCTTCAAGCGGGAAGGCATCAATAAAAATCAATCATGAAAAGTAAGAACGACTTTATTACCCGAAGGCTGCTGGTTTGAAAATTCCTTTCTAATTCTAAAGCTAACAGCTCTAATGTGTAAAATTAAGATGACATCGCTGTTATTCTAAGACCTGTCATTATTGCACTTTTTTAAAATAAATTGAAGTTATGTATCATAAACCATACCAAACTCCGTCGACTAAATTAGGAACCTGATGGATTATCCAAGAGCATCTTGGTGATATTCGCCGAGATTGCCAACGGCGGTCCAAGATATATGCATTTTGGTAGGGGCGTGCGTTCAAAAATTTAAGTAATATGGAAAAAAAACGCCTTGTGGCTGAAAACAAACATGAATAATCGTTAGCGGATAAAAAATGGCGATCGAATGGTGGTTACGAGCAATATACAATTAAACTCACCGTTTCTTCCAAAAATCAAAATGTGGTCATCAGTAGATGAATGAATCCAAGCAAATAATTATAAAATGAAGATAAGAGATCCTGAAACAATTAAATATCGGAAACTATTAGCGTCTGCTATCAAAATAGCCATGACAACGCGGAACGGACCGAAATCACAAAGAATTCGCTTACCTTAAAAAATAAAGGCTATCCAATTAGGATCATGACAAGGGCAATCGGCTACGACATAATTAGGGACTAGATGCCGCCCATCTCAAGTTATATTTTGAGATTTTATTGGAGCGCTCAAAAATCACTCCATTGATTGCAGGCTGTAGGTCGAAAAGCAAGAAATGTCAAAGTCAATTTGACAGCATCGAAAATAAAAATCAGTGTGACCACTTCACGAATCCAAGTCAACAAAAAATGAATTTTCATAAGGCAACACCAACCAGAGCCTACAAATCAAAGCAAAGAATTCAATAGTATGTAACAGGCTTAAAAGACTCGTTACATTACATCCCTCCCCGAAAATAAAAGAAAGGAACTTTCTTTTATTAGAAAGAAATCTTCAACACAATAGACCAGTCTTAACAACTTTCTAATTCCCAAAAAAAGAAAAGAATCATAAAAGATTCAAAGTGTAAATGAATTCTGAACATGTCAAACGACAAGGTCTCAAGAATTTAATAAAAGTAAAAACATGCAAATGACAAAAAGTCAAAAATGAAATCTGTGAAAAACAGAAAAAAATATAAGTTATAAAAACTAGTTAAATGAAACGAAGAGAGAAATCTCTTAGCGCTTCTAAACTCCAAAACAGTGCAGTTAGGCACCATCGCCACTGACTACAAATTTCAAACGAATTCGAACAATTTACCAATACAAACTACAATTTTTAGTGCAGTTAGGCACTATAGCCACTGACTAAAAATTTCAAACCACTTGGAACAGTACAACTTTGAGTGCAGTTAGGCACTATCGCCACTGACTACTATGTCAACTGCTTCCAACTCTACCATCTCTATGAGTGCAGTTAGGCTCTATTGCCACTGACTAACTCCGTATCCAACAATCCAAAAAAAATTTGAAACTCCAAACAAAAGTTTTTAAATAAAGCTGAAAGACCTTATTTAAAGTATTGTTACAGGCACAACCTGCAACGAAACAAAGGAAAGCGTACTGTGATCGGCTCATCACCACCGAATTCCCGAGCACAATAGCTGTAAAAGAATGTTGCTGTGACTGGCTCAACACTACCAATCTCCCAAACACAGACAAACACAAAAAATCATTGAGATCTCCAATGAGAAATCTCAATAACGAAAAGGCGAAAGCCAAAGTTTCACAATGCGATCGGCACATCACCACCGAACTTCCGAACGCAAAGAAAAAAGAATGACGAAAGTCAAAAAAAAATCCCGCATTGTGATTGGAACAACAATGTCCAACACAATGGAAAAAGGAAAAAATATGGCCGGGGCCGAAATCCCACATTGTGATCGGCACAACACCACCGACTTTCCGAGCACAATGGAAAAAAGAGTCGAAATCAAGGTCAAAAGTTACACCAAGATTCAAAAAATAATAAGGCATTTTGTAACAAAGGTTACAGAATGACCCTAAAAAGTAAAGTCCAGGATGAACGCGTTACTAACAAAGTCAAATCCGATCATTAAAGAGAATGAAACTCTAGTAAAAATGAGAAACAATTCTGTCAATGAACAGCACAAAATAGATTTAAAAATCGATTACTATTTATGACGAAGAGAAAATAGAATGATTTCAAACTATGAAAAAAAAAAGATTACAAAAACTTGAAATTGAGTTCAAGTTTTTGATCTCAAGGTAAAAATAACCTGAAGTGTAGGGTTACATAAGATCTTAATAAAATGTAAACAGGTAAAAGGTTACCCTTAAAAAATAAGATCTTATACAATCCAACAAAAACGAACAAAACATAAAATAAGATCCTCTGGTGTGAAAAACATTTAGTGTGAAAAAAAATTGTATTTAATTGACAAAAATGGCCTAAGTTTTATTTTTAGAATGTTAAGAATTCAAATTCAATAAATTTATAAGAAGTTACCTAACATACATCTTTCAAATCACCGATAACCTATCATCCATCCACACGTACATCACACTGTCAAAAGTGACCTTCAAACAGAATTTATCAAAATCAAGACTAACACTTGGAAACCAAATTAAAATTTAATAATATCTTTAACATGATAACGTCCCACTGAACCTTTATTTAAATCTTTCAAAACATAAACGTTATCCGAAACCTTTTCAGTTATTTTACACTTTACAAACTTAGGTGCAAGCTTAGCTGAAAAATATGCTGGAGCATGAGATTGAACAAAACTTCTTCTCCACACCATATCACCCACACCAAAAGAAATGACTTTCCGACCTTTATTATAATAAGCGGCATTTCGCTTATACCCCTTTAACAAGTAAGCTTGAACTTTAACAAAAATATCACTAAGTGAATTAAGAGAAACTGCATAAGCATTCCTATTTGAAATTTCTAGTTGAGATAAGTTATCAACAGAACTACTAAAGTGATGTAATGACGCATCAAGAATAAGCTCCCTACCAAACATCAGAAAGTTAGGAGTAAACTCAGTAGCAAGGTTTACACTATTATTTAAAGCTAATTGAACATTGGGCAAAAAACTTGACCAAGTTCTATGATCATCTTTAACAAAACACGATATGCGGGTTTCGACCGTTTTATTATATCTCTCAACAGGGTTATTTTGAGGTGTATACAAAGTATTATAAAATATTTTGGTTATATTAAAACCTTTCAAAAAATCTACAAAATGTTTTGAAGTAAATTGAGTTCCATTGTCACAAACTACTATTTTTGGACAACCAAATTTGAGAAATATTTCCTTTTCAAAATGTTTACAAATTACTCTAGTGGTAGCATTGATCATTGGAAAGAACCAGCAATATTTAGTAAAAACGTCTACAACCGAAAGTATGTATCTATGACCAGAATAAGTTTTAGGTAGAATTCCTATGATATCAACTGAGAGCATAAGCATCAACAGCAGTACAGGTATCGACATCACCCGAATCCTGAAGCGGCGGAAACTGAACTCCCTTGTCCATGACTAACAAACAGCAAGGCGAATAGCAAACGAAAAGCAAAAACTAAATTTCAAAAAGTTAAAAGTTTGAAAATAAATTCTCAAGTTTGAGGTTAAGTATTGAAGTCAATGTGGTATTCCCATGAAAAATTACTAAGTTAATTTTATCGTTTTAAAAGTGCAATAATCACTTACAAGCAGCTTAAATCTAGATAAATTAAATGTACAATATTGTACTTACAATTAGATTAAATTATTTTCTTTAAAAGTTAAACTTAGTTTTTAAAATAACTTTACTGTTGAGAACAACAAAACGCGGTCAATGCTATACATTTCTGTTGGTTTTGCTAAGAAAAAAACATGTTATTAAAACAAACAGGTCAATAAACAAAATTATCAATAAGTAAACACCAAATATTGTTTACAAAGATTCACCAAATTAGGTTAAGTACTACTTATGAGTCAAAAATTAAAATAAACACAAAGTTATTGAAGTAACAATGTAGAACAAACTAATGCAAACAATAGACTCATAAGTTAATTAATAATTGTGCAATAATGACAGTATTTAAGTACCAGACAAACCTACTTCAAGTCCCTGTTCGCTGAGCGACAAATTGTAATAATAAAAAAAAAAGGAGTGTGTGAGATGAGAGTGAGATGAATGAAATTAAACTGTGTGGTGTGCTCCAAATAAAAATAAGTAAAAGTGAAAATTCGGGCGCCTGGAGTACACACAAAACTATGCCAAGGATAGACTTACCTGCGGGAGCTTGAGACTTTTAATCTTCAAGCGGGAAGGCATCAATAAAAATCAATCATGAAAAGTAAGAACGACTTTATTACCCGAAGGCTGCTGGTTTGAAAATTCCTTTCTAATTCTAAAGCTAACAGCTCTAATGTGTAAAATTAAGATGACATCGCTGTTATTCTAAGACCTGTCATTATTGCACTTTTTTAAAATAAATTGAAGTTATGTATCATAAACCATACCAAACTCCGTCGACTAAATTAGGAACCTGATGGATTATCCAAGAGCATCTTGGTGATATTCGCCGAGATTGCCAACGGCGGTCCAAGATATATGCATTTTGGTAGGGGCGTGCGTTCAAAAATTTAAGTAATATGGAAAAAAAACGCCTTGTGGCTGAAAACAAACATGAATAATCGTTAGCGGATAAAAAATGGCGATCGAATGGTGGTTACGAGCAATATACAATTAAACTCACCGTTTCTTCCAAAAATCAAAATGTGGTCATCAGTAGATGAATGAATCCAAGCAAATAATTATAAAATGAAGATAAGAGATCCTGAAACAATTAAATATCGGAAACTATTAGCGTCTGCTATCAAAATAGCCATGACAACGCGGAACGGACCGAAATCACAAAGAATTCGCTTACCTTAAAAAATAAAGGCTATCCAATTAGGATCATGACAAGGGCAATCGGCTACGACATAATTAGGGACTAGATGCCGCCCATCTCAAGTTATATTTTGAGATTTTATTGGAGCGCTCAAAAATCACTCCATTGATTGCAGGCTGTAGGTCGAAAAGCAAGAAATGTCAAAGTCAATTTGACAGCATCGAAAATAAAAATCAGTGTGACCACTTCACGAATCCAAGTCAACAAAAAATGAATTTTCATAAGGCAACACCAACCAGAGCCTACAAATCAAAGCAAAGAATTCAATAGTATGTAACAGGCTTAAAAGACTCGTTACAGTAGCAAGTGGCGTTCTGTGGTTTCTGCTTACCCCCATGGGAAAAGGGCGTGAGTTTATGTATGTATGTGTTCCCCTACTTAATTTTTGTTGAAACAACAAATAAGTAGAAACAATTTGACATTGACAGTGAATTTATGTCATAACAGTAACTGCCGTACTCAGAGATATTTAATGATTAAGCCGGATTTGACATATTTATGTATGACAAAATTGTCAAAACCTTTACTGAGTTATGGTTTAAGTAATCATTAAAGCTCTCTGAGTGCGGCAGTAAGTGACGGCTTTAGTAATCATTAAATATTATCTCTGAGTACCGCAGTTAGAGTGATATTTATACAGCTAGTTTTATTACTGATGTGCTAGATTAGTATCTAGAAAATATTCTTCTTTTATTAATGCAATGATTCTGAGGAAAGTGGCATGTCCTAGAACCAAAAATTGATGACATGTGAAAGGAACCTGCTCGCATGTTGGATTACAGCCTACTCACTCTCTGATAGAACAAGCCTGTATCAGCTGTGGGAATATACATAGACTAACTATTACTCATCTGAAGACTGTCTAACAATTTTAAGGTAAATTTCTTATAAGAGTTGTCCAATTACAGTTGCAGAAACTCCATTCTTAAATCCTGCCTTGTATTATTTATTTAGACTTCATGTACAAGAGTGGTACATAGGCGGACACAAGTCAATCTCAACCAGTTAACCTTTGGGTCAAATAGGACAGCACTGCGGCGGCTGTATTATCTAGCTATTCACCAAATGATTCTCTTTTAATTCCAGGTGTTCAAGCCAGTAATATCGAACGTGATGGAGTTCTACCGTCCTACGGCGATAGTGCTGCAGTGCGGCGCTGACTCGCTGGCGGGCGACAGGCTCGGCTGCTTCTCGTTGTCCACACGTGGGCACGGCGAGTGCGTCAAGTTCGTGAAGAACCTGAATGTGCCCACTTTAGTTGTGGGTGGGGGAGGGTGAGTGCAAAACAAGTTATATTTTAGCTGAGATGACGGCAGGATGCAAATTTTCGCTCAAGGAAGGTCAACTTGTAATTTGATTAGAAATTGTAAGAATGATTTCATGAACATTTTGATTGACGATTATGGTAGATCTGTTAAATTGTTTTGCCTCTCTAACCGGTGTATTTATCCATACATAATGTAGTAGGGTGCTGAAACACGCTCGGCATAATTTATTCTACTAGATCGAATTGCTATGTAGAAGTCCAAAGACGTGCAAAGGTTATCAATATTGGAAATCGTATTGACACTTTATTTATTTATTTATTTTATTTTAAATAGAACGGCCGAAGCCAATTACACTATTTAAATACATATAATTTATTTACGCAGTCATGCAATCTTCTCACAAAAATTCAAACATTCTGACAATATCACCTTCCATTCATCCGCAAATAAATCAAGACCTTTGTTTGAGTCCAGGAGAGCGTTAATAACGGATAATGTCCGAGGAATGGGTGACTTAGAGCGTGCTACAGTACGGCAAGTTGGTACAGCCAGTAAGCGGTGTTTTCTGCCACGACAGTAATTGTCAGGCACAAATAGTTTGCTGATTTCATTGTGCAGATCAGGAACATCTATAATCCCCCTAAGAACTTTAAATATTACAGTCATCTGGTCGCGCAACCGTCTTACTTCTAGCGAATTGAAACCTAAGCAACCCAACAGGAATTTAGTGGGATACAAAAAAGGGTAAAACCCGTACAAGTGCTTGTAAAAATATCTTAGAAATGCTTTTTGAACTTTTTCTAAAGCTAACGCATACTGCTTCTCAAAGGGGTTCCATACGCATGCACTAGACTCAAGCTTGCTACGGACTAATGCCCCAAAAACAAGCCTGATAACGTGGGGGTTGTGGAAGTCGCGACAGTTCCTCAAAACAAAGCCAAGGCGTTTGAAAGACTCCTTCACAGTGGATGTGATGTGGTCATGAAACGTGAGCTTACGGTCGAATATGACTCCCAGGTCTTTCATGGAATCAGTTCTTGTAATTGGATCTCCATTCAGTTTGTATAGAAAGTTGACCGGGCGCCGCATTCGACCAAAAGACATCACGTAGCACTTTGATTTATTAAATTCCATTTTATTATCTAAACTCCACTTATATACTGAATCAATGTCTGATTGCAGAGCTTCGCAATCGAATTCAGATTTTATTTCATGAAACAGTTTTAAGTCATCAGCATATAAGAGTATGGAATTCAAATGGAGTTGGGCAGGACACCTAACAAGTCGTGATGGCAGTGGAGTAAAACTGTAACCTTGAGACGGCCAAAGTTGTCTGGCGGCGAACGGAACTATTTATTTTGATGTGATAGTGTGACTAACTGAAGTTATTTGTTACAATTTAGCTACACACTAAGAAACGTGGCGCGGTGTTGGACCTACGAGACTTCATTGCTAGTGGACGATAATATTTCAAATGAACTGCCATACACCGAGTATTTGGAGTTCTTCGCGCCAGACTTCCAACTGCATCCGGAAATTAATAGGTACCTACTTGAAAAAAAAATACTTTCTTAGCCCATAACGACCCACTCCTGCTCTGAACCTTCACCAGGTTCAGGTCAGTCCAACGTGGCGACACTTGGAGGAGGCCTATGTCCAGCAGTGGACGTCTTTCGGCTGAAATGATGATGATAGTGACAGTCCCACTGCTGGCCAAAAACCTCCCCAGGAACTTTTTTCCCGCACCATATCAGTGTACATAATGTTTATGGGTAATATTGCAGTACAAACAACGCGAACAGCAAGCAGTACTTGGAAGCGATCTCAAAGCATGTGTACGACAACCTCAAGATGTGTCAGCACTCGCCAGCTGTGCAGATGACGCATGTGCCAGGTATATTTATATTTATTTATTGTCTCAAAATTAACACTTATTTATTCAAACAAGGCTGAGAATTAGAAGTTTCTGTACTTAAAATCTTTAGGACAGTCCCTCAAAATTTCTAGAAGAAAAAAAAACTGTGGGGGGGGGGGGTCAGAATGATGTACTGAAAATTGATGGTAACCAGTGCGTCAGTGGGATTCCTCTGTATTTTAATCATCATCAGCCTATAATGTTCCCACTGCTAGGACTCTGACCTCCTCTTTATGCGAGGGAATGGGTTATTATCCTCCACGCGGGCCCAGTGCGGGTTGGTGGATGTCATATGTCTTAGAATTTATTGGTTCTAAGATATGTCGGTTTCCTCACGATGTTTTTTCTTAGTCATTTTGAGAGCAGTGGTGATTGTTCGTAAGTCGGGGCCACCGCTGCTCTCCTGTATCCAGTAGTTATTATAAAAGCATTGGGCCCGCGTGGTGAATAATGACCCACTATATTAGAATATTTGACACTTCCAGAGCAGATCTGTGACCTAGCAGTGCAGCAGTGAAAACATAAAAAGTTAATTATGCTAAATATAAATCATTCATCAACAGGCGACTTCTTCCCTGATGAATACAGACTCAAAGACGACACGGACCCTGACGTGAGGATCAGCCAAGAGGAGGCGGACAAGGCAGTGGACGCCAAGAACGAGTTCTATGAGGACGAGAAAGACAATGACAAGGAACCGCCGGCCGAGACCAAGGACCCATAGCATACGAATGGCCTGACTGACCCACTGGCCATCTGACACGAAAAGGGTTATAGAAGATACAGAAAGCAGTTCTGTGAATAAGTGCTCGAGTGACTGATGTTAACAGTTTTTATTTTAACTGTTACAGTGAGTGATATAAGTTGTTTTAATTTTGTCAAGCTGTTTTTGCTTGTGAGTTGTTTCGATGTTAATGTGTTGGTTTAACCCTTTTCATACGGCTGTGGAAAAATGGTTTGATACTGTTCATTAATGGCAGTGGGCCTCTCTGGAGGTTTTTCAGCAAGTATATTAAGAAAACATGACAGCAGATTCGGTCGGGCGTGATGAGAGAATGCCGAAAAAGTATTTGTCAAGTTATAAATAGTCGCTTTGCGAATGCTGATCTCAACCACAAATTACAGATGTTGGGCATGTTACAATACAGTAGGTTTTTAAATTGATTATTGAAAAAATAATCAGGTTAAGCCGCGCTTCCCTGGGTTGGTCCATGGATGGGTGACCAGGACCACCCATTACATACCGAATTTCCTCCGTGCCTCGGAATTTATGTAAAGCCAATTGGAGTTCTTTGAGAGTCGTTACAGGTAGTCAGTGTGGCCCGCAAGTCTGACAACCGGTCTTACCAAGGGCATCGTATTACCTAGTACTAACTGGGTTGTGGAGGTCAGATAGGCAGTCGCCATGTAAAATACTGGTATTCAGCTGCATGCGGTCTGACTGGAAGCCAACCCCAACATAGTCCAGAAAAGTAGATGAAAATGAGCATAGGAAATCTTAAGAATGAAATGTTTACATTCTTTTTTTGATTTGCTATCCTCGATGTCAAAAGATTAGTGCCGTAAGAAAAGGGTTGATGATTTTCTTTCAATTGCTGCAAAGCTGAATGATTTAGCCTAAGGATTTAATCAAGTAATCGGATATAAATTAATTAATTGCACGCAAACATGATGGGACAGATAAAATTATTTTTATAAACCCCATGACTGGGATGTAGTTTGTACAATAAAATGGATCAGAGCGTGCGATTTAAACGTAACGTATTTAAGTTAGGTTACAATTTAATGAGTATTTTAAATCGATGTAATTGAAATGCTATAGGGCAATCCTCTTTCCGATTACCTACCACTGTCTCTAGAAGACAATAATGCATGTCCATTTTTAACCGACTTCCAAAAAGGAGGAGGTTCTCAATTCGATTGGTATTTTTTTACCTTTGGACTACTACACTATTTCATAATATACTCTCATTTAACAGAAGTTACAAACTGTTAAAAAAAAGTACGTTTTCTTGTCGGCTTTAGCCGACGCGTGTGAGACATTGGCGTGCTGGACATATTTTCATTTGTCGGCTTGTGCTACTTGAGTATATTTAAGTATGGTGTGGTACGTAAATCATAATGTATTCATACAAGCATTTGTTCTTCCTCATCAAAAATTTACCCACATGTTATAGGTGTTTAAGATATAAATTAAGTTACTTAGAAGTTCAGCATTTTGGTGCCTACAATGTAGGTTAGTTCAAAAATCGAAAAATTTGAGTGAAATCATTCCTATATAATTAATTATGGTAGGTGACTAGCTGGACAGGTATTAGGTGAATGGTTGGTGTTGCCTTATTGAATAGTTTGTTAGAAATCTATTTTAAAAGAGATAATTACAATGTTGTCTATTAGCAGCCAACAGCGTCTTACACTATGTTACGTTCATACTTCATAGATTTTAAGTACTAGTATGTATTTACATCTAATTTTTTATACAGAAATAATGGGTGGGTCTGAAAGAAGTCCAAATAATAACACATGATGTATTTATTTATTATGTCGTATTAGGTTAATTAACTTGTTTTCCTTTGTAAATATTGTAAAAAAATCCCAATAAAATTATTTTATTATTTGAAATCATCATTTTGTGTTTCCTTTCATGATGGGTGTCTGTATGTCAGCTGCAGTATGGGAACAATCAAACGAATTTGTTGTAATAAATCGTATATTATTACGAATTAATTAATTAATTACAATAAATACATTTAGAGTGAAAATTCTAATAACTACCAAGCTTCAAATCCAAATTGTTTTCAAGTATGTACCTTTGGACATCCAACACCTCTGAAAAGTCAACTGTGAACATTTGAAGCCTTTCGCACATTTGTATTATCCTTTTGACCACTTCCTTTGATACTTCGAATGTACAATCCAACCACAAAGAGTTTAAATTTTTAAAATGTCCCTTGTCTAATAAATGCAATAATGTTTCATCTATTTTAGTCTTTGTTTGATATTTCAAAACTAGTCTTTGCAAATTATCTGTACACTCGACGAAAAATGTTAATATCTGTTCTATAGAAAAAAATTCATTACCTATTGTTAAATTCCTAAGTTCTGAGAATATTTTAGTTGGCCGCTGAAAAAACCTGGGTATTACCAACCATTTCGACTGAGTCATTAAACAGAGTGTGACCAAGTTTGGGCAACACTTGCCTAGCGCTATAACCGCGTCCAACGTCAACGAGTGGTCAATCTCCCACAGAGAAAAGTGTGTGAGGTAACTGCCTTTGACCGTTAAAAGCTGCTGTATCGAATCCGAGTAGGAAAAGAAAGAAAGATCCAGCCTATTCAATCTTAACTCGCTCATTGCAATCTGTTCCAAAATAGCATCTTTATTATGTTCCGATAAATGCGTTACCGACAGCTCTCTGAGGAATGGACATATTCTGATTAATTTCCTAATGCCATCTGCTGAGGCGAAGTGGCAATTTATTTTTCTGAGACTCAAGGGCCCTATGTCCATGGCACTACCGATTAGCGTAGAGCCGATGTCGCAGGACTCGATGCGTAGCTCCTCCAAGTAGGGCAGCGTAGTGATCAGCATGATGATGCCTCCTTGGGATACGCACCGCCCGATGCGATTAGCCCGCTCGTTTCTTGGGGGATCCATTGCCAATATCCTTAACTGTTTCAAATTCGTGATAAAACAAAGACCCGTATCAGAGACGTTCCTAATCAAAACCGAAGCATTAAAAAGGGATTTGCAAAGGTCCACTCTAGAGACAATGTTTATTTCCTCGAGTAAAGGGCAATTTTCGCCGATGACCTCGAGAATCTCGTCAGTGCAAATGAACTTGAGATCGAGAACGACTAAGCGGCTGAAGGTGGAGAGTGTAGCTATCCAGAAGCGCTGAGGTATGCCGTTATCGAGGTCGCATTTGCGGAAGATAGTCATGTTGGGGTGCGTAAGTACTTGTAGCTGAACGCGAGGGTCGCCGCGATACACACAGCATGTTCTTTCTGAACAGAGGACATCAAATAACCTGAAAAATAAAATAACAAATTAATATTTTAGTTTATAAGTTTCTTCTAAATGGCACAGTTAGTAAATCTGACATTCAGAATACTTTTAACAGTGATTTTAAAAGTTTTAGTGTTCAAAATCAGTCTCCATGATTATTTTTTTCATTGCATTAATGTTTGAGTTTGACTTTTATCTTTATTTTATCACAAGAAAAATAATGAACCGAGATAAGGGTTGAGATCGTATTAAACTCATGAAATGTAATGTTTAAAAAGTTTTTTACATTTAGATTAGAAGAAGACAAAAGAAATGTTGGATGGACTGTGTAATGATATGGGTAGAAAGGAGGTGACTGCTGAGATGAAGCAATAGAATATGGCTGAAAACCTGCTACACCGACCCCAAATTCATTGTGAGAAGGCCAAGGGCATGAGATATTGATGTTATAACTAACACTAAGCAACACCTAAATTAATGCATAAATATTATTGTACTGTTTGATTTTCAAGTCTTGGCACTTTATTTAAATGAAGTTAACAAACAAATCACATTGTGACTCAGACATCTATTTAAAATAATATATTTCAAACCTTGAAGTTGAGTAAAGGTTACATTGTGAACAGCCATGTTTTGTTTTGTTATCTTTCACACCTATGGAGAAGTGGGTTAGCAATTAATGCAGCTGCCTGTACTTGCCATACAGTTTTTATAGCCTTGGAATATAATCTGAGGCATGGCACAATAATTTTATTTTATCACGGTAACAACACAGTTGTTAAATATTTATGGAACTATGCCAATTTTTGAAATGTTTTCAACTCAGAAGACAAATTCTGAACACATTCTTATTTTATTATATTTGGAATGATATGAATGTATTGTGTTTTTAAATTGATGGTATGAAATTCAATGTTCTGGCCATGCACAATAATTAAGAAACCAAAGCAGCTCAGGCTCTTTGTTTTAATTTAAATTTAAAACAAGTCCTATCCTTAAACATTTATTTAAAAAAGAAGCTATAACAAAACTAAACAGATTAGGAAACGTTTCAAAGATAAGACTATAAACAAAGTACTATACCTGGCAGGCAGCATAGTCATCAATTGGCATTTTAAATTAAATGCCCTTCTCTCACACTCGTGGAAGTGAGTCTCAGGATACGCCTTTTCAATAACATAACAAGCTGAATTAATAAGACAAATAGAACTTTTAACACATATCTGAAAAAGACTACAGGGCTGCTTAGGAGGCGACATCGCGACGCCTGATAATAACAATGGCAATCAAATACGTTTCGTACTGTATGAGTACGATAGCTGAATGTTTTAGTACCGAACAATAGAAATTATTTAAAATTATCCAATAAACCTAATTTGTAACTTTATTTTGTTTACTGTGTGCGATATTTTGCCATTGATTTCTTAATTTTTGACAGCTCTGATTTATAGCGTTTGACGTAAACTGTGCAGCCCATTGAGTAAGGAAAAATATAGAGCCGCCGCGATCAGTGTTGCCAGATGTCTTGAACCTTTTATCTGTAGTAGAAACTGCTAAAATCTGTATAAAATCTGTATGCTATTTTAACTTAAAATCTGTATAATCAAATAAACCAAAATCGAATTATTAATCATCATCATTGCTTCTTTTACGAGTAAAGAACGAATAAGAAGAAGAACTAACGTGATATGGTTTGATTATCGTATATGAAATAAAACAATACACTAATTAATAAAATTGACTTTTTATTTAAGTACTTAAATATACTTACTGTAAAATTAAAAACATTAATTTAAACAAACAACATATTAAAACTCAAACATTTGCATAACTGAAAATAATAATTACTTTATTATTTTCAGATAAACATATTTTTGTTAAATTTTAACAGTAATTTATTATCAACCTCTAGGCTATAGCAAGGTTTTGCACCAATCAGTTGCTTTGTATGTAAAAGACCTTCAATAGTATTTGTATTAAGTCTATTGCGTTGTTTTGTCTTTATTAAATTTATAGAAGAGAAGATCCTCTCTACGGCGGCACTGGAATGAGGTAGACTTAAGATTGCAGAAACAAATTTAGACAGTGTAGGATATAATTGATTGCTGTAGTTAGCAGGATCACGAGCTGCAGTGACTTTACACCAGTAATTCTGAATCATCAGGCGCTAGATCTTTATTATTACGCAAAAACCGCCACTCTGTGTCTCTGTGTATTCAATGATGTGTGTACTTTTTATTGCTTCGTTCTGTTTTGAGTTGATTATTATAGTAATTTAATCGAGTTAGAAAACTCTGTATATAAATCTGTATCCAGTGCTAATCTGTATTACACATCAAAAATCTGTATAAATACGGAGAAATCTGTATATATGGCAACACTGGCCGCGATATTCTATAGACACATTTGCTTATACAAATATGAGTGAAATAGGATACAGAATGTGAAATATCGTTTTGTTTCGTTCTTTCTAATACAGTAATCGTATTTAATGAAAGAGACAACAATATTTCAGTTGTTGCTCATAATGGCAACATTTGGTGTTACGAGTCACACAATAGTAGGTAGGTGCCGTTTCCGCCATGTTATGCGGCGAGTTTCGTGGTAGTTCTGCTGTCAAATAGTTGTTTACTTTTTGATAAATTGAGATTTGTGACAAAATTACGAAGAGTTTACCTATAAAACTGCATATACTTATTAAAAAAACAGCAATTCAATATGCCTGCGTGCTGTATTGTGAAGTGTGGTGCAAGAAACCAGAAAAATCAACCTCAATTGTCGGTGCACAGGTTAGAAGCCGGTTTTCATGCAATAGTATCTAGGAGTAATACACTTTCGATGAAAAAAATGCTAAGCGATCATTAATTTATTGATATAGTGTTAATGTTTGGGTTTATTTCCGTCCCAGAGACCTTTTTGTTATTTCTTAATTTTATTCGTTTGTTTACAAACATGAATAGTGTTGTACCGTTGCGTAATAGTTTCCGATACTAGTTCCTTCGCTGCGCTGGAACGATATCTGTTCGAGTGACCGTGCTCTGGCCCGTGGTTCACAGAACCGAGTTACCGTCCCACAGACTTATATGATTGTTATACGTGATCTGAAAATAAGACATCAGCATGCTTGCACCGACTGGACGGGTCCACTAAAATCTGTGTGGTGCTTTCTTCAAATGACCATCTCAGACACTAATCTGCATAGTCTTCATGTGTGTATACCAAGATTATGTCTGGACTTTAAAAGAGACCATGACCTTTTTTTTTTTTTTGGGGGTGGGAAATCATCAAATAACCCCTCCCGCTCTTGGGCAGAGCGAAAGGGAGTGTCAGACTTCTACTGACTAAAAACCACCCATGTTCCTTCTTCGCCCTTCATGTCGAGGCCTCGGTATCCCTTGCGGACAACCCGCAGCCTCGACAGGCAGAGCTGAGTTTGTTTCGGAAGTTTCGTCTCAAAGTAGTCAGAAACGAAACACCGACCCCATCTAGTTTTAATAAAAAGTGACTTGTAAAAGTGTATGTAAAAACCTATTTGCAAAATAAACATCATCATCATCTACCTAGCCTTTTCACAACTATGTTGGGGTCGGGTTCCAGTCTATCCGGATTCAGCTGAATACCAGTATTTTACATGGAGCGACTGCCTATCTGACCTCCACAACCCAGTTAACACTAGGTAATACGATACCCTTTGGTAAGACTGGATGTCAGGATTTTCAGGTTACTGACTACCTGTAACGACTGTCAAAAATCTATATATGACAGCCGGGATCAACAGCTTAACGTGCTTTCCGAGGCACGGAGGAAACTCGGCATAATACTGGGCGGTCAACCATCCGCAGACCAACCTAGGCAAGCGCAGCTTAACCTAAATATCGATCCGAGAGGAGAGAGAGAGGAGCTCGTGGCTTAACAAGAACAGTCACTCTGTTCTTGTTAAGCCACGAGCTCCTCTTGCAAAATAAACATCATTCATCATAATGATATTATCACACCAATAAACAGATTTAATAAAAATCATTCTTATTTTATTTTACTCCACCAGTCAGTATGTTAATCATAATAGAAACATAATCGTCTTCCTATTAGAAGAAGTTGTTTTTCACTAAGATCTGCATACCTACCAGAATCTACAGACCTACAGTCCATCGATTAGCTGTCGAATGGTTATGGTTTGGTATACTAAACTAACCATTTGACAGTTAATCGATGGACACAATGATAGCCACTAACATTTAAAAAGATACGAAATAGCCCTGCAGATATAACCGAAAGCGCAAACGTTGCATTCTTTAATTTTGTTCAGAAAACCACTTTAAATTAATTTTATTCTCAGGTATCAGAAGGAAAGTAAATTTACTCATGGTTTTCTGTTACAACGAACTGTTAATTATAATTCAACCGTGATATCTACAAATACTCGTAATACTATTAACTAGTACCAGTTTCGATACTCGTTACAGTAATACTATGTTCCATGATTGACACAACCCTAGCATTGGCAGCCATTTTGAGTACCGTTCAAGGTTGTAGGTATGCACCTTTTCTCCACAGGCTATACAGGAAAAATCTAAAATGATTCTTATTTTAAAGCTCTATTTTAAACAAGTTGGTGATGTTTTAAAGGGGTTTGAATTTTTTGTATGGAAGCTGGCATATCGACCCACTGCAATTTTAATTTTTTTTCGAAATAGTGGATAGAGGACTAAAAATGTCATAAAACACGGTATCCCAAAGTGTCACGTTATCGAGATATTTGAAGGTAAAGATAGACAATTATGAGTACAATGACCACATAAAAATAGACATCTGCTTGCGCCGTTTAGTTCAATGCGTAAGAATGAATAATATTATGCTTTCAAATAATATACAGTCAGTAATAATAATAAATAATATTATTACTTATTACTGTGTCTGTGCAATAATGGACGAACAACTAGGTACCGGAAATACATTGTGAAGGATGGCACGGTTGACATAATATGTCGGGCATGCCACCGTCCTGGAGAATCGATCCGACACATTATTTCTGGATGTTCTCGTCTTGCTAACGGAGAATACTTGCATAGACACAACCTCGTTGCCAGGATTATCCACCAGCAGCTTGCTTTGAAATACAGCCTTGTGGAAACAGAAGTGCCATACTATAGGTATGCGCCCGACCCAGTTCTCGAAAATGGTAATATTTCATTGTATTGGGATCGACCTATCGTCACTGACAGGACTATTGTTGCTAATAAGCCTGACATTGTGGTGATAGATCGATCGGAGCGCCGCGCAATGATTGTTGATATAATTAACGGTCCCGCATGACGAGAACCTCGTGAAAGCAGAGAAAGATAAGCAATTCAAGTATCTAGATCTGGCTCGCGAGGTTGTCGACATGTGGCACGTGAATACGGCAATCATTGTGCCGATAGTCGTGTCTGCCAATGGCTTAATAGCCAAGAGCGTCGACGAACATCTAAGGAGGCTCTCGCTTGGTAGCTGGATCAAGGGCTTGATCCAGAAGGCAGTACTTCTGGACACGGCGCGCATTGTCAGGAGGTTCCTCTCTCAAGAGCCCTGACCACCGGTAGCTCGGACCCTGTTCGCCTGTTCCCAATGCCGGTGGGCTACTACTTTTTATATTTTTAAATGTTTTTTATATCTTTTTTCTAAGAAATATTTAAAAATGTATTTAGTATGTAAGAAAATGAATAAAGGAAATAAATAGGTAATGGTAATATATTTTCAATTTGACAACTGCAATGGTTCCTCTGGTCTGAAGCTAGCCTTCGCTTGTCTTCCATAAAGTACCAAAAGAAAAGAGTATTTTCTATACACTTTCTCGAAAACTAGCTCTTATTGCACTACGATTAGGTTCGAAATGCAACATATTTCGCACGGGTGTGGTAATCTTATTTTTCCGCAACCAAGGGCGGGAAAGAAATAAACCACAGATAACTGTAGGTACCATATCTAAGTCCAAATCGATTAAAACATAGGAAATAAAAAAAAGAACATTAGCGACTGTAGAGTCGGCAGTGTTTTTTTTTATTTCGTCATTTGGATTTGCGTCCAGCATAAATATTTTGTGTTTATAAAAAGGATACTATAAATATACATGATTATTTTAAACAATTATTTACTTTTATGAACAAGTAAACATTTATTTGTGTTCTTAATTACAAAATATTTGAATTTTATAATTTTTCTATGTGGCTGTTTAGCGGCCATACCTTTGACTTTTCTTCAATCTGGCGAAATCAAACCGCGGAAAAAAAGCAAATGAAATCATAGTCTCCTAAAAATTGATGACAAAAATACTTAAGTATCGTTATTAGTTAATTTCTTCGAAAGTGTTTTGAAAAACGTCGTTGATACACGTGGAAATTTGTTATTGCATTTCTCGACCCGCCAATCCGCCTCGAATGCAATAACAAACTTTTCGCACTTGTATCAAAATGTACTATTTTAATACAGTTGCTCAAAAAGTGGTGTATTGCAGGGACGTTTAGCATTCGGGATGTGGGCTTTGCCTACCAAAATGGGTGAAGAAAAAAAAAACTGCTTATATTCTACGGTTGGCGCCATTTTCCAGAAATTTTCTTTGCGAGTTTAGTTGTTTGTTGCACAAAATGAGTAATTTCGACCCTATTTTTTTTTAATTAACACCACCGGAACTCAGTATAATTGCACAAAATGCTGCGGAGAACATTTTACCGGAAAAGTCAAAAAGTCGTTACATATCTACATACGACGAATTTATTGCGTGGAGAGAAGAGAAAAAAGCAAATAGTTGTCTCAAACAGTAAATATTTAAAAAACTGTACCAATTTCAATGTACATGTGTACTATAACTTTTATAAGAAACTAGCTGTTGCCAGCGGCTTCGCCCGCTACAACTCGAAAATTATCCCAGGGGATGATAAAATCGGGATAAAAACTATCCTATGTTTTAAT
This sequence comes from Diarsia brunnea, assembly GCA_949774965.1. Classification (NCBI taxonomy): domain Eukaryota; kingdom Metazoa; phylum Arthropoda; class Insecta; order Lepidoptera; family Noctuidae; genus Diarsia; species Diarsia brunnea. The sequence continues at coordinate 4,521,812 of OX459016.1, read as the reverse complement.
CCAGGGTATAACCTATCTACATACCAAATTTCAACCAAATCGGTCCAGCCGTTTATGCGTGAAAGAGTAACAAACATCCACACATCCATTCTCACAAACTTTCACATTTATAATATTAGTAGGATAGTTTATTTATAGTTTTTATTATTAGTAGGATAAATGATAAGTTAGTTGAGTTTATTGTGTTTTTATTCATCATCTGCCTAGCCTTTTCCCAACTATGTTGGGGTCGGCTTCCAGTCTAACCGGATGCAGCTGAGTACCAGTATTTTACATGGAGCGACTGCCTATCTGACCTCCACAACCCAGTTAATACTAGGTAATACGATACTCTTTGGTAAGAATGGATGTCAGAATTTCAGGTCACTGACTACCTGTAACGACTGCCAAAGCTCTATATATGGCAGCCGGGACCAACAGCCGGGCGGTCACCCATCCACAGACCGACCTAGGCAAGCACAGCTTTACCTAAAGATCGACCCAAGTGGCAGTTTTTATTAAGCCAGGAGCTCCTTATTATTTTATTAAATTGCTTCATTTTTTCGCAACTGTATTAAAAATAGTCGTTCAGTACACCTGCGGAACTCTTTGCAATGACAGCCTTTCCGCACTTGTAATGAAATATACTATTACAACTACGTAAACTCATTGAAATACGGTGGGAATCGGAAATTTATGATTCGCCATAGACCTTTTACGTGTCTATAGGCGTTGATTATTATTATTACTGTTTATTGAAAGCGAGCAGGACCTCGTGCAGGGGCGGATCTACTTAAAGGCTTTTTGGGCTGCAGCCCAGGGCCCCGCGAATACAGAGGGCCCCCAACCGAACTGAAACCAATAGACGATATTGTCAATAATAAAAATTATCTACAATTATAAAAAATCCGATCATAAACTTGGCAACAATCAACCCGTGTGCGCATCTATCAAACGGAACGGGGAATTTCTTGTCGCTTGTTTTTGGTCGGTGTATTCCGTGTATTGTCTGTTACTGGAGACTTCCCTCCGCTTTTCGCCCGACGCAATTTTGTTATTTTTCCGCACTTCTGCTATCGTCGACTATATTAACGAATTGACTTTGTTATTGTTAGAAATGTGTTTAGTGCGTGTGTTTAGTTTACTAAGTGATAGATAACTTAAAAGTTATAAGGACCGGACCTTTCTTTTAATTTACTAAAATTGAAAGTATTCAGCATTACTAGACTTCCTGCTTTTAATAGGCAGTGGGTAAGTAAAAAGAATTATAAAACATTACTTTTTTATTTTTATTTCAGTTTTCAAAACTAAATGAATCGAACTCGTTCGATATTTAATGATAATTTGTGAATTGCTACACTCATTACAAAGTAGGTATTATAATTAAAAGTTCTATCCAGTTCTTTGTTTATTTTCAGAAAAGTATCTTATTATATACAATATGTCTGCTAGAAAATATAAAAGTGGAGCTGAAAAAAGAAAATTACAGTTTGGTCGAGAAAAAGAAAGAAATAAATGCGCAAAAATTGAAACCGTTTTTAAATCAGAACATATAAACGCGAATGAAATAGCTATAAATCCATTAAAAAACGTAAAGGAAGGTATTTTATGCGAAGAGAATCTAACCTAAGAAAGCAAAAAAATCGCAAAACCAGGAAAAAAATACAAGTGATGAAAATAATATAATATAATACATTTAATAATAATATATTACATTACATATACCTACCTACATCACTACAGAAAACAGTTTCTTGTCAAAATGGCAATTAGTAGAGTAATTAGGTAGGGCCCCTAAGCAGTATTAGCCCAGGGCCCCACAAATTCAAGATCCGCCCCTGAGCTCGTGGCTTAATAAGAACTGCCACTCGGGTCGATCTTTACGTAAAGCTGTGCTTGCCTAGGTAGGTCTGTAGATGGGTGACCGCCCGACATACCGAGTTTCCTCCGTGCCTCGGAAACCACGTTAAGCTGTTGGTCCCGGCTGCCATAATATATAGACCTTTGGCAGTCGTTACAGGTAGTCAGTGACCTGAAATTCTGACATCCAGTCTTACCAAAGAGTATCATATTACCTAGTATTAACTGGGTTGTGGAGGTCAGATAGGCAGTCGCTCCATGTAAAATACTGGTATTCAGCTGCATCCAGTTAGACTGGAAGCTGACCCCAACAAGGTTGGGAAAAGGCTAGGCAGATGATGATGATATTGAAAGCGAGTAATACCTACATTACGGACTACTAAGAGCACGACAACTATTCTTTGACATAATATAGCCTTTCATTGCGATGCGAAGCGATTTTCTCGTGCGTTTAATATTAATCAACCTGGGGACTATTTGGATACAATTTAAAGCCTAATAAAGCTATTTTTAAAATATTTAATGATTGTCGTTGTAGGTACTCATTTCTTTACCTTCAAATATCTCGGTAACGTGGCACTTTGGGGTACCATGTTACTGGACATTTTTTGTTCGTCTATGTTCAGCTACGCCGATGATATGGTGTTGCTGGCTCCCTCGGTCGGTGCACTCAGAAACTTGGTTAAGATTTGTGAGAACTACGCTGCTAACCACGGGTTAAAATATAATGTAAAAAAGTCGGAACTCATGGTTTTTAGGGCTGCTGGTAAGAAATGTCCAGAAGATGTACCTCCTGTCAAAATTAATAACGTCCCGATTCTTCGGGTACACCGCTTCAAATACCTTGGACATTTCATTGCTGACGACCTTAAAGATGATGACGATGTTGAACGGGAGCGCAGAGCATAGGCGGTGCGGGCGAATATGTTGGCCCGTAGGTTCGCTCGATGTACAGATGCGGTCAAAATCACGCTTTTTAAAGCATACTGCACATCTCTGTACTCGAGCGCCCTATGGATCAACTGTACTAAACGTGCAGTCAATGCTTTGCGTGTTCAATACAATAACGCTTTCAGGGCACTGTTGCGACTGCCACGATATTGCAGTGCATCTGCAATGTTTGCACAAGCAAGAGTTGACAGCTTCTCAGCTGTAGTGCGTAGGAAGAATGCGTCTCTTCTCGCCAGGTTGCGTGGTAGTAGCAACAGCCTGTTGGGCGTTATTGCTGATAGGCTTGACGAAAGCCCCATAGTCAGGCATCTCATAAAAACTACCTTGTCTATAGTAGAATATAAGTACTAACATAGTTTATAAGTTCCATTGTTACTAACATTCTAGTATTGTAAGGATTTCCTGTGTATTATTAAGTACTAACATAGGCTAAGTTATTTTGTTACTAACACAGTGGACCTATCTGTAGTCTGTTAAATAAATTAAATTATTAATTATTATTAATTATTATATTATGTCCTATACATACTCGTATCACTTTCATCGTGGGCTGCGATTTCGAAAAAAATCAAAATGGCGGGCAGGCTGATATATGCCACATCGTTTCTATCCCCTTTTCCTAGTCAAACTTGAACATAAATATATAATGCTTTTGCGATAAAGTTGATGTGAATGCGACAAGGTAGTCGCGAAATTCGATTTTTCTTACGTTTTTTGCAATTTGCCGGTCAGTGTCAGGTTGTATTTTAAATAAAATAGGATTCGCGACCGTAACAAATGCGACTGTACTGAGTAATAATATATGATCAAACGAACTTACAAGTGAAGTTCGATCTTTATTATGATGAGTTGCTTCATTTGAAGATATGATTCTAACAACGTAGTTTCCTTACTTACTTGGTAACTTCGCACATAGTTTAAAGATTTTTAATTTTTAAAACGGTTAAGTGACGTAGGTCCGGTATGTCTGTGCCTCTGTGTTCACACTGACGTTTAGCTCATTTTTTGGAGTCAATTATTGGTATGATACAAAACTTTCTCTGTATCTGGGAAATGTCAAGTGTCAGGGAGGGAGGGAGATCATATCTTCAAATGAAGCAACTCATCATAATAAAGATCGAACTTCACTTGTAAGTTCGTTTGATCATATATTATAATTCGTTGCTTCATTTTTCAGATATGATTCTAACAACGTAGATGTTAAGAGTTAGAAAGTTTTGGACTGAAAAAAGAAATAACAACAACGTTATATACATTATCGTTTTATTTATAAATCAGTCTTGTGTACAGCTTCCTAATTGTAAAGGTATTTTACCTACTAACTTAAATTCACTTTACGGTGATCTAAAAATAATTTTAATTAGCATTTCTAATCTGTATTATAATTTAAATGTTTGATTAATCACATCTGATGGTAAGCAGACAGACCTGGCGAATTCGCCTTCGTTTGTAATAGACCTGTTATAAAAACGAGCAAATGAATTTGATGAACTGGTCCACCCTGCGGTTTTGCGAATAGTTTCTATATTAACTCCAGCCAAGTTCGCGGCCGACGTGGCTGCATGTCGTGTGCTATGTGCACCAAATATACCGACATCTACTCCGCTCTCAGACAGCATGTATTTGATCCATCTACTGATGGTTTGTGTGGTAGCGGCTTTGTGTGGACGTTTGTACGTCAACAACAGATTGCATGTACTCTCAGGTCTTACATTTTTAGTGATAGAAATATAGTCTGAGAGAGCTGTAGCTGGGCAAATCGAAATATTTTCCCTGAAGTATGGTAGGAACAAGACGGGCTGGTCCCTACCTGGTGCGGACGTCTTGATGATGTCCGTTATAACGATTTTTATTCCGTTATCTGAGAAACTTATGTTCTCAAGTTTAATTAATGAAAGCGTTTGCACCCTGTGAGCCGTGCAGATTGCTAAAAGAATCACAAGTTTTTTAGTGATCTTTTCTAGAGGCAGCTCTTTGTTAGGGATCCAGGTTGAAATAAAATTTAAAACTAGTTGGGGATTCCAAGTGGTGGAGTATTTCGGTCTTAAAGGTTTTAGTTTATACGCACCTTTAAGGAGACGTTTAATACATTCGTCTGAGCCAATATTATTGCCTATAAGGGCTGACAAAGCAGACCGATGAGAATTTAGGCTGCCATACGCACACCCGCTATTAAATTGTGACGTCAAGAATGAGAGAACAGAAGATGTCGGAGGGAGAAATGCATTAATTTTGTTTACCGTACAGTACTGCCACCAAAGCTTAAGTGAAGTATTGTATTGCTGAATAGTACTATTGGAAAAAGATGATAGCATCAGCGTAGCCGAGTCTGCACAGGCACCCCGTCGCATGTAAGCTTGCCGGAGAGCCTCGCGACACCCAGGGTAAGGTTCTTGTGTAAGGGGTGAAACTCTCTGAAATGAGATTGCAAGAGATATTTATTGGGGTTTAAATAAACAATTTCGGACACTATAAGGTTTTGTAATAATGGGAACCAAGGCTGTGATGGCCAGTTAGGATATACAAATATGCCACATGCATTATCGTCGATGATTTTTCTAAGGCATTTTAATATTAGGGAGAATGGTGGGAAAGCGTAGAAGTAAAAGGTATTCCAATCTAGTGTAAACGCATCGACTGATACAGCGTCGGGATCTTGTCTCCATGAGACGAATCTGGTACACTTGGTATTATCACGAGACGCGAATAAGTCAATTTCGGGTTGACCAAAATATTGTATAATATCCTGGAAGGCGTCATTGGACAGGGACCATTCCGTATCCGGATTAACGATTCTAGACGCAGCATCAGCACGGTTTTCTTTTGTGTTTACGTATGACGCATAAACCCAAAGGTGACGCTGCTCACACCATTTCCAAAGAGACCTGGCCAAGTCGTTTAAGTGGGGGTATTGAATACCCCCCATACGATTCACGTAACTGATGGCAGTCGTATTGTCCATGCGAAGTAATATTGCACAGTTGGTTAGCTCGCTGGTAAATGACTTTAATCCTAAAAAGGCTGCCATTAGCTCTAAATAGTTGATATGACATGCCTTTTCTGATGACTTCCATTTACCATGTACTTGGGTGTTCTTGCAAACAGAACCCCAACCTGATCTTGACGCATCTGTATAGATTTCGGTTACGAAATTAGGCTGTCGCATGAAGTTGTGAGTTGTGTCGATATTTGACACCCACCAGTACAAATCTTCTAATACAATATTAGGTAACTTAATTTTCACATCATAATTGTTATTATGTTCCAGTAACGCAAGGTATTTTTGTCGCTCTAAGACCTTTGTGTACAACCAAGCGTACTTAACGGCTGGGCAAGCTGCGACTAATACACCGACAAAACGAGCTAATTCGCGAATAGAACATGGACGTAGTTTTGTAAACTTAGTAACCAATTCTGCAATATTACGTCTCTTTTCGGCTGGCAATTCTATATTAAGGCTTCTGGTATCATAACAAAATCCTAAATATTTGCATGATTGTCGCGGTTTCAGCATACTTTTGTCGTAATTGACAACGAAACCTAAAAACTCTAATAGTTTCAAAGTTTCGTTAACATTATTAAGACACTTGTCATAAGTATCTCCTATACATAAGATATCGTCTAAATAACATACTGACTGGAAACCGCGATGTCTGAGGTAAGTAATAACTTCCTTCATAATCTTAGTGAATACCCGTGGAGCTACGGATAACCCGAACGGCATGCAATTAAAACTAAAGGTTTTAGTTTTCAACGCATTATTGGGCTTAAATTGAAATTTTAAGTATTTACGATCAGCCTGCCTAATGCCTAACAGGAAATACGCATCTTTCAAGTCTATAGTGGCTAGGTATCCATTGCGTGGTATCAGTTTACAAGCTGTTCGGTAATCCTCCATTTTAAAATGTTCGTTATTGACAACTTTATTTAAGGATTTCAAATTTAATATGAACCGGTTCTCGCCGTTAGGCTTCTTAGTGAGAAATATTTTAGATATGAATTGATCTTTAGTTACATTGCACTCTGAAATGGCCCCTAATGATTTTAGTTTATTAATGGCTTTCATCATGTCCGATTTTTCTGTATATGATAGATTATTTTTTGGTACTATTGATTGCTTTACAGGCATAAGAAAAGGTATTGGATATCCATTTTTTAACCAATCAAGAATAACATTGTTGTTGGTTATTTTTAACCATCGGTCATAAAAGTGGGTAAGTCTACCCGCATGTACCTGTATTAACGGTGACTCTGAGCGGGCGTCCGCGGCTTGTCCTGCGACACCGGGCGTTGAGTCTGAGCTGATGGCGTGTATGGGCGGCGATTCCCTGCCGTCGCCGGCCTCCTGTATGCACCCCGCCCCCCCCTGTTCGCCGGGTATCGAGGAGGCGGATTCCAGTTTCCCTGGTAAGCCGGGCGAGTGTTAGGCTGTTGAGGTGGTTTAGGTACCTTCGCAGTCTTTTTAATGGAAAGGCCTTGTTTTTCAATGGCCTTGGCTGCTTTAATTTTCTCTGATAAGGACGAGCCAAACAGTGATTCGTCCCTTTCGGACTCATTTATTATATTTAAAAAAGCCTTGTCCAAACTCGGAGTGATTAACTTCACTCGAGTCTGTGTTGCCGAGTAATGTGAGTCACATAGTAGGCGGCAACCATTGCTCAAATGTTTCATGGCTTGCACCTTGCTATCGGACTTCAGCAGCAGATCCATGCCTCTGTTGACGGCAGTGATGCCGGCACCTAGTTGCTGTTGAGACGCTGTAAGTGTCTTGTCACGATTACGCACCATGTCTGGTACCGCAGCTGAGATTTCTGCGTTCAATTTTGGCGCTTGTAGAAACCTACAATTGTCTGGTGCAAGGTACTCTTTTAGGAGCCCATCTTTGCTTTCCTTAGGCACACCCTTCCTCAGCAAAGGAAGCCACAATTGCGATAAATTACCGTGAATGTTGTCGCCATAGTCAGGTGAGTCTGACGTGGATTCGCCGAGAGCTGACAGTAGATCAGGATCTAGTTCAGGTTGGTCTGCGCTGGAGGAGGTTTCCTCTTGAGGACAGGGTGCCACCGGACCATCTTGTTGGTCGGGGTTATCACCGGGTTGCGGTTCCACAGCTTGTGAAACGGGTAGATCGGATATTGGTTCCGTAAAAGTGTCCTCATTATTACCCAGGGCCTCGACGGCATCTTCGTTACCTGTAATTACGATTTGCAATTAAGGTTGTGAAGATAATAATTTGAAGGTAGTGTGAAAATAAAAATGAGAAATGAGATTTAGCACGTTAACGGTACATCTACTTGAGATTGTACGTATTTATGTGCATGTTTGTCATCGTTGGAGACTCGCAGTCAACCCCGATGCAATAGTGTGGAATAAATTTCAATTAGTTTTGAAAATATGTCAAAGTTATTGACTCGCAGTCAATCCCAAAGCATAAACAAAACGGTTAATTAGTTTCACTGTTTAGAACACTCACTAATTAATGCATATTAGCTTACCTTCGTCATCTGATGAGGATAATTGTAACGGTCTAATTCTCCGTCGATGTTTTTCTTTTTCCTCTAGTTTTCGAATTTTTCTAGCGTAGTGCTCAATTCTAGATTGCGCGCTCCTTTTCGGCATGTTGCTTGAAGGGCGCGTGCGATAGTTACCGCGCACGAAAAAGGAATGAGCTAAACGTCAGTGTGAACACAGAGGCACAGACATACCGGACCTACGTCACTTAACCGTTTTAAAAATTAAAAATCTTTAAACTATGTGCGAAGTTACCAAGTAAGTAAGGAAACTACGTTGTTAGAATCATATCTGAAAAATGAAGCAACGAATTATAATGATTAATAGTACATTATGGTACAAGTGTGTTATGTTGGTCATTACCACAGAGGCGCCATTGAGACCCGAGCCGTAAGGTGAGGGTCAGTGGGGGCTACACGGTAATACGGTAATACTCTTATACTGTCCAAACTCGATAACAACAAGACTCCGCACGGAAAAAAATGGGGTCTGGCAAAGTTTTCATTCAAGAATAAAATTATTCTCAAGTATATTGTTTAATCTCAAGCATATATTTACTCAAGGTAACAATAATATCTTGAATAAAATAAAATGGAATTCTTCTAGATATATAATATTATTCTTCATTTATTTATTTACATCAAGAATATTTTTTTGGATCAAGACGACATTTACTATTGACTGTAAAAAACATTTGCATTTTGAAACAAGTCATTAAGAATTCTTACTCTGAATATAAAAGGATTTAGCTTAAGAAGCTCAGAGATTAGGGCCAAGAATAAAAATAAATTATTGGTTCAAGAAAATGTGTAAATTCGTTCAACAATAATATTATTGTGACAAAAGTTTTATACTCTTCATAGAAGTATTGACAATTCTCATAATCAGAAAGCAGGAACGTTTTCGATGGAGAAAAATATTTTTTGTTCTAAGAAGAAAACATTTAATGTGAGAAAATAACGGATTTGAAAGAAAAATCTGAAATGATTCGAAATAAGAAAGACTTACATTTTATAATAATACAATAAATGTTTGGTTTAAGAAGAGTTTGTGTTTTGGGTAAGTATATAGTTGCATTGACGTAAGAATCTAAATTATTCAAGTAAAGGTAGTCAAATGTTTTCGAACAAGACATTTTTGTTTTGTGGAAATAAGTTATGGTGTTGAAATAAGAATCTAAATTGTTTCAAAATAAGATATACTAACGTGTTTTAGTAAGAAAAGAATACATTTAATGTGAGAAAATAACGGATTTGAAAGAAGAATCTAAAATGATTCTAATTAAGAAAGACTTACATTTTATAATAATACAATAAATGTTTAGTTTAAGAAGAGTTTGTGTTTTGGGTAAGTAAATAGTTGTGTTGACGTAAGAATCTAAATTATTCAAGTAAAGGTAGTCAAATGTTTTCGAACAAGACATTTTTGTTTTGTGGAAATAAGTTATGGTGTTGAACTAGGAATATAAATTGTTTCAAAATAAGATATACTAACGTGTTTTAGTAAGAAAATATCTGTTTGGTTTCAGAAGAGTTTGTTTTGGGGTAAGTAAATAGTTGCATTGGCATAAGAATCCAAATTATTCAAGTAAAGGTAGTCAAATGTTTTCGAACAAGACATTCTTGTTTTGTGGAAATAAGTTATGGTGTTGAACTAGGAATGTAAATTGTTTCAAAGTAAGATATACTAACGTGTTTTAGTAAGAACATACATGCTTGGTTTAAGAAAACATTGTTTTTGGGTAAGTAAATAGTTGTATTGACGTAAGAATCTAAATTATTCAAGTAAAGGTAGTCAAATGTTTTCGAACAAGACATTTTTGTTTTGTGGAAATAAGTTATGGTGTTGAACTAGGAATATAAATTGTTTCAAAATAAGATATACTAACGTGTTTTAGTAAGAAAATATCTGTTTGGTTTCAGAAGAGTTTGTTTTGGGGTAAGTAAATAGTTGCATTGGCATAAGAATCCAAATTATTCAAGTAAAGGTAGTCAAATGTTTTCGAACAAGACATTCTTGTTTTGTGGAAATAAGTTATGGTGTTGAACTAGGAATGTAAATTGTTTCAAAGTAAGATATACTAACGTGTTTTAGTAAGAACATACATGCTTGGTTTAGGAAAACATTGTTTTTGGGTAAGTAAATAGTTGTATTGACGTAAGAATCTAAATTATTCAAGTAAAGATAGTCAAATGTTTTCGAACAAGACATTCTTGTTTTGTGGAAATAAGTTACGGTGTTGAACTAGGAATCTGAATTGTTTTAAAATAAGATATTCTAACGTTTTTTGGTAAGAAAATATATGTTTAGTATAAGAAAGGTTTGTTTCTGGTTAAGTAAATAGTTGCATTGACCTAAGAATCATTGTATAAAACACATTGAGTCGAAAAGCGCTATACAGCCTATCGAATGACGTTGTCGCGAACAGACTGATTCGAAAAACTATTTGACAAAGTCAGACAAATTCAGATTGGAATTATCCTATTCGCAACAGTGGATTTCGATACCAAGATTTTCGAACTACTTAGCGTAGTTTTTCGAATCAGCGTGTTCGCGACAACGTCATTCGATAGGCTGTATAGCGGTTTTCGACTTAATGTGTTTTCGAGCTGGGCGTACCACTCGTATTTTTATTCGAAATAGCGTGGGTCGCAAAAACGTCATTTGATTGAATCTTCATATCACTCCCAATCCAGGGGGCAGCTGTTGCGGTAAGAGTCACCGCGGCCTTGGAACGTCAAGGGCACTTGAAGGAACACGGATGGGTTTTAGTCAGTACCTAAGAGTCTGACACTCCCTTCCACTCCGGCCAGGGCGGAAGGAGTTATTTGATGATTTCCCATCTTTTAAAAAAATGGCGGGGGGCAGCTGCCCTCCCCATGGGTACACCGATGAGAACCTACTATTCCCAATACTATTCCATAATAATTACCTAGGATTATACGCAATAAAAGATTTAATTAATTTACGAGCTAAATGTATAGATAGGCTGATCACTTTCTATAAATTAAGTAGGTACCTACCTACATGATGTAAGGATAAAAATAATAAACACTACGAGTACCTATTTAGGTTGCTTCAGCTTTACTAAAGTTTTTTATCTACCTATTAGGTAAGGAAGGATTAATACTATGTAGGTACCTAAGTCAAAAGGTACATGCTTACATATTTTTATATAAAAATAATATTTTTACAATAACGTGCAAGTACCTACCTATATCTATAAATATCCTATAAAGAACTATTACACTGCCTATCTACATAATGCCGGGCGGAACTTTTTTCGTCAGACGTAGTCGGGCTGACCGTATTATCGACATAGCGCGCTTCATATTGATTTCAAATAATTACCTATTTTTAGAGAGTAACATTTGTGACAAATGGACGCACCGAAAAACCCTAATAGGATAGGTAGGTAGGTATTCCCTTCCCTATTTCAAAAAGAATTAGGTACCTACCAGCTAGGCCTACTTATGTACCTACATCTGAAATTATGTACAGCCTACGTACTTATTATTTATTGTATGGCAGTGCTACCTAAGGTATGTTGGTAACTACCTACCTATTTATTTTTATAACATTTAAAAATGATTATCAAATGTGAAGGCTGATTGCTGACCAAAACTTAATTATAAAGGTACATAAGGAGACAAAGGAAATAGGTATTAAAGTTTCTAATAAACCCTCATTTTATTCCCTGTAATATTATCGAAATTTTAAGTGAAGCAAAAGATTTGCTTAGGTACCACCTTATACCTACCACTTTTTACAAAAATTGCGCGGACGGGGGAGTATGAATTTCGCACACAAGTTTTTAAAGAGAAGGAGTGCAAAATGCTAACATTTTTTAAAAGTTATGTTATACCTACTTATAAAAAAATCGAAAAGCGAAATCTGTGACAATAGAACCATGTTCAAACTTATAATTTAAATTAAATTAATTATTACCTACATCTTTCAAGAATCACGAATTTGATTTAAGACTCGTTATTCTTATACCAAATTCGCGTTTTTTGAAAATGTGCTACCTACCTACGTCACAACCGTCGTCAACGAAAAGGAACGAGTGTTGCAATTTCACAAATTGTTTCCCCAATTTTTGGGAGTATGTCTATACCAATCTGTTTTTAAAGGCACGATGTTCGATTCATTAGTACCTAGTGTATGAAATAAAGTAGGTACAAAAGCCATTCGTTCCGTTTGGTTGTAATGTACTTAAATAATATAAAAACTACTTGATTTGATTTCCATTATGTTTGTTCTATGTACTTACAAAAAAAAATTTGTGAGTCTTTTAAGATATTGAAAAATGTGTCAATACTCATAAATCATCGTACCCACTGTCATAAAAGCACTTTTGTGGTAATAAGCAACTAAACGACCTATTTATTACAATCTTTGGTATTTTCTTTAAAAAAAAAAACATTTTTTGTAACTTTAGAACATTACTGTAAAAAAAATTACCATCAAAAAATTATCTTGATAACCCCAACTATCACCCTGTTTCGTTTGATTCACGATTTCTTACCCACCCTGTATAGTATAGAAGTCTTTGGACACGTTTCTTTTTCAACTTTTGTCCTTTCTGTCCGTCAATAAAAAAATAATTATCCTTCTCTATTTGAGACATGCAAACATAAAGTGAGAGTATGATTAACGTTACTGACACCGTGAAATAGGTTTTATGTATGCATAATGATTATTAATAATAAATTTCGTAGTAGTTAGGTCAATGTCAGGAAAAATAGTCATTATTTTTGGTAAATAACATTTCGTAGCAGGCAACACCCTTTTTGTCTTGGACTTGGATGTGCCGGCGCCGGCGCAGTAGTGCACACCGCATTACGTATTACGTCTTCTGCAAGTGTCAGTTCGTGGTGATTCTGTCGAGTGATTCTTTTGGGTTGTTGGAGATTGTGTTGTGTTGTGTGTGCTAAGGTAAGTGTTTAATTATTGGAATATACATATAATTAAGTTATTGCATTTTAAAGATCGACTAACACACGATGAATGACGGCACCGGGGTCGGCTAGGCGCCATGTGAGCAAAAATCATCTTACTGGTTTTACCTACCTACCCTATAATTATAACTCCATGTACCTACCTATTCGATTCGATTATGGGTTCACTTGTGAAATGATAGGCTGGTAGTAGGTAGATATGCGAAGCGGTAGACATTTCGCGTTTGCCTTACGAATTCTGCTCAAAAAAATGCTTTGCGCTTCAATGTTCAAATTTACCGGTAGGTACCTACCACGCAACCGCATTCTCGGCATTCTCTTCTCACTGTGATAGGAAGCTGCTTTTTACGTCCAGAATCTAGCCACACCCGGGCGGTAGATGTAGGCTATATGTACTTAGGTAGCTGGTGAAAATACCACCAGCCGCCTGACCGCCAAGTTTGGTGAAGTTCACCGAGCCTATGCAACTTCTGATTCCAATCAATCAGTCATCTTTGCGGCAAGGCGACAAGCTGGTAGGTCAGAATCAGAGGTGTCTAAGCTCGGTGAACTTCACCAAACATGGTGGAAAAGGCTGCTGGTTGCCTTTCACGTTATGTCTCTGGGTGATGGAAAATGTAATCACTACCTAACTTCATGAGCATGAGGTTATTGTTACTGTAATATAGGTACCTACCTTATCTACAATGCTAAACCTGCTGAATGTTTATCCTACCCGTCTGTTTTTTTACAAATGTACTTGGTTACTAGAATAAACACTAATTTATGTTCTGTCTATTTGCAGATTTAAATCAAAACCTGGATCTCAGCATACCATACCTATCTTTAATAACATAATATAAAGGTTATTAATGGAGTTGCTTCTTAGGGAATGGAATATCCCACAGGATATAATTACAAATTTCAACGGTAGGTGAATATTTATACTTATAAACATTTTGTCTGGAAAAGGCCATCAAGTGAGTACTTTACTGTACTAATAATATTACTATTCCAAAAAAAAAATGTGCAAAGTTGTAAATTATAACAGATAAATTCATTTAAACACAATTTTAATGTGTTAATGAATTTTAGGCTGCTTAACAGCCGGTATATTAAGATACATTCAGATACATCAGTATCAGGGCTTGTTCGAATGTTATAAAATTTAGGTAATTAGTATTTCGGTTTAAAGACATTTATTTCTCAAAGAACAAATTACAGTTCACTTTTTAAGTGAAAACTTATCTAATTTACAACATTACGACGTTCAGACTATCCAAGAAACTGAACACCATAGTTTTTTTTTATGCAATAGAAGGTATAAGATACAAAACAGTTCAAACTTAACTTATGTGTGTGATATAAAAAGCTAAACTTAGGCGTCTAATATATAATTCCTTAGGCCTTTTTTGAATGTTGGTATGCTTGTACACTCTCTGACTTTTTAGGTAATTGTTTAAACTTGTCTAGTGATTATGGAAATTTTTGTTTTAGAAAATGATGTAGCTGTGGATCAATTAAAAGAAATCAATGACAATATCCTGAAAGAACTGTGCCCAAAGATTGGACTAAGAATAGAACTAAAAAAAAAAATTGACGAGTATTTAGTAGCGACCAGCACAGTAAGTTTCCTACCTACCTATTGAATATTCTATTATCCTGTTTATATTATGGGGTTTTATCTTATACATATATATATCTTTGTATGTATGTACATACGAATAAATATAAAAATTAGCCAAAAGTCGGGAGGTATTTTTTCAGTTGGTCGGCCAGCTCCTTTTCTTTTTCTTGTTTATTTTTTTTGTAACAAATAAAGTACCTACCTAAGTTTAAAACAGTTAGATTTAAAACATCAAGGCCGATCTACAGGCAAAAACTCAAACTCAAAGCATTTATTTCAATTAGACCATTACGGCAGTTTTGAATGTCAAAAATACAAAAAAAAAAAAATAAAGCTACAGTCACAGTCACAAGGCATTATAACTTGAGGAAGTGCAGTAGGTGCCCATTCCCTAGTGTAGATGTTTAGGGAGAAGAATGGTTTTTCTACAATAATTACTTAAATGTTTTCAGACTAATACAGTAACAAATAGCAGCATCACTGCTCCTTGTCTATTCACGGACAACGAGGACCTGGAAGACTTACAAGACATCCTTACAGGCGATATTTATGTCCGACCAAATTTCCCTGATTTTGACCTCAAGACACTTCTAACAGTAACACCATGTGGCAAGAGTATATTAAATTATTACACTGCAAACAGCACCTTGACAAACAAGCACCGAAATCAACTCACTGATATCATTGTTAGACATCTCTTCACACGTGTCGTAAATTAGTAAGTACCTACCAGTACATACTTGTTCATTCATTTTCCCACTATACTTTTATGTGGTTCTTTGAGCAGGAGGATCATTTATTGTGGCATTTTAGATAAACGGGAAGGCAGTATGTGTTCACTAGCTGATGATGATAATACTATGTTGTATGCTAGCTGACCTGCAACGCACGAAAATAATAAGTTGTGATCTAAAAAATATTTTGTATCATTCTTAAGATTCCAAAGTCCAACAATGAACTATACTACTATACTTAGATTTATTTTTACCTATTTCAGTAAAATAACATATGAAGAATACAACATTTTAACCGCAAAAATAATAGCTTTATTTCCATGTGAAAACACTGGCACATACTTTGTACCACCAATTAAAAAAAGACAGTCTATATCCGGTAAACCTTCATTTGCTAAAGGCAAGCTGGTCGATAAAATTCGGAATACCCTGTATAAGTCTGGTGAAAAGAGAAAAAAATCAACATCAGAAGAAAATGTCATTCCAAATAAAACAAAAAAATATGAGGAGTTGAAAGGTTTTAAATGATTACTTGACCTACATAAATAGTAGCTAGAGTAGTTACTTGTCTGTATACATAAGATGGTGAATTTTTGCAAAATCTTTAAGCTGGCTACACATTGGGCCAAGAGACAGACAGTGGCGTAGAGATCAGTCTTCTGTATGATATATTTTTGTAGACTTAGACACTGTAGAGTAGATTAATTTGTTTGCATTATGTTCATCTATAATGAGCACCGGTGGTCTAGTGGGGGCGACCCCACCTTCTCTCGAACTTTAGTATTTTAGCAGCAGCGATGGGCTTGCAACCTGTCATGTATGGAATACCAAACCAACTGCTGCAAATAGTGGGTACCTTACCAAAAAAGAAATATGCCAAATGTAATATTTGGATAAGCCTGGCCACCCCTTAGACATTCTCAAAGAATATCAAGTGGGGACTTGGCATTAAGAGATCTGAGAGGATATTCTAACCTGGGGATAAAGTTGTGAGGCTATTTTTCCATCTTTTAATATCTAATTATTATGTAGTCGGTAGTTAGGTACTTACTAAGTAGGTACTTTGTAGATCATAAAAATTATAGGGTAAGTAGTAGCGCCCTGTCAGGTAGTTTGTTTTAGAAATACCTACACCCAATTTATCTATATCTGTCTTACGTATTGACTAACATAATTTTTTTATATTACAGAAGATCACACAGACCAAATAATTTTTCTTAAGAATAACAATGAGCCATGGAGTGAAATCATGGACTGTTGGAACGAAACATTCAAAGTGAGGCAGTGTAGCACCAACAACAACATTTCGGATTTTATTGATGAGTGGAACATTTTAAATGATCCAAGGAGTGATAGTTTGGTAAGTATTTTTTTTTCTTAACAGTAGTTATTTGAAACCGCTATTGACTTAAAGTTGTAGTTATAAAATTCATTTTGTACAGCTATGGGTTTTGTTAATAAATAAAAAAAAAGTAGTTATGTATTTACAAAAAAAGTATAATATGAATATCAGAGCTTTGCTTAGTTTGTTTGTTTATTTATTTTTAGATTCACATTTTCATTATTGTTTATCTTAAGCTGTTCGATGTTACACTGTTCATTATCCAATTTGAATCTACATTTACTTATGGAATTTAGGGCTAGATAGTGTTGTGTGGATTACCCACAAATATTTTTATTTGTTTATGTTGGCTGTAACTAGATTGGTCCAACACCAGCATGCCAAATACTTTTCTGAAAAATTGTTAACAGATAACCAATTTTTGTTTCTAGATAAACCTGGACTTTGAAAGACTGTATCCTGAAAGATCAACATGCTTTTTCAGGAATTGGAAATGGTTTATTAATAAAATCATCAGCCTCAAATTTGGAGAATCAAAAGATGACACATTGAGTACTTTATATGAAAGTATTCAAGAGCAGCCTGATGATGGTAATAAACAGTTTAACTTTCATTTATTAGGTTTACCTTCAGCGTCACCGTCACCGTCACTATTCTTATTTATATTATTTACGTTACTAGCATCCGCCCGTGGCTCTGCTCGCATGGTACTTACTTCAAAATAAATCAAACTGTTTTATACATTTCAGATCTAAAAGTGCCAGATCAAATAAAACTGTTGTCCTACCTGATTCCCCCGAGAGGAAGACTGAACAAGCGTAGAAAATTTTCCACATTAGAATGCGTTGAAAACTTCATAATTTACGTCCAGGTAAATATTTTTATTTTTTTAAAAAACGTTGCCCCACACTAGGAAATTCTCCTGTATCGTGGGTGCGTTTACAAACATTTAAACTCACATACACAAATACCCAAACCCGAAACAACTATCTGTAGGTCATACAAATATTTGTTGTTTGTTTGTTGTTAATATTGGGGTACTATTTTATTTAGTCGAATGTATGGTATTTAATATCTATACCTCGCGGGCTCACTCGCGGTTACGCAATTTTATGGTATGTTTTGGTTTTTTCCTGGATAAAGAGTAACATCTGTTAACCAGGGTATAATTTACATTCATACCAAATTTCATCCAAATTTTCAGATCAGATTTAATCACAAGCTTTCCCATTAATAATATTAGTAGTAAACACGCGTGCTTTGTAGGTATGTTCATCAATTTTGCAATTTTTATATGTTTGCTATTATTTTCAGAATCCTGGCGATATACAAACGAAAATTGATGAAGTAAAAGACAAGGCTCTACGCAGCAAGCAAAGTGTTCAACCGTACGTAATTAAATGTGGTGCTACCGATGATGGTAACGATAACTATTATTTGGTAATAGACAAGGTTATGTGGAAGTTTACCTCGCCAATGAAAGCTTTTGACACATTGTTCAAATCATACCATACGCTTCACGCCACATATCCAGCAGCTGCTGCGCATTTATACGTGCTGATTCAGCGTTGTGTCTATCAAATAGAAACAAAGTATGATAAGATAGTACCATACATCGCAGATTTGTTGTCGCTTGCGAAAATGTAAACAAAATTGTGGTTTAAACTTGTTGAAATTGACTATAAATAATTGCACGATGAAGTGCCTTGAATGTCGCAACGAATATCAAGATTTTCAGCAATACTTTGTGCATTTGCGTTACGCGCATAATATTGTCAATTATTTTAAATGTCCTGAAGAAAATTGTGCCAGGTTATATCACTCTAAGAGTGATCTAAAGAAGCATTTAACTCATTATCATGAAACCTCAAGTAGCAATCTCGTCTCAGATGCCAATGTATTTGATGTTAGTGGTAACGCAAACTGTAATTCCGGTTCAACTTCTGAATTAACACCTTTGAATGAAGCCCCTAAATTGAATAATAATACTAGAAATGAAACCTCAATTTTATCTGATTATCAAATAGAAGTCGATAATGCGTTACTTACATTTATTGCAAAATTATATAACATGTCCAATTTGCCAAGAAGTGTTATCCAAAATATAATTGAAATCGTGTCTGAGCTGTTTATATCGGAGCCGTTTAACATTATTAGACAATCCCTAATATTGTCAAAGAATGATTTGAATAATGAAAGTTTGCTGATGTTATCAATTCTTCAAGATTCGTTTAAAAACATCAATACCGATTATAAAAGAATAGAACATTTCAAAAAATTAAGATCGTATGTCAAACCTATTAAAAAAACCATTGGTGTTTCCGAAGATAGTAATCGTAGAAATAACACTGTTGAAATGGTAATCAAAAATAGATTTTCTTATTTTATACCTTTGCGTGACACTCTTAAGGAGTTCCTCGAAGCAGCAAATACATTAGAAATTATAATTAACTACCAGAAAAAAGTAAGCGAAGAGAAAGATGTCCTTAGAAACATAATAAATGGCACATCTTGGCAGGATACAAAAGAAAAATGTAATCACGGAACACTTTTACCATTGACAGTGTATTATGATGATTTTGAATCTGGTAATCCACTAGGCAGTCACGCTGGAAATCAGAAAATAGGTGCTGTATAATATGTAACTATATCTACAATACCACCACAGTTCTGCAGTCGTTTAGATAATGTCTTACCAGTTCTTTTGTTTTATACACAAGATAGAAACACTTTTGGTAATGAACCTGTTTTCAGACCGTTACTTAAAGAATTAAAGTTTTTACAGGAGGAAGGGATAAACGTGAAATTTAAGAAATCTAGTATATGTGTTACTTTTTGTATAGCCAATATTTCAGGAGACAATTTAGGGCTTCATTCAATTTTAGGTTTTCACGAAAGTTTTTCTTCCAATAATTTTTGTAGATTTTGCACAGTACAAAAAGAGCAAACAAAAACTGATACGAAAGAACGATCTGAATACATTCGTAAAAAAGAAGAATATAATGCACATTATGCTAACAAAATTGGCGTTAAAGAAAAATGCATATGGCATGATTTAAATTATTTCCATGTTTACAACAATTTCACGTGCGATGTTATGCACGATTTGTGTGAGGGCATACACCGTTATGACATGTGCTTAATAATCAAACATTTTATTGATAACAATATTTTTGATTTGGATAACTTAAATTCAAGAATAAAATACTATACTTATTTAAAGTCTGAAAAAAATTGTCCTCCACCTGTCACAAAACAAAATTTGTTAAATGGCAAAATAATGTTTTCGGCTTCTGAGATGTTGTGTCTTGTTCGTAATTTTAGGTACATAATTGGTGACTTAATTGCGGAGCATGATCCAGTATGGAAACAATATTTAACTCTGTTAGAAATTACAGAGATATTAACATCTCAGATTTTCACTTCACACTTGATTGATTACTTGAAAACTTCAATCGAAGCTTACTTAGAAAATTTAATTCAATTATTTAACTGTACATTAAAACCGAAACATCATTTTCTCCTACATTACCCAAGAATAATACAAAAAGTTGGTCCACCAATATTAATAAGTGCCTTTAAATTTGAGGCTAAGCACAAAGAGTTGAAAAAAATAGCACAATCAATAGCTAGCCGAAAAAACTTGCCACTAACACTTGCAACAAGACATCAATTGACGAATAGTCATAAATTACTTGTTAACACTGGACTTACTGATCGCTATTTACACGGAAAAATATTAAAACTAAATAATATGACAGAAATTGATGATGATGTTTATAATTGTGTTGGTTTTATAGAGATTAATGGTATAACATATTGTGAAAAAAATGTTATCTTGTATAGGTATGACCAAGATCTACCATTATTTTTGAAAATTGAACAAGTGTTATCTAACGAATCTGATAAAAGTAAAATTTACTTTAAGTGTAAAGTGCTTAAAACAATTAATTATTCTCCTCATTACATGGCGTATTTAGTCAATTGTACAAGTAGTTTTGAAATTATTTCCTTACACGATTGCTATAGCACAACACCGAATATAATTCATAAAATAGGTATAAATCAATATGTTGATTTGAGAAGTTGATTAATTATTAATGATTAGTAACAATACAAAATGGTACATACAATACGGCCGGCGGATCTTGGCAGTTTTGAAGTGAGTCATTGGTTCGAAAATGGCCAATAAATGACTGACGAAAGATTCGCAAAACGGCTAACTTCAGACCCGGCCAAGATCAGCCGGCGGTATTGTATCTTGTGTAGATATGAACGAGAATAGCTGTTTGTTACAATTTTAAGAAAGAATTAATTTTTTTATAAGAATTGATGGTATAACCCGCGCCAATAAAGAAACAAATCTTAAAGGGCGGCGCTAATCTATACTTCTCACGAGTGCAGCTAGGCAGCTAATGTAAGCAATAGTTTGCGATGCCCCCTTAAGTAATAACATTATTAATGATTAATATCTAGAATATATTTAAATAAAATTATCAATACTTTTGTTTTAGGAAGTTTATTTTTTAATAAATGATTTCATATAATTAAATCCATTGTATTATTTTATCTATTATTAATTTGAGTATCTCCCACTTATACCTTATTTTCAGGCATGAAATGGCACGCGGAGATCAGATTGAAAGATGTGACGGTGCATCAGACTCGAAATTCTGCAAGTGAGTTTTAGTGCTTTTTCTTGTTCATTTTATGTTTCAAATGGTACTCAATAATCATGGTATTTTAGTAAAGCCGTTTCAGTTCTATGTACAGATTCAAGTGCTTTGTTAAATACGGAGCTAAGATTGTCTTATTTGAATTACAATAGTCTTGGTTCGATGCTTAAGATGCGTTTCAGTCAATATTTTTCAGTTCATCGTTCGATTTCTTCAAGCTAAAGTTTAGTCAGAATGTGAACATTTTCTTTAATTACATTCTGACTACACTTTAACTTGAATAAATCGAACGATGAACTGAAAAAAATTACTGAAACGCATTTTAACCATTGAACCAAGACTATTGTAATTCTTCAAATAAGACAATCTGACCTTCATATGAAACATGCCATGATTTGAATCAAGAACTGAAAATTCTTACAGTAAAATACTTTATTATTGAGCCAAGAGATTTCTGATCTCCGTATGAAACATACAATGAATTAGATTAAGAACTAAAACTTCTTTACTGAAGTACAGGGTTTTTAGATCAATAATAATGACATTATTGGTTGGAAACAATCTGATCTTCGTATGAAACATGACATGCATTGAACCAAGAACAGATTTCTTGCAGTGAAATACAGTATAATTGAGCTAAGAGATTTCTGATCTCCGAATGAAACATGCAATGAATTAGATCAAAAACTAAAACTTCTTCAGTTAAGTACCTGCAGTCCTGCACGTTCTTAAATCAACAATATTAACATTATTGGTTGGAGACAATCTGATCTCCGTATCAATTGCTTATTGTTTTTGAATTAAGAACTGGGCTTCTTCACTGAAATACGCATAAACATTGAACTAAGAACATTGATATTATTCTTTCTAGACAACGTGATCTCCGTTTAAATTCGATTAAATTATTAAACTAATAAATAAAACTTCTTCACTAAAAACGCATGATTATTGAACTAAGAACATTGAAACTATCTTTTTAAAACAACGTGATCTCCAGAGAATAACTTATTGTTATTGAACTAGTAGCTAAAACTTCTTCACTGAAGAGCATCTACTAGTAACTAAGATTGTTGGTATTTTTCATTAGAGATAAATTGTTCTCAGTGTGAAAATAGAATTAATTGATGCAAGAGTTAAAGCTGCTTCACTGAAATATGCCGTAGCATACAGATAAGTAAATATCATTCTTCTTACAAGTCATTTATTTTTCATGCTGAGAATTTATTTTCTTGTAAGAAAACTCCGGGATCCGTGTGACAAAGTGTTCAACTGAGAAAAGCATTATTCTCAAATATATTGT
This sequence comes from Diarsia brunnea, assembly GCA_949774965.1. Classification (NCBI taxonomy): domain Eukaryota; kingdom Metazoa; phylum Arthropoda; class Insecta; order Lepidoptera; family Noctuidae; genus Diarsia; species Diarsia brunnea. The sequence continues at coordinate 4,498,892 of OX459016.1, read as the reverse complement.
TTAATCACAAGTATGTAAATTCTAGAAGGAAGACAAATATCTTGACTTAACTATTTATTTACTACCATTGAGAATAATTGTGTTTTGATACAACCATTTATTGTTTTCCCCATATATGAATCACGGAAATTCTTGACCAATAGATATATTCTTGATCAGAAACAATGACATTTCTTGTCCAATAAATATATTCTTGTTATGAGATATTGCTCTTCATTGTCGGAGGAGTAATCGGAGAACTTCGAGGAGTACAATCTAGATTTAAGACATAATTGTCTTAAATTTGAGAATTTAATATTCTAGACTTAAAAAAAATATACTTACTTAGGCAAAGAAAACGTTGCTTTCTCATTGCAAGAATAGGATATTGCCTTGGTTAGTGAGTATATATACTTGGAAGAAAAATGAATAACAAGACAAATATTTACTAATTTTAAGAATATAATGTTTTCCCCATATATGAATCACGCAATGTCTTGACCAAGTGAAATATTCTTAATTTAAAACAATTTTTTTTTTCCGTGCGGGATTTGATCAAATTACCAAGGAAGTACTTGTTCGGCTGCCAAAAAAAGGGATTGTGTTCCTCACGACACTCTTTAATTGTATCATGAGGGTAGGTCATTATCCAAGTATATGGAAGGTATCTCAGATTGTAATAATTCACAAAGATGGAAAACCTACCGGGAAAGCTGCTTCATACAGACCGATCAGCCTACTACCAGTAATGTCTAAGGTCTTTGAAAAAATCTTGCCGAGCTACATAGTAAAGTTAGACAGGAACACGGCACTATAGAACAGGTTCACAGAATCGTTGACCAAATAAGGAAGACACTAGAGAAAAAGGAATTTTGATCAGCAGCCTTCCTAGACATACAGCAAGCGTTTGATAAGGAATGGCACAAAGGGCTGCTTTGTAAAATTAAGACCCTGCTACCACATCCATTTTTTGTTCTGTTAAAATCTTACTTGGCAGAAAGAATATTCCAAGTGAAGGATGAGGAATACACAACAAGGTTTCTCGACATAAAGGCGGGTGTGCCTCAAGGTTCGGTACTCAAAACCTTCAACGTGGACTGAACCAAATTAAAGAATGGTTAATTAAATGGCGAATTAAAGCTAATGCCTCCAAGTCAACCCAGATCACATTTGCTCTCCGTCCTGGAGACTGTCCACCTGTTCAACTAGGCGATACTAGTCTACCACACAATGAATCCGTTAACTACCTGGGCATGCACCTGGACCGAAGGCTTACCTGGAAAAAGCACCTACAAACAAAAAGAGATCAATTGAACCAGAGACATAGAGGGTTACAGTGGCTACTAGGAAGAAACTCTGTGCTATGCACAGACAACAAACTTTTTATCTACAAGGTTGTCTTGAAATCCAGATGGATTTATGGAATCCAACTATGGGGATCGGCGTGCAACTCCAACATTGCTGTGATTCAAAGACCCCAAAATGTTATTCTAAGAAATCTCTCTAATGGGCCGTGGTTTCTAAGAAATTGTGAACTTCATAACGAGCTGAGGCTTAAAAACAGTTACCGAAGAGATAAAGCTATATTCTGTTAACTATAAACAAAGATTAGCAAATCACCCGAATCCTCTAGCGACCGAATTGCTGACAATCAACCACCCAAAGAGGCTCAAACGTAATCACATAATCGAGTTAGACTCTAAATAAAGGGAAGAAAAGTGAATGGACGGCTCCTCCCCCAGGACCAGACGCCAACACACCTTCTCAAAGTTTAAGGACTGATTGCAGATTTGAAAATGGGAAAAGAAAAAAAAAAATCGATGGACACTATGATAGCCACTGACATCTAAAAGATACGCAATAGCCCTGTTGACACCGGCAGACGACTGTTTTTTTTAAATGTATTTTTTATCAGCCTGTAATTCATGAAGGGTGCATAGGTGTACCCATTAGTACACCCGCATATCACCGGTTATGTTTAAGTCCCATGTAATAAGGGGGTGAGCTTATTGCCATCAACCGGCCACAAATCCAGACTCTGTGGCTGCTACCGAGAAATTCCTGATGGAAAAATCCAATAACACAATTCCCGACCAGAAATGAAATCGAACCCAATGCACAAACAACCGAACACGTTACAATAGCCGCGCTTGCGACTAGATAGAAGGCAGTCGGTGTAAGAAATATTTTATTTAGATGTGAGGCGGCTTCAGAACTACTGTTTTGATACCAAAAATTATTTCAGTAAGGGGAAGCTATAATATCCCAGAGTATCATAAGCTGGAATTCAAAATGTTCCTGTGCGATGATTTTCGACCATAACGCGAGTAATGTCACATGCAAAAGCCATTTAATATTTTTCGGTAGGTACCTACATAGATTTTTATTGAATTATTGTGTGTCTGGTCTGGTTGCGCTGACCCCAAGCACCTATTATGGAAGACGGTGATTAGGAAGATAACAATATCTGTCGGTCGGTTATTATGGAGTTCAAGTAAAAATACAAGTTCATTTTAAATATTTTATTTTGTGTGTCTGGTAATCTGGTTGCGCTGACCCCAAGCACCTATTATGGAAGAAGGTGATTAGGAAGATGACAATGCCTGTCGGTCGGTTATGAAGCAGTTCAAGTAAAAATACAAGTTCATTTTAAATATTTTATTTTCATTTTTTCGTATGAGTTTACACCTAAAACTAATAATTTATGATTAATTAAAAATATACATTCGTCATAATAGAAATCCATCTCATTATCGAAAATGCGCTTGCTTCTGCAAAATACAATAATTGTTATTCATGTGAATTTGTAACGAGGTGATATTTGAGATTGTATTCATTCATGAAACAGGGTATAAATATAGAAAGACATATTAAAATATTAAATCATGACCATGAATGATGAAGTCAGAATCTGAGTTAGGAATTAGGATAGTTCTTATCCTAACATAAAATGTAATACTCCTATGTCCCAACCTGGGACTAGTCGTGTGCAAAATATCCAAATCTTTTCAGCCGTTAGGCGAGAAATGGAGACAGACAGAATTATTACTTTCACACGTAGGTTAGTAGGTAAGGTATATATTAGTATGGATTCCACGTTTAATTAATCATTAAGAATCAGTAGGTACAATACAAACTCAATAACAATTTGATATCGCCAATACACAAATTCACTTGTACATAACAATGTCATACTCAATTATTTTGTAGATCCAGTAATAAGATATTTTTTATTTATATGTAATTGTTATTTTTAAATCGAACTCATGTTAGCTTGTGCTACAGTAAAAAACAATAATATTGGTACACCTACATTATAAAGTGTAAAATTGTACCCAGTTGTTAAATTTTCAGTTTTATTTTAGATTATGATATTGAAATTCGGATTTCTTATTTTGGTGCGAATTTATTCTGGATAATATATTAAAAGTTGGATAAACATTTATTAAATAATCGCATACTTATTATAAAACAATATCGTTGGGTGACTGGCATTGTGCCATTTCTTTAAAAAAAATCATTGATATAAATTACAGATGGCTTTATCTAAAATAAACACACAAGTTAGGTAACACAAAAATTATCTTAATATAAAACAAAACCGGACTGAACCATATTTTTGTCAGTTTTATTCGAAACGAACAAAGCCTTGTGCTGGATAAACTTGCTGGGTTGTTAGAATGGTTTAACAGCAGCCTTTTAGAGCAGGGGAGTGTGTAACCCAAGTGTAACCAATGTCTCATACATTCATTCATTTATTATTCATCTGTCATCATCATTCATAAATGTTTAATTTTTTTTCAGAGAGTCGTACTCTACGGTATTGGTAGATATTCTATATTATCTACTATTTGGGTACGAGTACAATTCTGGCAAATTTACTCTGTACCGATATAGTAATCAATCTCTCTAGTTTCTTATTCATTTACAGTTTAAAAATTATAATTTATTTATTATCATTATCTAAATTTATTTTAGTAACATAATTGATATACCTATAATATCTAAGTTTAGTATCATTAATTATCTAAAATCTTTGTTGTTATATAATAACACTCTAATTTACAATGTTTTTTGAATAAATGATTTATTTAATACATTATTTACAATAATAATAACATCTACCTACATAAATTATTTGATTTAAAAAGAGTCTACTATAAATAGTTGTTTTGGCACTAATATTAAAACAAACGGACTTTGTTAAAATTAAATATTTCATACAACTACCTACCTATCTACTTAGTATCAAGAGTTCATAAATTAATAGGATTTTGTATAATATTAATAATTTTATGTTGTGCTAATTTTTGTAAGGTATACAGCAAAGTAAATATTATAACGCCTTTGTTCACTACGGGAACAACTTTTCAAGTGGGCGTGGGTGGCATATTCTGAAACAATAGAATGCCGAAAGATGTTTAAAGGAGATTCGAACCCGATTTTGATGAAAACTAAAGTGTATCAATGGATTTTTGAATAATCAATATTCCTAGCCAAGAAACGAAGACGTTGATTTAAAAAAAGTTTTATTACAGTATTCAATAGTGTCGCTAATAGGTCATAAAATTCTGCGAAGTAACGTCAGTTTCGGATTTGGCCATCCATGTCAATTTGAAAAATTCAGCCTGTTGATGTTTTATTAGTAGATAACAGCAAATAAAATATAATTAAATTACCAGATGCATTGATTTGATTTTTCAAACAAAATTATAAGTAAATATTTTATTTTATTTTAAATTACTTAGAAGGACCAAAAACGAGGGTTGATAATTATTTATTTATTCATCGGACGCTTTATTTTCTTAATTATTATATTATGATTGTCTCTGCAACTTTAAACTGCTATCGATATTATGAAACACACATCAAATGTTGTTTGAACAATTATAACAATACATTAAATGTTTATAATCTTGCAATCCAAAAATTAAACATGATTTATTCAATTAATTCATTTGTGGGGTAAAGTAAAATAATATTACTATTATATAAAAACTAAAAAATGACTAGATTTTCAAGATTTGTTAAGTTCATAAAAGAAGTTCGTTATAAGAACTTATTAAAGTATTAAATGATAAAGTTATATCGGGAGTAACATTTTATAGTACGTTTTTAAACATACTTCAATTACATAGATAATATTGATTTTATTTGTGCACCATAAAACAACAAGACTAGAATGTAATTTTTTTAAATTATTTAATTCACTAAACAAATGTTAGATTATATTCACTATTACTAGGGGCTAAAGTATCTACAATAGATTTCTAGATAGGTAGGAAAGAACTACGATAAGATTCGCTGAAAATCCCACACATAGCCCAGTGCTAGATACTTTTGGAAATCATTTATTAAAGTTTACACAAATTATATTTGCATCAGATTAATTATTATCCTGAGAAACTTATCAATTAGGTATGCTACTACAATTCGTGGTAAGGATGTAGTTTAGTTTAGTGGCCAAAAAGAACTGAAGTGCAGCTGCGCAGTCATGCCATTTTCGTCCTAATTTTTATAACTCTCATAATTCTCCAAAATGACCCAGCACCGAGTATAAAAACAGTCATACATTTTCATTTATAACACAACACAGTTCACTTATTGTAGTACTAAGATCATTACATAGTCATATTCATCGTCAAAAAAAATTATGACGATCAGTAATTGACCGCTGACAGTCAGCTGATCGAATATGTTCGGATTCGCATTCTCTCGTTCGTTATTTCTAATCTCTCTATCGTTTTGGCTTCCATTCCCCGCAGTCGTTCCTTGATCCATATAACCTACACTACATTCATTATGATCAAGCCTGTTTTGGTCTCGTTTACCCCCATTCTGATCACGTTTACCCTCATTCTGATCATTCTTACTCTTGCCTAAATCATTTTGATTTACATCATTATTTACCAGAGAACTTTGAGCCGTATCTCGTATCACATTTCTTTCATTTGGACCTCTGTTGAAGGCGTCGGACTGGGCGTGTCCGCTCGGCCAAGCGGATCAGAGTCTCTTGTGGGAGTCGGTGCTGGCGCTCTTGAGGGAGCCGAAGCGTCGCGTGGCGGTAGACGTGGTGGGCGTCGTCTCGCGGTCCAGGCTGGCGGCGCGGAGGATCAGGCCTCGGGACTGACGGAGGGAGGATTCTGGTCGCACCTGATGGTAACAAATGATGTGCATTAATATAATTGTCGATAAGGAAGCCTCCAGTGCTCTTATTAATCTAATTTAGATGGCTGGATATTGTTTAGCGTAGACTCAAATTGTACGTAATATGTAGATTGTCGTACTTGGAAAAGACTTTGCAGCAAAGTCATCGATTAAAGAATAAATCTTCAAGATATAATAATATTTCACAGTTAGTCTTTGGCTAACTTGCACGAATAGAAGTATTTTGAAAAAGTGTAATCGCTTTATCCCTTACCGCTTCTCCCACGGATCCAACGCGTCTCTGCCTCGGCTCCCTTTCTGGTCTGCTCGTCTGCTCAGTGAAGGAGGTCTCCAGTGACCGCTGAGAGGCATCGCTGATGGACTGGGACAGCAGGTGGGTGGTGGAAGAAGAGTTCGAGTCTTCGATGTTCGAGTACTCGTCAGGACTGTCGTCGCGTTGAGGGGTGTCCGATTCCTGCAGACGAAGTTATTATGAATTAATTTATGTTTGAATAGAATCCATGACTAGTGTAAGGGGAGTACTAGTGTAAAACACAATAAGATACATTTTGGATTCTTATTTTTTGTTGTTTTTCCAGATTTGGTTCGCTTTGGGCTCCTGGGGTGGACAACCTCTCATGTTTGTAATTTCACGAAAACTAACGTTATTAACAGATCTTACCTCTTCCAAGTCTCTAAGAGTGGTGGGATAGAGGTGCCGCCTGGCATCTTCTCTTTCCTTTTCTCTTTCTCTTTTCTCGAGCTCATCTGCTAGCATCATGACCTCCCAATCCCCTCCACTCCCGGGTAACCCTGTAATCGACAATTGTCCAGAGTCAGTAAGGCCCTTTTTAATCGGAAACGTCATGCTTCACCGACTTTTATCAAAGCAAGTTTTCACAACTTGTACTATTTAGTATCCTCGACTTAATGATTTGACGACTTATCAAAATTTTTAAATGGTATCTTGGCAGCAGATTGTGAGGCAAAACGCATAGCCCCCAAAAACGGGACACTCATGGGCGAGGAGGTGTAGGTATTATTTAATAAATTACCTCTTGTTGGCGACGAACTACCATGACTGGAGCCGCTTGGCCGTGTTTTTCGGGAGCTACTCTCCACGAATTCTTCAAACATCGGAGTGCGAGGTAACGACTCTGAATCACTGCTTGATGATGTTGACGCTCTACAACAGAATAACGAGAAATTAGAATCTCTGTCGTAAGGAGAAAGAAAGTTAGTTTTGAAAACTATGTAATTGCAGTCTAACATGAAATTGTAGGACCCTTTGCAGGGTGGCTGGTAGTAGACTGCATGAGAATTGCCGAAAATTGACTTGAGTGAAGTAAGTTGACTAAATATTATTGAACCATAGCTTTAATAACGACTTTCATGACTTGACTTGTAAAATTAGAACAAGAATCGAATAGACGAACGCTTTAAATATTACAAAAACACGCGTTGTTAGATTCCTCGCGTTAAGTTACATATTAAAGATTTAGCTACTCACGCATCGCTCCAGCTGTAGTCACTGCCCATATCCAAAACCACGTCGTTGCAGTTGTTCGTTGGTTTGTGAGACTGACTGCGATGGAAGAGCGAGCCCAAGCTGAACTTGCGATGTTGGCGCGGACGACCTTCAGGAAAACAGATGCCTGAACATTTCAATTAGAGGGTAGTTAAAGATTATTCGTGTTGTCATGCAGTCTTTGTGTTCTTCGAAGTATTTAATAAGATCGAAATAATTCTAATAATCTAAATATTATATGCCTCATTACACAAAACCGTTAACAAACAGTGCCTATGATAACGTCAACAATGTCGTTGATCGTGTCACAACAAAACGAAGTATGTATGATTGATGACTCCTCTGAACTAAAAGACTACACGATAACACGACAAATTACTGACTAAAACATTTAACACTCACTCCTCTCATTTTTCCCAGTATGATGCATCCCCGTATCCACCGAAAGAGTCTTCTTGATCTTCGACTTGGTGGTGTCCAGGTGTGATCCAAAGAAGTGGAAGTGTCGCCTACTGGTGCGGAGACTGGACTGTTCAGGGCTCAGGAGTGAGCGGTCTTCTGAGGTGGTATGCGGAGACAGGGGCCTGAAAGAGGGATCACTTCTGTCGCCTGTAGGTTGTAATCTTTTTTGTTGCTAATAATATGTGTGAAAATCAGTTTGAAGAATATAATAGAGAGCCAATAGCTGATAGGATGATGATCTACGCAAGTTGATATTTGCATTTAAAACGGTAGATTAGCCAGAATTACTATTGTAAAAAACAAAATGAGATACGTTTTTAACTGTAAACAATAACTGTAACAGCAACAGACTGACAATAAAATTTTGGTTAATTTGCCAAAGACGATGATAACAAGCTTGCCTTATTTATTGAACTTGGACCTACACTTTCGTTATGATATGATGAACCAATCTTCTTACCTCGTCAAGTCTTGCATTTCCATACTCTCTTGGTCACTTTGGTCCTCCCAAGACTTCCTCTGCCTTAACTTCGCCGCTCGTTTCCTCGAATACGTTCCAGCTTTTCCATCAAGATTCAGATCTAATCTCTTCGATTTGCTCACAGTCCATTGTTCCCTGCTTGACGAAGTTTTATCAGCTCTCGAAAGCGATACGGCTAAGCTTTGTAGCTCTGCATATGATAGCTTTGATAGTTCTATTCCTTCAGTCAGTTCTCTAAGGTTTTCTTCAGTAAGGTCTTCTGGTGAAAGTTCCCTTGCGCCTGCGTGTTCGCTTTCTGGTGATCTGTCTTTGTCCGCTTCGTCAGCGCTTGCTGTTGGTGGGGATGTTGCAAATACGGTGTCTAGTGAGTCTCCTCTCTGTAACATCAACAAAGTTAAATGGAACATTTACTTCTCATTTTTATTTACAGTATGTGATAAACAGGCTCAAATTTTCCCTGCCAAGTATAGTTATTTCAAAATTTCTTATACAACATTGTACCTATCGATTCACTTACCATAAATCCTTCTTCTGCAGCTGAAGCATCTTCACTCCCCGAGCTCCCATTCTTAGATACAGGAAGACTAGTAGCAGTCACTTCTATCGTTTTACCGGCTATTGTGGGGTCCTCTCCCGGTTGTTGAGCGGTCGGACTCATGCCTGCCAGTCCTAGTCTTTCTAGCTCTTGAATACGCTTCTGCAGCTGACTTATTATTTCATCCCGTTTCCGAACTTCATTTTCTAAACTGTTGAACCTTGAATGTAGAGGACACATTTCAAAGGGTCTTTCAAACTTAACTTGAACTAAACTTATATATAATTAAAAGTTATGTTTAGCTATAGAAGATGAACCTTTATTATTGACACTGAGAACGGGATGTTTACCATGTCTACTTCTTGTTTCGAGCTCCCTATATTTCAGCGCTGTTACAAACACTACGATCACGGATAACCTGAAGTTATTGCGGGTGTATGTTCATGAACAGACAAAACGGTGTTCCCCTCTTTCTTGTTAGTTTTTTGCGTTCGGTACCATTACCACTGTCACTCACAAGTCACAGCTCGATTCTGTTCTCGATACACGAAATTCACTGTGTCCACTCGCGAACTTTTTTCGTCACTTTTTCGGTTATTACACAGTTTAACCACAAGATTCCAGGCAAACATGGTAAATATCCCGTTTTTAGTGTTAATGATAGTATTAGTGACCATGTCAGTTTTACCTTTCCTGAAATTTTCCTTGGACATCATGTAGGTGCCCTTGAATAACTTGTTTGATACCTAGTAATACCTCCCCAAAATATTCCTGTTCTTCAATCGATCCTGTCAATGAATATAAACCTTAGTCAATTTTATTTATTGAAGAAGTTTGAATTCAAGTAAGTGTTTGTAAATCCTTGGATAAAATAATTACCTCGCAGTCGTTTCTTTTGGTTAGCAACAGCGGATATTAAAGTAAGCTTAGGTTTCTCTGAAGGCACTTTAATTTCTTCAGGTCTTAGTGATTTTAAATCTAATATTGGGTCAATGTTTTGCTGCAGTTGGTACTCTGCTCTTATATTCACCCCATAGTCTTGTGGTAGAGTCTCATCTGCTGGTCTTACAATTTGATTGTTAGGACCTTCAGGTGCAGTGACTTCCACCTCAGGAGGCGGTGGCGGAGACATCTGTGGTATCGACTCAACAGTTACTTCTGGCATCATGAAAACGTCATCATTTTCTATGTCACCAGGAGCACTACCAGGAGGTGAGGGTAAAGTGTGACGATGAAAAGTAACACTCTTGGCAAACTTTGAATGTCGTGCTGCATATCCTTCTAAGGTTGGAGCTCGTATTAGTCTCTTCAGCTCAGCATTACTGCGCTCAGGGCTTTCAGCTGGAGTTACATCTTCTGAGAGTTTCTTTAAAATGGACTTCAGTTCTCTCCTTTCTAGGGTTTCATTAGATTCATGACTTCTGCAAGAATCGATAGATTTCCGCTTGAATTTTCTTTTATCCATAGTGCTACCTTCTGAAAGACTCCTAGTTAACGTATCACCAAGTAGATCTTCCGATGAGCTCGTGCAATCTAAACTGGAACTGCGTATTTTAACTACTCTTTCGAGTTCTGCTAATTTCTGACGTTCATTTAAAATTTTCAGCTTTTTAACAAAAGGTAGTCCACCATATTCAGGCGATAAGTCGTCTATAGACCTATACTTTTTCACTCTGGGCAATAGCATACCTGGTGTGTTGATTTGTGTTTTACATTCAGATGGTTTAGAGGCGTTAGAAGCTTTTTTCTTTGGAGATAAAGTTAATAAATCTAATGATTTCTCTTGGACGGGTTCCAAAGGGCCTGTTAAGCAAAGCTTAGGTTTATCTTTATCACTATCACTAGCAACTTCAACATTATTATTGTCTATTTTAACAAGCTCTGCCGTGGTAACTATAGGCACACATATATTTACAACTGCCTCCGCTATTCCTTCATCTTTTTTCTCACTACTCGTACTTATACTTTCATCTTTCTTTTCTTCTAAACTAGTTTTGCTTTGGCTTTTTGATTCCCCTAATATAGCTGCCTTTTTAAGTTTCGTCCAAGGCTTTTTACTTTTTGCTTCTTCTTTAACTTCAGCCACTGGCATAGGACTTATTTCTACTGGAGCTTTTTCTGTTGTTACTGGTTTAGGTTTTTCTGGGACTGTTGTTTCGGTTTCTTTTGGTCCACTTTGTAGAAGTTTTAGTTTATCCCGGAATGTCGACCCTACTGCTTTTGCAGGGGATTTTATTTTGCTAACAACAGAATGTGGAATCGAAATGAGGTTGTTTTCTGTTTTTGGCGTGGGTTCGACCACGGCTGCAGGTTTTTCCGTCGTCTCTTTATGGAGTGGTTGACTGACTGCGGTACCGTCACTTTGCACTTGTAATATTTTATCTCTAAAACTAACTTTTGGTCGAGACGCTCCGTCACTTGACCCAGAAGAATTTTTCCTCGAAGTTTTTGTAGTTGGACTATGAAGTTTACCTGGAGAGCTTGAATCGGAAGCTTTCCTGATTGGACTTAGCGTTTTTATCGTAGGACTTAATGGGCTTTTGATGGACGTAGGGCTGATTGTGTCTGAACTAGAAGGTTGGTTACTCATTGTCGGTGTTAGTTGGTTTTTGTCCCTCTCTTCTTTTGCTTTTAGTAATAGCAACCTTTGAATGAGTGGAAGACCAGCTCCTATGACTTCAGGTTCTATGTCTGGAGCTGAACTGGTTGAAGGAGTAGGTTGAGGTGTTAGAGATAGTACCGACGATGTGGAATGCCTTTGTTTGGCTACTTTTTCTTCGCGATCCTAAAATAAAATAATTGTTAATAGATTTCCTCCAAACGTATAAACGTACGAGTATGTTGATAAAGGCACAGAATTTCTACCTGTTTTTCTTTGAGCAGCTTTAATCGCGATAGTAGCGGTAGACCGGCTCCGATTGGTGATATGCATTTCTCGCCGTCTTTGCTACCAGATGTAGTCTCGCCATTATTGTCCTGGAATTGCAGCAGTAAAGGAACAATTGACTATCAGAGTAACGAATCAGAAGAAACTATGTAGTACTACGTAAAGGTATTAATATACAGCATAAGCATGAAATATCATGTTACATTATGGACATGTTATGAGGAGGAACGAATCGCATGTGACTTAAAAGGTGATGGATATAAATGTTGATAGACGGAGAGGGAGAGGAAGGCCAAAGAAAAGATGGATGGATTGTGTGAGGAGTGATATGAAAGAGAAAGAAGTAAATGCCACCGTGGCGCCTAACAGGGAAGAATGGAAAAAGAAAACGTGTAGTGTCGACCCCAAATAGAATAGGATAAGGGCAGGAAGATGATGATAATTTCATGTAACATTAGGCCATAAGTACCTAAAGCCACGCTGTCACATCGAAACAAGTGGTTATCTTAAAAGTGTGTACTTTTGTATATTTTTGTTGACTACTCCTAATATTCGTTGGAGCGTAGTATTGATATCAGGTCTAGTTGGGGTATAGTTCATCTTTATACTGTGCTATTAATGACTTACGTCTTGATTTTGCGGATGAGCAGAGTCATCGCTCTCGACTCTTGGCATTCTCCTCAACATCTTTCCTTCAGTGGCGCCAGCCCTCTCAGCACCAGCTAAAGCAGCCAGTTCCAAAGATTCTCCAGACCTACGCCCCACACGAGATCTGCTGCGGATGGCGTTACGGATGCCCTGGGAATGGTCAGTTTGTCATGTAATGTATAGCAAAGAAGACAAGTCTTCTCAAGTACAGGCAGGCGAGTCACCGGTATCCGTCAAACATACGCCACTAAACTTCATGACTGATACTGTTACGTCGGTCATCTAGAATCTTCAAGAAACCTCGCTTATAATTGTGTAGTGTCTAAAACACTCCAGTACATTCTGTAGGTATAATTCCATTATGTTTACAAGGTCAGCACGGCGGGCGTCGGCGACATAATTGCCATTGTAATTTCGACCGTATGCCGAGTGCGTAACGTAACTTCTTCCTTGTTGGTTCTTTTATCTTTAAGTTTATTTTTTAGTTATTTTTCTTTGTGAATATTGTATTCATTTTTAGTTAATAATAGGGAATTTTCTCGAACTTCTTTTGTGTGTTTGAGTATAAAAGGACCAACAGAGGTCGGAGCAGGCAGTCTACTTTTAAAGCGAGACAACGAAAGGTTCGAAGAGATACCTATTGCGATAAAGTGTTCAGTAGTGTTTTTGTGATTGTGTATAAGTGTTTTGTAAGTAATAAAGTTATTTCGTGTGTTTAATTGGTAGTGTTTTTATTTATCCCATACCCAGCTCGTAACAATACTATTTCATGCTTAAAAAAATCTAAACAACAGTTGGCAGATTATATCGATTCATCATGCGTGCTAATTAACTCAAACAATATAAATAATCTATAATTGAATAGTTACTACCAACCGACTGGCACAGTTAATTTTGTAATTGTCAGTGTAAATTAAACTCAAATGAAGCAGCATAAATCTACTGCTATCACAGTTGGGTTTTCGAGCCATTCATTGCATAGCCATATTTGTTCACAGATTAATGCTTTCAAATTCTAATGACATGAAATGTAAACTACGATTTGCATCATTTAGCCAGAAATATTATTATTCCGATTATTCACTAATTTGTCTAATGTGAAGTTTCTGCTTAAATTGAATAGAGTTGTCCCAGCTTTGAAAAGAATACGAATTAATATAGCATCTTCCACTATATAGATAGTAACTCTAAGTTCAGACGAAAGCACCAGGATAGCCCGTTTGCAATTTGCGGGTGAGTGTCGGATTATTGTTTTGTTTACCAATATGTGATCCGCGGCATCAATAAATAGGTAATAGCAGAATTTTGACGTCCTTTTGAATGACTATTACATGAATTCGTGACATAATATGAGGCCAATTCTAACGATTTTGGTTCATAAATACATAATACAGACGGCCGCGAATCAAATTTTGACCAACATCACACATAGGATAGTTTATATCCCGATTTTATCTTCCCGTGGGATAATTTTAGAGTTGTAGCGGGCGAAGCCGCTGGCAACAGCTGGTTGTAAATAAATGTTAATAGCGAAATAATAAGTTTATCACAATTTTAAAAGGGCTACCCGCTGGCGCGTATCATTATCTGGACTTCTAACCCGAAATACTGCTTTTGCTACTAAGTCGATAGTTACTATCTATGATACACTACTACACACTATTTATGATACTACTTATTTGTACTATACTTAAAATTTGTTTACCTTGACGTCGCTTCGCAGTTTATGTACTATCCTCTTAGATGTACTGTCGTCGCCAGACATCTTGTCTGGACTTATCTCGCCTAGAAAAGATACTTCATTAATATTTCACTTCGGGAATATCGGAAATTAAATCTCTTATTAGCAAATATAAGGCATAAATAAACAAATATTTAGATTTATGTGAGGAGGTTATTAGTTTTTTTTAATATTTTTGGGATGCCAATTATTATGTAAAAATCGACGGTGGACATTTGAAGTGCCATAAAGCACATTGAGCGCGTCTTCAATTTGCAAAAGTTGTAATTCCTGCATATTCAATGCCCCTTACGTCACCTCATATTCCCACTATCGAAATGTTTGACCTTTTTGTCGTGCAAATCTATTTCGGCTTCCTCCCTCTCGTAATTAGTTCCCGGGTCATCAGAATTGGGATCGTTAATAATACTTTCTGTTTACCTTTGCCTTTTTGCTAACGTATTTTAAGCGTTTGGCCTTTCGGCATTGAGTTCATGAGGCAATAAAAAATCTTCTAAAGGTGCTTTTAGAAAAACGAATGCAACTGTGGAGTGTTTATGTGATTACATCCCAGTATGGTAAGATGGTAAGAGGTTATTTAGTCTGCCAGCACTGGTGGTGAAATCCACTAATTTAGACTTCTAAACCCACTTTTTCAGATGGGGATAAAATGTACTTGGTGGTCCGGTGTTCGTTGTTACATACGTCATATAGGCCTGGTCTTTTTTTGTGTATGGGAAATCATCAAATCACCCCTCCCGCTCCAGGCGGAGCAGAAGGGAGTGTCAGATTTCTACTGCCTGCCTGGTTCAAGTGTGAGGTTTGCCCATTGGTGTGAATGTGACTGTGTTCAGCCGTTGCAATTCCAGCTGAGGATGTTAACCTCCGTTTGCAGACGCTGCCAGGTCGAGCCGGTCCCACTCCAGACTAAGAGTGTGTTGATGAGTGTATGTGAGCGGTATTGTGCAATGTTTTAGTGATAGAATTGCAAGCCGCAGTAGCAACGTCGAAAACGAAACAGGCAGCAATATCGTAATGTAAAGATGTATTTTCATTGAGGTACCCAAAATCTGTCGTGTCAGTGGGGTCTAATATTATTATTACGATTGGAAGACGCGCGACGTTGCGCCTGCGGTTTGCAGTTGCTGTGCAATCGCCTTTGGAAGAGCACCTTAAAATTATTTAATTATTTCTCACCTTTTACTTTCTTCGATACTGTTTTAGCGTCTTGACGGGGCTTCCTTCCTAAAGTTTTTAATAGGTTTCTTTTTACAAACTCTACTACCAATTCAGTCTTAAAATTATTTAAATTTTGATTAAATGGAGATTTAAATTTAATTTCCTCCTACTGAGAATTCGTTTATGGGTCAAGAAAGGGGATCCTTATAAATACATTCATATTTACCTTTTTGTTGGTAGATTTTATATTTACCATGTGGTCTTTGAGAGTCAGGTCGCCGTCGGATATTTATGTTAAAATGTTAGTGTCACTGGTTACCTTTGCATTTCTTGGACATATTTTTGGCTTCTTGTAGGCGCTTTCTTCCGAGGGTTTGTAGAATGTCTTGGGCCTCTGGGTAGTCTTTCATTGCTGCCAGTACATCTTCTCGAGATAATGAAAAGAGCTCGGAATATCCGACTGATCGGACATCGGCTGTACGTCTAAAAAGAACAACAAATAACTTAAATATTAGATATTTAAGTAAACATACACCCATTATCGTGGCTGAATAACCTAAGGGTTATGTAAAAGTCTGCCTGTAGTGACATCTCCCTTCTTCCATCGGGAGACTAGGCGTACTGCAGGTTATCACCTATACCTAGTCGATTGTTCCACACCTTCGAACGAAGCGCTTTGCTAAGTCCTTTATTATGCGCACAGCCAAGTAGTGGAACTCCCTGCCTGCGTCGGTTTTCCCGAGTTCATATAACCCTAATCTATTTAAGTCGCGAGTAAATAGGCTTCTTCTGGGTAAGCTCGTTCCATCGTCGACCTCATCTCTGCCCTTAGGGCAAGATTGAGGTCAAGAGCAAGCCCATTCCAAATAAAAAATAAAAAAAACTCGCATTTCTCCAGTTTGATTGAAGTCCTATGTAATAGAGGACGAGCCTATTTGCATGAACTGGCACTAACCAAGGCTTTGGACTGTCAGTATAAAAATATTTATGAAAATATCCAATAACACGTTGCCCAAACTTAGAAACCAGAACCTCATGCAGTTGCATTTGTGACCACTAGATCACAGAGACAGACAAATAGAATACCCAAATACTCAAATACCTCGTGAATAAATAAGTCGACGATTCGAAATGTTTATTTCATAAACTGAATACAAATTGCAAATGCTGAATACATTTGAAAGGACTGAAAGGTGCAAATGGTTCCTTAATTCTGTTTGATTAAATATAAAATAAGTTGCTGGAATGTAGTTACATATTCATAAAGCTTTGAATAGCTAACTGTGAACGGACGTGCTATTCAAAATATTTTAAAAGATGTATGAAATTTTCAAAATTAACATTTTCTTTGCAACCCTTATTTTCGTGAATTCTAAGGTACAGTCTACATAATTTGGAAGTGACTTACTTATTCAGTCCATCTAGGTTTAAAATCCCAATCTCGCCGAAGAAGTCCCCTGCTTTCATGGTAGTGAGCACACGACCTTGTTCCGATATCACTTCCAGTATGCCATCGGCTATTATAAACATTTCACGGGCGACCTCACCTGAATCAGAGTGGAAACTTAAGTAAAGTTTAAAGTATGTCACGAAAAGGCTAAGGTTTAAATATTTTATGTTGCTTCTGTCTCGAGTTTTTCGTTTTCGATGAGCTGTTCATGCATTGTATTCATGGCTTTATATGTTAGGTGCTCTACAAGATTTAATCCTTTGCTAATGCAGTACATAAACGGTCGCGGTATGAAAAGTTGAGAAGTTGGGATATATAAATTGACGATTTTAAACAAATGAAAGTCAATGACATAACAATGCTTTCACAAATATTCAAGCTCTGACAATAACCCAACTGCAACCATTTTGAAAATCAAATTAGGATCACCTTCATTTTCACAGACTATTAGAATTGTTTTTATTTTGTAAGAACTGTGTGAAAGGATTGTACAAGATCTTTTTTGATTTCCATCATACGTTTCTAGCAAAAGAAATACGACGGAATCTTTCAAGGAATCCCTTCGCACGTGTTTACGACTTACCTTTTCTACAAATGGAATCTCCGGGAGTGAATATGTACGCTTTCATTTTCAACACGAGGTCGTGCAGGAATTCTGGCTGGCATTCTTGAAATATTGTCACCTGGAAATTAAATGAGTATCAAGACGGCCTGGACAAGTTAAAGCGGTACCTATTGGGTTGATAAGCAATGGAAAAGCTGCCTGACGGCCTGGACAAGTTAAAGCGGTACCTATTGGGTTGATAAGCAATGGAAAAGCTTACTGCAACCTTGCTAAAAAAAGTACGATGGCTAGCGTCGTGTGTGTGTTTGTGTTTTGGTTTATGAATGAATTTTTTATCACTACACACATCTTACTGGATTATCTGATGATTGAAAATTCCTGAAAGAAAATGAACGTTGGTAAATGAAAAGTGGAGTTAGGCCTTCGGCTTGACTGTCATATCTCTGCTGGAATAACATAAAACTTAAATTTTATGTTAGTCTAGAGACTATTGTGTTTGACCCGGTTGTTGATTGAAACAAAGTTGAATGGAGTAGTTTTAACTCTTATCGATTGTTGAATTAAGACCCCTAAAAATATTAGCACAATTTTCTTGAAAAAGTTAATTTAAATAATCAAGATCCAACTAAAAATAAGTGCGACACTTTAGACAAAAATACGAGTTAGCTAGAGAGATTTTATGTGAATGCCCATTTGTATAGCAGACTGGAAATTAAAGAACCGTTGAATATGTGACATTCTGACGTTATGATGTCAACTGGGGCATATAGGTCATCCCTTGTTCCCGGGTAGCTAGCAACTTGTCTATAATGAAACAGTAGGCATGGTTATGTCTTTATGTACGTTAAGATTTAAAAGCAATGAAGCCTTTAATATTGTAAGCCGTGAATACCAAAAAGAAAAAATGTGATTTATGAAGGTGGTAAATAAGGGCACTGGCCTAAAGATTTCCGAGATATATAAAATAGTATTCGGCTAAAGGTAGTGTTGGTATTAACAGATAAACTTTCAGCTGACCAGAAATTTCTCGTGACATCATAAAATGATGATTTATGCCCGTTTTAACTAGAAGAAGTTATTGATTTTTTCAACTTTTGAAATTGTGTAGCTCTATTTAATTAAGACATTACTCATGTCACTTTGCTGAAAATGGGTATTTTTATTGTGTTCATAAAAGTTCATATTGTGCACGAATGTTTCAGTACAGTACCTTCTTCAGCACACTTAAGTTAACGTGCAACGCTAGCTCCGTCTTCAGCTTGTCAGGCAACAGCCCCAGCGCAGTGTTGATGTCACCTCCCCCCTGTATCCGCCCCCTCGACCAGGAGTAGTCGTACCATCGCAGGACCCGCCGCTTCATGCCTCCTGGCACCTGGTAAATGTATTACAGAGTTATGGGACACGGGATTTTTTGGTCTAGACCCTTTGGAGTTGGTTAGCGAATTTATTGCTGTAGGGTTGATTTTCGTGTGAGGATTGATTGTTGTTTGGATGCTTAAAGATTTTTGCAGTACGGAAAGCATTGATAACTTGAAGATTTAGTACAATAATAAAAACTTGCCCTTGCTCTTGGATCAATAGGCCTTGTTTTTTATATTTTTATATCAAGTTTCAGTTGTTACTGAAACTAAACTAGCGATACAGATACAGCTCGTTTAGTTTCGACTAGTTTTTGTGACTTGTCGACTCTAAATTTATTTCATACAAATTGTTGTTTACTAAATTAGCTTCAAATAAACTAATTTTGTAAACATGGTTTTGTTTTATTTGCTCAGTCTGTGCCTCTATGAGGTTTTAACAATTTTTTTTTTGTAGATTTACATGTCACTGAAAAAAACTTTATTGGATTTCATCTCCTTCGTCGTATCGGACTGAAATATTATACGCAATGTTATATTGAAAGTTGGATTGATTCTGCTTTAGCATTGATTGACATGAGGCTTTCAGGTACCTGAAAGTATATTGCTTGCTTATTTGACGAGCAATAATAATATCACTTCTTAGACATACGTCAAATGATCCTTGTACATTCAAGACCACCAATATATATGAGTACATGCAGCAAATTTTAAAAGTGACTTTCACCTACTATGATGATTAACGATTAACGTTTTCACGTACGCGATATTTTGAAAGTCACATTATTACAAAATTGGTCGTTTCTCAAAGTAGAAACTGTTCTTAAACTTCACGAGAAAATCGCTTTTGAGTTTTGCTAAGTGTACACATATTAGTGGTCGTGACTGTAAACTTACCTTATGATGTCGCATGTAAGTTTTGGCGCCATCCAGTAGTCTCTCGAACTCCAGTCTGTTGGCATTCCTGTTGGTGATGACATTCCCCACTTGACCCACTATAGTGGCGAATATGAACACGCCAATCAAATAGCTCACTATTGTGAAAATGTACCTGAAGGAGAATGTACACGTTTCTGTTTAGCTATTACTTGTAATTGTATCACTTAAAGTTAATGTTATCGGTTGCATTCGAAACGGTGTTAAAATTAAATAAAAATTGAGGTGTCGAAATAAAAAATCAAACAGTGTTGCTACAGTCAAATAATAATCAAAAAAATATTATTCACCAACAACCAACTACAATGAAGTTTCAAATTAAAACAACAAACTAAAATATAAAACAGTGCAAAGTTTTCGAACAGTTGCGATAGTACAAAACACCCCAAAAGCAATAATAACGGACAATATAAAGCGACACGTTTCACAAAATGGCGGAATCAGTGAAGGCTGTTCGAAAACTTTCTAAACCCGTTGTACGACATCGATGAGTGATTTAATAAATAAAAGTAACAAATAAAAGAAATACAGTTAATGATGAAGAAACTAGTCACATTTATAGTCGTCCGAAGTTTGTCGCTGCGAAGCGAACAGCCTCCAAATTTCTGCCGCCGCCATTTTTATTATTTTTATTACGCTCCACACTGGCTGTTTTCCTCCAACAAAATGTTTGAGACAGTGTTTATGGCGAATTAATGAACGGATAAATTTATATGTAGTGCCGTAAAATACGTTGGAATTACAAACCATTTGGTCTTCTAGTGTGTTGCTTGAATGTCTTGCTCGGTTGCCTTCGTATTTCTGAGACTAAGCGATACTTGTATATTTGTTTGTTTTTGTAAAGCCCTAATAAATACATTTATCCACTAATAAATTTGGTGTGTTTTGCAAATAATTGTGTGCGAAACCTTCAGTAAAATCCCTCGTACCGCATGGTGATGAAGCTGTAAAAATCCTTTCCGTGCAATAAAACGCGTTATTGCGTATGCTCGGGTGCAATATAAGTCGCTATAATGGTTTTACTCCATTCGTAATGCCTTTGAAATATGGGCTATATTCGCATGCAGTAAACACTGTCCACAAAACATGTGCCGTAAGAAAACAGTTTTAAAGATTTATATTTATATGAAAATGGTGTAATTGATATAAAGTGTTTACGTTTTACGAAAGCCTGCGATTGGTCAGATCATAACGTTGCTTATTAAAGTGTTTGTTATCATTACATTATCATAACTGCTTTGTTATGCGGAGACTTATTTACAGAAATTAGGTTACCAAAGTACGTGGTGAACCTTACTGACATTTTTGAGGTTAAGTAGTAGTTAAATATTTTAGTTTAAGATTTATTTGGTTTAGGAGTTTGTTAAGTTAATAAACGACATTATATTAAAGAAAGTTCAGGGTTACACAAATACAAAATAATTGTACCGTTTACGAAACGCAAACAACAATTTTCCATGAAATATTTCCAAATAGAGTTCCGTATATTCTATAAAAGAATGAGTAAGTAAATCCAGCTTTTCGTCATCCCAAATTGGTGTCTTTTATCTGTAATACTACACCGATTGAGAGAAGATATCGTAATATTTCCTGAAGACAAATTAATTGAAAGATTAATCTAAATCTCGGCTCAGTCGCACTTGAAAAAGGATATTCCCCTTTTGAAGGAAAACGAGTAAACATTATAAAGAAAACGAATTTTACACATTTAGCTATTATGGAGTTGTTTTTAAGAAGAAAATATAATATTCTTAAGCACTCTATTAACAATTTGAATGGTCTTACAACGAATAACAATAAAAAATAATTTGGAGAAGAAAATTTGGTTAAACTTCCGGCAATTTTAACTTTAACCATTGAGAAATCTTCTCAATTTCCTCTTTATTTTATTAGAGAATTTGATATGCTTGCAAAATACCAAATAGCTTTTCGGGAAGTATAAATTAGGATGAGTATTAAAACAAAATAATGTTCAACCATTAACATTTTCAATATACTAAATTGAAGCGCACCAGTTGCAAATTTTAAATTCCACAAAACAAAATTTGACTAAATTCGAAATTCAAATCGGGACGGCCACAAACGAAAGTTAACAGAACGTTTGGAATTCAAAGTTGACGTGAAAACTCTATGGAAAATTAAACATGCCACAGACTAACGATGTTTGGCGCCTTGAAACCAACTGTAGGACCAACATCCAACATTCAAATGTGTTTTAGTACTAAGAATTTTCATCCAACCTTGGACCCAATGTGTGAAGTATTTTGTGTGTCGGTTGTCGAGAGGTATCTCGGTAATTAAAGCTCGGTTTCTAACGAGACAGAAAGAGAAACACCGGGCAGACTGTTTTGTTTTACCCTTCCACTTACGTCTACGGAATTCCATATTAGTTGGTTAGGAATGGTATATGGTTAGTCTGTTGTGTAATCGGCTGTGGTTATCGATTTTCTGGGCTGAAAGAAGAGGATTTTAGCTAGATTAATTTATTCTGTTTTGGCCGTTTCTAGTTTTGGCTGAAAAGCGCCTTTTGTGTTTCAAGATAACCTTGTGTTTCATTTTTAAGGTAAACTATTGTTTCTCTTAATAAATTATGTCAATGTCAACCACTTTCGATAAAACCTGGTCAAAATATGTTTTTCTTCTTATTTTAACTAAACTGCAACACAATTTAACTATGCTTCAGAAAACACACCTAAACTTGATTAAAACATGCCTTTTGGACAGAAACACAAAATTTTCATTGTCCATAACAATTTTCCGATACAATGAGTCGTGAAATGGGCTAACTAATTCGAACTTGTGCGGAATTCTGTATCAACTATTAGTGGCATTGCCGTCGTTAGGTTCAAGCTAACTCCATTTATAAAGGTATCAGCATTTAATACTATTTTCCAAATCATTAAACAATCAAATAAATTGAAAAGTTGGGAAATGAAATATGTTTCTCATATATTCTAGTAAATTTTATCAAAGTTTCAGGTCGTAAAATGATGAAGTAGATTTTAAAGAATTTTATTGGGCATCTAATCCGTCCAATTCGCTCATGTTAATCGCAAAGTAACCTGAAAATTCTCACGTAAAACAAAGCCGTAAATATTGTCTCAAGCTGACATTATAGCATATCTAACTATTTGAAGCCTAATAAGATTCACGTAATATCAAGTACAAAATCTCAAACATTTTTAATATCTCTCTCTACTTTCTCCGATCTTTATCAGTATCATATAAATGCCTCTTAAAAATTCAATTTTAAAAGTGCTAAGAAGCGTAATTCACAGCCGACATCGAGACCCATTCAAAGCTAACCTATATTATCCTTTACGCCTTGCTTATTCAGTTTAGCCCCTGTGATATCAACCGAGGCACTGGCACCTTTTAAAGAGCATTAAGACTAATAAAAATCCCTTTGAAAACATACGTGGCTTCGGAGGATCTAGGGGCTTAAGGTTCTTGCTGCCAACTTTTTATAGGAGTAGAAAACGCGGCCTTAAAACACCGAGGTTGAACAAAATTGAGTACCTATTTGAGTTAGTGTAAATAAGGTTGCAATCGTTTTATATGTATACTCATTCATAAACACTGGGCCTGAACCCAACCCTAGGTCTTAGGTCTTCCGACCCTAGGTCCTAATAATATTCCACTGGTGGATTTTTGACACAGTCTCATTTATTAAGGCACGAAGGCCTTAATAAATGAGACTGTGTCTTACTTGTATGGGCGTATTTATTGTACGAATTCATAACACAGCGGGTCTATCTCCGATGTAAAGTTTATTTGCCAACAAGTTCGTTTCCTCTATCGTTTGCTTAGTAGCTATCCTGGTGTCGGAATTTTTATGATGCCCATTGACGTCTTTTTTGGCTGGTGGTAAATCATCGAATAACCCCTCCCGATCTTGGGCAGAGCGAAAGGGAGTGTCAGACTTCTACTGACTAATAACCACCCATGTTCCTTCTTAGACCTTGCGCCGAGGCAGCGGTAATTGACCTCTGACTTGGCTATACAAGCCGTCGAGAAACATCTCTCAGGCATCCAGGCATCTCAGGTTTCCTCACAATATTTTCACCAAAACAAGTGGTAATTATACAGGATGGTGCCGACAATACGACAATAAATTAAACCACTGGTAGTTCTAGTTCATAGGAACATTATTAAACTATCAAATAAATCTTAACACCAAAATAAAAAAATATGAAAAATAAACAATAAAACTAAATAGCATAAAACTGTAAACGAAATACATTACAATTTACAAACAAATATAGGTTTTCTAACCTTAGGAATAATTTGCACCGATTAACGTATGGAAATACAATGTAACAAACGAATTTACCAAAGACATTTAGGTAGTTTATTGTCGTATCGTCGGCACCACGACGGTGTTAGGATTTATTTGATAGTTTAAAAATGTTCCTATGAACTAGAACTACCAGTGGTTTCATTTATTGTCGTACTATCGGCACCACCCTGTATAATACGCACATCAATCCGAAAAACTGAGGTACGTGTCTTGTTTGTTTACGTCTTAGTATAAAGTAAACGAAACATTTCAGCTTTGCAATATGTATTTTCTGACTTAAAGTCACCCACGTACATCTGTTCCCAGAGTGAAAGTTAAATTAAATCTTCTTCATACAATACGTAATTGTATGAAGAAGATTTAATTTAACTTTCACTTAGTGTGACAAAGAGATTATATATTAAAAGAGAAGTTTGAGTTTACCGTGTTTAAGTTATGTATAGCAGAAGTTGTTGACATTTTAATAGCTAAGTCTAAACTAAGGACGCCAGCTTAGAGCTTAGACTGGCTGGATATTATGAATTGACTTTCACACTGTTCATTAATGTCTCTGAAAATGTAAACCATTTCCACTATCGTCTGAACTTTGTGGATGAATATAAGATAAGGTATTTATTTACTTTCGTGTTGAGCTTTATCTCTGAGTCACTCACTGATGTAGTTAGGTAAGAATGTATGCTGAGGATGGAGTTCAGTGGTGACTCATAGGTTATATTCTTCTCCAAAACATTGAGGGGAAAATTCCACTCGTGTCTTTCTAATATTTTTCTTTACAAGAAGTAATTAACAGCTGGTCAATCAGTGTTACGGAACCAAAATCAGAATTTTTGAGCATTGGGAGTTTAGTATTATTTAGAAAAAGCAAAATAACTTTGTCAATCAGAGAGTCTAAGAATCACTCAGAATTTATTAGATAAAAAACGTCCGCTCTTTAAATATATAATCTGTACGAAATTATTTTTAGGACTTGGTAGTTGGACTATTCAGATTGAAGTCATCGTTTTATAATGTTCCATCCACCATTCGAGTACAAAACGATTAAGAAAGAAAATTGAGAAGTCGCATAACTCTTCGACCCTACCCATGCGCTTAACCTTTCTCAAAAAGGTGTTTTATAGCCAAATCTTAGGGATGGCTTGGGAGGTCATAAATCAGACATGGAAGGCAGACACTTGGGGCAGTTTGACCTGAGGTTATTTATCGAGAGGTTCCTTTGTTTCGACAGATATATTGATGTCCAGTCGAATTATAACCGCCAATTTTGGAAAGTGGCTTCAATTTTTGATCTTGTTTTAATGCCAAAATATGAGTGATTACAAGAAAAACTTCTTTTAATCCTGGAATTAATTGTAGAAGTACGAAGTATTTTGGTTACCTCTCTCTCAGCTCCAAAAAAATTTTTTTTTTAATATAATTTTAAATATTTGATTGAAAGTTCGAATTCTATCGTAAGATTGCCATGTCATTACCACTTAGCGCTAAATTAAATTAAAAATAGATTAACAAACTTATGTTTACAAAAACAAATTAACTAATGAAAGAAACTGTCAAGTCCTTGCATAGTAACAAAATGACAAACAAAAACATTTTGCTTGAGCTGAGTACTTGAGATAAAAACGCTACGCAATTTAGTTTAAAGTTAGTGTTAAGTAATGTCTTGATAATTAATCATAGCTTCTTTAGACATTTAAAAACAAAAGAGTATTTTATTTAATGCTATATATTTAGTTTTGCATTGCCAATAATGCAAACTCGTAGCATCTCGTAGCGACGTAGCAAGTGGCGTAGCACTACGTAGCACTTGCTACGAAGTCAAAAATCGAGAGAAATCCGTTTCAAAATTTATTTATTTGAAATGAGAATCGAATACTGAACGAGTATTGTCGATTAGGTCTCTGAAATCTTGAACAGCCAGACATGTCACTTGGTTTAGTCGTAGACATGTGATTTAAATCGATTTTGTCTGCCGAGTGGCACAGAGTGTATTAGAGAGGCAATGATACCGAGATGTTTCTAGAAAGGGAGAAAGTATTCTCATGTTATGTCAATATTTTTACGTGGTGTGGATATAAGAGAGTTTTGCTTTTAACTAAATGGAAGAGATGCATTGTGCAAGACGAGTTTTCAGTTAAACATTACTTATTATTTCAGAGGTAGCGAGAGGTTTAGGAGTTGTAAGATAAACTCAAAATAAACAATAATACAAAAAACAATAAGCTACTTTTCTTATTTTGTGTCGCATATTTATTTCTCTAACAACATATTATCATTACAGATCTTGAACCTAACTCGATAGTGTGGCTTTTATAAAGTTTGTGAAATTCAAAACGAATTGCATAATATTATAATAAATAATTATCATTAAAAAAAATTACAACTTATTCAAGCCTGCTGGTCTTTTTTCATTATAAACACAATCATTGTGAGGAAGTTCCCTTGTTTACCTTCTCAACGCTTATAAATTTCCGCTTAGTTTTCAAACGTTCCCTCAAGAATTACTCAGTATCGTTTGAACGTTTTTTCTCCATGAAGTTTTCTCTACGCGTTGTACCGAACAAACGTAAATACATCACTTTTATTTCACAAGTTTCATCTCACCACCAATTTTCATAGTTGAGTAAGCAAAGATTCGTTTATATTTCTTTCAGTGTTTTGGTAAAACAAATGAAACAAAAAAATCATTCGTATAATTATATTATATTATTTTTCTTGTTTACAAAACTGTAACCAATTTTTTGTTTTTTGTAGATATTTAAAAATCGAATATGCTTTTTGGTGGCCAATACCAATTTATTTTTTATTTTTAATTTTTCATAATTAGTATTATCGTTGTCAGTGAATGTCAAAGAATGAATGACAATGTGTCTAGATCTTCTTGAAGTGTTAAAAAGATACGCTTCAAGAAGTTGAAATAATACTAGAAAATGCAAAAATCATGTTTTTTCGTAGTTGACCTGCCAATTTTCGAAAAATATAATTATAATTTACTTTACAAATAACAGTAAATGTGTAATCTATCACAGCACTATATTTCCTACTTTCTGAGCTAATTCTGTCTTCTCTTACCTTACTAACTTTATTTTTTTGCAAAATATATTTCCGTAAACATGTATTCATACTTAAGTTGATCACATAAATATGTCCTTGCTGGGGCACACTCAATCATATTATGGGGCAATATCGACTGGAATTAGGTTATCTCTTTAAGTGCCCATCGTTTATAACGTTATTTTATATTAAACATTTTACGTAAAGGTAAGGTAAATGGATAACATTTTGCATAAACCTTAAGAGGGTGCATTTTAAAGTTAGCAACGCCGCACTTTGCTTAAAAAAACACTGTTTTTATACCAACTTTATTTATGAAAAACCACTGTGTTGTTGTTGTGTTGTGCGGTTAACTTAAACCGGTAAGGACAGGCTGCAGTCCGGACCCTGGACTCCCGAACATTTTGGCTCTTGTCATAGTCCGGTGTCCGCAGCCATTTCGGAGTATTCCGGAGTCCTGTCTGAGTCTGATTGACCGAATTTTGATAGAGTGATTATGAATGACGACTATAATGATCTTTATTATTCTTTTTAAAATTACTATTGTCTACTCCCCAAACGTCAATGACGTAGTTTTATGTCGTAAATGTTTACTCTGTTTTGTTATCTCTTCTCACAACATCGTCGCCTCAAGTCCGAAAGAAAAATAGACATAATTAGTTCGTGTCATAACTGTAAATTCTGTTGTTTATCTTATTTTGTTCGCTACATTCATGCAGCTGTTTATGAATTCGAGAAAATATATACTCTTGGGGCAATCCGGTCTAATTTGAGGCATTTCATTTGAGAAAATGTATTTGAATTTATGAATTCAAACGACCTTTCCTACTCCAGGTTTATCCGAATATTATAATTTTCTCAGAGACCTACATTGCTGGAATATTCAGCTGGTTTTCATTCAAATGTCCCTTTTCTTATATCTTTCCGATCCATCAAATATATCACACATTTTGTGGGAATAGAAAGGGCTTATACAGCGGGTCCGCGCTATGTGGAAGTGATGTGATGAGAGTGCAGATATACGATATACACAGGGTGCTTTTATTGGTAATGGGAGGCTGTCACTCAGTGAACGGTTTTGTGTGAAAACAAGATGGCGCTTATCACTGAGTGTTGTTGGAGATTTCATTTAAATACTTGTTTTTGTGGGTGCCACTAAAATATCCAGGGTTTTTTTTTTTGCAAAAAAAAAATGTATGTACAATGAGTGTTTACGTTTACACAACAATGATGACTCATACTTGTCTTCTTGTTAGTAATCCTTCAAAGTTTTCTGTCAAAACACTAGAGTTTATCCAAAGAAACAACGACACAAACTTGGAAAGGCAACTTTGTTTGTTACAAAATTTGATAGCACTAAGTGACGACCATTATAAACTTAAAGCGGTAATATTTCAAATTGTGTTTATCAAAGTTTCGACATTATTATAATTTACACTAAAAGCAGTACAAGTTAGAAAAAGTATGATGTAATCTTAAGTTAGAACAACTCTTAAGTAATATTTGTGAAAAAGTTTTGATTAACAAATCTGGGCTTAATTTTCAGACTCAATCTTGACACGTTGTTTTGGAACTTTGTTGTTTTAGTTTTAGTGTGAATTACTTCTACTTTGAAGGATAAGTTGAACTGTTGCGGATAAATTACCGTCCAGCTAAGGGTACCGGACACTGACAAAAAACTTAGTATTTGTATATAAGCTGTAACAATAATAAACGCAAGACCTTTCGTGTGGTCTCGCGATGCAATCATGAAACAGAACGACTTTTGTTCTATCAGTTGTTAAAATGTGCAAAAACTAAACTGATGATTTGATGAACTAAGACTTTCTATAGGAACTGATGCGATCAACGTGTATGGCAAAACAAAAAAAAAGGTTGGGTATATCCAAAAGTCGTAAAACAAAAGTTTTTCAGTTTCATGGTCTGAGAGACGACACGAACGTCTTTCGTTTATTACTTTCCAGCCAGTATCGGTGTTTGAGTTTGTAGTCGCGTCGCAATACATAATAATATGTCCGTACCGGTTTGACGGATCCCTAACAACATAACGTAAAAGTCAAGTCAATTAGTTAAAATAGGAATTAGTTTTATATTTAATAGAGAGGTATGTATACATTTATACGTTATCATTTAGTCCGCCATTAAAAAAAAATTGACAATGAACCCTTAAGTCAAAAGTTTTATACTCAAGTTGAATTTGAGTGCCGATGTTTGTGTTTCACTTGCTAAAACATTGTTCCGAATGAATCTTAAGTAATAAACGATAAATTTTGTTTCTGTCAGACCCTGGTTTAATTCAGATAACTTTTGAACAAATTTGGGAAACCAAACAGCGAGACACGGTCGCGATTTATAAAACGTTTCAAATGAGACATTCGAAAACCAAAATGTTTATTCACAATTTTGTGTTCTGAAAATCGAATTATAACCTCGTCTAAATTCAAATATTGGCTGAAAATTAAATAAAATTGAGGTAATTTAAAACATCTATTCACAATTATAGCGGGGCATGGTGTTTTGGCGCGTGACCACAGATGGAATTAAGGACGCCATCTTGTCTTTTCGATAATATTTCCAGTGACAAGTTCACAATTTAAAAAAGAACCATGAAAAGAAACGATAGTGTTGTTGAATCTAATTATAACCTCATTTTAAGTTCAAATTTTAAACTGGCTGTAGATTTAAAAAAGTTTGTCTTTAGAATGATCTGACCAATCGCGTGGCGTTATGAGACATACCCTCGATTGGACCTGAACTGCAGCAGGCGGGATTTGAGTCCGCGACGCGGCAGAAATTTGGGGCCTCCTTGCGTGCTAGCACACATATAACTTCTGTTAATTCTGTTAGTCTTCAGCGGCAATCACTACACAACCGCTCGTAAAGTACCTTGGCTTTGAAATAAGTGACGGAACAAGAATCTCAGAGGAATAACTGATATGTACTTAATATTTAGATTTTAGACGTTCTAATTACTGTGAGACAGCCATCTGTGCCAACAATGTCTATGCTAGTTATTATTCTGAGTTACGATTTTTTTTTTATAAAACTGTGAAATTCTAAAGTCTTTCGTTAAAACGCGCAAACACACAGCACTGGATATGAGAGTCCATCGAGTCATTTCCAATCAGCAATAGCATGCAAATCCATTGGTTCTGTAGTCGCTTATTTCAAAACCCAGGTTTAACACTACAATGCCGTCCGCTCTTTACTGCGGGAAAGATTGGACGCGGAAAACCTCTCGGAAAGCAATCTCGGGTAATTGTATTTTTACAAGAGCGTTGTTCGCAACAAAACCGGTACTTTTCCCGAGGTAAGTGCGTACGTGAAGGGAGGGTTAATCACGGCAGTATCGCCTTTCCTAATTGAATTACAGATCGTAATGCTCGGTGTTAGTATTTCTTTTTCTTTTATTTATTGTTTTGTACATACTTTTTGTGTTAGGTACATAAAACCTACAAAGTTATTTCTTGGAATCCGAAAGACAGATAATTAGAAATATCTAGGTAGGTTTGACTAGGTAAATAAGTATATAACTAAATTGTTTTATACTGTTATTTACCTAGTCAAAACTTTTGTTTGCTTGTATTGAACGGGGTAAAAAATCATGTCTTGTCAAACAACCATGTTTTGAGATTTTATAAAACTTAAGTAGTTCTTCAAATTCTCCGGAAATCGGGTTTTTTTTCAACACCAAGACTTCTACTATTTTCTCTTCAAGCCGGGAAAACTTGATCCCGAAAAAATAGTAGATATTTTTACACCGCCAAATTCTTCAGTCAATAAACAATTTCAGATTGGAAGTTTCTTCAAAAATCCAATCTAATCCAATGCTGATTTATTCCTTATTGACCCCCATTTTATTTGAGTCAAGATCAAATTGTTTGAACTTCTCGAGAGGGGTGGTCTTAATCTGATTGAATATTTTATTCGTTTGGAGAAACGAACTTTATTTATCGAATAAAATGTCGACATTCAATAGCTTTTTATAGACAATTTCTTGTTAATTGTTAAAAAAGTATTAATAAATTTCTTCAATTCCTTCATTAATTTTCCTAATTCTTTTTTTTTAATCTTTTTTCAAGTAATAATGTGATGAATTGCTACATCTTTTCCACTTTTTCTAGATTATTTTAAATACATGATTAGTCTAAGCATTTCTGGAAACTTCTGTAAACGAATGCAATGAAATGACACCTGACTATATTATTATTAATGTGATATCAAGTGTTCTGATAATAACAATTACCAAACACAATATAATAAGTACTATATTAGATATGAAAGGGTCCACACTTATTAGCACTAAAATATCCTATAAAATATAAACTAAAGAATTTTTATTTAAGGCCTTCCTTTAAACGTCTATTATTAGATTGTTATATAAAAGACTAGGACAGCAAAAATTTATGTTTTTATAGGCCATCAACACGGTCCAGTTGCGAGCCCAGTATATTATACATTTATTATTTTTCAATATAGTAAAGTTTTGTTCCAGGTATTAAAAGATTTAATACCCTACGTAAAGGTACAGTTAAACTGGTGCGGACAAAGTTACGAACTATATGTGGACACCGGACACTGGCAATTACTTCAGTACAAAACGTGTCAGTGTCCGGTAGCCAAGAAAGCTTCCGCAATTTGTCCATAACGGTTTCACCTTACCTAATACCTACCATGATTTTAAAAGTGGAATTCAATACTTTATGTTGGCGTTCCACCAACATCTATTACCGATATGTCATAATTTTAAAAGTGGAACATTACTTTTCTGTTAAGTTTGTTTCGGCCAGGGATCTTTCTTCTTGGTACCTACTTATAAAAGCTTTGTGCTTATCCTTAGATCGATAGGTATTAAATGTTGTTTGTAAACAAAATTAATTGCTATTCGCTACCTCACATAAACAACAAACAAGTTTTTGTGAGACTATATGATTGTTTCAAAATCGACTTTTAAACAATAAATTGCTATTACTTTTTACCGTAAGAAAGAAATTCGACGCCTACTTCTAATTAATTGCGTACATTCTTCAAGAGTTTTGCTGATTCTTTACGGAAGTTCGAAATTCCGGTTTTTAATGATCTAACCCTTCTAATGATTGCGGGAACCGAAATTGAGATTCAGCTCGGTTTAATGAGGCCTTTAAGGACCTTTTGCATTAAAACACAGTCCTTATTGGGTCATTAACCCTTGCTGGTTTATATTCGAATTCATTCATGTTGTTGTAATTAGAATCAGACGATGTTTTTGTATGTAATCTTTAAATTACTCGGTAATATGTAATATTTTGAAAACATTTTATAAAAAAATTGCTTTGATCAAAATAGCGTATTTTTATTCAAAAAGATATCAAAACATAAAAAAGTAAAAACACAAGTGGCAGGGTAATTGTATAAACAAGGGGACGCCTTGGCCTCATTTTAAGGTGAAAAAGAAAAAGAAACTTTTTCATCGAGAGTCGTGAAGAACCTTTTTTTTGAAAATGTCACCTTCTTGAGTCTTCCAAATGTTGGTACTTGTTCAAGTTCTGAAGTTTGAACTGGAGTGAAAGGACAGTTGGTATCACAAAGGGGAGTGTAAAATGATCTTTAGGTCAAATAGAGTGTTTTACTTGCGTTTAGTTGGGTTGACTTATATGAAACACTTAGGAGTAGATTTTACTACATAGATTTAAACGATATATTATATTCTTACACTTTCGTTAAGTTGCTACTCTTGCAAGAGATCGCCTGAAAATAGCAGACTATGAGAATATCAATTTCAGACTTTAATGTTGATTAAATACGCAAAACAGAGGGTTCCATCGTAGATCAAATTCAGTAAAATCCCATCAATTAAAAAAGATGTTGTTAAGAAGTTTATTATTAGAAATAACCTAATGGATTTACTTCAAAACAAATATAATTTAATCGAATTCAAAAAATTACGGGCCTATTAAAAACAGATCGAGACTGCCGTCTAACCCTCCCCACACATTTCACAGACAAAAAGACAAGAAAACATTAATTAAAAAACAAAATTAGTAAAGCCCATTTTCACTAACATCAGGCGACTTCTAAAATAAATGTCCGAGTCGTCGCTTAACGTAGCTATAGAAGACTTGTGCTCACACGGCATACAAATAAAAATTGATAATTTGAACTTGGCAGCGAAAGTGTTATAAAAGCGCTTTTAAAATCGTCTGTTCGGCGCTAAGACGAGCGTTATGGAGTTCCAACAGTGTGATTATTGATTACATTAAAGTATTTGTATAGTTGTCGCTAAGTCTTAGTGAAAACGGGCATAAGTAAGATCAGTAAACTTTATATGTTACGTCTAGCTAAATAAATTATTGCGTTGGTATTTCGTCGCGTGTATATAAAAATGTAGTTTGTCTACATCAGTGCGCTTTTCCCAGAGAAGCAACGTGCAATGTGTTCCCTAACTTTACAGTTGGACACAGACCAGGCTAACGAGGGCTAAATATATATTTAAATATTGCTTGGCATTACTTGATTTCGTGGAAAAACGTCAGTTTACTGTTTGCTAGCAGGGCAGCTGCAAATTATTCTAAAAAAAAATCCACTTATAACACTCGGTATTTGTAGGAAAGTTTTATTGCAACCGTTGTCCGTTTGGGATTATTAAGAAACAATATTAAAGACTGCGGCTGGCCTTTGTCGTTGCGTTTTTGGTAAGCCTCATCTTAAGCTCGAAACAAGTAAACTTGCAGTGTATCCTAACATCAGGCAAGTTGATTGCTGCCATCATCATGTGCGAAAAATCTACCTAAAGGACCATCACAAAACTGACAAACGATTTAATTTAATTTCAACTTCGTCATCCTGGCCTGCACCCAACTTCAGAGATAAACAGTAACAATTGAACAAACATGCAGCGTACTTACTCAGCGTTGGTCTCAGGAGTGGGCAGGTCGCCAATAGTGGTGAGTGTGAGGGTAGACCAGTAGAGGGAGCCGAGGTACTTCCTCGTGAGGGTCGCGTAGTCTCCGGGACGGTGGGGGTAAACCCAGTCGCCCTGTATGAGAAAGAATGGGTAAATAATAACATAACATCACATCTGCAATCTTCGAAGGAATAGGCAGAGGTGTACCTAATAGTACCCACATTTCGCCATGTTATGTTCAAGCCCCGTGTGCTACCCCGGGGCTACCTTATTACCATTAACCGGGCACAAACCCAGAATCTGTGGCTGCTACTGAGAAATTTTTGATTGGAAAACTCAAATAACTGTTTGTTGGATCTGGTAATCGAACCCATGACATGATGGTCAGCAGACGCGATTGCTATCCTTAGACTAAAAAATGTGTAAATAATGTAATGGGAATGTACTACTAAAAGTGTGTTATACACACCAACCTCGTAAATTAAATGACTTTTTAGTTTCTACTTGATTTTGAACATGGTAGAGCAATACATTATTAATCTAAGGTTAGTACATAAATTAAATAGTGTACAAATGAAAAGAAAAGGATTTTCATTTTTTATTTTGGTTTGTTTCTATAAACTTAAGATCTGTCACATACCTATCAGTTATTCGACAGTTCATGAATATAAACAAGATTTCGTGTACTGAAGTATGTTGCGAGCCTTTTACAATATAACGTGCAAAGGAATCTCGCCTTAAAGTCAATATGAATAAATTATGGTGTTCTCGGTAATGTTGAATGAGATCATTTTCATTCAAGATTCGTTTATGTTTTACAACTTGTTATATAGCTTGTACTGCCAGGCATACAACTTTTTTAAAAACATTTTCAGCTTAGGTATAATGCTCCTACTCAGGTTTCGTCTAAAGAAGAAGGTCGAGATTCTCTTCGTAGTCATGGCACCGAGTGCTTAGACCAAGTGACTTTCTAACTAAGATGATGAGGAGAAATTCAAAAATCTTTGTAACTGATTTTCATAACTGATAACACTATAAAATTCTGATTAGCGAGTAACACAAAAACGCTGATATTATTACATACTTTAAAGTGCTACCCTTGAATAATTTTCTTGTCAACATTTGGCCCTTCATGGTTTGTCAAAACAAAAGAGCGTCTACGTAGCCGACAGCAAAAAAACCTTAATTTATCTCTCCCACAAAATACGAATCACCAATGTAAAAAACCTTCTAAGGGTTTGCAAATCAGCTTAGCCGGGGTCCACAATGGTGCCTCGTCATTACGGAGACCGCTATAAACTTAGTTTTCTACTGTGAATGGGCGACCGTATTTGTAGACACAGTGTAACTTTAAACTCAATTGTTTACGAGTTACGGATCCTGACAACTGTCAACTAAGGTTTTTGATTGTGTTTTCTAGAGAATCTGATTAGTTAATCAAAATCATAACTGTAATATAAAAATATTGTTAAACCAAACCATTTTAAAAGAGTAACCAAGTCCTAGTCGGTTCGTTTCCATAGGAATCGACCAACACGAACCGTGCACCTTTTTGTCGACGTTTTACAAGTGCCCATGTAGGCCTATGTGAAATAAAATATTTTGAATTTGAATCATCATCATTTTGCTCAGCTGAAGGATATCCGCAGGGGCGACGAAAATTTAGAAAAATTGATTATGGTTGGGAACACCGAAGGCAAAAGATCGCGCGGTCGTTCGCCAACTAGATGTATAAAAGAAACGACGTCGTCCAAATTCCATGAGATTTTGAGAGACGCGCTGGACAGAAACCGGTGGAGGCAACTGCTGACTACAATCCTCAGACATGAGGGACCGACCAGAGAGAGAGGAGTATTTTACATGAAGGAGCTACTGCCTATCTGATTACTACAAATTAGTGAGCACTTACTATTATAATTGTTTTTGAACCGAGCTGGTTGGTATCTTGATTGTATGCCACAATCAAGATGGCCTCACGATAGCATTGTTTGGCTCATTAAATGTGTAGCTTAATTGGCACTTAGTACTACTCCTGCAATGGTATCTTGGTCTGATGAAAAGCACAGGCTTGGTTTGGATGGGTCATATTATAGTAATGGAACGATACGTGGTTTATGTTCCATCTATCTCTCCAAATTTAAATTGAAGATTCAATTTAGTTCACATAAAAATAATGGCATCCGTTTAAAACCAGCAAGTGTCTGCTAACATGTATAGGTAACAGCTGTATTGCTAGTTGTAGAGAGGTACATTTCAGCCACGATGGCCAGTCGGCTAACTAATTCTCTTAGTACCCTACGGTGAAGTGGGATGTCTCTCTTTCACCATACAGGCATGGTTCGGAGTAGTAATTTAATTAGCTTCGACTAAGAGTGAGTCTGACAAGGTATATGGCAATATAGGCAGTATATTACATGAACACTGCACACCATTAGTTAATATTAGAGTATAATGTGAATTATTGTGATATTTTGTTTGTTTCGCTGACATTAAAATTTAACTTTTGTTCCTTAAATTGTAATGTTTGTGTTTTTCTATATGGGTTTTTATTTTTAATTCGCTGCTGGAGTTAGGAGTAGGTTGTATAAGTAATTAATACCTCATTGTACATCGTTATAAATTGATTTTATTTTTAATGTTCTAGAACAAATGCTTCTAATTTCAAAATGTTAGCATGACTGGGAACCGGGTCGTCAGAATCAGTCTACGCCAGGGCTCGGTACGAAAAACATCTCAGCTACGAAGCTTACTAGTTTCTTGAGCAATATAATATAATCTTCATTACGGTGGTCTGCGTCGTAAAGAAAAGTGCCCGAGTGACGACGTTCCTCGGCCCTCCTCCTCGATCCTCCGCTTCGGGTCTCCTCTTCGACACTCCTGACGTCCGCCGGCTACTGCTACAGCCGGAGGGACGTTACCTTGATCCTCGCGCCTCTTCTGCGTCTGATGGAAGCTGAAGATTGACGGCAGGCTTCAACCGGCCCCTTTGCGAGCTCAACGACTGGAAGGCCTGACCTGAGGCTTTCCATCTGAAGAAACCCCTGGACTTCCGTATCTAAGGACCTTCACCCCGGTTTCCCTGACTTTGTATAGTATTTTCAATTAGAATTCTCCAGCATCCGGTAGGTAGGGCCTGATAGATATTTTAGGTTTAATTGTTTTTATTTTCTTATATTAAATAACTGTTTACCTTTTCCCTTTTTCTCTTAAACTGTGCTCTCCTCCTAGGTAGGAAAGTGTCTATTGTGGCCTTACATTTATCAGGCTCCCCCTGTTAAATGTAACGTTACAAGCTGGCGCCCTTCTCTTTCTAACCCACCCCTCTTTAAATGTTTCCAGGTACTCCCTAAATTCTAAAAGAAACTCGCACGAGAATTTTTATTTGGTAACTATTTTTCTTCATCACTTCACACACTTTAACCCTTACTCGACTCTTTCATACTAAACATACATTTTATACTACACCCCCACACACATTCCTTTTACCTCTGGTAACTGGCACCCTTTCGGCCTCTTGGATGTGCTAACCCGCTTTTGGGCACTGCCAAGGTTGGAGATTGGTTACTATACGACGACTATTGGACAATATCTCGTAGTCGTTTCTCATAAATACTTAATACTTTAACCAAAACACCGCTACACTGCATCCCACAGACGTGCACACATTCCGTTATTGAAAGATAATTGGCACCCTTTCGGCCTCTTGGATGTGTTTAAACCCACTGGTGGGCACTACCAAGGTTGGAGATCGGTTACTTCACGACAGATACAGGACAATATCCTGTGGACGTTTATTCAAACCTAAACATTTACCTTACTCATTACAATACTTTACCTATATATACTAAACTTCTAATACTATAAACTATTATTTAATATTATTTTTATTTCTTTATACACTGCGCTAGTCAGTATTCAATAATATATGTATACGATATAGGTAGTGCAATCTGTATAAGATAGTTTTGGTGATATTTATATTCAATAACACCAAACTAATATAATATACTAGTTAATAAATTCATCATTTTTTAAAACTGACATACATCCAGATCAAACGCATAACCCTCCTGTAGAGTTTCGCCCTAGTCGGGTAAAGCTCCGTAAATTTTATTTTGGGTTGATTTGTTATTTATAACTAAATATTAAATTTAAAGTTACCACAATGCAAAATTTTTACTTACGCTGACGACACGGCGATAATAGTACATGGACCTACTTGGGATAGCGTCAAAACAGCAGCAGAGTCTGCATTAAGTACCATAATGACATGGCTAAACTCGAATCTACTTACACTCAATCTACTAAAATCCACCTACATGCCATTTGCTATAAGACGTAATAACTCACCATCAGACACGTTCTCGATTACTGCTCACTCATGCCAGGTCCCTTCTAGTACGCTCATATCATGCAACTGTCCTAAACTTACCAGAACAATCAGCGTTAAATATCTAGGTGTACAAATAGATAGTGAACTAAGATGGGATAAACAAATTGAGGCTCTCACCACCAGAACCCTCCGTCTCTTACATATTTTTAAGTCCTTGAGAGAATCTGCTAATCTCGACACTTTAAAAATTTGGCCTGTGTCAATCGGTACTAGGATATTGTATTACGGTGTGGGGAGGGGCATGTAAAACACTGCTTCTCATACTAGAGAGAGCACAGAGAGCTATACTTAAAGTTATGATCAGAAAACCCTACAGATACCCAACAACTCAACTGTATTCCGACTGTAAAGTTCTTACAGTTCGTCAACTCTTTGTGCTCTACTCGGTCCTTAAAAAACATTCATCCCTACCCCCTCCCAACCAGAAAAAACGTACCTTTATCCCTCCAAGTACTCCTCATAGAACAACCTTTGCCAAACATCAATATCTTATTCTCAGCTCTCTCATTTACAGAAAAATTCATAAACATCTAAATATACTTGTTCTGACAAAATGGGAAGTTAAACAGAAACTCACTGAGTGGCTACTCCAACAAGATTATGATATGTGCATCTGGATTGAGGGCCCATTTTTTTAAACCTTGCCAAACGAAATAAGACTCATAGGGAAATTACTTAAAAATAGTTAAAACTTAAAGCATAGGGCCACGAATTTCTTAAACGTGAATTAAAAATGTTATGATTAAATAACTTGGGCCCTCAATCCAGACGCGTGCATAAAGTGACATAGCCTAAATCTCAGTAAGTCCTATCTTTGGGTTCATAATTTTTATTCAGGAATTTAGTTAAGAATTTCTTAAAGATTTTAAGAAATTCCCAAATCTGTAGAATGTGACATTACAGATTTATGGCGGTATTTCTAGGGCCCTCAGTTCAAATGTGTCTGTACTGAGGAATCTGCAAAACATGGATTTATCTGAAGAAATACATAAATGCGACTTTAACATGTTTTACTTAGATACTTAGGTGAATTGGTTAAAAAGAAATAATGACGGAAAAGTTCATTGTTACGTAGTAAATGAAAGTCAAATTTTACTAAAACGTCTGAACTGAGAGCCCAACATTTTCGGCTTTATTGACTGGGCTCAACCTCATAGATTAACGCAAATTAGAATAAGATTTTTAACTATTCTTTAATTAAATTTTAACATATCGTCCGTTCTTCTTAATATCATACTTAAAGAGAAAATTGATTTTATACTTTTTATAAGGGAAAAATTTGTAGGGTGACCATAATGATCATAGTTAGTACTAGTACATTTTGCAAAGCGCAGTCGAAAAGTCGTAATATTTGCAGCTAAACGTATTATATATGTACCTACAGTTTACAATTTTGTTTTCTTTATTTATATTACTATTTTTTATAATATGATATTAGTCCTTATTGTCCTTAAGGTTCTATTATGGGCCTAGTTGCAGAACAGCTGTGTAAAATTGGGAATAATTAATTAATTGTTCAATATCTCCGTAACTAGGGGGGTTCCCACGTATGATCTAGAACAAAAAAAATATCGCAGTGGTGGGGAGAACAAGTGCCTTTCGTTTGCGTTAAGGGCACTTTTACACCTTTTATACGATGAATTCCTACTTATATTGCTGTGATCCTTAGGGATCGCTGTAGCACCAAAGACATCGCAAAACGCTTTTCGAACAAATACATTCCGATAAATAAAACACGATCAGTATTGTTGTAAAATAAAAAATATTTACTTAAAGTAAATGTAACCATAAAATAGTCTTACATCCTAAAAAATAAATCATTATTGATAGTAAAATAAAAATATCAAAGAAACCAAATGTTGGTGTAATATAATTTTATCAACAACAAATAACCGTTAGAATTATTTAATGTATATTCGATTGGTGTACTGTGTGTAAGAATCGATATGCAATTTTAATTTTAATTAATTTTGTGTGGTCGGCACTACGTAGCGTATTTGTTTATTTTTCAATAAAGACTTTTATTCAATAATAAATAATTGATTTCATTTATTTTTGTGCATGATAATAATTACATAAGAGTTCTTGGTTCTTGGTCAGTTACGAAGGGAGATTTCGGGTAATTTTTAACCGACTTCCAAAAAGGAGAAGGTTCTCTATTCATGTGTATGAATTTTTTTATACATCCGCGCATATCTCCGTCAATTGTGGACCGTATCAGGATCTGATGATTGAGTGAGTGAGCTGGTTATGGAAGGTACTCTCCTCAACGATTAGGAGTTGAAAGCAATAATAAGGAAATCTTGAAGTTTAAGGGCTTGGTTTCTAGTTTGAATGTTCAATGCATAGTAAATATTTGTATAGGATATTACAACTCATCATCATCTGCCTAGCCTTTTCCCACCTATGTTGGGGTCGGCTTCCAGTCTAACCGGATGCAGCTGAATACCAGTATTTTACATGGAGCGACTGCCTATCTGACCTCCACAACCCAGTTAATACTAGGTAATACGATACCCTTTGGTAAGACTGGTTGTCAGACTTTCAGGTCACTGACTACCTGTAACGACTGCCAAAGATCTATATATGGCAGCTGGGACCAACAGCTTAACGTGCTTTCCGAGGCACGGAGGAAACTCGGTATGTCGGGCGGTCACCCATCCACAGACCGACCTAGGCAAGCACAGCTTTACCTAAAGATCGACCCGAGTGGCAGTTCTTATTAAGCCACGAGGTCCTTATATATTACAACTAAAAAAGGAAAAAAAAACCGACTTCAAAAACATAAAAAAGTGAAAAACACAAAATCGAAGAACACAAAAAGTAAAAAACAAAAAAAATAAAAATATACTTCACAAGAAAAAACAGCGCCTGAAGTCGGTGGCAATAAACGGAAATCAAACAAACAAAATATGTCACCAACTTCAAAAGCTGATTTTTTAAATATTTTTTTTTATTATTTTTAATTTTTCACTTATTTGTGTTTATCGATTATGTGTTTCTCATTTTTTTTATGTTTTTGACGTCGGTTTTTTTTTGCAAAAAAGTTTTTTAAGATACATTGTATTTAAGATACAATTTCCGAAATCACGAAAATCATTAAATAATGCTTAGGTAAATTTAATTGTTTTATTTTAAACTGTCAGATCTTTTTAGATCAATCTTGAAAATGTACCGGTACTAACTATGATCATTATGGTCACCCTACAAATTTTTCCCTTATATAAAAATAGAAAATCAATTTTCTCTTTAAGTATGATATTAAGAAGAACGGACGATATGTTAAAATTTAATTATAGAATAGTTAAAAATCTTATTCTAATTTGCGTTAATCTATGAGGTTGAGCCTAGTCAATAAAGCCGAAAATGTTGGGCTCTCAGTTCAGACGTTTTAGTAAAATTTGACTTTCATTTACTACGTAACAATGAACTTTTCCGTCATTATTTCTTTTTAACCAATTCACCTAAGTATCTAAGTAAAACATGTTAAAGTCGCATTTATGTATTTCTTCAGATAAATCCATGTTTTGCAGATTCCTCAGTACAGACACATTTGAACTGAGGGCCCTAGAAATACCGCCATAAATCTGTAATGTCACATTCTATAGATTTGGGAATTTCTTAAAATCTTTAAGAAATTCTTAACTAAATTCCTGAATAAAAATTATGAACCCAAAGATAGGACTTACTGAGATTTAGGCTATGTCACTTTATGCACGCGTCTGGATTGAGGGCCCAAGTTATTTAATC
The DNA here is from genome assembly GCA_949774965.1 of Diarsia brunnea. Taxonomy (NCBI): domain Eukaryota; kingdom Metazoa; phylum Arthropoda; class Insecta; order Lepidoptera; family Noctuidae; genus Diarsia; species Diarsia brunnea. Next base: position 4,456,643 of record OX459016.1, on the reverse strand, counting down.
ATAACATTTTTAATTCACGTTTAAGAAATTCGTGGCCCTATGCTTTAAGTTTTAACTATTTTTAAGTAATTTCCCTATGAGTCTTATTTCGTTTGGCAAGGTTTAAAAAAATGGGCCCTCAATCCAGATGCACATTACTATGATCACACAGAATCACTTTTAACTTACTTAACCTAGCATTTGCACGCTCATGCACATACGCACACACATACACACACGCACTCACATACACACACACACATGCATACACACTCACAAGACTATCAACAATTTAACTATTTAATTTTATTCTTCATTATCATTTTCTGATAATTGTTTAATTATGGATGGATAGATCGACAGTGTCCTCACTTATTAAATATGTAATATAAGGACTTAGCCTTTTGGCCGTCAACTGTCTCTTAAGATACAGGTATACCCTAGTTTAAGAGACAGGGAAACGTATATTGTCAACAGATGTACCATGTACTTCATAAATTTGTTCTATCATATAATATAGTTCATAAACTTGTAAAACTATCTTGCTGTTACTAGTTTAAGTTCTTTTTCGCCATTGAGGGAGGTATAATGTACTACGTACTAGAGGAGACACCTCAACTCGATTTTTTGTAACACACGGTAGAGCTAGTAGACTCCAGTTCATTTAGTCTATGCCGAGCGGTTGCTGCGACGTGACACATTTGAGTGAAGTTTTCATGTCTAAAATATGCCTTCGTGTGCATTTAGATACTGTAGAAATAATTTAAAAAATATGAGTAAAAGTCAAGGAGTGACTTTTCACCAGCAATTATAACTTATTATCTTTAAAACACACATAATTTAATTATATTTTTTGAATTGCAATGTGTCATCGCGGCGGCCATTTTTTACGTGAATGTCAAAGAATAAAACATTTGCATGCACAGACCAGACACTATCGACGTATTCTATGCTTGACCACGAATCCTCTACATGTGAGTCAAAATTGATAGTAGGTTGTATAATATTTACATATGTATCAAGACAATTAACAAAAAAGTTGAAATGTGAAGATTGCATTGATAGTTTGACTATACTATAAACTTCCAAATCACACATCTATCATACGTAACTTAATACGGCAAAGTGGTGGAAGTCTTGCCTCGAAATATGATTTTAATTATACGTCCGTAAACACCCTAAAGCATTTAATTAGGAAAGAAGTATTTGCAAAATTTGAATAATTATAATTTACTGAATCAGCCATCAACATTCAATCACAGAATCCATTTGATTCGAGCCATTAATTTATTATTATTTTACCTCGAATTAGATAGCTCACAAAAATTAGATTGCATCACGAAGGTGAAACTGATCCAACTGTGGATTACTATAACAAACTGCAGAAACTAACACAAAATAAATTATTTAAGGAAATTACAATATTGTTACAGTTTAAGTATATTTTATTTATTTTCTGAGTAAGTACACACGCACAATATCAAGTAGGCAGAATAATAACATTATGTCGCATCTGCACGCATTGATAGTAATCTATGAGAACATGACACCCCCCGCCTGCCCCGGTGTCATCAAGTGCGCGCACATTATTTTGTTTGAAATAGCTTCTCTAGTACGTAATACCTCAATGTTTTTCGCACCATCTGTACCTTCTTGATCAATAAACAATTATTATTATTATTTTTCATGCGTTGCTAGGTAACGGGCATAGTGTTCCATGCATGGCATTATAAAGTTCCTTTGTTTTATTTGTGGTGGCGAATTTCGGTACTAAAAATATAACTTGAAAAATTATTTTAACCTTAAACTAAAAACTATTAAACGCGGTAATCTTTAAAACTTAAAAATGGATAGACCAATCAGATTCTCGTACTTAAACAAACTTGAATTGGAATATGAAGTGACTATTAGAGCTGAAAAGCCAGCTGAATGTTTGACAAACTTAAGGATCAAATGTCTAAACTTCAACATGTTTTATCTATAGACATAAAAACCTCACCTATCCTTCTCCATCTTGATCTATCACAGGCGGAAACTACTCTCAACTATATCACCTTTTGTTTTCATTTTGGAGGATCAGAACGGTTTAAGAGGAAAATGGCACGTAAAAGATTTTAAAGTCTAATTTATATGTTTTGTTTTGTATAATAACTTTAAATATCTTGTCTCGGAACTTATGCCAAAATTTTATAACTTATACCTTTGTGAATAATTTGTACTTAAAATGACTTGTTATACTTAGTAGTTTTTTTTTTTTCTCCTTGAAGTTCTTTGACCTTGTAATAATTTACCTCATCTTGTAAAAATCATTTAGTTTCAAGAATTTTATCACTCGTACACCTTTTCAAAAACTTTTGGCTTTATAAGGTTCCACTATGTATATATATTATTTTTCTTTTTTGTTTGAGCGGTACACCACTCGTTAAATAAGCCATTGTGTCGAGCGGTTATTAAACTCGTAAAATAAGCCTTATTATTGTATACAGATAATTTTTTTTTTAATACTTGGACTACTTGTAACTCGAAGGCTTATATATCCTTTGAATCCTTGATTCTCCTTGATTCTCCTTGACCCTTGACTACTAAAGCTTGAAGGCTTCACTTTTGCCCTTGAACCTTGGTCTGCTTTTCTTAAGCAGGAAAACTTTGTAAATATTTATTTTCTTATAATTTTTTTTTATCGGGTTTTAAAAGAGGTGCGGGTTACGACACCTAATTAAAATAAATAAGCCTTCGTAAACCATAAAAAATAATTCCTTGTGGAGTGCGCGTCATTGATTGTGAACCGTATCTCCTAAGTGTGTTGGTGATGTATGATTGAGGTCTGAAAGGTAGGTTGATGAAAGGTGTATGAAAGAGCAAGGTTTTATTTATAACATCAAAATTTTCTAAGTTGTTAATTTTCTGGGGTATGGGGACTTACTGTATCACTGTAAATATTCATTTAATTTAATTTTCACTAGTTTATGCACTCCTATTGTTGTTATGTCTCTTTTAATGCCGAATAAGAAAAATTTTTTCATTGTATTCAAAAATTTTCCGGGGTTTTCGGGGTAATGTAATGTTTGTGTTTTTCTATATGGGTTTTTATTTTTAATTCGCTGCTGGAGTTAGGAGTAGGTTATATAAGTAATTAATACCTCATTGTACATCGGTATAAATTGATTTTATTTTTAATGTTCTAGAACAAATGCTTCTAATTTCAAAATGTTGGCATGACTGGGAACCGGGTCGTCAGAATCAGTCTACGCCAGGGCTCGGTACGAAAAACATCTCAGCTACGAAGCTTACTAGTTTCTTGAGCAATATAATATAATCTTCATTACGGTGGTCTGCGTCGTAAAGAAAAGTGCCCGAGTGACGACGTTCCTCGGCCCTCCTCCTCGATCCTCCGCTTCGGGTCTCCTCTTCGACACTCCTGACGTCCGCCGGCTACTGTTACAGCCGGAGGGACGTTACCTTGATCCTCGCGCCTCTTCTGCGTCTGATGGAAGCTGAAGATTGACGGCAGGCTTCATCCGGCCTCTTTGCGAGCTCAACGACTGGAAGGCCTGACCTGAGGCTTTCCATCTGAAGAAACCCCTGGACTTCCGTATCTAAGGACCTACACCCCGGTTTCCCTGACTTTGTATAGTATTTTCAATTAGAATTCTCCAGCATCCGGTAGGTAGGGCCTGATAGATATTTTAGGTTTAATTGTTTTTATTTTCTTATATTAAATAACTGTTTACCTTTTCCCTTTTTCTCTTAAACTGTGCTCTCCTCCTAGGTAGGAAAGTGTTTATTGTGGCCTTACATTTATCAGGCTCCCCCTGTTAAATGTAACGTTACAAAATGCATAGATAATATGCTGCGCCGGCGGCGTCCGTTCGTTTGTCAGTGTTGCCATTTACACTCTTGGCATAGACAAATACGGTAGTTCGTTGGATGTGACATATTATTTTGATATTTATAAATTATGATACATTAGCTGTAGATATTTATCCTCGCATACCGTTAGCGTCAGAATGGCTGGTTGTCTATGGCAATCAGCTCTGAAAGTATATTCAAGAATTGCTACACAATTGCTTATATTTGCTATATGTGTTCGATAATTGCTACATATGATACATTCAGAGAAATACGAATATTTTTTTGACCAGCCGTTCTGACGTCAGGATGGATGGTCGCCTCCGTGATCAGCATGAAAAACGCAGAATTTCTAAAAGTATGTAGTATCAATAATTGCTTACTAATTGCTATTTTCACGAATTTAAGTTTGAGCTTCGTACATACATTAGGTAAAAAAATATAGCTTTTATTAAAATTTGTATGAAAGAGCGCCTAATAATTTGGAAAGGCAACAAATTTTTTTTACCAGAGGTGTCTTGTTCAAATCTTGCAGGCGTTCACTTCGACTTTAATGACGTTTGGTGAGTATTTAATAAACGTAGGTACCTACCCTCCATAACATAATATTTACTAGTATCAGTTAAACGTTGAAACTGTTCTGACTTTTTTGATAAGTACATCAAAAGAAAAATGTAACAATAGTGAAACTTAGTGCTTACGTCTGTGTTTTGTGATTCATTGTCATTCATTCATTGTGTTCATTCTTTTCATTGCCACCAAACGTAAATCACAAAACACAGACGTAAGCACTAAGTTTCACTATTGTTACATTTTTCTTTTGATGTACTTATCAAAAAAGTCAGAACAGTTTCAACGTTTAACTGATACTAGTAAATATTATGTTATGGAGGGTAGGTACCTACGTTTATTAAATACTCACCAAACGTCATTAAAGTCGAAGTGAACGCCTGCAAGATTTGAACAAGACACCTCTGGTAAAAAAAATTTGTTGCCTTTCCAAATTATTAGGCGCTCTTTCATACAAATTTTAATAAAAGCTATATTTTTTTACCTAATGTATGTACGAAGCTCAAACTTAAATTCGTGAAAATAGCAATTAGTAAGCAATTATTGATACTACATACTTTTAGAAATTCTGCGTTTTTCATGCTGATCACGGAGGCGACCATCCATCCTGACGTCAGAACGGCTGGTCAAAAAAATATTCGTATTTCTCTGAATGTATCATATGTAGCAATTATCGAACACATATAGCAAATATAAGCAATTGTGTAGCAATTCTTGAATATACTTTCAGAGCTGATTGCCATAGACAACCAGCCATTCTGACGCTAACCGCATACCATATTTTTTCTGTCATATTTTTTATTTCTGTGAACGTGGCGTCACCTGGGGCCCTATCAGAAGTGTCCGTTTCGATTGCTCGGCCACATTGTCGTAGAAGTAAAACGACTACGTCAACATTACGAAGGAATTTGTAGAACACTAACAGTGCAAACCGCAAATTCGTAGATATAATATTCAGAAAGTTATACAGGTTTAACCATGGCCGCGCGGTTGAAACGTGGAGGACCGCACGGCCACGGAGTTCTATCAAACGGAGCTTAGTAGAGGTTCCATTCTTTTTATTAACCACTGATACGATTTCGAAGAAAATGTAGATAGTATAAATAAAGGCCTAATGTTTGTAATTCACGACCTACAGTACTTAGAAGTTATGGCCGCGCGGTTGAAACGCGGAGGACCGCGCGGCCACGTAGTTCTCTTAAACGAAACTTAGTAGAGATACCATTCTTTTTGCTAATCACTAATACGATTTCGAAGAAAATGTAGACACTATGCATAAAGCTGTAATGTTTAGACTTCACAACCTACAGCACATATATGCCATGGCCGCGCGGTCGAAACGCTCGGTAATGCAGTTCTCATGAACGGAGCTTAGTAGAGGTATCATTCTTTTTGCTAACCTCTGACACGATTTCGAAGAATATGTAGACAGTATGTATAAAGCCCTAATGTTTGGACTTCACGACCTACAGCACTTTAAACCTATAGTACAAGTTAGAAGTAGGGTGACTAAAATTTAATGTGCGTCAATCAGACATTTCCGAAAGCCTCGTTTTTACGTGCATATAATATTATTTCATCATCATTTCAGCCGAAAGACTGCTGGACATAAGCCTTAGGCATATTATTTATTATGAGGGAATAAGGTTTGGGTGTAGAACGTCAGAAACGCAAAAGAATGGTAAATTGGATAAAGAAGTACTTATGCCAAAATGTTAACACCGTATTGGTATAAATACTGGTTTTTACATTTTGCTACAGAATTTTTTTTTTTTTTACTCATTACTCATTTAGTCATAGGACTCCCTTTATATTTCTCTGAATTAAATAAGCAACATCATAAAATTTGTTTTTAATTAAAGATAATGCCTTTTTCATCAAATAGTCACTCAAGGAACCTTCATGAACTGAGAGGGTTGTATTGGTGAATTTAATCAATATTACTCAGTAAAGTCACATTTTTTTTTTAAACTTTGCCCCACACTAGGAATTTCTCCTGTGTCGTGGGTGCGTTTACAAACATGCGACGGCATGACACGTTAGGGTCGCAAATCCTATTTTATTTATCATACAACCTGACCTGACACTGACCGGCAATTTGCAAAATACGTAAGAAAATTGGAATTTCGCGGGCTACCTTGTCACATCAACCTTTTTGGAACGAAGTTCCTTTTTGCGCGTTGCGAAATGGGGCTAGACGGAAAAAATTAAGACCAAAAGTTATAACGACACTTTTTGCTATAGTTGTAAGCCGTGCGGAGTGCGCGTGTTTCTCTGTCTGTCTCTCTCTATCTCTCTCATAGAAAGCAAGCCAGTTATTTTCAAAACTTCGTTCCATCCGGGTGTCCCTTGACACCTCTCAAATTTTTTTTTTTTTTGGGGGGGGTGGGAAATCATCAGATCCACTCTTGGGCAGAGCGAAATCGAGTGTCAGACTTCTACTGACTAAAAACCAGTAATGTTCCTTCTTAGCCCTTGTGCCGAGGCCGCGGTATCTGTGTCACATCAACCTTAAAACAGAGTTTTGAATCATTGTATTAAAGTTCATTTTTATATATAGGTGACTTCTATTATTATTGAGAGCAAACCTAACTCGCTCAGTATGAAGAACGGACCTTCAGTCAGTATAGAAACTCAAATTAATGTCACAATGTAATGAAATAAAAACTTGAGAGGTGTCAAGGAACACCCGGATGGAACGAAGTTATTGTTATTATTTTTTATTATGTAAAAAAAAAAAAATTAAAAAAAAAAAAAAAATGTAGAAATGAAAATATCTGGCTTGCTTTCTATAAGAGAGAGAGAGACAGACAGAGAAACATGCGACGCCGCACAGCTTACAATAGCTTACTATAGCAAAAAGTGTCGTGACAACTTTTCGTAAGAATTTTTTCCGTCTAGCCCCCTTTCACAACGCGCGATAAGGAACTTCGTTCCAATATTTATTTTTTTGAAAAAAATACTTTTGATTAGAGGCGTTTATTATTTTACAACACCATCATCATCATCATCTGCCTAGCCTTTTGCCCAAGTATGTTGGGGTCGACTTCCAGTCGAACCGGATGATGCAGCTGAATATCAGTATTTTACTCAATACTCAATACTTTATTGCATTTACATAGAGTGACTGCCTATCTGACCTCCACAACCCAGTTAATACTGGGTAATACGATACCCTTTGGTAAGACTGGTCGACAGACTTTCAGGTCACTGACTACCTGTAACGACTGTCAAAGATCTATATAATAATATGGCAGCCGGGACCAACAGCTTAACGTGCTTTCCGAGGCACGGAAGAAACTCGGTACCTACCTATGTAATGGGCGGTCACCCATCCACAGACCAACCTAGACAAGAGCGGCTTAACCTAAAGATCGACCTGAGTCGCAGATATTATTAAGCCACGAGTATTGTTTTACAACAAATAGTGGTAAATTGGCTTTAGCGATAATCGACGCTTTACAATTTTAAGAAGTAGTTATTTTATAATGACATCTTAAATCTTATTGCGTATAGTGTGAGAAGGAATCGAATTGAAATCTGATAAACATTTTAAAAAAGAATAACTGGAAAAAGAAGTGTGGGTCGTCCAGCGGCGTGACAGGCAGATGAGGCTGGCGCAGGACCGTGGAGAATGGCACAACAAAGAGAGGCTATACCCAGCAGTGGGTGAATTCAGTCTGTAGATGATAATGATTATGATCCTTTCTACATAATATTTTTTCTTTATAATGTCTATAAATCTTGGTCACCCTACTTCTAGCTTGGATTATAGCATTTATGTGCCATAGGTCGTTAAGTCCAAACATTACAGCTTTATGCATAGTGTCTACATTTTCTTCGAAATCGTATTAGTGATTAGCAAAACGAATGGTATCTCTACTAAGTTTCGTTTAAGAGAACTACGTGGCCGCGCGGTCCTCCGCGTTTCAACCGCGCGGCCATAACTCCTATGTACTGTAGGTCGTGAATTACAAACATTAGGCCTTTATTTATACTATCTACATTTTCTTCGAAATCGTATCAGTGGTTAACAAAAAGAATGGAACCTCTACTAAGCTCCGTTTGATAGAACTCCGTGGCCGCGCGGTCCTCCACGTTTCAACCGCGCGGCCATGGTTAAACCTTTATAACTTTCTGAATATTATATCTACGAATTTGCGGTTTGCACTGTTAGTGTTCTACAAATTCCTTCGTAATGTTGACGTAGTCGTTTTAATTCTACGACAATGTGGCCGAGCAATCGAAACGGACACCTATCAGAATACCAGCGCTGTGACATTCAAAAATGTTATGTGCGTGTGAACTGAGGGACCAAAAAGGAATACGCGAAATGATAATCCTAAGATTTAGTAGAAGACTTAAAACAAATGTAGAACAAATCCGGGGAATTTGTAATCAAATATATTAAAAACTACGACCCATAAAGTGTGGTCCCTCAGTTCTCACAGACGGTTAGCCAGATCTCGGAAAGTATCTTAAAAAAGAAGGTTTTGTGAATACAGACATTTAGTAAAGAATTTGGAAAGATATTCACAAAATAACAGACCACAAAGCATTAAAGATAAAAAAAATATAACGACTGAACTGTGGTCCCTCAGTCCACACAACAAAGATAAATATTTTAGTGAATATTACTGAATTAAACTAATAAAACCGTTCTTTTTCTACATAAAGTTTTAGAAGAAGTCTTAAAACATATCGTAAAAAAAAATGAAGCCTAAATATCGAAGCATTTTGAAGATAGCGATGATTATTACTGGTCCCTCAATCCTCCACTCTACTGACATATGTGCATATGCTAGCTGCTGGGCTATAGGAATATCAGAAAGTCTAGTGTACTTAACTTTTAGTAGAAAGTTTCTTCTAAATAATAGGTATCTAAAATTGTGCATTTCTTACCTCTTAGCTGAGATAATATTATTTCTTTAATTCTATGAAAGTAAACAGAGCAGTGTGACCACACAATAAAACAAAATGTAGACAGTCCTTTTATACTTTATTTAATATAATTTTCATTTTTAGACAAAACGAAAACAAGGTTGTACGGTTCCCGTCGGGGTTGCGGGTTGTTCGAAAGAGATACCGCGGCCTTGACATGAAGGGCTAAGAAGGAACATGAGTGGTTTTTAGTCAGTAGAAGTCTGACACTCCCTTCCGCTCTGCCCAAGAGCGGGAGGGGTTATTTGATGATTTTCCACCCACCAAAAAAAAAAAGAAAGGATGTACGGTTCCCGTCGGGGCTGCGGGTTGTTCGAAAGAGATACCGCGGCTTCGGCACAAAGCGCTAAGAAGGAACATGAGTGGTTTTTAGTCAGTGGAAGTCTGACACTCTCCGTATTCTCTCTCTCTCTCTCTATTTCTCTCTCTCTCTCTGTTTGTGCAGTGTGGGTGTCTGTGAATGTGTGCGATGATATGGTGTATGTCTATTTGTGACTAACTGCCTAACTGACACTAGCAGGGGGTTGGAGAACACGCGTTTGCTCCAGGATTGTAATTATCTCTTTTTTAAGACGGTTTCGTGTGGTATTGAAGGAGTCGAGTGAAGGGAATTTGTCATTATATAGGGTGTAAAAGTACCCTTAACGCAAACGAAGGGCATTTGTTCTCCCCACCACTGCGACCATTTTTTGTTCTAGACCATACCTGGGAACCTCCTAGTTACGGAGATATTGGGGGTCAAAGTTCCAAATTTTTCACAGCTGTTTTTGTAAATACTAGTATTTCAGGTTTTAACTTTACTTAAATTATCTCCATGACCCGTTTACTATTCAAAGCATTAACTAACACAATGTTTTATGAGTGCTACTTTGAGTTTTACCGTAAAATGTGATTTTTGACCCCAAAAAAAAAAGTCATTTCCCGGCAAAAATTTTTGCGTAGGTACCCCTACGCAAAAATTTTTGCCGGGAAATGACTTTTTGGTTTGATGTACAGAATGCTTGGTTGTCGTATGCGTGAAGGGTTCGTTTACATCCTGTATAATGCGGGTAGACGCAAAAAGAGTGACATCTTCAAATAATCGGTGGAGGCCGAAGGGACTGCTAACAGGGAGGTATGTCTGGTACGCCTGAGTGGGAAAATGAAATGCTATAAAAAAACTAGGCCTTCATGATCTTTCTTTATACTGCCTACCGATATCACTGTTTTCTGAACGAGCTTCTTTTGCTGCTGTGATGATCATTATTTCAAAATTATTGTAAGTACGTAAGTTTTTTTTTTGCGGCTTGGGAAAGCATTAATCTGTTGATATTTAGTCGATTTTATTATACAAAAATTAATCTTTGGTTTTCTTTATACTGGCAACACTGTCACCAAACGTCTGTTATAAAAAAGACGGTTGCCTTTAGTCGCTCTCTCACTTCTATCGAAACTGTGCTAGGAGGCAGTTACCTTTCTTGTGGGCAATTTTATATTTGAATAATAAACGAGTCAATGTTCATCGTATTTAAATTCAAATTGCTGCTGTTTTCTTGACACCCATTTCCTATACAATCATCATCGAGGGGTAGGCAGTGTCAGACTTCTACTGACTAAAAACCACCCATGTTCCTTCTTAGCCCTTCATGTCGAGGCCGCGGTATCTCTTTCGAACAACCCGCAACCCCGACGGGAACCGTACAACCTTGTTATCGTTTTGTCTAAAAATGAAAATTATATTAAATAAAGTATAAAAGGACTGTCTACATTTTGTTTTATTGTGTGGTCACACTGCTCTGTTTACTTTCATAGAATTAAAGAAATAATATTATTAATAAGCATCGTGCTGAGATAGTGGCCTTTTGGCCTCGTACGGGACTTATTTTTAATTAATACTGTTTTATTTTTTAAGTGTTCCTCTTGTTTTTTTTTTTTTTTGTTAATCTTTTATTATTGATTTCTTGTCCTGTGTGAGACCAATAAATACTTTTTCTTTCTTTCAGTAGATCCGCTTTAATACGATTATTATATACGTTTGATGCTTTCTTATGAGAATCAAATTCAGAACAATAACTTTATGGGAGTCCCATAAACCCGCTCCACCGAAACCTATCATTAAAAAGAAATAGCTTTTAAAAGCGTAGTCCATAAACTTGTATTCTTTGAGGATGAAAGAGTGAAGTTTAATTTGAAACGGAAATTGTGTCATAATGTTACAGAAAATAGTTTTATTTCATAGTTCTACCACGCGCTGTAAAGTTTGAGGTCATAGTTAGAATTGTACATTTCTTCGTTTATGTTATGTTTGTTTCTTTTTTTGTCTTATTTTGAATATTATACTTTTCTGTGTGTGTGCGTGAATTGAATTTTATATGTGTATGTTTGTGTTGTACAATTGTTGTGTGAGTTTAAGAGCAGCTATGGCCAAGCGACTTACGAACAGTAAGTCGTGGGTTCGAACCCAGGCAGGCGCATTACTTTGTGTTATTTATTTCACCACCGCTGCTCGCAAAACGGTGAAGGAAACATCCTGAGGAAACCGTCGGGGCTGCGGGTTGTTCTCAAGAGATACCGCGGCCTCGACATGAAGGGCTAAGAAGGAACATGGGTGGTTTTTCAGTAGAAGTCTGACACTCCCTTTCGCTCTGTCCAAGAGTGGGACTATTTGATGATTTCCCACCCCCCAAAAAAAAAAAGGAAACCGGCATGTCTTAGAACCAAGAAATTCGAAGACATGTGATATCTACCTACCCGCACTGGGATCGCGTGGTGGATTATAGCCCATCCTCCTAAAGAGGAGGTCTGAGTCCCTGCAGTGAAAATGTTATAGGCTTATGATGATGACGATGATGATGATTGTTTAGTAGACAGATTCCAGTTATACAAAAGTCCATGGAGTCTAGATTTGTGCCTTAGCAATAAGCTTGTCCCCTATTACATGGGATATAAACACAACTGGGGATATGTTTGTGTTAAAAAGGAACATTTCTGCATAACCCTTCGGGAATGCAAGCGTTCCACGTAACCAAACAAACTCTTTAATACTCGTACAAGTTCCATACAATTCTTTCACCGAACGTAAACTGCACAGTCCTAGGTAGCGCACCATTAACGAAGTGTAAGTGCGGTTCTTATGTCGAGACGTGTCGTAATGAGAACTGTCGGTTGCTATTAGTTCTGGCTTGCTTCATGACCTGAGGGTCTAAAATGGCCCCGTCGGGGCTGCGGGTTGTTTGCAAGAGATACCGCAGCCTCGACATGAAGGGCTGAGAAGGAACATGGGTGGTTTTTAGTCAGTAGAAGTCTGACACCCCCTTTCGCTCTGCTCAAGAGCAGGAGGGGTTATTTGATGATTTTCCACCCGCCAAATAAAAAAACTAAAAAAAAGTGTCTAAAATGGCCACTTTTGCAGATTATATGAATTGCGTTAAAATTCGTAAAATGGTCACAAACGCAGTTACTATTATGAAAGGTTCATTTTACGCTTTTTTATTATTTATTTATTATGATCTGCTACAGTGGCCATTTTAGACACCCAGAGTTTTATCGCTCTGTGTTCTAACTGTAGTTGATGTGTCGTTGTAGTCTTGTATACTTGTGGCTGGCTGGTTTGGTTTGCCACTATGCATTTCAAGAGTGTTTTCCAGATTACGTCTGTTTGTCGCTACACTATATTTATTTATTTATATTGCTGTCATGCCTCTAGTACCACCGCAAAATTAAGACTGATATTCTTAGTCGTGGTCTGAATTTAAGTCGGAGTTGACAAACCTACATTTCACCCCGTTATACATAGTTATTTATAGTTTGTTTGTAAATTGACATTATAGACATTTTTGACATTGATTACTGTGACATATGACATCTTTATCATTGATTAGAGCGAAATATAACAATGAGTTTGATAAGGATGGCTAGAGTAGGAGGCAACGTACATATACGAAGGAAGTACTTTATTCGAAGGTCCGTCAATTGCGGCCACTAAATCTTAGGATCGATTTAGTGGGCAAGTCGACCCACGTTCAAAACTGAACTTGAGTCCGCTTCTAGAATATGAGTGTAGTAAAAATCGATTGACGTAAGAGTCATCAAAATCAGCTTACGTGTTTTCTAGAGTGCCATAAAGGGACAGACATACATATATAAACTGACAAATTTTTATGCATGTTTCGCATGTTTTACAAATATTTATGATATTTTTTGTTAGGTTTTTAGCTGTATATATTGGGCTTATTTTTTTCTGTAATTGTCTGATTCCAACATGGCATAAATCTTCATGCACCTTTTTTATAAATTTTTTACTAAATTCTTCTGAAAGTATAATCTTTTCCTGTTTCTTTATTTTTTTATAATAGATATTATTTTTGTGTAGTAGATTTTGTTTCTTTTCTTTTATTATTTCATTTTTTTCTTGGTCTTCAACTATATCTTTTATTTGTATCAAATTAACTATTTTCAATAGTTCCTCTTGGTTATCTTCTGATTCTAATACAGGGTTTCTGCTCAAACAGTCTGCTTCTATATTTTCCTTACCAGGTATATATTTTACAGTAAAGTCATACTGAGATAGGTAATATGTGAGGTCACCCAATTCTTCATCCGTTCTGCTTTTAATATTCATGTTCTCTAGAGGTTTGTGGTCTGAGTAAATAGTGAATTTTTTTCCAATTAGCCATTGTTGCCAATATTTAACGGCTTCTTTCATAGCAAAACATTCCAAATATATAGCCTTTTTTCGTTTTTGAGATTCATTTAGCTTTTTTGAAAAATATGCCACCGGTTTGTCTTTACCGTCTAGTTGTGTTTGTTTTAATATTGCCCCGATACCTTCTAAAGAGGCATCTGTAAAGATTTTTATTGGTAAGTCTTTGTCGAATATTTCCAACACAGGTTGGGAACATAAATATTTTTTTATTTGATTAAATGATTCTTCACACTTCTCTGACCACACAAACTTTTCATTTTTTCTTAATAAATTATGTAATGGGTCTAAAATAATTGCGCTTCTTGGTATGTATTCATGGTAAAAGTTGATTTTTCCCAAAAATTGTCTGATGTTTTTTTGTGTCTTAGGAGTTGGAAAATGTCTTATCGAGATCAAATTGTCTTTAAGTGGTCTTACTGAATTGTTCTGAATGACATGGCCGAGGTACTTTACTGAGTCTGAAGCAAAGGTACATTTCTTAAGCTTCAATCTAAAGCCTTCTTGTATTATTGCATCTAATACATTTCTTATGTGTCTTATATGTTCTTCATAGGTGGTGGAGTATATCAAAATATCATCAATATAGTTAACGGAGTATCCTGTGAGCTTGTGCTTTCTTAGAATATTGCTTAAAATTCTCTGGAAAATTGCCGGTGATGTTTTCAAGCCAAAAGGAAGGCAGGTCCACTGGAAGTGGCCATCTTGTGTGACGAATCCTGTTTTATTTCTATCTTCCACCCGTAGGGGTATTGCCCAAAATGCTGAGTTTATATCCAATGTAGTAAAATACTTACAATTTCTAGTTTTGATAATCAAATCATCTATTAATGGGAAAGGTTGAGCTTGTGGAACAACAATTTTGTTTAGTTCCCTGAAATCTACACATAAGCGGGACTTTCTATTTTCACCTTTTTTAAACGCCAGTGTCACTGGAGCAGCGAAAGGACTGTAGGATTCTTCTATTAAATTATTCTTTAGTAGCTTGGATATTTGCTCTTCAATTTCTAATTTATCTTCTATTGTACATCTGTATGGTCTTTTACTACAGTATCTATTTACTTGTAAATCTATGTGAGCTTCATAATCTCTAACTGATCCTATATCATACTTGTCTTTAGCAAAAATTGTTTTGTATTGCTTTATAATTTTTTCTATCTCAATTTTTTTTTTTTTATCTAAATGGTCTGTCCTACATACAAATTCTTCTGTTTCTATGTGTTCATTAAAATTTATTGCAAATGTTTTTTTATTCTTTTCTTCATATCTGTTATCTTTAGACATTTCATCTATTTTATTTGTTGTTTTCTTTTGTTCTATCTGCAAGTCCTCATTTTGGTTTAGTTTGAATTTCTTTATCATATCTAATCCGATTATAAAATCTTCGAAATCTTCATTATCCACTATGTATACTTCCATCTCTTCTTCTAAATCGAATATTTTTATTTTTATTGTAGTACAGCCATCTGTTTTTTTCACACCATTAACCGTTTTCATATATGCTATATTCACATTGTCCTTTTTTTCTTTCACTTTAATCAGCTTTGAATTTATTAAAGAAATCTGTGAACCTGAATCATAAATGCCGCTCACTTCTAGTTTATTTTCTAATAAGAGCTTGATTTTGATTAATGGTGTGCTTACTCGTTTTTTTTCTCAGTATTTATATCTACTTCAATAATGGAGTTGTTGTTTACATTTCTGGGTTTAAAAACCTTTTCAGATTCATTCTTATTTTTCTTGAACCAGCATGACTCCTCCGGATGATATCGAATTCCTTTGTCTAAAGATTCACAAGTCTTACATGGCTTCTTCTCATAAGATTTATTTTTATTAAGGGATGTACCACTCTTTATTGTAGTTGAGTTTTTCTTGTACATCATACCTTCATATTTTCTTATCTCATTGAACAAATCAGTAGTATCATTGAGTTCATCCCTGTTTAACTTATTTAAGATAAAACCAGGTAAACCCGTTGCAATAAGATCTATCATTGTTTTGGAGTCTATCGATTTGTTTATATCTAGTATAAGCCTCTCTTTTTTTATAGCATAATCAATTAGTAGTCCTTCTTTATACCTGAATGCTAATGCATATGTGACTATGTCCCATCCTCTGTTTTTAAAAGTTTCTAAGAATTTGTGTTTCCATTCATTCCATCCAGCCATTATTGTAAGTTTTATGTTCATCGAGCTATACCAATCTAAACAAGATTTTTCTAAAAATAATCTCAATATATCTATTTTTGTTTCATCTTTTGATATATTAAAGCGCTCACACTCTTTTTCAAAATTCTCAATCCACTGCATTGCGTTAGGGTTCTTGCTTGTGAATTTTTCAATAATAAATTTCTCTGAAATATGTTTTAAGTTATGTTGATTTTCTTTCTTTGTAGTAGTTTCTATTAATTTTTCCAAGATATTTTGCAAATTGTCGTTTTTGTCTATTGGTTGTTTTGTGTTCATTTCTTCTAAATATTGATCTAAAAACTGCATATTACCTTCTTCATCTATATATGTTTTCTTAATATCTTCATCCATTTTTATCCATATTTTTCTGCATTGATGCCTTTTCTTTATGCTATTTTTTATTTTTGAGAAACTGTTCATTTTGACAATATGTGTATGATGAATCACCGGCTTCAGTTCATCTGGTAAAATATAACATTTTCCTTCCTCTGTAGTTATTGAGGTTATGGCCAATATATTAGATTTGCCATCATTTGAGGCTATCATCGTGAACTCAAATCGTAACCGGTCCATCTTTTTCTAGTTAACGAAAATGTCGTTTTATAAGATATGTTATTGAGGATCTTCGAAATAAACTACAAATTGTTTCTCTGAAAATCAAAGTTTTATTTATTTAATACGTCTTTACTATATTACAACGTTTAACTATGACCATTACACCTATAACTTACCTGAAAATCAAAGAAACGACATTTAAAGTTTACTAATATCGCCTCCTCAATTATATCCCTTTATTTTATCTCTTTACAATAGTTTTTATAACAATAAGATGTGCAAAATAATCTAAACCTCATCTGCCATTTTAATTACACGTCACTCCGTTCCACAGAACATAATTTCCATTGACAACTTCAACGCGCGAAGCGCGGCAAATTTGAATTAATGAAATGTCATTTCATTACACACATTACCCTCCTACGTCGGGTAAAAACACGAAGCTCTAACAAAAGATCTGTTCTCATGCACAAAAGATACGAGTATTTATCGCCACGCTGCTCATAGCATCACGGTATTTTCAGACTATTAATTCCAGGTTTCTATTCGGTGGTTTTCTTTAAGTACCAATTTTTCATGCTTACTAGATTGAGTCCATAATATACTATCATACATATACTAACAACAACTTCAACTTTATATTAACATACGTGATTGTTGTATAAGTATTTTATAAAACAACTTCCAAACAACAACTTCCTGATCACCTGCCTCTGTATTCACATAATTTTGATATGAATCAACACACGCATAACTTTTCAGAAAGTTTTAATATTTTTTATGTTAGCCGTGATTATAAAATTGTCGCACAAAGTTACTTTTTCAGTTATACAAACGTTTGTTTTTGGCCCACAACTCTGGCAACCAAAATGAAGACTTGAAGAAGATAGTGAAATTATGTTTCTTTTTTTAACTCTTTCTACTGAATTAAGAGTGTCCTTATCAAATAATTGTTTTAATTTTGTGTATTTCTATGCCTTAGCATAATAAGATTTTCCACTGCAGTTAGACACAGTCCTTTCTCTCTTCGAGACCATAATTCACAAGTCGGGCTCGGTGCGGGCACGGGGGCAAACTAAAACAGGGACGCACTTAAAATATGTATGTCGTCAGTTCGTCACTCATGTACATACACATATACACCCAAAGATTGATGATGATGGATGCCTGTTTACTCCATACCTTGATTAAATAAATCACTCTGATGGATTTACGTACGGGAAGAGCAACACATCGATAGGCGGCCATTTTCATTAAGACGGTTAACCGCGTTATAAGATCCGGCTTGTCTGAGGGTCCGTAGACCTCGGTCAGGTCCCTCTACGACCTGACCCTCGTCAACTGAATTGTATGTCCTATATTCAATACGCAGTGAATAGTACCTTGACAGGATTTTGAGAGGCTGTGTGCTATTTGAATATTTGCGTTACAAATATTCAAATAGCACACAGCCTCTCAAAATCCAATATTAGATCTATCTTCCAATATTAGATTTTCTGAATGAAGATTATGATGATTTCCAAAGATTTTTTTCGTAGCCCGATCAAGTTATCTGCGCATTTTCTGCCAAATCACTTAGACATTTTATTCAAACAGTAAACAAGTCTAAGGCTAAGCTCGAATGATGGCATCATTTGCTTAAATGATGTATCCACCACATGGTACAGAATGAGCTATTCCCTCGTGTTAATATTATAGACTGATTATCAAATTGATCAGAATTTTAAAACTTATAGACGATATAATTTATAACTAGATAAAGGGATTAACCGCTTCTAAAATAAATTAGATTTTGATAAATCCATGTAGATGATGACTTTTCCTGCTGTCCCTACTTATTTTATTCGTCACCAAATGAACAATTTCATCGTACTCAATTTCTTCTTATAATCTTCAAGAGTCAACATAAAACGTCACAGAAGACTGTAAGTATCCATTTGTGCGCTAATAACGTTTGTAACGCGGGTAATGATTATGTCCCCAATATTAGTCGCCGTTAGTGTTTGGTGGTCCCTAGTGGACGACATTAGGAAGCTACATGTGTCGAATGATGTTAAGTCTGTGACCCCTAATACGATTTTTCCTTTGTGTAACTACCACACTGCTGGTCCCTTCCGGCTATTAAATATAACATTAAAATATCAATCGTGTAGACCACCAATATGTGTCGTATCAACAACAATGAACAAAAAATAGATCTAAGGAAAACTACTGTTTATTTCAAACTCAAAACGCAGTAATTTGTGTCTTAGATAATTTTCATTTTTCTGTATTTCGTGCATCCTGCTACCCAGGAATGCAATATTATTTCCAACATACCTGCGTGAAAATTGGTCTTTATTGCACTACTTTAAGTTCACAATGCAGTGTTTTGAACACATTTGTGCGGGAAAGTATGTTAAAGATAACTTACTGTAGACTACTTTTATGCAATTTTATACTTTGAACAGTTTCATAAAAAATAGGTACTATTTTGATAGGTGCACCTATTTATTTTAATAATAAATGGTAAATCTCTGGGTAATCCAGATGTCACATCAAAACCCTGAATGTCTAATATAACAGCTCCTTTGAAAGTTGTTTGGGGGTCTAAATTGTGTCAATACAAGTTGTACCCCGCAATATTGTTAATATTCATGAGAGAAAAATAAAAATTGGTGAACATGAGATGGACCTACCTTTGTTTCTTTTGGGAATCTACCCAGATAAAAAACTTTTTTGCAAAAAAAACAACCGACTTCAAAAACACCAAAAAGTGAAAAATAAACTTCAGAAGAAAAATCAGCTTCTGAAGTCGGTGACATTTGTTTGTTTGATTTCGTTTTTTTGCTACCGCTCATCAACATAAAGTCTTAGTGATGACTGCTAGATATTACCGCGAATACTTGATTAGCGTCAGAAAAAGCACGAAACAAGTAATACGTGCCTATGAAATTTGAAGGTTGCCCTCGATTTCTCTGGGATCCCAACACCAGGTCCCGGTTTCTATATCATGGTACCACCCTTGAAATATCTCATTTACAATAAAAAAAAATCATCAAAATTGGTTCATAAACGACGAAGTTATTAGCGGACACACATAAACGAAAAATATTCATAAATTTAAAAAAATGTTCATAAAATGAAAAGTACTGGGTCAAACAATGTCAAATTTTGATGGGACCAAATGGCAACTATTACGCATCAAACTAAAAAAGAATCACGTAAATCGGATCACAAATCTCGGCGTAATCGGTGTACATACATAGAAAAAAAAAAAACATACCCATCGAATTGAGAACCTCCTCCTTTTTAGGAAGTCGGTAAAAAATAAACGTAACTGATCTAGCTATATAGAGTAATGTCTAAATAAGTTTTATGCTATGCAACCGATTTTTACTTTTAAAATGACGTCACTATTATATTCGGCGACGGGGAACGCAGAGGTGAATCTAACCATCCATTCACATATCGCCAGTTATGTTTAAGTGCTGTGAAATAATGGGCGAGCCTTTTATCATCAACGGTGACTCCAGGATCCTCCTGAATAAGACCCGAAGGAATTGATATCGATCCCAAGATATAGCAAATATTCAGCAGTAGCGCTGGCTTACTTATTTCTTGAAGTATTCGTTTTCTGTATATATATTTCTGCAAGCGTGAATTTTATTCAAAGGCTCTGGCTTACCAAGCGTGAAAGTGACTTGAAGTGCTGAGCTACATTTTAAACGTATTTCAGAAATGATATTATCAGAGCTAGTTTACAGTGAGTAATACACTTGGGAGCAAATAAATCGAGCCACTTCCTTTTTCACGCATTATGGTAATTATTTTTGGTATTATGGAACGCATCGATTCGAAACATATATCGCCTAAAAGGGTATTTAATAACCTTTACAAAGAGGGTAGTTAGTTGTCAAAATTTCATTTTTTTTTAATTTAAATTAAAGTTTAAAGGGTAGAATAAAATTATCGCATTTAATTTGCTTATGACATTTTTATTGTACTCTGTTAAGAAAAGATTAAATTTGAGGTTTTTGTTAATCATACCCATATTACTTGTTATTGTTGTCTTTATCTGTGTCTGTGTAATCAAAATAACCTGATAAAATGGATACTACACCGACGGAAGCTGCCCAAGTTGTAGCTTTACTTGAGGTTGGACACGGACAACGTGAAGTGGCACGCAGACTTCATTTGAGTCGTTCAAAGGTACAGCGGGTATACCGCAGGTATCTGGAGACTGGTGCTTTTGTTCGGCGACCTGGAACTGGCCGACCACGGGCAACAACAGAACGTGACGACCGCTTTATTGCAACCAATTCGTTGCGCGACCGTGGACTTAATGCTGTTCAGCTACAGCAAGCGTTACGTGACGTTCGAGGAGTCTCAATCAGTAGGTGGACAGTGAGACGAAGACTAAAAGAACGAAATTTAACATCACACAAACCAGCAACTGGCCCAAAATTGACTGTAGCTCATCGCCGATCTCGCTTGGAGTTTGCTCGAGAACACATTAATTGGACGTTAGAAGACTGGAGGTCAGTTTTGTTTTCTGACGAGTCAAGAATCTGTCTTTTTAGCAATGACGGGAGAAACCGAGTGTATAGACGTCCTGGTGAAAGATTTGCCCAATGTTGCATTCGAGAAACTGTGAGTTTTGGTGGTGGTTCTTGTATGGTGTGGGGAGGAATTTCTCTAGACGGAAAAACGGAACTTGTCTTCGTCGACCCCGCCAACGATGGCAGTGGTAGACGTGGATTAACAGCTGACCGATACATAACTGACATTCTTGAAAACCACGTAATGCCGTATGCTGGTTTTGTCGGAGAAAATTTCTTGTTTATGCATGACAATGCGAGACCTCATACCGCGCAGATCGTTACGGAATACTTGTCTGCGATCGGGATTCAACAAATGGTATGGCCAGCACGAAGTCCCGATTTGAACCCGATCGAACACCTATGGGACGAGCTAAAACGGAGAGTCCGAGCCAGGGTTCCCGCTGTTTCATCCATTCCCGAGCTTAAAGTCGCTGTGCTTGAAGAGTGGGAGAACATACCACAATATGTCATCGTAACGCTGATCAGATCGATGACTAATAGGCTACAAGAATGTATCAGGGCACGGGGGGGTAATACCAGTTATTAAGAATATTTTTTTTGCAATAATTTTGTTTTTTATTGTTTTTATGGACTGTTTTAGCCCTACTAAATTTTCTATCAAAATTACCATTTTTCTTGCAGAGCCAATAATTTATCATTCAATAAGGTTATTATTCAATAATTTACCCTCATTGTAAAGGTTATTAACTAAACTTTTAGGCGATATATAGTTCGAATTGATACGTTCCATATTACCAAAAATATTTACCATTTTACGTGAAAAAAGGTAGTGGCTCGATTTATTTGCTCCCAAGTGTATATTTTATTCTCTTATCACGTAGACAGGAGACACTTATGACGACTATGTTAATACGTAGACTTTTCATCATCTCCCTTAATATTTTTTATACCATACCTACTCTAAAAAGCTTATTTTATTCACGCAAAACAGTGAATAAAAAGGCCTTTTATTCACTGTTTTGTTTTTATTCACTATTTTGGTGTTTGAATTTGGAACACAAAAATATATCCGGTCTCTATTTCAATGCTTACACAAACTCCTTGCGCTAAGATTCGAAATTCAAAACTCTTTGGTGCAAATAAATTCTCGAGATTTGATTGGTCGATATTTGCGACAAGGAGTTTGGCATTAGATTAAAAACTGTTTTGTGTTCTTTGCTGCCTTTATAGAAAAATAAATATTGTTTCACAAGTTGACCACCCTAATGATAATAATAAGAAAATTACGCTTAATTTCAGTCATTGCTCTAAATTTAATGTCCATTTCAATTAATGTAACAATTCTTATTTCTTGATTAAATTTCTATTTTCGCTTAAATTATGTCTTTTCTCGTAGTCATGATATAAAGTATAGTATGCAACTCCTGAATAAAGTAAGAATTTATATCGAGGGCCATGAATCACTCCCGTCGTTCAGGATTCTAACAGTTGAATCACTCGCTGCGTTCGTGATTCAATCATTAGAATCCTTCACTTGCTCGTGACTCATCTACGGCCCTCGCTTTAAATCCGTCCTTTATTCACTAGTTGCATAATATACTATTATACCATACCTACTCTAAAAAGCTTATTTTATTCACGCAAAACAGTGAATAAAAAGGCCTTTTATTCACTGTTTTGTTTTTATTCACTATTTTGGTGTTTGAATTTGGAACACAAAAATATATCCGGTCTCTATTTCAATGCTTACACAAACTCCTTGCGCTAAGATTCGAAATTCAAAACTCTTTGGTGCAAATAAATTCTCGAGATTTGATTGGTCGATATTTGCGACAAGGAGTTTGGCATTAGATTAAAAACTGTTTTGTGTTCTTTGCTGCCTTTATAGAAAAATAAATATTGTTTCACAAGTTGACCACCTAATGATAATAATAAGAAAATTACGCTTAATTTCAGTCATTGCTCTAAATTTAATGTCCATTTCAATTAATGTAACAATTCTTATTTCTTGATTAAATTTCTATTTTCGCTTAAATTATGTCTTTTCTCGTAGTCATGATATAAAGTATAGTATGCAACTCCTGAATAAAGTAAGAATTTATATCGAGGGCCATGAATCACTCCCGTCGTTCAGGATTCTAACAGTTGAATCACTCGCTGCGTTCGTGATTCAATCATTAGAATCCTTCACTTGCTCGTGACTCATCTACGGCCCTCGCTTTAAATCCGTCCTTTATTCACTAGTTGCATAATATACTATTAAAATTTTAAACTAGCTGATGCATGCTGCTTTGCCCTCGTGGATGTCAGTTATCTTGACAAATTATACACACAATCCTTCCTCAAGAACCACTCTACCCACTGGTAAAAACAGCATCAAAATTGCTGCAGTAGTTTTTGAGTTTATTGCGAACAGACTGACAGACAGACAGACGCGGTGGAGGACTTTGTTTTATAATATGTTGTGATGATATACAAAACATTTCAATACATAAAAGGAGGTGGCCTATAGGCATAAGGAACAAAGTCCAAGTTGCCGGTGATCAGGCTTCAGGGAAAGAAACCTCACTGTTCGGGATACTGATAGGAATACTGATAGACTGATAGGAACTGTTTTCTGAATCAAGCTGACTCAGAAAACACTACAATATAGTTAATTGTAGTGTTTTCTGAATCAAGCTGACCCGTAACTATATTGTAGTGTTTTCTGAATCAAGCTGACCCGTAACTATATTGTAGTGTTTTCTGAATCAAGCTGACCCGTAACTATATTGTAGTGTTTTCTGAATCAAGCTGACCCGTAACTATATTGTAGTGTTTTCTGAATCAAGCTGACCCGTAACTATATTGTAGTGTTTTCTGAATCAAGCTGACCCGTAACTATATTGTAGTGTTTTCTGAATCAACCTGACCCGTAACTATATTGTAGTGTTTTCTGAATCAAGCTGACCCGTAACTATATTGTGGTGTTTTCTGAATCTAGCTGACCCATAACTATATTGTGGTGTTTTCTGAATCAAGCTGACCCATAACTATATTGTAGTGTTTTACAGTTAGGGAGGAGAACTGACCCATTCGACTCCAGTAACCCGTTATGTGATCTTAACCGTACCGTATCTATGAAAAACCGTTGATAGACCAATAAAATAGTATGAAGATGATACAAGTAAAACAATGTACTAACCTGAAACCCCTCAGCCTCTGACAGCAAGAAGTAGAAGCAGCCGAACCAGTGCGCCAGGATGAGCAGAATGTGTATGAGGTTGATGACGCGCCAGAAGTTGGGGTACACCGTCCTGGACTCCACGATGTAGTAGAAATCTACTGCTCTGTACACCTGGAAGAAGGATTCTGTGTCATTAACTGATTTCAAAAAGGAGGAGGTTCTCAATTCGTCGGATCTTTTTTTTTATTCAATCTGCAAATATTGACCTCAGAGTTTTTATAATATCTCACACTTTACGATTTTGTTTGGGAGTGCTTTCCAATCTATATACAGCATCTAGGGGTATATAGGGCATCATAAAACAATTAGAAAACACTAAGTAAATATTGATTACGGTAGTTTCTAACCCCTTTTTTGGTACGGCACGATATTTATTTTCCCCGATTTAGAACCTACTTTTTTTCATACCTAGTATAATATGATAAAAAATTGACATGTTTTAACCCACGCGTAACGCCATTCATTTCCATGTTTTTAACCAAGTTATTGCCTATTTTCGCAGATCCTTAAAATGAGATTTCAGCTCATAGTAAGTTCCAGAACACACAATAGTTTGTAACTATCATTCTTATATACACGTAATATTTGCAAGAAAGACTTTAATTAACATAGAAATGGCCTGATATCGCGGTCAACTGCGGGTGAATCAGTTCTTACTGAAGTTTTGTAAGACATACTTACATATAACTTGAATAAATAATGTAGCTTGTCTTTTAGTAATGTCGATGTATTTATTCTATTTTTTTTTTATTTCCTTGCTCATTACGGTACCTTTGTCTTCTTAACAGTAAATAAATGATAAAGATGTCGCAAAAGTTTGTGTGTATTTTAATATATAACTTTGCTTGTTAGCTTAAGCAAACTCAAATCTATTTACAATCCGTTTTCACTAACATTCATAATACAAAATTAAACGTTCGTAGATGTTCTAATCAAACAAGGAAATCCAAAATTGTTACAACTGATATCAGTAATGTCCAATCAAACATTTCGAAATAGTTATACCCAAAGGCATTATGTATTACTATACTTGCACTATTAATAGAAAAGCGATAACATCTGCCCCCGGCTACACAAGTCCGCTGAAGGAAGTCATTACGTGTGTAATGAGGACACCGTTCACTATCTGTGAGGCATTTATCACGATTGACATGCCATTATAAGCTTTAGTGTGAAGCTGTAACCACCAATTACATTATGGGCATTTTTCTCATTATGTGCCTAAAAACGACGAAAGAAAGGATTGTGAGGAAATTGCATCTGTGTGTACAGGAAACTCTGTAGGCAAGTGACATCCGCCGACTCGCGAATGTGAGAAGATACTGCCTCTTGCACTGTGTTTAAATCTGTGTCCCAGTAAAAGGACCGTTCTAGGCTGGATTCGGTAAATCAAGTCCCTTATACGCATTAAAGTATGATTTATTTTCACTTTTTTAAACTTTTAATTGTGTCTTAGTTCTCCACACTGTTACTATAATTTACTAGTTGGTTTATCTAGTTTTCAAGTAAGTTATTTTAAATTTTGAGCCATTAACTATTCCACTTAAACATAAAACGTGTAATAGTAAGTACTAAAAAATTCAACTTGCTTACACACGGATATGTCATACATCATATTTAAAGTTGTTGAACCAAGTTAGGTTCAACTATTGGTTCTAGGCAGTTACTTAGAACCCTATCCCTTTTGTTGACAGTACCTAGCGCAGTTGTCATCAGTGTTCTTGATCGAAAGCTTTTACCGGTAACACGAGCCGGCTGTGTAGGCTCTATTGGCTTTGTTTTCTATTCTCTTCTCTATCTGGCGATAGACGCGGGTGTCGAATTAGGTGTACAAACGAAGGGGGATATTGTTTTATCGTCGCAGTTATTTGATTTGGAGGTTTGTTTTTTAGATGTCAAAGTATACTTATACATCACGTGATGTAAGTTGTAATTTTAATTTTTTATAAGATAGTGAAAGTGGACTGAAAAACTTGACGTGTAACAGGGAAGAATGGAAGAAGAAAACGTGTTGCGTCGACCTCAAATAGAGTGGGATAAGGGCAGGAAGATGATGATGATGATGATGAATGAAAGTGGACTGAAAAAAACTCGTGTGTCTGTTTAGGGATTTAGAAATTAAGGTGGTATATTTCTTGTCTAGAAGATTTAAGTGTAGTGCCAAGAAATCCGTAAGTATAATTCTTCTCTCCTCCATAAGCGTAAAATTTAAAAATCGTTAATTTAATAATAATAATTGTAATATGTGCCCAAGATATTTGCACGCCACGCCATGAGAAATGACAGACATGTCGTGAGCCACTATTATTATAACTTGCATGCATGTATTATTTTAATTCTGTATGTAAACACATGTTTATGCAAATACAATTTCTTGTTCTTATTCTCCACGTACACATAAGTACCAACGTATTTCGAACAAAAATTCTAAAATTAACCCAGAGTTTGCAATATTTCATTCAAAAATAATGGTATCATTCATTTTGATACAGAAGTTACAGATACAGGAACTTGGAAACCGAGATAATACCGACTCTCAAACTGATCTTATAATTAAGATCAAGTAGGTATCTCGACTTCAAATCTCAATCAAAGACGTTGGAGTCCTCTCGGCACAATCTCGACGTTCCGTATTTCCGTTCACCAGAATGTAATTCGATATTGTGTCAATCACAGTAACATTTATGCTTTACGGATAATAATTATTATATTATTAACGTGTGTCACAGAGTAGAACAACGCATCTATTGATTAATAATTTTGATCGAAGTTCACGAATGAAACTGAAAGCGATCAACGCATCTAAATCAAGTACTGTCAGCGTCGTAATTTTCATGAATTATTGAAACTGACAGCTCGCATACGCGTTTAGGTCGCTGCGTTACACTAGAGATCAGGAGTATGTGTAGCGAGAAATTTCTATTATGAACCTCGAAGAAGTCCCAGAAAAACAATTTAAGGCTTGCATTTACGCCAATGACCTTGTGTATTTGGGCGGAGCTACAGGAGCCCTCTCGGTCGTAGACACGGACTTCAAACGGACGCATTTTTAATTTATTATAATTAAAATAAAACATGTTTTTAAAAAGTAACAAAACCAAATTATTTTCCTTTGTATTGCAAAGCAGTAGATTTTTTTTTATATTGTTTTGATAAAAAATTAAGTAAAATGGTTCAAATCAACGAAATCAATAAAAAAAAAAACTCAGATGTAATTTGTCTGTAAGTGCCGGTGAAAAGCTGCTTCATCTGCACGCTGTTTTTAAGCTTTTTCAAGAGAGCAGCCTTAACTGTGTTGAATCCCGCATCGGAATGAATCAGAAAAGAATAGATATAGACAAGGAATAGGAAAAACATAATTATCACTTTGTGTAGCTAGGACTGTGTATGAAACCAACCAATAATATTGCTTCATATTTTTATTTAGCGATGTCACTATGTTGAGGATGTTTTTCGCAAATTCTTTGTTACGCAGTTACGCATCCCTGCTCATCTCGGGTGAAAACACAGCTTGATTGTGCTGATCGCATCATCCATAAAATCCACTTAATTATATCCAGAAACCGTAACAATCTAAACAAAACGTTAATAAAGGAGGGTATTATCTTGTAAATTATCATCGAAATTAAACCTTTTCAAAGCAGTAAGTGAGCTCAAAAACGTTTTGATTGCAAATATCTCGTTCTTTTATAGGCCTGTTCCAATGAAACGGGTTTCAGTGAGAATTTAATTACTACTGTATAATGTTTTATTTCTAAATTAAGATTTAAATACACTGAGTTTGATGCTCGATTTGACGATGTCTTTAATTTCAGTTAGTAAAGCAAGTTTTGTGGAGACAAGGAACGGTAAATGTAACTTAGTAATAATGTAATTTAAATAGCGGTTTGCTTGAAAATGAAGTCATGAAAATAAAATTTGAATTTTCAATAAAATTTTAGTGGTTTTATAACCACTAAAATTTTACCCTAAAAATGTGCTCTTTGCAGGTCAGTTTTAGTTTGTATATTGATGATTGATTGCATTACAAATATTGAATTGTGATTATGCGAGTTGAGATGAGTATTGCAGTAACTAAGTTAGGGTTATCATCATCATCAGCCTATAATGTTCCCACTGCAGGGATTCAGGCCTCCTCTCTAGGAGAGGGATGGGCTATAATCCACCACGCGGGCCCAGTGCGGGTTGGCTAGGTAGTTACAAGACGGGTCAGGTTCGAACAGTGATAACATACATTCAAGTTGGTCTCATCAAATCAGCGTGTACAATCACATTTCCAAGAAGTCGTGAACCTAATTATTTTTTAGCCAAGGGCTTAAGCCTTTTTTTTTTTGGCGGGTGGAAAATCATCAAATAGCTCCCCCGCTCTTGGGCATAGCGGAAGGGAGTGTCAGACTTCTACTGACTAAAGACCAGCCATGTGCCTTCTTAGCCCTTGCGCCGAGGCCGCGGTATCTCTTTCGAACAACCCGCAGCCCCGACGGGCGTCGGCCCTTCCATGTTGCTGACATCTCTTTGAGGCGCGTGTGGAAAACGAACGCGCCGTCGACACGGCCTGTCGTCGTCATAAGACGGACGGACGGCGAGCTAGCCCATTACTCACCGTCCACAGGCCCGCAAGGTCTTAAGCCTACACTTAACTTTAGTTTTATAATCTCACCCGTCCTTAGCTTACTTCATAAGTGAATATTAGTTTACTCACCTTACAAAACCTAGGGAAGCGTATGATGGGGTTGGTACCGAAGTGAAGTTGCAGTAAGTCTAGTGGGACCAGAGACAACACGTCGAGGAGGAAGTTGCGCGACTTCACATAGTGCTTTGCTAGTTTCTTTGCGTCGTACACCTGGGAACAAAAAGTAGTTAAAATTGTTAAAAAGTTCGCATACAGTAAATTTAAGCGTTAACGTGTAATTGAGTATGCGTTACAGGATCATGTATTTTGTAGTTGTTTTATTTTTTTAAATAAAATAAAAATTAACGGAACTCGTTGGTAATTCAATCATTACGTAAGAAAAAGATATCCACTATTAAAAATAGGCCATCGTCACAAGCAACGACCGATCCTGTTTGGCTCTCAATTACTGTATTTCCGTAATCTTTGTTCAGTGCTAGCTGTTGTCCGGGACCTTCGTTGGAGTGAAATTCATCATCATCATCATCAACCTATTAACGTTCCCACTGCTGGGACAGAGGCCTCCTCTCTATGAGCGAGAATAGGCTATAAATCAGCACGTGGGCCCAGTGCGGGTTGGTAGATGTCTCATGTCGTTGATTTTTTGGTTCTAGGACATGCCGGATTCCTCACAATGTTTTCCTTCACCGTTTTTAAGAGCAGTGGTGATAAAATAAATTACACAAAGTAATGCGCCTGGCTGAGTTCGAATTCACGACTTACTGCTTGTAAGTCGGGGTCGCCACCACTGGGCCACCGCTGGTCTCGACCGAAATTAGCAAGTGAAATTAATATAAAAAATATTACCTCCCATTTTTAAGAAAAGAAGAAAAAGATATTGGGAAAAGTGGAAAATGTATGGGTATGATATAATAATCTACAGAAAAGCTTATGCCTATCTTGTTGAAAGTCGATGTAGAAAAATCTCTCTTTCTCATCTTTTTTTTTTTTTGGCGGGTGGAAAATCATCAAATAACCCCTCCCGCTCCTGGTCAGAGCAAAGGGGAGTGTCAGACTTCTACTGACTAAAAACCACCCATGTTCCTTCTTAGCCCTTGCGCCGAGGCCGCGGTATCTCTTTCGAACAACCCGCAGCCCCGACGGGTTGTCATCTGACCCTCGATCTTATGAATATCATACACTAAATGACCATTATTTTGACAACCTACACAGCTTAATTAAAAAAAGTAAATATTTGAATGTTATCTTACCATCAGCCCTTGCTCCAAGTAGCCAGTCCTCAGCTGCACGACGAGGTCCAGCGCGAACACCACGTCGCTGATGCCGTCACACGTCAACCAGAAATAGTGGCACATTATCTACGGGAAACACCAAACAATTAACAATTACATAACATAACAAAACGTGTGTACTTCTCGGAGGGTAGTATACGCAGACGGATACTCATTAGTCTGTTAACCTGCATTTCGCCAGTCATCAAGAGTCAATTGAAACCGGGCACGAATCCCGACTTCGTGGCTGCTATAGAATTTTTTCTGAAGGAAAAACCCAATAACACTTTTACTCGACTGGGAATTGAACCCAGGACCTTGCACCCAGCAGACACGCTTGCGACCACAACTTCGTCGAGGCAGCAGTTAGTAAACCCTTAAATGCGAACATACAATTTTAAATTCCAAAAAGATCTCCCGAAGAAGTTCACTCAACGCGGTTATTTTTATAGTTATTTAACCTCCTTGTACAATCGTACATACCTCACCCAGATTTTCTGGCTTCGAGGTTTCATGCAAATGCACTTTCGAGCTATTTCGTATAGTGTTATTTCGATCTGGAATAATTCTGTGGTTAGATTTAATGGTCATTAAGAAACATAGAATGATTTTATTTCTGTTGAATGTAGCATAAATATTAAACTTCGTTAAGTGGTCATCATGTCATTGTTTTTTGTACAAAACTTTATTTATCTGTTGTAGTTTTTAACCGACATCCCAAAAGGAGGGGGTTCTCAATTCGATAGGAAGGTTTTTTTTTATATTTACGTCATCATCATCTTCCTGCCCTTATCCCATTCTATTTGGGGTCGGCGCAACACGTTTTCTTCTTCCATTCTTCCCTGCTACACATCAAGGTGGCATTTATTCCTTTCTCATTCATATCATTCCTCACACAATCCATCCATCTTTTCTTTGGCCTTCCTCTCCCTCTCCATCCATCAATATTTATATCCATCACTTTTTTAGTCACATGCGTTTCATTCCTCCTCATTACATGACCATACCAAGATAAACGACTTCCTTTCAAAAAAAATTCTGTAACAGGTGCCACTTTCAAACTGCCTCTAATATACTCATTCCTTACTTTATCCATTCTTGTCACTCCGCACATCCATCTCAACATTCTCATCTCCGCTACATGCAATCGTTTTTCATCCATCTTTTTCAAAGCCCAGCACTCTGTCCATACTCCATCCATACAGTACGACAGGTCTAATCACGGACTTGTATATTTCCCCTTTAACTTGAGGGGCATCCGTGGGTCGCAAGTTGTTCCAGTGACCTGTCACCATTTCATCCATCTTGAGTTGATCCGTTGCGTTACGTCCCGGTCTACTTCACCATCCCCTTGGACAAGTTTTTTTTTATATACTACATAACAAACCGAAAACCAAATTTTACGTTATTTTAAAATAACTGGTCACAAAAATAACTTGCCATGAACTTTTTAAAGCGGTGTCTAAAATTAAAAGGTAATCAACGCCGACTACAAAACATTTTAATGTCCCATACAAATAGATGAAAGGCTGGTTTAGAACACAATAAAGCCTATTTTTAGAACATAATAAAAATGTATTTTCGTTACTGTTGATAAGCAAGTTATTTCGCTCTGTGAAAGTAAAAGAAAATCTTGAAATATTTTTTGTTTTGCTACAAATAATATGATCGGACAGGCTACTGTTTTATTCATACGTACTTTAGCCAAAACAAGATAAAAGATGAAACCGTGAAATCAGCAATGTATTGAGGTGTATGAGTTGACGAAATTAGTTTTGTTGATATCTAGCATGAAGTCTGCAATAATTTAGACCAGAAATCTACATAATTTCTCTATTAATTCATTTTATTTGGTTCTTTTTTTTTTAAAAAAAAAAACTACACTATTCCCAAACCACTGTAACTCCTGTAAGCCAGAATCAGCAGTGGCGACCACCAGAAAAGCACCGAGACAATGAAGCTCGACGAAGTTCCAGAGAAACGATTTAATGGATCCCGCAATGAAATTAATCAGAAAAGAATAGCGGAGGAGTAGGAAAAACATAATTTCCACTTCCCTTCATATCAGCATGAGACAGAACATTCATTTGGTTCTATAATAGTTTGATCGGTTATTAGTTTATTACTAACTGGCACGATGTGGAAATTAATATTCAAACTGACTGGCGACTGACGAGACCCGCTAGCGGTTGATTACAATATCATGAAATTCAATTCAGCAATCGCGTTAGGGTCGTTACAACTAGTACAACACTTATTTTATTAATTAAAAAGTTAAAGTTGGAATTGTCAATTGTTTTGTGTCGTTAATAGTACCTAAGTTTCTACGTCTTTATTATAATTCGTATCTCGTGCTTATTACGAAAAATAATCTTATTCATTTCTTTAAAAAGTTTGATATTAAAGGAAAAAACAGAAGGCAGAATATTAAAGACTTTTTGCTCAAAGGAAAAAAATCTTCAAATTAAATTAAATAGGTATGTGAAATTAGAATTCCCTCAACATTGGTTTTACGACTTCTCATAAGTTCTGTGCCTAAAGTTTTGCAATTTTTCACTTTTACGTTCTCTGGAGCGTTAATAACAGAAATATTATTTATTGTGGAACTCAGTCAATTCTGGAATCAAAAGAAAAGCTTTTTTTTACCGGAATATTTATTCCGGAAAAAAAGACTTTTCTTTTACTCTGCTTTATAATAGAAATTTCTAATGTATTTTATTACGTGAGACTTAACAATAGCTTTTGGAAATAGGTTCGCCCCCAATTACATGGGAATTAAAATAACTGGCGAAATTCCTGCTCTACGTCCTGGGAATTAAAGGCGTGATGTTACGACACACACACACATCACAGCTACACAACAGAAATACCCTTTCAAAAATAAAATTTCAACCAGGAAAAATATAGAGAATTAGAGACAAACACTTTAAATGCAATCGATTGCCGCTTTATGATGTGAATGGGGGATTAAACCCTTTGGACGAAAGTTGTCCCAGACTTGTCGCGACCTTTGTTTGCGAGGTAAGTCCCCAGAGGGGAAAGGGTTACCGCTAAAATGGTAGGGTTATAAAATGGTTTTGTTTTTGTCTTGCCTCATGAGTTTTTGTTAAGTTTTTCGTTTTTTGAATCTGAGGCTTAGTGAATTAGAATGAAGTTTTCTAGAATATGAACATAACAATATTAGGTTTTCTATTATTTATACGGTTTAGCTTGATAAAAGTCCAGTTTTAATATATTTGCAAAAGTATAAAATACTTCTGTTTGAATAACTACATTTTTACGGCTAATATTATGAGTTTGTTCCAGTTTGAGTTAATATAAGTTTTTATGAG
The DNA here is from genome assembly GCA_949774965.1 of Diarsia brunnea. Taxonomy (NCBI): domain Eukaryota; kingdom Metazoa; phylum Arthropoda; class Insecta; order Lepidoptera; family Noctuidae; genus Diarsia; species Diarsia brunnea. The sequence goes on along the minus strand of OX459016.1, from coordinate 4,422,873 downwards.
TTTTCTAAATTTAGATCTCATAAATCAAATATTCACAGGTTCATTTTACGGATTTCATTTTTTAGAATCGACGCTTACCTGAGAAAAGTAACTGCTGCTCACTTAAATATTAAGTTCCGAACTTTTTGCTTAAAACAACAGCCAGCCCCAAAAGACACAAGTAATCAAATTCTGACATACATTGCTGACAATGAAAATCAGTGCCTTGTTTACTTAGATTCAGACACAACTGAGTGAAGGGGGCACCATTACATACTGGGTAATATGATACTCCTTTGTAAAACTGGCAATTAGACTTTTGGCCCACTGACTACCTTTTGCGGGTGCACAAGTTTAACGTGCTTTTCGAGGCACGGAGGAAATTCGGAATATAATGGGTAGCCACCCATCCACAGACCCACCTAGGAAAACGGGTAGTAACCTGAAGATTGATACGAGCGGCTGCTATTTTTTTCTATCCTGTACAACAACTGCACGAACGTAGAAGTAACTATAGTAGCAATAAAAAAATATTTCATTTTTATATTAATATCTCTGACGAAGCGAATGGCCGACTGCATAGGTACCTACATTTGAGTTTTCCAATTAGCGAGGACAAACAGAATCAATGCACGCTTTCCCAATTTAGCAGGACGTTGATAAATGTTCCGCCATTTTTGTTTAAAAATACTCATTCCCTTAAATACACATCAATTACACAGCCAGCCCTTTCCATTATAGGACTGTTATATAAGATCACGCCAGTAATCGGCGTGGGGTTAGGTAAAGGTGGACCTTAAATCATCTGCTTAGCCTTTTCCCATCATGCTGGGGTCAGCTTCTAGTCTAACCGGATGCTGCTAATTAGTACAGTATGCTAGTTTAAACGAGGGACATGGTATTGAAACCCGCAATAGGGTTACATGATATCCCTTACATTATACTAATAAAAATATGAACAAAACACTGATAAATAATAGACAAAACCATACCAAATGTTTCGGAAAAGTCTAGCAACCCTTGCACGTATCACAAAAAATGTGCACGGGTCAATGACTTTTAGGTATAATCAATTTCCCCTTCATATTTTAAAACTGGGTTAGGACAATAGGATATTTCACCAAAAAAATCTAATTAGTCCGTCTGTTAGATTATCGAAAAATATGGGATACGTGTTTTTTGTTTTATCAAATTAATAGAAATTGACGAAAATAAAACGTGTCAAAGCGGAACCCGCTTTGACACGTTTTATTTTCGCCAATTTCGAGGCTTGTGACGTCACTTTATTGGTAAAAACAGTACTAACCTTGTGACGTCATACGATTTGAAAAGACTTTTCGAAGCACTGTATCGTCTTTTCGTCATCTTTTGTTTACGTGAAAAAAAAAACAAATACGTGTCCACTATTTTTTGGAAATCTATCTGACGGACTAATTGGATTTTTTTGGTGAAATACCTTATGGCGAGAAAGAAACGTCTAATGAAGTGAGATCTGGAGAACGTACGGGGCATGGCATAATTACGTCGCCAATTAATGTTATAGTTTTTTTTACATATTTGGAGCGAGAATCGAATACTAAATACCCACCTTTAATATGTCCCTCGTTAAACCTAACACACTGTATTTTTTCATTTAACGACGGTGACATACAGACGGACAGATAGGCAGACAGAACAAATCTATAAGGGTTGCATTTTTTGCCATTAGGCAACAGAACCCTAAAGTAATAAGAACTCTGTTCTAGTAATGCAGAGTAAAGATATTATACAAACGTCTTCATATAAAACTTATGTGATACTATACACCCACACATGTACATATCACGGATTTATTGATTTCTCAAAGATTATAAGGTCACGTATAATATAATCGTAACATTTGCATCAATGTGTGATTCTCGCTCCCATTGCTTGATAGAATTAAGTTTTACTTGGACACTGCAGGCTTCATAACGTGTGTTCTGGGACTACTCCCAGAAGAGTTAGGCAGACGTGTACCAAAAATCAAAAGTCATTTATTCAAACTCGAACGTCATTTACTTTACTTATTTACAAGAGACAGTCCCCCAAAAACGCCCTGGCGGAACAAACCCCCTAGCAACACATCTGTCTGTTAGGTTAGAAGAACCAGACTCGATACAATAGTAAGGTGTAGATTTACTACAGACACAAATCCATAATAAAAAAAGTATATAATAATAAAAAAGGTATTTTTTTTTAAATACATAACATATCAGTAAACTAATTTTGGAGAAAAAGCATAAATAACAAACATTGTCTTGTGTTCAACTCAGCGACCAACTATTCTTATCATTTAAGTAGTCGTTAATGGAATAGTAAGCTTTTACCTAAAAGTAAATCCACATTCCGTCAGTTTTTAACCGACTTCAAAAAAGGAGGAGGTTATATGTTCGTGTGTATGTATTTTTTTTTTATGTATGTTACCTGATTTCTCCTCCATTTGTGAACCGATTCTCAAAATTCTTTTTATTTGAAAGAGTATACTCCTGAGGTGGTCCCATTTAAATTTGGTGAAGATCTGATCCTGATCTTCGGAGATATACAATAGAACTCTTCAAAAATAGACGGCAAATCTGTCGTGATTGCTGCAATCGCTTGGATGTTTATTGTTTACGCAACATCTTAACTTACCATCACGCCTGTATGCTCTGACGGGGTACGCAGATGTGTACAGGACGCCCAGATTTCGAGAGTTAGGTATGTTAAGTTCCATTTTATTGCGGATAAGCCTATTACGTGACATGTATTGTTAACAACGTAAAATTAATGAATATCAAATATTTGTAAAGGATATTACAACTAAAAATGGAAAAATAAAAAAACTTTTTTGCAAAAAATAAAACCGACTTCAAAAACACAAAAAAGTGAAAAATAACTTTAGCTTCTGAAGTCGGTGACAAAAAAACTGAATAAAACAAACAAAAGTCACCGACTTCAGAAGCTAAAGTTATTTTTCACTTTTTTGTGTTTTTGAAGTCGGTTTTATTTTTTGCAAAAAAGTTTTTTTTGTTTTATGTAATAGGGCACGAGCCTATCCCCATCAACCGAGCTCAAATCCAAGCTCCGTGGCTGCTACTATGCATTATTTAGGTTTCACCTAGCTTTACTGTTACCAGGTAGTCAGGTTTGGAAGCCAGACTAGCAAACTTATGCAGCGGACTGTATAAGCTTGCAGTCGAACTGATCCGTTACACAATGAGGGACCGCGCATTGTCTATACTGCCTGCTAGGGTGAATTGTACTCTATTACCAAATTGTAAAGTTACTCAAACTTTCTCCACTCGTTTTGTTATAAGGACAAAGTTCACATTATCAGTCATCCTGCTTTACTGAGTGAGTAACAGCACAGAGCTGCAGTTGCATATTTCGGTTTCAGAGTCTGATAGTTGTATAATAAATACTTATTAGAAACTCTATTCTACTGTCGATATAGTTGAATTTAGTTCAGTAAGTATAGGATTTATCGTAACTAGTCGAGTGAATAGCAGAAAGCTCTGCAAATGACTAGTTAATTGAATGTATCTTGTCGGTCCGTGGGTGGAAAAATCCTTAACATATCGAGATCCCTTCATGACTTGAACAGCCTTGGATTCAGAAGTAGTCAGAGTGACAAAAGTCTGCAACCGATCTTACCAAGTGCATCGTATTGTCCAGTAACTGAATTGTGGACTTTAGATAGGCAGCCCCCATGTAAAATACTATAGCATTCATCTGGAAACTAACCACCTCCACCTGGGTTGTTGAGAAAAGGCAGATGATGAATATTTTTGTTGTCTGTATATCTGTTAGTATCTAATTATTATAAAGAGCACAAAGGTAGTATGTACGGGGATATTGATCCAATTAAGAAAATTCTTTCACTGACCGCTGCATTAGCCCCAAGTGGCTACATTTAAAATGTCTCCGTGGGTTTATTTGCGTACAGAACGGGAGCAAAGCTGTGAGAAAAAGCTAGTTCATCATCATCGTCATCATTTCAGCCAAAAGCCACATTGACTGGTCCCGTTTGTCTCGCATCCAGCAGGTTCCCGCAACCTTCACCAGGTCATCGGTCGATCTAGTGGGAGGTCATCAACGCAACACTAAAAATTAATTAGTAATTATAAAGAGCATAAAATCAAGATCATCATCATCATCTGCCTAGCCTTTTCCCAACTATGTTAGGGTCGGCTTCCAGTCTAACATAGAGCATAAAATCAAGATGTTGATTCAAATTAAAAAAATACATTTAAAAAGCCATTTACTGATACGAATCTAGATTCTTTAATAAGGTATTTTTTATGTTAATCTCGAGTCCCATCTAGTTTTAATGGATTTACAGTCACGGAGGCTGAGCAAATTAAAAAGGAGATTACCTAGCCTCCGAACTATGTTTTGAAAATCAGAGCATTTAAAAAAATATTGTAATGTATTTCTTTCTAGCTTAATCAGTGTTCATACAAAACGAGTATTAATCACCAAACATTTGCTCAAGGAGGATTGAATTGATTGAATTTAACAATTAAAGAATTTTGCCTACCGATATGCAAACTATAAATCAAAAACAATTCAAAACGTTTGATAAAACATGGACAAGTTTATGTTTTTAAATTCAAATACATTCGAAAACAGAACACCGGCGCTTCAACAACATCTAGAAACTAGACTGAACATTAGAATCCTTCGTCGAGTGCATTTTTATCCTCAATTTAAAAGTAAAATTATCCTCTAGCGGGCAATGGCGCGCAATAACAGGCTTCCGATACAGTAAACTGGGAGTCCCTGTGATTGTGTCGTTAGTAATACACAAAACTACGACATTATTTAGTTTTCCTTTATGAATTTTCTAAAGTTACGAGTAACACTTGAGTAGTTTAGAATTTGGTACTGGTACCTGCAACCGATTGGGTTTATTACTCGGAAATTTCGGAGTAGTCAAATGTTTTACCTGTGGAACACATAGCCTTTTTCAATTCTACAGATTAGTCCACGAATGCTTAGAATCTTAGATAATATGAGTCCACTGGAGTTAGTGGCAGCGATTTTAAGATTTTATTTATGTCAAGATCTAATTAGATGAAGATGGGTTGTGTGTTTATTAGACAACCAGCCACCAAGGGTCAGAAATTCAGTATTAATCTACCAGTGTATTCATTCATGTCCCATTCATTAGTGTTAAAAATAAAACTTCAAAAGAATAATGACTTTTGATAATCTTTTAAAAACCTTCAAGAGTATTAATTATTCTGTTGCACCACTTCTCTTTCACAGTGGCACGGAAAGACTATTTTCAACCTAACAATTTCATACCATTTCAAGTCCATTTCCAGGCAATTCTACAACATAATCCTTAGGTTTAAGGTATAGATTCGTCTGTAATTGAACTGTACGTTGGAGCTGAATAATGTAACGGCCAATAGAAGACGTGAAGTAACATAGACTGCTGTATTTTCATGACACGATATAACGATTATTAAGAATTCGACCTTTTTAATTATTTATCGTGTTTCTGATACTTTTATTGAGGACGTGGGTGTGAGAATAGGTCAGTATGATTCATAAATTATTATCATTACCAATGGATGGAGGAGAGCAGGATAAGTGCTTGTTTACAGACACGCGGGGCGTCGGGCGGCGCGTGCGGCGTGGCGTCTCGTGGCGCGTGGGACGTTTTTTGTGTTTAGAGGCGGCGCGTGCAGCGGCAGATATCATCGCACGCGTAAACACAAACGTATGGCAATATACGATGTTGTTCATAGAGACGCGGGGCGGGCGACTCTTTGAGGGGGTAGCAAAGCCCGCGGCGGGTTTCGCCGCGGTATATGGATGGTAAGTAGATGTTGGTACCTACTTAGTAGGTATTTAAATGACAATCTGTATAATACAGTAGAATCCGATTATCCGAATCAATTAAAACCAAGGTCAGTAAGGGTAGTCCGTATAATCGAAAATCCGGATAATCGATTTCAAAGTAAAATCAAACAATAAAATAAGTTTTTGCGACAGTGACAATGACAGTGACTACGTCTGCGTTGTGCGAATTCCAAATAAGACTGCAAGAAAGTTCCGCCGCGGGCATCGCTTCATCGAGAATTGCCGCTGCGTGCGCCGCCGCATGCACCGCTGCGGGCATCGCCTCCAATTCAAGCAAACGCGTATAAAATCGCTTCTCCGTAAACGCACTCATACAACGCCATATTTTTGAATTTAGTGCGGGCCGCGCTGTCGCACGCGCTGCGCGACGACCCGCCTCTCCATAAACAAGCCCTAAAGGCTTTGATTTTGTTGTAGCTTTAAAATCGATTTGATTGTATTTTGCGTTATGTTTGTACATGTACATTGTACATGTACCAAAATAGGAAAATAATTACAGGGGATCAAAAATTCGTCCACATCGTTGGCAATAAGAAAAGTCCCTAGAAAGCTGGCAGCATTGCTACGTCGGATGGCAATGCTGACTTTTTGAAAAAAAAAAGTCGCCCCTGTGGTCACGTCACGTTCTTCAATTGGACAAAGGCTATGACTATATTTTTCATTCTGATTGTCGTCAAAAATTGAACGATCACTTCATGGTCGGTTCTTTAGAAATATCCGGCAGAGATTAATTAAGAGAAAACATTTACCTGCAACTCGGGAAAGCTCTGCCTCACGATCAGCGTCCAAAGGTTATAAAGTACGAAGACGGTGATGAGCCACAGCCAGTAGAAGTAGAAGTTCTCGTCGGGGTTGACCACGGTGCGCGGCGCTCGTAGCTTGCGCCGCCTCTGTCTGTTCAGTGCTCTGTGCTCGCCTGTCGCTCCTTCTGACCCGGTGTCTTCTACCTATGGGAAAGTTGTAGCTGTTATTGTATAGGTCTGTTTTTTGATTATTGACTATTATATTTCTTTTTTCAACTAAGGTCTTTAGCGACATGGAGAGAGCGACTGTCGCAACCCCGTACAGGGCACGCCACGATAGTGGCGGTAAGTCCTCTCTTTGAGTAGTGGATGGAGAGGCGCCACGGCGCCCTCACAAGTATTTGGTGATAGTATAAATCTATATATCTACAATCCAATAATGAAAACCCAACGTATGACACACTTTCGAACTAAAAGGATTTGCACGATATATTACAAAAATTTTCGCGATTTGAAAAAATGTGCTGAATATTTTCATGGTAAAGGCTTTATCCCGTACAACATTACATATTCCATACCGTGATCCCATCAATCAATTTAAATGTAATAAATATGTTCAAGTTAATCCCATTTGTGTGTCTCATAACATATCGGATACGGTTACTACAACATAATTATTATGCGATACAGCAAAATCCGATAAACGAATTTATATTTTAGAATTAAGGTTTCTTCATGTTTTACTTCCGTGTCACTCACTTTGGGCTTTACTGTTTTCAATAAATAATTATGTGCTGTATTTTATATCTCTTTATAAAATACATAAAATCTCATTTGCACGGATGTCATACTCATTTTGCAGCTTTTTCTTTTTTGTGTTTTCTTGTAATGCGTTACGTGTAACGAAAATAATGTTTAATGTTGCTTTCTAATTCATTCTTGGATTTAGTTACACTATAGTATTTATGTTCTGGATTTACTCGGGATTTTACCACAATACTCTTGGCAAAAACTATAAAATTCCTTTCAAGTTCAAAACTAGTTGAGGAAACCCATTATAAATACGGACATGAGTAACACCGCAAATATTAATAACTACTTAGTCTACTAATTTGAAACCTGAAAAAATACTAATATCGCTTTGACACTCCACCGGTTACATATTTCGGCCGTATGCGACGTTTTACGATTTTCTCATAAGAGCATCATAATCCGTAAAGTGTCACTACAATAAAATGTGCCCAGCTCCCAAAGTTTAGGGTCACGCACAGTTTTACTTAAGTTAATATAGCTTTGAAGTAATTCGAGATGGCACCACTAGCGGCTATGGCTTTAATCTGAAGTGAGGCTTCAAAATTCAATATTGTTTGTTCGAATGCATGACTGGTAGGTATTATGTAAGGCAGATCCAGTTACTTGATGTGGATATGTGTTGCATGTTAATGATTTCCTGTATTTAAGTTTAAGTGCCATGTAATAGGGGGCGAGCTTATTGGCATCATACAATCAATATTCAGACAACATGATAATTTGAAATCAATTGAATGATTATCTGTTCTTCTTTATTGTGTGGTTACTGTGGTTAGTGCCTGCCTTGTGTCCGTGTTTTTATACCGCCCATGAGAGATATATCTCTGAGGCATTTTCTTCACCGAACCAATTAATAAAATTATACAATACGCACATTATTATTATAAGCCTGTATTGTCCCACTGCAGGGCAAAGGCCTCCCTTCCCTCCTTCCACTTTTCGAGATCTAATGCGATTATAGGACAATCCTTTGAGAAGGAGTCCAGCTCATCCCGCCATCTCCTTCTGGGCCTGCCGCGTTGTCGTTTCCTGCTTGTTGGTGTCCACTGAGTGGTAATTTTTGCCCATTGCTCCTCCGACATGCGGCAGATACGTACATGAATCCAAAAAATCAGAGGTGCGTGTCTTGGGTTCGAACTCTAGACCTATGACATTTAATCCTATTGAATGCTATCGCAGATTTACCTGATGATTCACTTCCACGATTTGTGCAAGCCAACCACTTTAATCTCTTGTCAATCTTACGTCGAGTTGGTGTTTGTTACTTCCGTCAACCAATCACAAGGACAACAAAAGACTTGATAAGTTAGATTAACAATTCAAGACAGGCCTTTCAACAACAACAAGGAGTAACTGAATCCGAATTAACCAAAACTTGATCGATGAAAGTTATTCATGATAGTCTAAAGTAAAAACAAAAGAATACTCACAGTTTCTTGCGTTAGAGGTGTCTGTCTAGTGGAAAATCTCTTTAGAAAGGAGTCTTCTCTCTTTAACGGAGGTTTCTTTTGTATCGCTGAGCTGAGCTGCACCGTCGTTCGCAGCTTCATCCATCTTTGATTCGATTTTGTTCTGCAGTCATACAAACTAGTCAGCACCGAGCAATTTCGCCAAAACAAAAATAGGGAGTTTAGTAAGCAAAAGTAGCCATGCTCTCAGATAGTTCAAGTATATTAGACAGATAAGAAATTACAGATTACTCAGTTCGTTAAGCACAGATTTCTGGAAGATTCTGTTCATTTAGATTCAAGGAAAAGTCATAGTCATATCGAAATATATATCTATAGTTACATTGTTATGTGCGGTGATGCACTAGAACTTCGTGAACAGAAAGATCTCAAACACGTGCAAACAAATACTTCTAGTTTGACATGCGGCATGGCAACTCACACTATAGAAACAAAAAGATCAACTCGAATATATACGATAGTTTGTAGAGTGAAATATCAGTGAATCGAATCTATCTTTTCTAAAACTAGTAACTAGGCATCTAAAATTAGGAGTTCGAAACTATTCTTCTATTGAAACATTAAAAATGCAATTAAACAATGAAATAACATTGAACACGTTTTTATTGTCTCAAGTTACAGTAGGAAAGTAGAATCATTTGGTGAACTAGTAAGACACAATATTCACAAGAAAAACACACATAATCCAGTGAGTAAAAGTACCATTCCCGAAGTTCCTATACACTGACGAAGAGCACATTAGTAGGAAATCATAAACAAACAATGAAATATAATAACAATCGACAACGATGCGGCATTACCGGTGGTCCGATAGTGTTCGAACCTCTTTATTTTCCTGAGTGCCTGGTAGTATGCCATGACAGCTTGGACGTGTCTCCATTTATGGCCGCGTTTGTCTGTGTCTGACTCCGGCCTCTCAGTGTCCTGCATGGACTTGCGAGAGCTTGACGAACTCGATGCAATGATCGGTCGCCTATAAAGGGACGTAGCGTGTTATACGGAGACAGTGGTGTAGTGTGTGCGCAATGTTGGTGGAAGCCTCCTGGGACCTTGTGTTGCGCGCTTTGGTGAGCTTCGAACCCTCTTAGATGCTGAATTAAATCGTGCCAAAATCTAGAGCTAAAAATTCTATAAGTCTACTATCATTCGATACAAAAAATCTAATCAAAACTATCTATGAAAGCTAAGCGAACATTAAGATAAGAATGAAGAGTAACAGAGGTAGTTCGTTACCACCAAAGCGGACAACACAAGTCGCAGACACGACACATTGTCAACGAGACTTCACAAAATGATCACATGCATAATGCCTACGATCTCGTTAACGGACAGAACAATTTAACAGGTGTTTATACAATATGTTAGCATTACGTGTAGTCTACACGCCCAGCTGTGCAGGTCGTGAACTAACTTCAACAGTATACACTATTGCATTATGCACAACTTATCGTGGTAGGCGTAGGGCACCAATTACGTATCAGTCGTTCGTTTAGTCGACGATTTAATGTGACTTTTGAGTGACGTACGGAATGGCTTTCGTAATATCGTTTTCAATGATCATATTAGTAGCAACTATAGAGCGAGTAGTCATTTATTAATTTTACATAGTAATTTGAATAGCCATTACAAACGTCACTGAAAAGCCTCAGCTCATCTATCGGGCATACGTAATCAGCATTGGTATTGGATCGTGCTTGTTGCTAGGGTCGCAGCTAAGCGTATCCAAAGCGTAATGTGCCATTACATCAGGCCACTTACATATCGTCAGGCCTCGCATTTGGAGTGAATGGAGATAACTTGCTCAACAGCCTGAACAGGTTTAGAAAATTGCTTATCATCAAATTCTATTACATTTTAATTACAGTTGCTATGATATGGAATTAAAGCTTTCGTATGATTGCAGAGTGATTTGATGTTTCGTTGATAAGAAATACCTAAATTATTTTAGAGCAGAAACTGCGAATAATATTCTTTTATACTAAAATGTTATCTGCTGTTTTTGCGCTTAAATATTATCCTTTCTGCTTTAATATTTAAGCATATCTTATATTGTATGTTATGCTTATATAGTAATGCTAGTGATTGATCGTATACTTATTTGTAATGGTTTATTTAGGTACTTAAATATAATAATATATCTGAAAAAAAATGATAAACATAATAAATACATTTTAATAGAATGTGTTTTCACCTTACTGTTTAATTATAAGATACTTATTTAACAAAATGATTATGATGATGAGATTACGAATGAAAAAAAAAATACATTATAATTAAATGTTGATTAGTTGTACAGGCGTGAAATTATGTTATTAGATATGTTAAGTGATTCATTTTTATACGGAAATTTTGTACAATTAACACCAGCTGTAGATATAAACGAAATCTTGGTACGGCTACATTAAATGTATGTTTGTACCTAAAGTATGTATTTATTCCTTAGTATAAGCGACTGTGTAAAGGGTGTCCTAAACATTATGAATGACTGTGTTGGTTGTGTTCATATATCTACATAATTTGATCGTACATCACTCTTTATGGCGTTCTATGGAGACATCTGACATAAAAATGGCGGTATCAGCTTAATCTTGGCAATTTGGGGCAATATTGCCATAATTACCACCCGTTGGTATGCTGGTTAATGGTGTCGGTGGGATGTTATTAGCTTAACAATACAATTGTGGCCTATAATGCCCTGGTAGTCTTTGGTCAATATTGTGTTATAAAGAAAAAATATTTGCTGAAAATGATTTCTCCAAAGGTACAACGAATTTTATTAGCATCTAGTTTCACAGACGTACACACCCAATCGAGTTTACGAAATTTCTAAATCCAATTTAAATAGGAAAGTAATATTTTTATAACAATATCACGCGAACGAAGGTCACGGAGAACAGCTAGAAAGTAATTAAAAGTTCAGCCAGTTACTATTACGTAAGTTATTGGTGGAGACACCTTAGAAGTCAGTTCGAGGTAAAAAGACGACCAATAAAAACAGGATTTCTTAAATTGAATTTTCGTTCCAAATGAATTTAATTGAACTGGTTAATTGGATTAACCCAAGCAATTAATTACTTTCGGGCCTAGAAAGTTTGTTAGTGTTGAATTAGTAAAAGGGTCGGTGGTGCGCCTCTATTATCGCCTGTTGGCGCCATTTACAGCAAATAAAGGGTAATTTAGTTCTGCTTTACTAGCTAAAGGCATTATCCCTTTTGAAAATATAGGGGATTGGCATGTGGTGGAGGGTGGGTGAAGATTTTCTTTGATTTTCATATTCATGGAAGATTGACCAGAAAATACAATAATACAGGGAAATTTGGAAGTCCCTGTGCGACACCTTTGTCTGGTTAGATAGAATGCGCTTTATTTTACACTACAATTCAAAAGCCGCAGCAGTCTGGTAAAAAATCGGAAGGACATGGACAGAATATAATTTATACCAAATATATTACTAATTCAGAAGTAGAAAAAAAATTCTGTTAACAGTATTCTTAAATTAAGAAAGGTGTTTTATTTTAAAGCTACGCTAGACCCAGTACCTAATATAAATGATAGGGGGGTGAAAATGACCTCAACTGTTTCGAGAAAGGATGGTACGCCCGTGTCACTTTTTGCTTGACTTGGCGGGGGCGCTGCCGTGCCCTCAGAGAGCGAACGTGAGAAAATTTTGGAGTGGTTCCCAGATTTCAAATAAAATTTCAAAAACATATAAAATACATCGTATATTTTCAAAACTAGCATCTTCTGTGGGCTTGCAGATCTTTTTAGAATAAAAATACAATTTTCTCTAATATTGGATAAAAACTGTGCATTGGACCTTTTCCCACTAATAGATTAAAGGTAAAACCTTTTGAAACCCCAGGTATCGACATCTCGAATAGTTGAATGTCAGTAAGTGGCTCATAGACACGAGAATACAACAAATCGATAAACGACTCGATGCATAACTCGATTAGACTCGTCGGTGTCGGTGGCTTACCGATAGGCCATGCCAAGATATAGGTTATAGTGATGTCATTGCATTCATTTGGTTTTAATTTATTTTGTGATGTTTTCTATCGATATCAATTAACGGATTATGTAATTTGAACGGGTGTAAAAGCGTTTAACGAAACCGAAAGTCAATGGTTTTCGTCGTCAATGCGATATTTTTTTTGCTCTAGAGTATTCTAGACCATACCTGGGAAGTTACGGGATATTGAGGGTCAAAGACTTTTTCACAAGTTACTCTTTTAACACAATATTTTTATTAATGTTACAACTTTACTTTAGAAAGCTCCAGAACCTCAAACTATTCAGTGCATTCATCAGCACAATGTACATTGAGTGTCAAGTCCTACCGAAGAACTTGATTTTTCACCCAAAAAGTCGTTTCCCTACGATCATTTGCGTAGAGTTACTTAATTAATTGTACTTATATAATGCTTGGTTGGCAGTTTCGTGAACTGTCTGTTTACGCCTTGTATTAATTTGAAAAAAAAAAATGGATTTTGTCTTTAATCTTTTTCAGTCTGAAAACCGATAATCTGAATAGAGACCAGGAATGTAAGCGAGTTAGCATTGAACTTATATTCACCCGTTTTTCTCGAATAACCTACATTTAGGTGCTGACGAACTGTCGACAACTAATTGGTAGCTTATCGATCAAAGCTGCACTCAAACACCTGCCTATGCCTAATCTAGTCATGTGTTATAGCTAAGTCAACCTGAGCGCCACTGCCTTTCGATGTGACATCTGATGTAAATTTCGTAGTGTAAACATAACAAATTAAAGCTATTAAGTCGGTGTCAACGAACCGCCAAGGTTTGAACTGAAGTGAACTAGTATATGACAACCCGGTTTCATGAATTTCTGGTACCTTCATGCATTTGCATAGCTTTTCACAGTTTATAATGATGCTTAGGGCAATCTTCTTTATAAGTCTTTTAGATGATTTGAATCATCACGCAGTGTCTTTCTACACTTCATTATGTCAGTATTTCTAAATTCAAACGAACCTCCTACACTTGTATGAGTTCCTGGTAAGTCTTTGGATTGAAATCAAGTTGGATGACTAACAAATCAACAGCATCGGCAGCGGATGAATAAGCATCCAACTGTTTACTGCAGTATGCCTGAGGCAGTGACAGTCTCAATGTTTAATTAAAATCCTACACAGTGGTCAATTGGCTTCTAGCGAGAACGGTCGCGTCATACACGCTCTTGCACAAGTTCGCGCTCGTCGTAAAACTGTTGACGCAGCAACATACTCCGGCGCGTGACAACACGGTCGCCGCGATGACCTACATACCGCCGTAAGTGAATCATGTGTAATTGTACAAATAAACGATAAGTTATCGTTTTGAAATTATTCTACTCAATTATGTCTTCACCAAACAAAATAGTTCTAAAAACTGAACTCGAGCATAAGTTGTACACCCGATACATCGAGGAACAGAATGAGCGCCTCGAACTACAAAAACTAGTAAAAGACCTCAGTAGTCAGATAGAATCACTTCAACAACAGCTGAAACTCATTCAGGAACAAAAGAATGTTCCTTCAGAGAAGGAGCAGTCAACGAACGACAAACCTCAAAATGCAGTCGAATATGGGACTGACGATGAGGAACTTGCCCGAGAAACAGAGTGGGTACGACAAAAAAGTAGGAAGAAAAGGAAACTGAACACTTCACTATCTCCTCCTTCTCCAGGAGGAAACTTAAATGAATCTCAGGCCGGCACGAAACCCGAGAAACCAACCATAAAAAAGGTACCACAACCTCCACCAATCATAGTCGAAAATATTAAGAACTACCAACAGTTCTACGACCTTCTTTTGACTAGTCTAAACGGGGGTTCATTCATTGTAAAAATGATGAACGGGGAAACCGTTAAAATAAACGCCAAGGATGAAGACTCATATAGAGCTGTATCGAAATTGTTGTTGCATAATAACTGTCTCTGGCACTCGTATGAGAATAAACAAGACAGACCGATACGAGTTATGGTCAAAAACCTTCACTCATCATGTCTGCCGAACAGAATAGTCGAAGACCTGAATGCTAAAGGCTATAAAATTCAGGATGCTGTAAATAAACTGAGTTGGAGGACTAAGGAACCTCTTAACATGTTTATGTTATCTTTCCAAAAAGATGAAGACATTAATCATATCTACGGTATTAAGGCCATATTAGGTTGTAAGGTAGACGTACAGCCTCTAAAAACATCAAAATTAATACCACAGTGCAAAAGGTGTCAAGCATATGGCCATACCCAGAAATACTGTTCAAAGGAACCAAGGTGTGTGAAGTGCACTGGTAAACACCTCACCAAGGACTGTACAAAATCAATAGCTACAAAACCTAAATGTGTTCACTGTGGCGAGCCTCACCCTGCTAATTATAGAGGATGTATTGTAGCTAAAGAACTACAACAATTGAAAAATGAAGCCTCCAAAAGAAAAGTAGCTACGCCTAACATCCCGGCCTCTGGTGCTGAGAGACCACAACCATCACGTTCTACTCACAGAAAGGTAACAAATAATGTGTCTTTTGCGCAAATGACAAAAGGACCACAATCACACTCGCAGCCAACGGTGCCCCCAAATTCTGTAAGTACTAATACAGACGAAAATATTAATAAAATTTTAAGCATGTTGACTTCCTTTGAACAAAGGTTGAGGAACATAGAAAGTAAACAATTACCTATTCATTCAAACCAAAAATGAAAAACTCACTAAAAATTATGACGTGGAATGCAAACGGACTCCTGAAGCACCGAAACGAGTTGCAAGCAGTCTTAACAACAGAACAAATTGATGTATGCCTCATATCAGAATCCCACTTTACGAGAGAATCTTTTATACATATAAAAGGCTATAACGTATATCACGCACTGCATCCCAACAACACAGCGAGTGGTGGCAGTGCCGTCATTATTAAAGACAACATCTACCATTACTTGGAACACAAATGCGAAGAACAATTTGTACAAACTGTAGCTGTTGTGGTCAGAACCAAACATCATGATATTACCATATCAGCCGTATATATTCCACCTAAGTACGCGCTGAAAACAGAGCAGTACAGAAATCTATTGAAAGCTCTAGGAAACACATTCATATTTGGAGGTGATTTTAACGCAAAGAACACACATTGGGGGTCTAGACTAACTAATACGAAGGGTAAGGAATTGTTATGTGCTATCAAAGAAATCAAGTGCAATGTGATTTCAACGGGCAAACCCACTTACTGGCCTACCGATATTCGAAGAGAACCAGATTTGATAGACTTCTTCATTTATAAGAATCTGTCACCTGCATACCTTAACATAGAAGAAGGATATGATATGCATTCTGATCATTCACCCATTATATTAACTCTAAGCGAGACAATAATACAAAAAGAAAGCGGTCCAACCTTAGTGAACAAAAACACTGACTGGGAGAGCTTTCAATTTGATTTAGACCACTGTATAGACCTCAAAGTATCCCTCAAAGACAAACAGCAAGTAGATGACGAAGTAACAAAATTTATTACTGACATCCAACGTTGTGCCTGGCGAAATACACCTGACATGAAAAGAAGAGTTGCAACCCAAAGATATCCACTGGAAATTAGAAATCTAATAGCCATAAAGCGAGCCCAGCGACAAAAGTGGCAACAATTTAGATATCCGCCTGATAAAACACTGCTAAATAAACTCACAAAAAGTTTAAGTAGAGCAATTCAGGAATTCCACGACGAGACAACAAATGATTACCTTAGTCAACTGTCAAGTAATGGCACATCTGATTACTCACTATGGAAAGCCACTAAAAGCTTAAAAAAGCCTATCATTCACGTTTCACCTATTCAAAAAATAGATGGCAAATGGGCCAAAAATAATGAACAGAAAGCGACTGTATTTGCAGAACATCTAGAGCAAACTTTTCAGACGAACAACGAGGAAAGCTCTGAAAATATAGGACTGGACATGACTCACCATGACAACTTAGAAATAAAACTTGTTACTCCAAAAGAAGTTAACAATATGATCAAAAATTTGGCCCAAAGGAAATCACCGGGATACGACCTAATCACTGGAGAACTCTTACAAAATCTCCCACGGAAAGCAATTGTGAAACTTACAACCCTCATCAACGCCACATTTCGATTAAAACATGTGCCTAGTATGTGGAAAGTTGCTGAAGTTATCATGATCCCTAAACCTGGAAAACCACCTCGAGAAATAACATCATATAGGCCCATATCACTTTTACCAATCATAGCTAAATTGTTCGAAAAACTACTACTCAGGCGTTTAAAACCTATTATAGAAGACAGAGAACTGATTCCTAACTACCAATTCGGTTTTAGAGAAAAACACTCTACAATAGACCAAATACACAGGATAACCAATGTTATTGAAAAAACATTAGAAGAGAAGAAAGTTTGTTCTACAGTATTTCTAGATGTAGCTCAGGCGTTTGATAAGGTGTGGCATAGAGGCCTCATATATAAATTAGGTAAAATGCTCCCAAAACAATTTGTGGATATTTTGGAATCCTATCTAACTGAGAGGACATTTAGAGTGAGACATGAGGATGCTTATTCAAATATCAAACAAATAAAAGCTGGTGTACCGCAAGGAAGTGTTCTTGGACCTATCCTGTACCTATTGTACACCTGCGATATCCCAGAAACAAATAACAGTGTCATTGCTACATTTGCAGACGACACGGCTATCATGGACACAGGTGTCACACATAAAGAAGCAGTGGAAAAGGTACAAACTGCCGTCAATGCCATCACTGATTGGACAAAAAAATGGAAAATCAAATTAAATGAGTCAAAATCGATACATATCGACTTCACAAACCAAAGACCTAATTATACATCAGTATATATTAACAATCGTGTAATACCATACGAAAATACGGCAAAGTACTTGGGCATGACGCTAGACGCAAAACTTCGCTGGAAGGCACATGTCAAAAAGAAACGCCAGGCGTTAGACCTACGCTATAAAAATATGTACTGGCTACTTAGCAGACATTCTACCTTGTCAGTGTATAACAAAGTACTTTTATACAAGCAAGTACTCATGCCTGTATGGACATACGGCATTCAACTTTGGGGATGTACAAAACGGACTAACGTTGAAATCATACAAAGATTCCAAAATAAGGTACTTCGGACTATAGTAAATGCTCCCTGGTACGTCAGAAATGATGACATCCACCGAGACCTTGGAGTGGATCTTGTAACTGAAGTTATAAAAAAACACGCCGAAGCACACGAGCAGAGGCTTCTTCATCATGTGAACGTCGAGGCTATCCAGCTACTTGACACCACGGACATAGTGAGAAGACTAAAAAGAACTAAACCGTTTGAGTTAATTTAGTAAATGTTAGTAAATGTTAGTGTAATGCAGTGCAGTGAGTGCTTCGCTACGCTTAAAGAACACAAGAACAAAGTGTCTTCAACTTATTAGAGACTATAAGAAAAGTGCCAATGGACACATTCTTAATTTTGTAAGTTTTAGCAAATTAGGTTAAATTTAAATTACTTATTAGCCTTTAAGGTCTAGATTGTAATTGTATGAGTAACCGTTCAATAACGAGTACTTCATAATGAAAAAAAAAAAAAAAAAAAAAAAAAAAATTAAAATCCTACAAAGCGAAATTCTCTAGTTCTATGAGATCCTGGTACCAACTTAAACAGTAGGTGATGAAGCCGTGTTAAAAGGTAAGCTGGAAGCTCATTATTAGTTTTTGAGGAAATTCGGTAAGATGAATAACTATAGTTATAGGGTTTCTTGGTCTTTTCTTTCTTGACTTTGTCCAAATATCTGTCTGACCCAGGGCAATTTTGATCAATAGTTTTAAGAAGAAATTTTTAGACTTGTGTGTGTATGCACCCACATATGTGCATCAATACGAGTATGTGTAAAATGAAGCGAACTTTATATCTTCCACGACCCTGTACAACACTTTAAACGCAATATTGCTCTATTTAATGGTTCGATAGACGTGCTAAAACAGTGTTAGCTCGTAATTTAATGCAACTACATTTTAGTTAGAAACTTATCTGAAACGAATGAACGTTTCGCTTTGAGAGCGAGATTAAATCTGAATAAGTGTCTACTAAATTGCGTCATTTACTTTTATTCGTGTGATATAATTTATGGTCTGTGCATTAGAATGTAGTTTATTGACAATAATCGCGAAAGGTCGAGTGGTAGACAATGTCACATTGTATTAAGCACCTACGCTTTATGTACCATCAAATAAAATAAATATCATTAAAATACATTAAAGAACAAATTAAGAAAGTATTGTTCGAGTCCTAACGCAAATGCATGACGTAAATGTAAAGTAAATTCGAACGATTATGAATTGTAACACCTATCTTTTGTTTTTTTGCTACAAGAATAATCTTACCCTTTTTTTTTTGGCGGGTGGAAAATCATCAATCTCCCGCTCTTGGGCAGAGCGAAAGGGAGTGTCAGACTTCTACTGACTAAACTAACGACCCATGTTCCTTCTTAGCCCTTCATGTTGAGGCCGCGGTATCTCTTGCGAACAATCGTTCGAATTTATGTAAGCTATGATAGTGTATATGAATGTTATGTATACTGTTAGGTTTACTTCATCAATGAACAAAAATAGAAAATATACATACTTAGTAATATAATTTACATAAATTATGTGTGTTTAATACATTTTGTGTGCCTATCATGCCTTTTGTGATGTGTAAGCAAAATATGCTTTGTGACTCCATGGATTCTTAACTACCTCCAGAAATATAACAGTAAAACTTCTAAATGAACTTTAAAGAACTTTAAACAATTTAAAAATGGTCTTGCAAATAAAGAAACGATTTTCTGGAAGAAATTAAGAATTAATTTATTTTATTAAAAAAAACGTTTAATCTTTTTTTTAATTAACATAATTACATAGATAGTGTGAATATTTAAGTGGAAACTATATCGTAAAAATTAATGAAAAATATTTTTGTTTTGCTCCTGGTATTTGCAAGATTATATAAATTTTGAACGCAACAAAATCTTTAGTTGCAATATAATACACATATTTATTTACTTAGCAAACTACACTGCCTGCTTGTTACTGGCAGCTATATTTTCCGTGTTATAGCGTTTATGTAGCTAATTTTCCAATAGCTTTAAATCCGATATAATATAGAAAATTACCTGATAAGTTCGTTACTAATATGGAAACCCTTTGGTGAAATTCTGAAACTGAACGAGACCAAACGGTATTAAAGAGCTGTCAGTGTCAATATTCCTTAGCAATTATGACAGTTACAGTTCCTTGCTCTTTTATTATTGTTAGTTTGTCTCTGATTTTGTAGTGACCTTTATTGTCATGGGCATAAGGTTTATTCCAGAGGTAAAACAACTGTGTAAGGAATGCAGCTTGGAAGCTTAGAATTATTTTTTTTTGTTAAAAATCTGCTCTTATTAATTTTTAGAACGATGATGCTGAACCTGATGGATGAATGGTTAACATAAAAATAAATTAACAACTTAATCTACACAAAAGGGGGGGCTTCGCAATACTTATTATTGCTTTCTTGTCATTCCAAGTTTTGGATCAACAAACATGGACAATCAAAATTATTTTATCAAGATTTTTGTGCCTGGTGATTTTTAATTGTGGGTAAATTGATTTACTACGATGATACGAATATATATTAAACAATATAACCAGTGATTTATTCAAATCTAGTCTTTTGTTTGGTTAATGGAAGACGGTTTTCGTAATATTTCTGGTCTATTTCGCTACCTCTGAGGCGGCAAGAGCGCGCGGTGTTAACGTAACGTGAAATACGAATTTACGTTAGGTTTACTCTGGACATTCCGGACATTTTACACCTTTGGATAATTTCGTATAAATTCTGTTCCATTTTTGATATCATAGAATTTTTCAAGCGAGAGGCTGTATAACAGGCCGTTCATAATATTTTAAAAAATCGTATTATCGTAGTAAACCTTTTGAACTTAAACTTATTCTTTATCTTATTCCAAATTCGAATGAATGTTAACGAACCTCTGTCCAGGACTTTTGCTTTCACTGCTAGCATTATTACTGGAATCGTCATCTTCTTCTCTAGATGTGGCAGCAGATAGGACTCGGGATGAACCAGCGTTAACCTCGCTCCCGTCATTGTCTTCACCTTCTGATGTTCTGTTTGTGCCTTCTTCTGCCTGCCGAATAAAAAAAACATAAATGATTGGTGTGCCAAAGGCTGAATTCTTAGTCCTAATCTTTTTTATCTGTGGAGAATTTTGACATGCGCTCATGCTGTATTGTTTTGATTTTGTATGTGTTTTCTCGGTTTTTTGAATATTGTTACTGTTCGAGTAGTTTTGTGTTTTGGCGTGAAATACGATAAATTGTGAAATTAGGATCATAAAAACGTTTTGGCTTAAGTAAAAAATTGAAATACCACCATTTCATGACTCTTAATAACGTTAATACACTAAAAGTGTTTTCTATGTTTATATTAATTAAAGTCTTCCTTACAAAATTGCGATCGCTTCACGAGTAAATTTTGATAAAATATAAAACCATTTCAACCAAATAGTACCGGGAGGCTTGCGGAAATAAGTAAAATCGAATAATTTCCTCCCGACGCTATTCTGCATTGGTACTTTTATATCAAAGAAAACAAGAAAAATAAAAGAAGAAAAAAGAAGAAAATGGCTCTTTTTGGATCTTTTGCGAATGAGGAAGCGTAATACAAATTATGATTCGGTAATGAAGTGAGAGCTGTATTAATTAATACCAATTCGATTATAATATTTTCATAATTTATTAAGAATACTTTTATTTTAATTTGCTGGACATGGCTAAAGATGACAAATTTAACTGTCTTATATTTTCATTGATCAAGATAAGTATCAGTGAACGGACACACAAATCTACTTCACCTGAATTTATGTAAACAATTAAGAATGAATTTCACTACTGAAACTAAACGCGATTATCACTTCTAACGGCGTTCAGAAGTTGTCTATACTTGTATAGTAATGATGACACTGACAATGGTGTTCGCTTATATCTCTTTGAATATTACACAACGGTCTCACATAACGTTTTCGTAAACAAATGTACATAGCCACTATATCCAGCTAATTGTTTGACAGTTACCTACCCATACCCAAAACTCCATGATAGCCTGGTACTTGTGGTAGTAATAGTAATTGATAGTGAAATAACGTTAATTTATCACTCCCGTGTTTCGTGTCTACGTGTCCATTAAACGCACAGGTGGATACTGACATTAATTTACTTATTTTCATTTTTACTACAATTGGACTAGACAGTAATTTAATGGGTGTTGCCAGTATCAATTATCAAGCTTTATGGCTTGTCGTCGGGGAAATAAATTGTTTAACAATTAACACCCTAACTCAGTTTGTCGTTCATTTCTAACAGAAAGATAGTTGTGTTGGCAGTCAGCTTGCTGGATAATACTTTTTCTGGACTGTACAGTCAGCATCAGGAGTACATTAATACTGCTCAAAGTTTCAAAACAGTTTTTTTAATAGAAACTTGTTAGATATTACTCGTTACTAACAAGTTACTGAAGAGTAAGAAATATTTTAAGGAATAATCATCTGAAACATTGAAAAAAATAGCAGGAGTCATCAAATAATTATAATTCTGAAATGTTAAGCTACTTCTGTTGCTGACCGTGCCTACTAGCAAGGTTTCATGATTGAAATGAATAAATGACCAGTTCAACTTTGCAGCATCAAACTTTTGCCGTTGTTAGAAGGACAGTTTGGGATAGATTGAAAGTTATAAATTCAAAAAGTTCCTACAGAAAATGGTTTTAGGCAACTTTTGATTATTTAATTTTGTGGATAATCAGAATAGAATTGATGGTTTTAAAACTGTATTGGATTGTTTTTGTATTGCAAGCCATGTTTTTTTAGACATTAGGCATAGGTATGTCAAACGCTGTGTGTGCTTGTCTCTTATACAAAAGTGCCTATCAATTTATTACCTAGAATAGGTAGGTACCTACCTAGGTCATTTTGTTATAAAACTTTTAGTACCAGAGTGGTACAACTCATTATAACGTATTATCTCTGTTATAATAATATATCTAAAAAGTGAAAGTTGTTATTCAATCCAAATAAATATTCTTGAAGACGTCAGCCTAGCAATCCATAGATAATATTGATTGACTGTCTGTCGTCGAGACGGCTGGTCAAGGTTGAAGTAGTTTCGGAGCTCGCGATCACTTTTGCGACTCATGCGAACTCGTGTCCGCGCCCTTATTCTTGAACTACGCGTCTTGAAAAAGGTTTAACCTTGGAATTAGGTTTTTATGTACTTTTACCACTTGTCCATATTGGACCTAGCTCAAGGGCAAACCCTAAAAGGGCCTTAATTTTGACCTCCAGGTATGACAATTGAAAAAGGTGGACAGAAAGAAGTTTATATGTATGTATGGTATGTATTGTGCCCTCGAAGGACCACGAGGAGATAGACATTATGTCACTAGGTATAGAAAAATAAATTAATTTGTTTATTATTCTGTTTAAAGTATTTACTTTTACACAGCATTAAAATTTCCAGATGACTGCCGAGCAAAAGTCTTGCAAGTAACAAAACTTCGCTATACACAACTTTACTTTTTAGTTTGTTTGTGTGACTCCAACTTTATTTCTCTATCTGTTTGGTCTGAGAGGTGTAAGTCAACGTTCAAACTATCTCATCTCCATTGAAACTTCGAGAAACTTTATCTGATTCTTACCTGGTTTCGTCAACACTAGATAACACCTAAATGAAATCGCACTGTTGGATTGTCAACCCTCCGCTTAGCAATAAGAGTTGAAATTCGAATGTATTTACTACAGGCATTATTTTAAGTGAAAATGAGTATCAGAGGTGTAAAAAAAACCAACGCTAAAACTATCTCAACTGTCTTGAAAGTTCGCGAAGCTATCTGATTTTGTTAGCTTACAACCTTAACTTTCCATCGACTTTACACTGAGAAGGTTTTGTAATTATTCACGGCGGCAAGCGCAAAGTAACGAAAAAACGATGCTGATTTATTTTAGTAAGACAGCTGACGTTTTTGGTTGCGAGCAAAGTGAGCATTTTTTTAAAGATTTATGTGGCTAATTTGTAGGCAATCTTTTTGAGCGAAATGAAGATTGGAATAAAATTACCAAAGACGTTACATATACATACAATTACACTACGAAACGAATTTTGGAAGTTTAAATTAAGTAAAGAAATTGTTTGTAAAATTAAATGAGAACTGCTTTTTGTCGAGTTTTAAAAATAATATCCAGAAGAATCGCACAGAAGGACTTAAAAATAAGTGCTAAAAATTTAACTCAATTAAAATCTGAAAAGCTGGAGAGAACGGCAAAAGAATTTAATGTACAGCAAACTACCTAGATTTGTTTATTATTGCCGTCAATTGTAAGTTGTAGTGGCTACCTAATTGCTATTAATCTTATAAGTTATAGCAATAAAAAAAAAGAAAAACTCAGTGTATTTCAGTGTCAATTTCACTAAATTAACGCTTACAAAATGTCCTAAAACAATAAATCACAAAACACTTTAAATCTATTTACCATTAGTAAACCGAGTATTCAAGAGCAATTAATTTAATTACAAAATGATGCCAAAACTTCCTAAGAGCGCTCGAATTATACCAATTAAAGTTGTTACTTAAAGTATCCGAGCCGGATGGATTCGACATTTCGACTACTTAGGCTGCCCGTCCATTGGAGCGTAACGACGGAGCATGGAGTGTTTATTCCTAACCATTCAAATGAAGCAGCGTGGAGCGAAGGTGGGAATGCACTGAACAAGCGACAAGGCAATCGAAGCGGAGAAAGCGAGCGCAGCGAATGGATACAGCTTTGCATAATTGTCGCAAGATAATTGGAAAAAAATATTTATACCACCCTGGTGCTTTCACCTTTTTTTTTATGGTGGGTGGAAACTCATAAAATAACCCCTCCCGCTCTTGGGCAGAGTGAAAGGGAGTGTCAGACTTCTACTGACTAAAAACCACCCATGTTCCTTCTTAGCCCTTCATGTCGAGGCCGCGGTATCTCTTGCGAACAACCCGCAGCCCCGACGGGCGTCGGCGGCCCTTGCCTTCATCCTCCCATCTCTTTGAGGCGCGCGTGGAACACGTACGCGCCGTCGACACGGCTGGTGCTTTCACCTTGAGTAAATCGGAAGATGAACAAACATACTTTGTTTTATTGATAGTTTTTATTTATTTATTTAAACTTCATGTATAAGAGTGGTACATTTTGTTTCAATTATCCTAATACACATACATTCTTAAAAGTAATCACTCAGTAGTAGCCATGCCAACTGAGCCGGGACGTAGTGCGAAAGGAACTGCGAGTTTTCAGGAATGCTTTTGCTTAATGTTTTCTTAACTCCACTCGTCATCGCTCCAATGGAAAAGCAGCCTTAATTAAAACTCACCTGGATCCGTATAAGTGGTATAGTCTCCTCTTTGTACATAATATTTGTGTTTAAAGGTTAAAATCACTTGTTTTCTTTATTAAATTGTATGTATAAAGTACTCAGTGTAGTCTATGTTACAGGAATTTACATAATTGTGTTATGTTTCTAAAGAACTATGTGATTTTGTGTTATGCTTGAAGCTCTAGGTTTGTCTATGTTTGTTAGATCCACGGGCTCAAAATTATTGATAATTTTGTGAACATTTTCAACAGTTACTTAGCATGACTAGATTTTGACATTTTTTGCAGTGTTACAAGACCTATTTAATTGTTGAGCTCCTGGTCTATAGTGGGAGTAACAGTGATGAATGAGGGGTAACAGTGTGTGGAGGTAATGTCAGTGTACCTATTTTAAACAATTCTTAGGTAAGGAACAACTAGTCACATTATATTGTCTACATAGCGTTGTGATTGGTGATAAAACTGCACACATAACACACAATAATACTATGCGTGGTACTTATAGCAAATTATTTCAAAATTTGCCCAACGATAAGGCCCGCTTCCACCACAAAAATATTGAAAACGATCTTCAAACGATTGACAGGAAACAAGACGATGCGATGTTCTAAGAATATTCAGCGTTTAATGTTTTATGTGATATTTCGTGCAAACGGGCCTAAGCGTAAGTTCACATTACAATATTATTTTATCATTTTCAATTCGATGTAATCTACTTAGATATAAGGTTTATTTTTAAATTAATTTAGACATGAATATTGCGAATGGACCTATTACTTACTACTAAAATATTGCTCCTAACATGAATTTGATCCTCGAGGCGAGTGTATGCAAATGTACGAATTGAATTTGAATAATACATTAATTCTAGCTCTGTACCGACGAGCCAAAATATGAATATTATGTAGTATTGTGAGATAATAGAAATAGTAATGCTTGTTCAATTAATTGAAAAACAAATCTAACCTAGAGAAAAACCTTATGAAACTGAGGGCGGGAGAAGGGCAAATAGAAGTGAGTGAATGTTTTGTAGGGGTCCAAATGCAAGTTGAACCATGAAAATAAACAAAAATTAAATTATAATTAGTCAGTTTGTTTTTTGAATGGAGTGAGAAATTGTATTTTAATTTCATTTTGAAAAGAAAATGATTAGCCACGATTTGCGCGGTTTCTCTGTGGGTCACTCAGTTTCACGAGATATTATCAGATCTACATAATATATTTATTTATCTTAGCAGATATGATATTTTATGAATAATCTACGTAGAATTCTAAAAAAATGAAAACGTATCTTTGTAGTCATAAAATTTAAATTCATTTTGAGATTTACACATTGAGTAACTACTAAATGGTGATTTAAAAAATTGATATTAGCAAAATTCCCTTAATTTTAACTGTACCAGAAAATTCAAAAGTTTTTGCTAGATAAACGTTCTTTGCGTGAACTAGCGTGATTAAATTCAATCAAAAGTTTATCTTATTTTACAATTTTTACAGTATAATTTAAAATCATGCTGTGCTCAATTACTTAAATACACATTAAACATATAATAAGGTGCAGATAAATTGGAACGTGCAAGAAGATTAGGATAAAGTACAAATAAAACTAACTACAATAGTATAATTTGTAAAATACATAAAAATATGGTTGTGTAGAAGAAAGCTTTAAAATATATTGTACTGGTTTCACATGCCGTTGAAAATTAACAGGAAAGTAATTATTTAACAGGAAACTTAATATTTTCCACAAGATAATTCTTATCAAAATCGAGTTCTGTTTTTTACAGAATGTGTATTATGTAAGGATTTTATTTCTTTTTCGGGTAGGATATTATCAAATGCGGCTCTGGGCGCATCGGAAAGGAGTATGGGACTTGTACGAAATAAAGCCCACGCATGTTTCTTCTAAGCCCTTCGTGTTTCAGAGCCACGGTATCTCTTTCGAACAGTCCCGCTGCCCCGGCAATTATGAAAGGCCTAACTTTACTTAAAAATATAAACTACCTAACAGCTTTTTTTTTTCTAACCCATAAGTATCTATTACAGCCCTTGACCCAATTTGAACATCATCTGTCCATCCCTTGTCCAAATTCCGAGCAATATTCGCAAATACAGAGTGTCCGGGCAATGTTTTGTTCAGAAAGGAACTCGATGAAAAACGTATCTAATCCAATCGGATTTGTTTGAAGTAGGACGTTGACGGGTGACGGCTGCAATCACTGGCGGTAGTGTTGCCATGTGAGAAATGTTTTTGTTAGAAAAAAAGTTTTTTTGATATTTTTTTATTTTACGCCAAATAATTTCACTGATACAATGATACAATAAGTCCCATGATAGAGAGAGGTCGAAAAGTATTTTAAGTAGTTTGTAAAATGAAAAAGTACTTCAAAATCAACGAGATAGCGATTTATTTATGTAAAGTTTTACTCACAAGCAAAAAAAACTGCATGATTTACGTCCTTCCAAAACAATGAGGAGGTTTTTTCCTAAAATCGTCAGAAAAATTGCACTGTGCAACTTTGAAGGATTGAGTTTTACATGTGTCAGATGAATTTAAAATGAATCATTATAAAAGAAAAAGTTATTGTACTTTTGATAGACTAACAACCCTGGTGTGTGCTTCAGCCGGTTCTGCAAACAGACTGGATAAATGCAATCCCAGTGCTGACAGACTTCATACTCTTTTACGTTTGAAGCCAAACGTTGGAAACATGGAAGTTTTGACAAGTTATACTCTGCTGTGAAACTTAATTGGCACTGAGTGAATGATTTGTATTAACTCTGTGTTACTTTTTTTAAAGCTAGTAAACGACTATTAATGCTGAAAAGAATTAATTAGCGTCGAAATACCGGGAGCTCAGAATATTGGATAATCTTTTTTTTTTTTCAAGTCACGGAAGATATTCCGAAAGTGAAAGTAGAAGTTCTCAGTTAAATTCGTTTATTTCAGATACATTACATCACATGCATTATAATCATCCATAGATAAATATGGTCGAGCAAACAAGTTATACAAACTTAAACATTATAGAGTACATTTCGTTACTTTTGTTCATTTTTTTAAAAATATTTATCGTATGTGACAAAAGTCAGAAGTAGAAACTGTATTACGCCAAAGGGATACTGTTACCATGTTCTTAGCAGTGCTAGTTTTCATAATTATTGAAAAAAAAAACAATAGAAAAAGTCTTTATAAAAATAAGCATGTTGAAATCTTTTCCTTTTTTTATTGTTTACACAATGGTAAGGCGACCATTATTAATCCTGCTGACACTTTCAAGGCTCCTTCATTATTTCAAGTCCCTGACAGACTGTGACACCATCTCGCAATTAGTTTGTTCAAGTGGGGTTTGTGAGAAAATTCAGCCGCATGAAAACTGAAGTGGAGTTTTAAGGTTCACAGGGCTCGCCAGCCTTTTTTTTTGGAGGGTGGGAAATCATCAAATAACCCCTCCCGCTGTTTGGCAGAGCGAAGGGGAGTGCCAGACTTCTACTGACTAAAAACCACCCATGTTCCTTCTTAGCCCTTGTGTCCTGGCGTATCTCTTTCGAACAACCCGCAGCAGGGATCACCAGCCTTAAGTCGAGTCATTATTTCTTTCAAACTCCATACTGCATACTTCATACGCTTAATTTAACCATCGAAATGAACACGAGATGAGGTGATGTGAACCCGGGCTGTAGTGTTTCTATTATGTGTGCTATGAGCTAAAGGGTCCCTCTATACATCATTGCCAATGCCTTGCTGGACCTTGCCAAGGTTAATGACGATTGTGTGGTGCAACTAATAGGTATATTGGTGTATTTGGATGAAATCTAAGCCAAAAGAAATAATTGACAACTTGGTAATTTTCAAAAAACGTAAAAAAACGCCAAAACATTGTAACTTAACGCGTTATTTGTCGAGCATCTGGCTTAAAGCTTTCTTTGAGTGGACTAATTGCCAGTTGCCTGCTAACAAGCGCAGTCGCTTCGTTAAAATGAAGCATCTGAATAGAAATAGTAATCCATTGGACGAGGAACTATAGAGATATTGTATGGCTCGGTATCACGCTGACGGGTACCGGTGACGGTAGCGAGCGATAGGATTTTGATCCAGTTTAGTTTTTGTAAACTTGTACATTGAAAGGTACAATATTTTTGGAGAATGTTTTGGAACTTTTTTCAGGACTTTTTATTTTTTATTTTTTAAAAAACGTTGCTCCTGTATCGTGGGTGCGTTCACAAACATATAAAGTCACATACACAAATACCCAGACCCGAAACAACTATCTGCAGGCCAAACAAACATTTGTTCCGTGCGGGGATCGAACCCGCGACACGCAGCGCAGCAGTCCAATCGCTTAGCCACTGCGCCAACCGTGCCGTCAAACTTTACGACCGAGACAAGCGTTTTTCCAGGTAGATTAAAGACGCATTTACACAGGGTACGTCAGGGTCAGTAATCGGCACCGGAACTGGTTTTTTAAATGCCGTAAGTACCTAATAGTAGTTTTTCAAGAAGCCGAAATTTAAATTACCTAAGTACATAATTATGTAGGTATGTCTAGTTACACCATTTAATTTGTTTATTGTAATCGGAACAAGATTACGAATAATAAGATAAATATAATATTATATTCTTTTTTGTATATTAGATTATAAACAAATAGTTTTTCAGGAGTACTTTATAAAATGTACTAAGCTTTCTTTTGGACTGGATTCATTACAAGGCCATCTATCAATTCCCAAAACCAAAAACGAAAAAGAAATAAAAAACTGGCAACCGTCAAACCGCACAACTGTTCAAAAAAAGAATGAACCAAAAACAAGCTTGAAAAGGAAAGTTAACTTGGTTCTCAACCCATAGACAAGTGCTGGTGCTGACAAGCCAAGCACCGCTCATTATGACCCAGATCTGAACCTCAATGAGGTTTCATTTTATCGTTCATAGAGCTATCAAGATCGTATTTAGAAGCTGCCAGTATTTTTGTTTTAATTTTATGGTGAAACGAGAGTTTATTGGTTATTTTACGTGTTTAAAAGTTACGTTGACTAACAGTATAGTCTACTCGAGCCCGAGTAGGTTTCTCTTACCTGCAGTAAAAGGCATTTTCTGTTATACAAATTCTGACAAATTATAATATTAAATACTATTATTCTTTTATAAAACTATTGGAATGAACTTAGGAGCCCGAAAAAAAAAATAATTGATAGTATTACATTCTTAAAAATAAGTCTTCTTTACTGAAAATCCAGGTTCACCTTTTTTTTACTTGTTGGTGG
This sequence comes from Diarsia brunnea, assembly GCA_949774965.1. Classification (NCBI taxonomy): domain Eukaryota; kingdom Metazoa; phylum Arthropoda; class Insecta; order Lepidoptera; family Noctuidae; genus Diarsia; species Diarsia brunnea. The sequence continues at coordinate 4,392,271 of OX459016.1, read as the reverse complement.
GTGGAAAATCATCTACTAACCTCTCCCGCTCTTGGGCAGAGCGAAAGGGAGTGACAGACTTCTACTGACTAAAAACCACCCATGTTCCTTCTTAACCCTTCATGTCGAGTCCGCGGTATCTCTTGCGAACAACCCGCAGTCCCGACGGGGATCCAGGTTCACCTTTAAAACTGCTTTAATAATAATAATAATATATACTTTTATTTCAGACCAAGTTTGTCCATAATTGTTAGTAACAAATTTCTTAAAACTACGTTAGTAGGAACTTATTATAACAAACAATACAACAACAAATGAACAAGACAGACAATTCTTTCGCAATTATTATCTCGTTTCACCAATGAATTGGTAATCCCAGTTAGTGGTTATGTAAGCACGTTCGCGTTAATTTATTCAATTGATTCAACTTGAAACTTTTTCTAATTTTCTTCAATATTTTTCATTTATTATGGTATATTATATTTAGTATTGGCAGTAGTATGTTTCCTATTACATGAACATTGCGTCAGTAAGCTCTGAAGGGTTAGGCAGTGGTGTACCTAATAGTAAACCCACATTTTGTCAGTTATCTTCAAATCCCATATAATAGTGGGCGAGCCTATTGCCAGCTATAATTATAAAATAATAATAATAAAGCCTTGTTTATTCCCTAATAACAAAAATAACACAATTTGAGATTTTAAAATATATTAACTTAGAGTTACAACAATAAAACAAAACAACACCGAATTAAAATTTAAAATAACAAACAAAATTTAAAATTAAATTCACAATTAACATCGAAATTAAAATCATAAATAAAATCATAATCATACTTATAATCAAAATAATAAATAAAATCAAAATTATAATCAAAATTAAGATTAAAAATTAAAATTAAAATCACAACCAAAAAATAAAATAAAAATCAAATTAAGATTAAAGTCATTATCAAATTGAAACGACAAAATCAAAATCGAAATCTAAATTAGAGTTACTTAAAAAAACAAAAGCTATAATTAATCAGAAACAAATACACACACTTGAATGCTACTGAAAAATTCCTGATGGGAAATCTAACAACAGTTTGCACGACCTGAAAATCGAACAAAGTACCACATGCTCAGCAGTTGAGGTTGCGATCACTAAATCAACGCAGCGATCTCCCAATATTGGTATTACATTTGTGTTGTTTGCTGTTATTACAAGTAGGTCTCCTCATGTATATTGTATTTTCAAAAATCAAAACGTTAGAATTTCAATGTAGATACAAAATGTTTGTCTAAACCTGCAAACACAACAAAAGAATATGATTTGTGTCAAATCGCACTTCCTTAGTGGCGGGTAGAATTGAATTTGTGATTCGAATTTGGATTCTCAATTGGCCAGGTTGTGTACGTTGAAATGTCAATTACGTCTCGCAAGCTGCGTTCTATAACTTCGGGAGAAGATCTGGTCTGTATCGAAATTAGACGAACTAATTCTACCACAAATAGTTTCCTTTCTTTAAATTATGTTAGCAAACCTGGATCTTATTGTTATATCATATTACTAGCGGACGTCACGCGGTTTTACCCGCGTAGTTCCCGTTCCCGTGGGAATACAAAGATAAAAAGTAGCCTATGTCACCCGCGGATAGTGTAGCTTCCCAACGGTGAAAGAATTTTTGAAATCGGTCCAGTAGTTTCAGATCCTATTCGTTACAAACAAACAAAAAAATCTTTCCTCTTTATAATATTAGTGTAGATTAATTGTTCACCGCTTTTATTACATCCTGTATGTTTACAATGCCATTAAAGCATTGAAAATACAAAGCAAAGCTACTGCTCTAAAGCAAAACAAATTCACTCTTAGAGAGCATGTTATTTCAAAGATTAAAATAACGTTTTTTTGCAACATTTCTTCACATTAATCACATTTCCATCCAAGACATGGCATATACGTAATCGAATTTATCCATTCCCTAGTCTGATCCGGGACGTCTGTCCGTACTCGTCAGTTAATAGATCCCAATTACACATGACCGGGGAGGCAGCTGAACAAAAATGTCAGCTGTAGGCGGATCAAATGTCAAATGGAACTTCAAATATAAGGCAATGTTCAAATCCGCGCGTATAAAGGTCGCATCCCTATTTAAGGGTCACGTTTTAATGGTTCTAAACAAAAACTTTTAGGATTTTCATACTCTCAATTTCTTGTGTTTTTTTTACAATAGACCATTTAGAACTCAATTATGCCTTTTGATGAACTAGAGCTCTAGTTCATCAAAAGGCATAATTGAGTTCTATTTTAAAATTGGTGATTATACAACAAATCGTTTGTTTAAAAGGCAAGCCTTATCCTTGATTATATGGGATTACTACGAACAAATTGAAATACATATTAAATTGTCGAGATGATGCTTAGACGTAGAGCAGTCCTGATTGGTTAAACTTTGAATAGATGCGCAAATCAGTACGAATCCCGCATCCATTGTATACACACCCCCTACACGCATGTGTAATGTGACTAATTGTTTATTCAACGGTTCGGGACGAATTCGGGAATCAAAATAATACGAGCGGAATACAAGAGCGTTGTGTTTTATTGTGTTCAGTGATTATTTTACGTAATTTTTTATTCCATTTTTAATAATTCACCTAAATTAAGTCTCCAATTATGTTATTATGTAAGGTCAATCGCAGACCAGTGGTAGTAGTTTCGCATTGATAGGATCAGATCGGTTCGGATTTTAGGTCATAGTAGTAACAGTTATTTTTATAGATTTTAAAAGGGTGTTGTGCCAAAATCCGGGAACAACAACTAACGGAAAATGATGAACGTAAAATGTGACGGAAAACAAAAAAGTTTTACAACAAATTCAATACCCGCAAAGCTTCTAAATAATGTTCCTGTGAAGGGATAAATCAGCTGGCACATATCATTGAGCTCATAATTCCTGTCAGCACTCGAGTGACACGTGTCAAACCTACTCAAACCCGACATGTAAACACGGCTTAAGCCACAATAAACCGAATTGGTTATTGAACAATACAAATTGAATATCAAAGTGTTATGATTTTTCCAACACGAATCTGTTTTTCTTTTGTAATTATTAAATCTATGTGGCGTTCTGTGGTTTCTGTTTCCTACCCCCATTGTAAAATCGATTTTTCTATAGCTCTTTACGTAGGTAGTACAAAAGATTGACATTTTCCTTGTATTTACTCAAATCTTCACTTTTACGGTACACTCCTCTTTTACGGTAAACATTTGTGATTAATGTTTTTATCGAGGGAAAAGATATGTTACTTTTTCTGATACGAAAAGCATATACTAAAATTGAAAATATTGTTCAAAGATCAAGTAGACAGTTTTAAACAGACAAAATAAAATATCTGTTTTCGGGTTTTCCATTACTCAGTAGCCACGGAGTCTGTATTTGTATCCGGATGTTGGCAATAGGCTCGCCCTATTACATGGAACTTAATGTTAACTGGCGAAATGTGGGTGTACTAAGTAACTAAGGGCCACTAAGGGGTACACTTCTGACTAGCCCTTCGGGAATTACAGGCGTGATGTAATGTTAAGAACTTTTTTAAAAACTATTTTCAATTATATACACAAAGCTTAGAGATTTAATTTTTTGAAGATAGGATTTGTCGAGTAGATAGTAAAGTTAAGAGCATCGTTCAACCCTCAATTTTGAATTTCGAAGATCGTATATTCTACTGTCTATAAATACATTTTGAAACAAAGTTAAGACTAATGTTAGTCCAGTTAGATAATTGTAACTAAACCAATGTATTGTAGTTTAGTTTTAGTTTGTTTGCTCAGTTAAACTTTGTTAGTTTAGAAAGCACTTTATTAACTACATTGATGGGCGCGTTACGTCGGCACCGGATGTTTTTGTTTCCTTATTGTGTCCGAAAGCCGGCAGTGAAATATTCATGGACACACCTTTGGGGTTCTTTAAATAGTCTGTTTATACGATGCTTTACATTATTTTTTCGTCTGCATAAAACTGCGTCATCAAAGAAAGAAAACATTGTGAGTAAACTTGGATTATCACTATCACTATATATAGTATAAAACAACGTCCTCCACCGCGTCTGTCTGTCTGTTTGCTATAAACTCAGAAACTACTGCACCTATTTTCATGCTGTTTTCACAAATGGATAGAGTGGTTTTTGAGGAAAGTTTTAGTATATAATTTGACGCGGGCGAAGCCGCGGGCATCAGCTAGTTAATTATAATATTAAGTGTATCAGCCTGAACCCGCCAATCTGTAAGCATGGTGCACTGTTGATCAATTCTCGTGCTTTCTCTGTATAAAAAAGGCATTTGCCCTGCGGGGAAAGACTGCCTGCTTTTGAGGAGGGTATTTTTTTATACGAGATGGGTGTACTCTTTACCTCAATCTTGCCCCAGGGGCAGAGATGAGGTCAACGATGGAACGAGCTAACCCAGAAGAAGCCTATTTACTCGTGACTTAAATAGATTGGGGTTATACGAACTCGGGAAAACCGACGCAGGCAGGGAGTTCCACTCTTTGGCTGTGCGCTTAATAAAAGATTTAGCAAAGCGTTTCGTACGGAACATCGACAAGGTACGGGTAATAACCTGCGGTACGTCTAGTCTCTCGATGGATGATAGGAGATGGCGGAATCAGCTCGTGGAGCTCCTGCGCACACTCCGAAGTACAGTCTGTAGAAGACCGACAGACATGCCACTTTGCGGCGGTGGGCCAGGGTATGAAGCTGTATTATTGTTCATTTTGTCAAAATAACAAAAGAATTAGTTTGATTTTCCGTTCGAACTCACACTTTCCTTCTTTGCTAGACCCTCCAAGTGACATTTTGAGTGACACCAGTAATAGATATTTGCTGACGAAACGATGGAAAAGCGGTAACGAGTGTTACGTCGCAGAGTGCGGGTGACAGTCAACATCATTTGTGCTAAGATAAATACAGTAAAATATGAAAATAGAATACTGTGCGCACATATCCATTTAGGTACGTATAATCCAAAATTCACTAATCGCCAAAAATATTAATTGGGATTTAATTTCAACCACGAATTATTCAATTTGACGGCACGGTTGGCTAAGAGATTGGACTGCTGCGCTGCGTGTCGCGGGTTCGATCCCCGCACGGAACAAATATTTGTATGACCTGCAGATAGTTGTTTCGGGTCTGGGTATTTGTGTATGTGACTTTATATGTTTGTAAACGCACCCACGATACAGGAGAAATTCCTAGTGTGGGGAAAAGTTTTTTATAGAAAAAAAAAATATGTGGTAAAATATGCCATTCGTTTTCATAATTTATTTTGGAATTGCTACTTACTTTGTACCACCACTACAAAATATTAGTGTACTGTAAATAAAATATTTTGCCAGTTATAGTTAAGTCGCATGTAATAGGGGACAAACCTATTGCCATCGACCAGGCACGTGTTCAGACTCCGTGGTTGCTACTGAGAAAAAATCTGTTGGAAAAACCCAACATGACTTTGCCTGACCCTGGAATCGAAGCAAATACTTATGTTCAGCAGCCGTACTTGCGATCACTTGACCAACGAGGCATTCAATCATGCCCGTCGGGGCTGCGGGTTGTTCGCAAGAGATACCGCGGCCTCGACATGAAGGGCTAAGAAGGAACATGGGTGGTTTTTAGTCAGTAGAAGTCTGACACTCCTTTCCGCTCTGCACAAGAGCGGGAGGGGTTATTTGATGATTTTCCACCCGCCCAAAAAAAAAATCATTCAATCATGAATATCATTAAATAAAATGTACAGTAACCTAAAGACAATAAAATAAAACCACAATATCCAGATTACAAAAATAAAACCATCATTTATATCCAAATCCGGAAAGCCATAGCCATATTTCCCATTTCAACCAATCAGGAAACTCCACCATACATACCCACAACTCTTTGTACAGGTGAATATCTATTTCCGTGATCATTCGGCTGCGCTCGGATAGACTCGTGTCATCTCGTGACAACTCGTGTTTGTAAACCTTTTACGTGTGATCAGGTTGTCACTAAATCCGGATTGTATTGTTTACGATTGAAACTGAACGTATTTGTTTCCGCTGCTTTTTGTTTCTTTTTTTGAGGTAGTTTTTGTTGATTCTATTTATAACGGTGTTTTGTTTTTTATTGACGTTTATGGTATTATTGTACACAATCTATCACACGTATCTGAGGATATAGATAATAAAGATACTTGTGACAAATCGATAGATATATCCATGGAACTGGAAGCAGTGGTGGCCTAGTGGTGGCGGCCCTGACTTACGAACAGTGAGTCTTGGGTTCGAACCCAGTCAGGCTCATTACTTTGTGTAACTTATTTCACACTTTGTGTAACATATATCACCACTGCTCTCATAACGGTGAAGGAAAACATCGTGAGGAAACCGGCATGTCTTAGGACCAACAAATTCGAAGGCATGTGACATCTACCAACCCGCACTGGGCCCGCGTGGTGGATTATAGTCCATCCCTCTCCTAGAGAGGCCTGACTCCCTGCAGTGGGAACATTATAGGCTGATGATGATGATGATCCATGGAACTGAAAAAACTGTTTTTCTTGGAAACTGTTCTGTGGATATACCGACTGGTATATATGGGTCGCGCTTGCGTTGCCTGTGTATGAAACCCTGAATCATTATGTGCAGGTACGTATTAGAAATACTAATTATACAAAACCATGCTTGACCACGGTTTGGAAATAATATCTTGGGAGCATTTTACCGGGCGATAAGAAGGCTTCATAGCATATTTTTAATATTGGTATTACTTTACCAATATTAAAAATAAACCATAATGAAGATTTTTTCATTTAACTTAATAGCTAAGAACGGAAGAGCCAGCTGTACGAACCCAAAGGAAATTAAATTCCGTCAACATTAATTTATTTAATTTGAAAAACAAAGATTCCCCCTCGCCTAAGGCAATACGAGATTTTTCGTTGTAATGACACTTTTTAATTCCCCGCCATGTTTGATTCTAGAAGCATAAACTGCGAGTGACGACAAAAGCTGCAAATTGCTTCAGGCTGTATTTACATTGGGTTGAAAGCAACTGATTTGCTTTAGTTAGTCGCTTTAAGCGCTGTAAGGGGCATAACAAGTGAAATACTTTGATTTGATTAGCATTGTTTGTTGTCAGATCATTCAAACCGACATAGTTCTTGACATTAATTGCTTACCTAGCTACCCGTTAATCTTACCTTTAGATACATATCAAATTCTTAATAGAGTTTGCAATGTTTTGAAAAGTTTTGATTACGTGCCAGAAATATCTACCTACAACCTACCTACTATGCTGTACATGCAAACTAGCATGTACCACTTATTTCTTATTTTAGTCTAAAGAAAGGCATCTCTCAAACACAAGATGATGACCAGAGGTATGAACCCGCGGAAGAACCAAAAAATTGGTTGCCTGTAAAGTCGGTATACGGGCGAAAGTTTTACGTGACAACGAAAATAGAAGCGCAAGACATGAACCGGTGTGTATGCCTATCTCTCTCACTCTCTCTCTCTCGCTCTGGACGCGTGCCTCTCACTCGCTCTCATTGTGAGCGCATAACGTGAGCGGAGCGTAACGCAGTTTCTTGAAGTGTCACCCGGCAAACCAATTTATAAGACGTTGTCACGTCAAAAAGAGTATCATAGATAAGATATTGTAGTTCATCATCATCAGCCTATAATGTTCCCACTGCAGGGACTCAAACCTCCTCTCTAGGAGAGGGATGGGCTAAGGCTATAATCCACCACGCGGGCCCAGTGCGGGTTGGTAGATGTCACATGTCACCGAATTGTTTGGTTCTAAAACATGCCGGTTTCCTCACGATATTTTCGTTCGTTTTGAGAGCAGCGGTGATGAAATAAATTACACAAAGTAAAGCGCCTGCTTGGGTTCGAACCCACAACTTACTGATCGTAAGTCGGGGCCGCCACCACTGTTTAGGTAACACTGATTGACAAACTAATTCCGCAAGTACCCACACAGCGGGGTAGAACCTTAGTTCTCCACTATTAATAATGGCAGTACCTAATTTATGAAGTCGTTAGCTGTCGTGTATGCTAAGCCAATAGCTCGACTAATGACTGGGTAACTCATACGTCCATTATAACTGCGATAAGGAGGTTACAAATGGCCATTTGTTTGCGGAACCCTGAAGTGTTGGTTAGGAGTTGAGGAGCGACAAGATAATTAAGTGGTAAATTATTATTTTAGAAGATATTTTTCATATTCTAACACACGCATTTTAGAGTTCTTATTCATGTTCTATTTATGTTTATCATCTACTGGCTTTGTTCTAGATTGGAAGTTTTGAATAAAGCTTATGACTTCTAGGAATAATGAAGCCTCACATTAGTGAAATAGTTTTTGATATCAGATAAGTACATTCGACGATTACCCACTACATTCAAACTAACAAACATATAACTAACTTAACCCTTTATAGTATTAGTGAAGAAAGATCCTTCTAAAGATCTTCCAAATAGAAGAACTCCTATGAGACTGGTCACTTTTAAAATTGTTATGAGAGGTATAGAGGAATTTCTTAAAAGCGCTATAATGAATGCGTTATTCTTGTCTTAACACGGGCGAATTATAGCCTCAATAAAATTGATCTCACTGCATTACCATAGACACTATTAAACACTTCATGGGATGAAGCCGGACAGATGGGCGAAAATAGTCACACAGGTTGTGCCAGAAACGCAGAGGCAGGCCCAAGAAACGCTGGCGTGACGATCTGGACTCATTCTTAATAGATTGGACGGAGAAGGCAATAAGCAAACACACTCGGAAAGCCATGGGGGAGGCCTTTGCCCAGCAGTGGGACAGCGTGGGCTGATTAAAAAAAAAAAATGAACACCAGTACAATAAACAAATAGTAGTTCAAAGCACAATAGTCGTAAAAGCACGTCGACCTGTATTATTGCTTCAGATTGCTTCTCATATTGCGCTGCTGCAAAAGTGATTGTTTTCGAGCAAACATTTACTCGAAAACGACCCCTTGTCCTCCAAAGAGTTCCTTTACAATCGAAGAGAATTTTGGTAGCAATGCTAGAACAATTTTGGTTTTACAGCTCGATATGAACTTTACTACTGGTCAAGCAAAAATCAACTTAGACAACATTTACGATAAAGTAAAATTGGATTAACTGGCAATGAACGTTGCCTTCGGTTACACTTGTATAGGTGAACGACCTACGTCGGAAAAGTTTAGTAACAAAACTGCTCACAAACTTACGCATCCATACTTTTTCTTAATATATCGGTGGCAATGTAAATTGTGACGCCTAAAGACTGAGCCAAGTTTCGCACCTTTTTTTTTTGTTTTTTTGGGGGGTGGGAAATCATCAAATAACCCCTCCCGCTCTTGGGTAGAGCGGAAGGGAGTAAAAACCACCCATGTTCCTTCTTAGCCCTCGTGTCGAGGCCACGGTATCTCTATCAAACAACCCGCAACCCAAGTTTCGCACCTTCACCTTCGAACAAACAACAGGACATAAAGGACAAAGACGGATTAAGTGACACATTGACAAATTTCCCAGAAATTTCAAGAATTAGAACTCCATTGATGGATGCGTTAAAGATAGAACTTTCCCGAAGAAAGTTTAGAGAAAACTGCGGTGTGGAGTAATTAATCATTTAGTAGTTTAAACCTGTCGAGCGTTCTAAAATCTTTTCGTCTATATCTTAAGATTCTTCTAAAGTTTGCTTAGAAAAGTTAGATGGGTACACTAATGAGTTTAACTTTGTAGACTATTTGGGTCATGGAGTTGGTCTAAAGTGGGATGAGGAAGAAAAAGTGTTTGTGGGGCTGTAGTAACAGCTAAATAGAGATATAATTTACATGTATGGAAAAATGAGAAAAATTAACACTTTGCATGACTTTACATTAAAAACGTACGTGAAAATTGCTCAACCAAAATTTAGGTGATGGTCGATCCTACGAGCAATTCCGTGGTTTTGCCTTTGTGCAACGGAGGGCGACGATAACCAGTGGCAGAACAGCTACCTACGTTGGATATACCTCTAGAACAGAAATGACATTCGACCAGATAAAATGTGATGGGTTAGTCATAAAAGTATTAGAATGACATAAGCTATCGAAAAGTTGTCAGTCCTGCTGAATATCAGTGTAGAAAGCGCTTTTAAAGCGATTTCCTGTGACCTAAGCCCTTTGTAATTAGCCATTAGAATTTGTTGAATGGGTGGTCATGAAAGAAAAGTTATTTTCTAGATAACTGTGTCCCATATACACCCGTGTATCTTGCAATTATCTCTTAAAGTACAGTAATAAAATTTACTGTAGCAATTAAAGCCGTCACAGCCTTCACAATCGTGTTACCCGTATCAAGTTTATGGCTCCACGTAAGCACCTGTCTTGAAAGTGGAAATAAACACGGAAAACAACTTTAAATTGCTTAACAGTAATTTGTTATAACACTTGGAAGTTTTAATGACAAGTAAATAATTAAATTTAATTTAAAGACAAGCTTTTCCCTGTGACTTGGCAGGTTAAAAATATATGAAGAACATCATATTTTATGTGCCTATAAAATCGGTTCATTAATGACGGAGATATGCGATAATAAACATACAAACAAAAAACATACAGACGAATTGAGAACCTCCTCCTTTTTGGAAGTCGGTTAAAAATTATCCTATGGACATCATAAGGATAAGAACAAGAAGTATCCTGTGATTTAATTTAGGTCATACACGTGTCTTATTAATAAAATCGTTCAGCTATCAAAGTTTGACATACAAACAAACTCTATCATTTATATTACTAGGTCAGCAGGATTGCTAAGGAGTCATCAGTCACCGTTTAAAGTAAGACGTGCCGGACATGGAAACTGCTCTAAACTGAGCTGTCTTAAATAGTTTTAAGTCACATCACGTTACACGTAACCTTATCTGTGTGCTGAACTCCTAGTACAAATGCATGTTGGATCTATGTTTTTCACAGCGTTAAAAAAAGTTTATAATATTGCCACAAATACCCATTCATTTGTCAAGTTAACTGTGATTTTTTTTTCTTGACAAAAACCTCCATCATTACTTTTACTTTTCTCAATATCGTGCTTCTCGCCAACTCACGAGGCGTTTTTCATTCATGTTTCCTTTAATCTCGATCATAAGTAAAACGTTTCGAAAAAGCTCGTATATAATCTTCACAATTCCTATACAAAACCCGTCAATGGCTATACAGTACGGGTAAAGGCCTGAAATATTTAGTAATCAATCAGCACCCATTGTAACGTGGCCAACAATACCAATTGTGTACGCAACCCGGCTTGAACACACAAGTAACCACAAACAACTAATAATCGTGAATAATGAAGGATTTTTGGATGGTTTCGATAACCTTACTTACTGGTTTCTGGAAACATATAATTTAAGCCCTTGTCCAATCATAAGTCAACGTTCACTCGACCGCAAATCAGTGGTATTACTTTAGTTTTGAGGTGGTCTAGCGTAACACGGAGCTTCGATAGAATAAGAGGCCAAGTTATCCTGGTTTTTTTTGAAATATTTTTTTTTTAATTTGTAAAGCCGACTGGTACACGGCCGTTGATATTGCTTAGAACAAGTTAAGTTTTGTTGAGCATCGTCTCTATTTCTCTACATACTCATGTCCAGGAATTTCTTTGTTTTGAAAGGTGGCAGAATAACACACTCACACCTTGAAAATCACGTTGGTCCTGCGTTTGGTCTCTTTACGGCCGTGTCGGATTGTCCTTACATAGGATAATGAGTGTAATTTAATGTATTCTGCATCGTGCACTAAGTTGGAACGACCAAAAATAAAGGTTATCGTGATACTTGGCGTTCAGAAATTTTGGCTTTCAGAAATCAGAGGCTAGTGACCTTAATTTGTTGTTTACTGAATGTCAAAGATTTGTTTTGGTTAATCAGAAAGGAACATTGTTTAGAAAGTCGGAAAGTGTAACAAGCGTGTGATGAATAATATTACTGAAGGATGAACTTTTATGTACGAAGCAGAGACGAAGGATTTTTGAGAAGCTTCGAGGGCTTTCTCTTTTCGTATTTTTTTTCTTTTGTACTGATTATAATTAATTTTAATAAGAATATACCACCCTAAATTTTTTTCTACAAAGTTGCTTTTTGTGCCTGTCTGTGTGACCGCGTTATTCTTCTAAGTTACGAAACGGATTTTGACGCGGTTCACTTTGCACACATAATATTATACGGTGATTACTTTAATAGTTCGATAATTGTTGGACGGATTGCGGGGTTTGGCAAACTGAAAGTGGCACGATGCCATCATCGGAATCTACGGAATAAAAAGTCCTTCACAGTTCCTATATTATGCCAATCCAGTTTATAAACTATCAGTGTGCCAAACTTCTCAATCTGTCCAACAGTTTTTGCGTGAATGATTGTCTTATTGTCGGCGCCACTCTATGCAGGGTGGTGCCGACAATACGACAATAAAAGAAACCACTGGTAGTTCTAGTTCATAGGAACATTTTTAAACTATCAAATAAATCCTAACACCGTCGTGGTGGCGACGATACGACAATAACCTACCTAAATGTCTTTACCAAATTCGTTTGATATATTTTATTTCCACACGTTAATCGGTGCAAATTATTCCTAAGGTTAGTAAACCAATATTTGTTTGTAAATTGTAATGTATTTCGTCTACAGTTTTATGCTACTTAGTTTTATAGATTTTTTTTATTTTGGTTTTAAGATGTATTTGATAGTTTATTAATGTTCCTATGAACTAGAACTACCAAAGGTTTCATTTATTGTCGTATTGTCGGCACCACCCTGTATAATAAATCACCATGTTTTGTAAAATCGTAAAAGTCTTGAAAAGAAAATGCAGTATTTTATTACGAAGTGAAGACCTTCCAGAAACGGGAACGTATGGGTTATCATTTTTGTTTATTCTTGTCATTTTCTTGATTAAAAATAATCTTATATCCTTGATGAAATTATTAACAGGTGTTAAGTATCTGCTGCGGCGACGCCCGAAATTATTCGTCTGATTAATTACTGTGTCATTGGATAAACTTAGTCCTGTCGGCCGTAAATTTATGGGTAATTTGAAAGGTAATTTAATTAGTAAGTTAAGAAGGTAGGGTCCAGGGTACTGAGTGAATGTTGCTGGTAAACAAAATTTCTTCGCACATTTTTTTTTTTTTTTAAACTAAGATATGGATTTTAGTGAGAGAATTATTTTTAAACGTCGGATGGCCTGCTTTAAGAAATGATATAGTAAGAAAGGAGGTGTCTCATGAGATGACGAGAAACAGAGAAGTATGGAAGAAGAAGACATGCTGCGCCGACCCCAAACGAATTGATCTAAGGGCAAAAGAATTATAATTATAATATTTAGAGTATTATTTTTCTCATTTTTTGTCAGAATACAGAGTGTAAACGGACTCTCCACGAAACTATCAGCCAAGCATTCTAAAGGGTGTAAAAGTACCCTTAACGCAAACGAAGGGCATTTGTTCTCCCCACCACTGCGATCATTTTTTTGTTCTAGACCATACCTGGGAACCTCCTAGTTACGGAGATATTGGGGGTCAAAGTTCCAAATTTTTCATAGCTGTTTTTGTAAATACTAGTATTTCAGGTTTTAACTTTACTTAAATTACCTCCATGACCCGTTTACTATTCAAAGCATCCACTAGCACAATGTTTTAAGAGTGCTACTTTGAGTTTTACCGTAAAATGTGATTTTTGACCCCAAAAAAAAAAGTCATTTCCCAGCAAAAAATTTTGCGTAGGGGTACTTGGTTTGATGTACAGAATGCTTGGTTTTCGGATGCGTGAAGGGTTAGTTTACACCCTGTATATATCAAACTAAGTTACTGCGCAAAAAATATTGGCAGGGAACGACTTTTGGGGTGAAAAATCACATTTTACGGTCGAAATCAATATAATGCATTCAAAACATTTACTATGTAGTTTCCTATTTCTGCAATACCTAGAACAATTTACCTAAACCGTAGTCATAGTCAAAAAAACTTCTCAAGTGTTACCAGAACAACACCGTAAGCAGAATCTTCAGGCATATTACTTTTATTGAGGTAATCAAAACTTTCTTCATCTCAATATTGCTATCAAAGCGGCTTAGGCTTTATCAAGAATATTGATAGATTTGTTCTAGTGGCTCGCGATAAATAAATAGTACTAGCTATGAACAAGACTCTCGTTTTTAGACGAAAGATCTATTTGCGACGGCTTTTTTTTTGGACGGTGGGTAATCATCAAATAACTCCTCCCGCTCTGGGCGGAGCGGTAGGGAGTGTCAGACTTCTACTGACTTAAAACTACCCATGTTCCTTCTTAGCCATTTGTGTCCGAGGCCATGAGCAACAAGGTGACTTCAAGTTATGATTTAGAGTAATTAGTATTATGTAGGTATATTTTAATTTGATTTTACTGGTTTGGAATGTAATTTTAAGATAATTTGATATTTAAATTCTATTAATTATATAGATTTTCTCTGTGTTCAAGTCAGAAACAAAAAAAGCTACAAAATCCTTGCTAGGTTTTATTATTACATGAAAGGAAATAAATCTTAGTGTTGTTAATAATTTTATTTATTTAAACTTCATGTACAAGAGTGGTACGTAGGCGGACTTAATGCCACAAGGTATTTACGTAGATCACAAAACAATAATTAAGGAGAATACCACATTAATCACACACATGTTTTAAGAATCTTTACCCCAAAGCAAAATCGTTAGTGTTTAGATTTCAGGTAACTGTGAAAGCAGTATAATTCATACATTACCATAATCAGTTGTATATATTGTGTTAGAGTCCCAATGGGCCTAACCTAAATCAGACTTCAAGCTTAAACGCTATCTGACTCAGGCCGTTCCCAAAGGTAAATAAGAGAGCTAAATATAATATTTGGCCTTTTTTTTTTGGTGGGTGGAAAATCATCTAATAACCCCTCCCGCTCTTGGGCAGAGCGAAAGGGAGTGTCAGACTTCTACTGACTAAAAACCACCCATGTTACTTCGTAGCCCTTTATGTCGAGGCCGCGGTATCTCTTGCGAACAACCCTCAGCCCCGACGGGTAAATATTTAGCCTCGGACAAAAAACCTACTTTTATTGCCGTTTTAATAACATGAACACTTTAGCTGAATAGCCGTTAGTGTGGCTATATGGCTAAAAGGCTATTTCGATCTACAGAAATCCGATAATTGCGCCCTAATCACACAGTGTGTGGGTGAGCAGCTGAATAATGAATGGAGTGTGGACAATGGTAGGAGGGAGTGTGAACAGAATAAATGGTGGACAAAATAATATATAGGAGGTATTGGGATGAAATATATTGCTAAGGAAATTCCGCATTGGTAAGGAATTTTATGGTAAATGGGATTCCAATTTTTGTTTAGGTGTTAAGAATCATCATGACTAATAATTAGATGGTCTGCTCCAGAGACGCTTGTTATGTTTTTTTTGTTCGTTGTACTTTTTTTTCTATTTTTCCCATAGATCTGATTTGGATATTGGTTTTGAAACGTAACTGGTGAAATATAGATGCACTGCAGCAGTCACACTTCTGCCTTTACTTTTAGACAGTAAAAGGAGATGATACGAGTAAGTTATGACCGTTTTTATTTTCAAAGTACTTTCTTCTAAACCCGCTTCCTAAACCCATCACTCATTTGACGGCCAGTTGAATTTCTGACTGACATCCAACTACCGTTTGCGTGAACAATCCACTTCTATCTCTTTCAGAATTCAAGGGAGTGAGGGAAACAAAAGACGCATTAAAGCGTAAATGTGAGTATAAATCTCAGCGCGGAGATACAAAACAGAAACATTTCTCTTACATTAAGAGTCGAATAAAGCGCTCTTATCGCCGAAGACGAGAAATACGCTGAGATAATGAAACCTATTCAAATAATTACGATGATATATACTTTGTTACCTAACTTATTGTAAGAGGATTTGGTTTTGTTAGAGGGTACTTAGTTAACGTTTTTAATTAGTCATTAATTGTGAAGGAAGGTATTTTGGTGTCGTCTGTTTGTAGACTTTAGTCTAGATCGACTTTGGCTTATGATGGTTTAGTTTAATGGTTGTTTTTTTTAAATTAGTAAAAATTATGTACACGAAACAAACCTATTAAGTATACATCACGCACACAAGCTATTGAGTTAACACTTTGCATGTGTGAAGTCATAGTTATGCCACACAAACGCTAAGTAAAGCGAGCGAGCTCGGTTTTTATTAGTGTGCGTGCGGCACATCTATAATACCATAAGTATACCAATATATAGTAATCATTCATTTGACAATGAATCAGATGTAATATTTCGCAAGTGTAACTATAGCAATCTTGGCACAATAGTTATCACCTATAGTTACCGAACGAGGAGGCGTAAGATCAAACCTCGGGTGCGGCTTTTCTTTTTCTTTTTGTGTTCATTATTTTTAACCGAATTCATGTTAAAACATTATTTAAAGTAGAATCTATAACGATTCAATCCTGTTCATGGATGAGTTATGAAGTTTGCAACGTTTGAGAACCACGGCACTCTCAGTCCATTTTATTTTGGCTGCTTATAAACTAACTACCGACAATTTGAAAATAATATTGTTTTCGAACACCTTCATTTATAAAAAATGAGCATTCTTAGTGGTCAATCTATGATTATTTGCATTACTTAGTCTATTGCTAGCACAGAATTACTCTAAATATATTCGTTTGTAATTTATTTCTGTGCATCCAAACATGCATCATTTAATAACATTAAAAAAGACAGAAATCGTTGTTTTGCATGAGCAAAACGTATCTATAAGTGATTGCAAGGCGCTTAATGATACCGGTAAGTAACAGATACTATACCTACTTCAACTTAACTAACTCATCTCACCTTTCTGTTTACCTAGGAATAAATAAAATTAACGTAACCTTAGTGCATTAACCATTGTTATAGTATTAGCCCATTTTTGTTTGCTAATGTTTACTTGAACTATATCTAAAAGTATTTTAACTTGTATTATATTATACGTATATGATTATTGAAGATAAATAATATTAATTTTGTTTATATATAAGTATGTATGTATCATACTCGTAGTTTATATATAGGTTTATATACTTACCTATATATAAACCAAATTAATATTATTTTATCATTTATTATATAGGTATGTAAATTAAGTGCATTAACCATTGTTATATTAGCCCATTTTTGTTTGCTCATGTTTATTTAAACCATATCTAAAAGTATTTTAACTTGTATAATACGTATATGATTATTGAAAATAAATAATATTAATTTGGTTTATATATAAGTATGTATGTATCATAGTTTATATATAGGTTTATATACTTACCTATACATAAACCAAATTAATATTATTTTATCATTTATTATATAGGTATACATTTAGGTATGTAAATTAAGTGCATTAACCATTGTTATAAGAGCCCCTTTTTTGTTTGCTAATATAAATATTTAAAAGTATTTTAGCTTGTATAAATGTATTTGTATATAATTATTGTAGGCATATAAATAATATTAATTAGGTATATATGAAAGCATAAATATAATTTTATATTTTTAAGCATAATGTATATATTATTATTTATTATGTAATAACTATTATGATAAGTATTTTAGCAGTAGTATGTATTTTAAATACTGTTTTGTTTTGTATTCACAGAGAAGAACCGTGCAGTTATGGGTCCGCCGATATGCAGATTCTGGAGAGGTGGAAAATCTTCGACGTGCTCCAAAACCAAAGCGAATACGTCAGCTCGACACCATGACACCGTGGCAAGGCACAGAGCTAATTAATTTTTGCCAACCCGCGTCACAGCTTTAGCACACGATGTGTGCTTGCAAACGGTGAGAAATCACCTGCGTTCTGCTGATTTACGCTGCAGCAAGCCAGCACGGAAGATATTACTGTCCACTGCGCATCGATAAAGCCGACTACAGTTCGCTAGGTCATATTTTAATTTTGATTGGAAGAACAACGTGGTGATTTTTAGCGACGAAAAAACATTTAAGTTGGATAAGGATGGGCGTAAAATATTATGGACAAAAGGTGGTGAAAGGTATAATGAATGTAACCTTCTGGCTTGTAGGACTAGTGGCATTGGCGTTGGATGCGGGTATTGGGGTTGGATGTCAAACGATTATGAACCTTATTGTTATATTCATAATGTTCATGTTTGTGTGAACAAATGTAAAACTTAGCAATATTTCTATTATTTGTTATACCTACATCTTGCTGTATTCCTCTGTCTTAAACAACAATTCGTATTATTAAAAGTCTGGTGAAGTGATGTTATTGTTATGCAGATAGAAGTTGCCATAATTTCTTACTATCTAACATGTTGATTCACTTCCCGTCTAATTTTATTTTCGATTCAATTTAGACACCACCAACCTACTTTAACAAATTATTTACGTCCATCCTTAA
Source organism: Diarsia brunnea (assembly GCA_949774965.1). Taxonomy (NCBI): domain Eukaryota; kingdom Metazoa; phylum Arthropoda; class Insecta; order Lepidoptera; family Noctuidae; genus Diarsia; species Diarsia brunnea. Next base: position 4,373,827 of record OX459016.1, on the reverse strand, counting down.
CCAACAAAAAAATTGTCTAACTAATGAATAAACATAAAACAAATGATTTTATTGTTTTATTTAATTACCTTTCTACTTTTAGCTTGAGTGACTTTATTGGAGACAAACAAAAAGTTTTTAAAAAACAAAAAGTAAAAAACAGAAATCTAAATTCCTCAGTGGGGATCGAACTCACGGGCATCAAGCGTGGATTAGCTAATATCGCACGCTTACACCACTCTGCCACGGATGGTTTGTCTAATGTGAATAAAATGTTGGTCATATTCCTTCACTGTGAACCAGTTTAATGAATGTTTACTCACACAATATGAATGGCAATTACCGATGTGTGCGTGATGTAAAGTCAGCCGCGGTAGGCCGGTTTTGAGTTATACGCACATAACGCACACTAATAAAAACAGAGCTCGCTCGTTTTACTTAGTGTGTGTGCCTATAACTATGACTTCACCCACACATACAAGATGTATACTTAATACGTTGGCCGACTGTACTAAGTAAGTTTAGTGAGAAAATTTTTGTCCTTAGAATAAAACCACAAAGTATTTTAGTCTTCATGAAACCTTGACCAAAGTTGATTTTTAATTACCGGTTTCTGAATTCAGTGATGTTTAGGACTTATCAAACTCTAATTTAGTTTTAAACTTCGAGTGCTACATTGAACAAATCACCTCAAACAGAATTTACCTAGTTTAACTAGTGCTCTATTAAAATACTCAAATCAGAAACTAGGTGTACGTCTTACAAGTAATCACCTCAAAGATAAACAGAAAATTAACTTTGGCGCCCAAGTTGTGACTCTGAGTCCCGCGCTGGGCGCCAATATTGTATCCAAACAATTTATTATATCGATCAAGATTAAATTATTGTGAAAATTTTACAATACAATACACAATTTGTAATGTGTTTGTTACGCCTTTAAAGGAAACGGATTTCGGTGACATTTCACTTACGGCTTAATTAATCATTACCTGGGTTAGTACAATTTTTTTTTATGCCGGTACGTCATTCTCATGGGATATTCTTTACGCAAGTCAAGCGACGGGTAAAAGCTTGTACACACTTAAGATAATAGACTTCTTTCCAAACTAGAATTGAAAAAATAAAACGTTGCGAAAAAGATTCAAACTTTTTCAGTTTCAAACGCCGCGGGAAAAATGTATTAGTACAGGACCTATCGCAGCGTAAAAACGCTTTTTTTAAATATTTTTACCTTCAAACGCTCAACAAAGTAAATGTTGTTAACATAAAGAAAGGGTGGAAGTCAAAAGTAAGTAAATTAAAGCCTCTCGAAAAAGAGTTACTTCGTTATTAATTTTAATTTGAAGTTTATGGCTATGAAATCAGCGATTTAACCTGACCGCTACATTAAAACAAACACCACAAATAGTTTAACTTAAGTAATCTACACCATACCATTAAATAGGTGTTAACTTTGTTAGTTTTGATGCAAGGGTTAATCTTTGTATCTCGAATGCGGTTGGTAAAAGCTTCTCAACCATGGTTTCATTGCTACAATTCGAGGCGGCAAACCACCTAGTAATAAACTTGTTTCGCGTTGGTAATCATCGCGCTTACGTGCCGCGTTTGCCGTTGTGGCGGTCAGCTGACTGTGAAACCATCCTTAAAACCCGGATACACCAAAGCGGAGACGAGCAGAGCGGAGAGGAGATGTGCCAAATGCGACCAATTATAGGAAGGGCGAAAGACCAGATGTTAATTTTAATTAATGTGTGTGCCGATTTCCGCACATCTCCTCTCGTCTCCGCTCCTCTGCGCTTTGGTGGATACCGGGCCTAAACGTTCTGTTAAAACACATTTTTAACAAACATTATGCTTAGGTATACGAGTATGTGTAAGGGCTTATGGTATCTGTCCAAAAGAAGGATTTACGCCTACCAGCGCCCCTTGGTTGTATTTTGCCTTTATATTTCTTTTGTTTTAAGTTATGCCATGCTCGCTCTTATTTAGGAGGATTTTTATATGAGAACACTTGTGCGAGATTTCAAAAGGATATTTCATGAAAGAACACAATATTTAAGCTGGGTTTTGTGTAAGTTATAACACCCTGAACCGTTGATAAACCTGTTTATTTACAGGTTCGTGAAACTAATCTTAACAAGAGTTTGGTTTTCCATTCTTAAATCCATTTTTGTCTTTTTTTGTAGAGATTGTCCGTTGGTACAATCGCAAAACATAATTGCCTCTTACTATCAATTTTCAAACTTTAGAGTGTATTTAAGCTATCAAATCATACACTATACTTGACCAATTTATTGATACTAATTGCGAAAGATAGACAGATTCTCTGGCCCTTATTTGTGACAAAGCGTCCTTTTCGTCTTAAAACTTTTATGCATTTAGTTAAATACGACCTTTTTTCTTCAAAATAATACTCTTATGGACCTCGCCTACTGCCTTTGTTGCCGCGACACTATCAAACTCATCCTTTCTTCGTTACTTTTCCACAAACTTCATAATGCCTTTTTAATTGAGTCCACATTGTTAAAAATGTTGGCGTCACTTTACTTTCATCTCCCTTTTGAAGAAATGTGAAAAATGAGAAATTTAATGCTCTTCTATACTGGAGACTTCCTTTGAGATAAATACGGAGCTTCTTACTGACTAATGAACAAGCATTATTTTCAACTTTCTTGGTAATCTTGTTCAGCAGCTTATTAACTAAATTCGAAATATTTAGACCATACGTTCGCGTTGTTTTGGTAAAGTATCATCACAATCATTCCCAAATAACAACGGTTTAAGAAATTTTATTTCGCTTAAAAAGAATACAATTATTCACTTCTATGGGGAAAAACATAATAATTTTGATACAATTATAAATAAGCGACGGTTTATAATAAATTGTATCTAAATGATTAAATCAGCCACGGCATCTGGATTTGTGTCGGTCGATGGCAGTAATCTCGCCCCCTATTACATAGGAATAAACCATAACTGGCCAAATGTGAGTCTACTGTGAGATACCCCTCTGCCTAAATCTTCGGGAATTACATTTGAGAGAGAGATCATTGACCCCTCCAATGAAAAACATAACAGAAACAACAAAACACCATCAAAGCAGCTGTTCTATGCCCGGGCAAGTTGGACGCGTCATCCAGAAAGATTAATAACGTTACAAGTGGAGGGCTAATACCCTGTCACTATTTGCTTAGCGAGACATCCATTATGTCCACTGGGCACCTATTCAATGAGCGAGCCGGTATACTTAAGATGTCTTCCTTTATCAATTGATGAAGTGGGCATGTTCTTTTGCACGGTGAGCAATATTTTTGAGAAATGAAGAAAAAAGCTAGCAGTTTATGATTATTTCGTTAACTTAACACAAAAATCTATTTCACTATTTTATGTTTGCTGCTTGTGTTTTGCTATTATTTCTTAAAGCTCTTTAATCCATTTAAATATTATTTTGTATTATGCTGACATCAGTACAATCACAGAGATCGAGAAAAAGGTTCCATCGTAGTACAGTCTATACTAGTACGGCGATCAGAGTCAATCAGTTCTGTGCTAAAATATAACCATAATACATAAGAAACAAAAAGTTTTTTTCTTTTTTAAATAATAAATGCCAATGTCTGTCTGTTACTTACCTATCTATTGGCATAACGGTTAGATCATGACATGGGTTAGGACAGGATGCCTTTTCCTTCCTTTAGTTAGTTCCCATGGGATTATTTCCGACCTTCACGCGGAGAGGCCGCAGGCAAAACCTTGTCATGTACAGCCTTGTTATGCCAATATAATAATGACTAAAAAAGAAAAATGTTACTTCGATCTCCAAAATTGTCCTGAATGAGAGTCGTGTTCCAAGAAATAATTAAACCAATCTTCAAATTGATTTCTTGCTAAAAATCAATTCCGAGGGGCATAAACAATTTGTGTCACTTACAAGATTTTTAATAACGTACCAGAACTCGGCAAAGGAACTTCGTTGTTATGCCAATGGTTTTACTAAAAGTCTCTGCGCTGAATTCTGTGGGTGAACCAATTTTGTAAATTAATTAATAATTAAGTTTTACTTGTGATATTTCCTTTTATCATACAATAATTTGAATATTTGCAGATGTTTTGATGATACAGTGAGTAAGGTTCTTTAGTTTTATTAAGCTGTTAAGATTAATTTAATTTCTGTTACATAAACCGTTTCTTAAAATGAATATATTAGGAATGTTAGCCATTTTATACAGTGTAAAGTGCGGAATCTAAAGTCTGTATTTATTTAAACAGAGAGATAAATACTGACTAAGAAGCGGTAGAATATTTTCTGGAAATAATATTCTTTTAAATAAAATTAAATCTTTATTTCTAGTCAAGACTTGGCCAACTAATGGAGAATGTACTGAGTAAAGGTGGTTTACTTCAACGAATTTATGTTAGCTGCATAGTTTGCCATCATTGGAAATAAACACACGAATTTCACGATCACAAGAATGAACCCTTTTTTATTCGCTTGTAATTCAGCAAATACACAAACATTTTTACCATTTTTACGCCTTCGAAGCTCAGACCTTTACTAGACCCAACGTTCCCTAAAACCTTTTTACTTATGAGACAAGCCCTGTCACAAATTAGAACATTCTCATGTTCCTGGCGTCCTAGTAGGTACCTACATAATATAATATGTGTATGTGTGTACTTACATTCATTTCTAAAGCCTACACGTCCGTACCTCTGGTAACCTACATGTAGTCCCAAAGTGTTACAACCATCAGTACCATGCTACCTCATATTAAAGTACCAGGTAAAGTGGTGGTCATACCGAAAGAAGACCGAGTAAGGTCTGAAACAACTCGACGCACGGCGCGTTCGTGTTCCACGCGCGCCTCAAAGAGATGTCAGCAACATGGAAGGGGCCCGCAAGGGCCGACACCCGTCGGGGCTGCGGGTGTTCGCAAGATATACCGCGGCCTCGACATGAAGGGCTAAGAAGGAACATGGGTGGTTTTTAGTCAGTAGAAGTCTGTCACTCCCTTTCGCTCTGCCCAAGAGCGGGAGGGGTCATTTGATGATTTTCCACCCACCATAAAAAAAAAGGTCTGAAACAACTCAGTTAAATAATTTTACGACATGTACTGTCTGATCGCTATTAATTATGCAACGAGCTTTGTACAACTTTTCAGTCTTTTTAAAAGTCACATATAAATAAACCTATCAAATAAATAAAGTGAATTATTTTTCTAAGTACTGTAATTTTAGATTCGTGTCTTTACAAGACAGCCTCAAAAGAGAAAACCATCACCAACAGCTTACACTATTATAAGAAAAACTTCTTGAAATTTTTTACCTTAAAATAAAACAAAAACATCCGTTTAAAATACTGTGAAATGACCTAAACTCCACGCTATTAGAATTAAAATATACCTAACAAAAAAAAATGTTCCCGCTTACAGTATGACCCGATCCCAACGAACTCCCTTGTAACATCAGCAATATTTGGTAGCAGCTATAAATTATGACACGGGCACCCATTCCTTCATACTTACGACGGATAAAAGTAACATTTGTACTAGTGTGTTACGAGGAAACTTTATTTATTAGGATATTTATTAATGGAGAAAAAAAGGAGAAAAGGAAGCCGAAATTTACTTCGATGCATAATTCGAAGTTACCTTTAGAGAGATTTTATTAAGCTGCTAAATAAATGCATCAAAGTTGTACGAGTAATGGATGATCGTTACCTATTGATAAAAGTTATATGCGACTTTAAAGTTATAAGGAGAAGTTTTACAGTCGCTAACTCCTTTCAAATATAAGTAAAGATAAGTCTCATTTGTAGTCAAATCTTCAAATTAGAGTCGTACCATACCAAAACATCACGCCTGTAATCCCTGAAGGGTTAGGCAGAGGTGTATATAATAGTAGGTACACCCACATTTCGCTAGTTACATGTAATACGGGGCGAGTTCATTGCCACTAACCGGGCACAAATCCATGACTGCTACTGAGAAATTCCTGATGGAAAATTCAAATAACACTGCCACGGGAATCGACCTTAGGAGCTCAAGCTCAGCAGTTGCGCTTGCGACCACAAAACCAACGAGGCAGTCTGTACCGAGAGAGAGAAAATATAAATAAACTAGCTGATGCACGCGGCTTCGTCCGCGTGTATGTTGGTTATCGCGACCAAAAGTAATCTTTTCATCCCCCCCTATCAACCCCTTATAAACCTTTTTTCGCATTAAAAGTAGCCTATATCCTTTCTCAGGCTCTTCTATATCTTCTCTCGCAACTTCAATTAAATCGGTTTAGTAGTTTTGGCGTGAAAGCGTGACAGACAGACAGAGTTACTGTCGCATTTATAATATCACTATCATAATCACTTCACTTCACTACGTAGTATGAAACAAAGTCGCTGTCACTGTCTGTCCGTCCCTATGTATGCTTAAATCTTTAAAACTACGCAACGGATTTGGAAGCAGTTTTTTTTTAATAGATAGAGTGACTCAAGAGGAAGGTTTTAGTATATAATTTGACCGACATCCACGCGGGTGAAGCCGCGGGCATCAGCTAGTTAATAATAAAGTAAGGATATCTTCGAGAACAACCCAATCGTGAAACGAAACATCCCTTAGCAACGCCTTCTAATTAATCTTATGATTTGTTTTTCCTTGTAATAATTCATTTTCATCCGTAACTTCGTATTGGCAGTAACTTTCGTGTTTATGGGGCAATATTTACTTTAGATATTGCGATGGTATTTATTGCCGAGTTTTTTGTTGTAAATGGGGCAAGTTGTATGTGGGTGGTTCAATTGACTGAAAGAATATGTCATGAAGTGGAAGTTGGAGTTGTTAGTACTTTTTTGATATTTCTTTTTATCAGATACATGAAAATGAAAAACTTTTTTGCAAAAACTAAAACCGACTTCAAAAACACAAAAAAGTGAAAAATAACTTTAGCTTCTGAAGTCGGTGACTTTTGTTTGTTTTATATTCAGTTTTTTTGTCACCGACTTCAGAAGCTAAAGTTATTTTTCACTTTTTTGTGTTTTTGAAGTCGGTTTTATTTTTTGCAAAAAAGTTTTTTTATTTTTCCATTTTTAGTTGTAATATCCTTTACAAATATTTGATATTCATTAATTTTACGTTGTTAACAATACATGTCACTTTAATAGGCTTATCCCCAATAAATGGAACATTACATAATATCTTACTGTCCAAATCTGGGTGTACACATCTGCGTACCCCCTCAGATCATACAGGCGTGATGTTACGTCATGATGTTGTATAAACAATAAACATCCAAGCGATTGCAGCAATCACGACAGATTTGCCGTCTATTTTTGAAGAGTTCTATTGTATATCTCCGAAGATCAGGATCAGATCTTCACCAAATTTAAATGGGACCACCTCAATAGTATACTCTTTCAAATAAAAAAAAAATTTTGAGAATCGGTTCACAAATGGAGGAGAAATCAGGTAACATACATAAAAAAAAAAAAAAAAAATACATACACACGAACATAGAACCTCCTCCTTTTTTGAAGTCGGTTAAAAATACCGAGTCTTGATATTTTTAACCGACTTCCCAAAAAGGAGGAGGTTCTCCGGTATGTTTTTGTTTATTAACCTTGGATGTCCCATTACTGGGCAAAGGCCTACACGATGCCCATCCAGGTACGCTACTTCGAACTAATCTTCGTGATAGTCAGTAACATAAACAATTAAAAATAATCTATTCAACACTTACCTAGAAAAGTTTTAAACAAGGCAATAACAGATCAGTTACAACCAGTTTTCTGCGTAACGAGCTCAAAAATAGCAATAAGAATAAAAACAGAAGTAAAATAAAATCCCGCTTTTCAACTTTTAATTAAAGAGATCCTGTCGAATACTTTAATAAAACGAGAAAAAGTCCTCAATGTTTGATTGATGTACGGAACACGGGATCGGGAGAATGACGCAAAATATAAAAAATGAGCCCACTTTAGCAATCTTGTAAGGGATACATACGAGTATTTTTTTTGTTTAAAAAAAACGTTACCCCACACTAGGAATTTCTCCTGTATCGTGGGTGCGTTTACAAACATTTAAACTCACATACACAGAACACCCAGACCCGAAACAACTATCTGTAGGCCATACAAATATTTGTTTCGTGCGGGGATCGAACCCGCGACACGCAGCGCAGCAGTCCAATCGCTCAGCCACTGCGCCAACCATGACGTCATTCAGTATTGATTTAATAATTCTGAACGTGTTACTAATTTTATCGGATCTTATCATCAAAATTGAACGCGATTATCATATAGTCTGGAGTTCAGTTTCAATATCCCATAGCAAATTATGACATGACAACTGTTAATCGTTATTTAGATGTGTTGTTCTCGTATTTATGGCTGTTATAATGTACATAACTATAAATTTGGAAGCCGACCCCAATACGTTGGAGAGAAAGGCTTGGCAGATGATGACGAGCCGGTAAAATATTGTTACGACTTTGGTTATTCTTGAGCCTTGAACAAAATTCTTACACGTGTAGAAATAAACAGTGAACTACGTTCGTATTTTTAGCTAAGAAGCCCTCTCAGCCTTCCTCAGTCTGTTGTTACTAAGAGGCTAAATGGCATTACGACTGGCCCGTTTGTCGGTTGGTTCTTGCTATTCACAAGTTTTTAGTAAAGGATCGGTCAATCCAATATATTTGTGTATTAATGATGGTCCAGACAAGACTCTAGTGGCTGTAGACACTAGAGGTTTGACAGATTGTTCACCATATTATTTTTGATTCATTTATATAAATCTTAAAAAAATAATGTAATTTTGTGTTGTTTTGATTGTGATTTTATTATGGTTTTATTCTATGGATTTATGGATCTGAAATAAACGTTTAATAAGAATAATTAGTGACAATCAGGTTTCCGAGCCCGGGTCCACAATTTATCCGTAGAAATGTCTCAAAGGAAAACATTTCTTCTCAAAAACAAACCCATATTTATTTTCTCCCGAATATAAAATAAAATGTCGGTGATGAAGACCATGAAACTCCAAGAAAAAGAGGCCACAAGGAAGCAACAACATTGTTCAAGGGGTGAATATCGTGTTTCTTTTTGCACATCACAAAGTGACACCGATCAGAGGTTATATAATATAAAAGCAAGCATTGACTTGGCTGGGTTCTTCCGCGCATTAAGCAATCGATACTAGTTTCCGCATCATAGATTCTAGAGATACGTTGTTTATGAAAACGGTAAGTTGTTAACTTATAGACAAGGCTCTTTATTATCTGACTCATCATTTTATTCCCATAGCTTGATAAACAGAGTAATGACCTCGAATAAATCTACCACTGCGAATGAGCAACTAGAATAGATTTAATTTGCTTTCAAGATTAGGGGAAGTGTCTTTTAATGGCTTAATTGAAATACATTGGTTTCGTATCAACCGCAGTATTTATTTATAAACAAAATATAATCACCTACTAAGATCCGAGAAAGTGAAGTTTAGTTCATGTATGTAAGCATGCAAAATATAAATACTTTGCGATAAATAGTGAGTGAAGCCCGCAAGGGAAACCTTCGGATCTTTTCTTATTCAAAACCAATTGTATTTATGATATATTAGCATTTTATCCCGGTAGATTTTCAAGTAATAAACTAAAAAGTACACCTACATAAAAAAGTATAAAGTTAAGAAAATAAACTAATAATGGCACTTCAAAGTTATGAAAGTGGATACCACTTTCAAGCCAACTAAAATATTGACACAAGGTGGCACAAGAGAAGTGGTAAAGTGAGAGGTCTAGAAATAAAAATAGATACAATTTTATTCCATACAGACGACGGTATCAGGGCACGTTGGCTCAATACATCGGGCTTCCAGTATTCGCTACTATGATTGGCACTTTAGTATTGTTGTCCAAGTCGAGGGTCCTATTCATGGCAGGTTTAGCTATTTAATGAGGTGCGTGAAGAGGGCAAAAAACGGATTGTATCGTCGGATGTAGGAGAACGTGGACAAGGCAAAAGGAGTATGTAAGGATTATAGTGGGTGGCGTTTTGTGATTTCTGCGAGGGGTACTGTAGGCAAATATCTCTCATGGAAAAAAATACAAAAATGTATTTACTGTTAGAAACTCTGAATGTTCTCATTACATGTTTTTCAAGATAACTATTGTTTCTTTTTCTAAACAAGATTATTCTTAGCTGCCATTAAAACAATAGACTGTTTTTTGCTTTCATAACATCAAACAAATTATAACACACGAAACACAGAACTTTCCATAAATTCCTCATACACGAAAGTGTGAAACTTTTCCACACTGACTGACTACAAAATGTTTGAATACGTCTTTTAAAATGTTTTTATAAAGTCGTCTACAATGATTCACCTACAATAGTACCACAGAATATAAACATTCAGAAGACAAAGGATATAGCGAAATTGTTTTTAACACAATGTTTGTTATATGTTCGTGTGTTTACCCGTCTCAATTTATTACTTTTGCTGTATATGGGTATTTTGCCTAAAACAGTTAAATATTTTTAAGTACTCCATCGGTTTGCACCCTAAAACGTTCCTAGATACCGCGGGCTCGGCGCAAGGGATAGGAAGGAATATGGGTGGTTTTTAGTCAGTAGAAGTCTGACACTCCCTTTCGCTCTGCCCAGAGCGGGAGGGGTTACTTGATGATTTCCCACGCCGCAAAAAAAAAAGGGTTTCGTACCATTGTTGTAGATATTGAGCGATTTTCCATGTTATATCAGCACCATAGACTTCTTATAAGTTTTCCTGTCATTTATAAGTGTTGAACTAATTTATGTATTTTTTTCTAAATTTTAGGCTCAGCAATTTCGGTGATATAGGGGGGGGGGGGGGATGGTCGGACATACAGACACAAGAGTGATACGTAACCCTTTTAGTTCCGTTTTTTCCTTTTGAGGTACGGAACCCTAAAAAGAAGTAATAATACGACCAAATAGGCAAAAAAGCACCCTACGCCCATTAATATCTTTTATAAATATTACGTTACAATATTCACGTGCGAACCACGTGTTTGAGCTGTGAGCGACGACTCGACTAGTGACCTAATCCAATACCAGGTCACGAGTCTTATTACCTAGATAATAGTATTACTAATGGAAAAGAAAAATAAACTCTGTTTGCGTGTAATGAATACAATAAGACATTGCTTGTAATTGGGATTAAAGGAGACACAGATTCTGACCATTTTCTGTGTATTCATACCAGAACCAGACTATCTGATCTACTGATTTTTTTTCTTTAAGTTCGTAAAAAGGTTGTCTACAAGATATGACAATCAGCGTCCTTACTGCCCTTTATTTGGCAAACAGAACTGCAAAAAACCAGCAAAATAATACTGCATAGAATAAGTTTTAAGTTTAAGTTTCAAGTTTGCTTTAAAATATTGCCATGAGCCTGCTTAAGTTGATCTAAATAAAGACAATTATTATTATTTAAAACATTTTATAAAATTTTGTTATTTTTGTTGAAGACATAACTTTAGACGGATAATTTCGCCTTCGGTTCACTCGTGACATAACTTGCGAAGAAAAACAACTCCTCCATGACATAAACAAAACTTTGCGTTGTATCAGTAAAATAATGTTGTTTTACAAAAAAATATTCCTGCTAACGTCTTGTTTTTGATGCAAACTTTATGCTTGTCTAACAAATTAAAGAAATAGCTAAAGATGTTTCGGCGGTTCATAATTTTAATATATTATTAGAAATTTGTATTTTTTTGGTACCTGCATTATGTAATTTATAACATAACATCACGCCTGTAATCCCCGAAGGGTTAGACAGAGGTGTACCTAAAAATACACCCACATTTCAAGTTATGTTTAAGTCCCATGTAATAGGGTCCGAGCCTATTGCCATCAACCGGGGACAAATCCAGACTCCGTTGCTGTTACTGATAAATTCCTGATGGAAAAAGCCAATAACACTTTGCCCGACCCGGGAATCGAACCCAGGACCTCATGCTCAGCAGTCGCGGTTGCGACCACTAGACCAACGAGGCAGTCATAATATGTAATTTATATAAGTTATTATTATTGAGAATATTTGTTTAGGCGGTTTTCTTTGCAAACATTGGAATGTTTTCTTTCAAAGCCCGAACAAATACAAAGTAAACAGACAAGACATGAATATGATATCAGTAGAAATGTGATAAAAATAAGTAAAAGCAAATGAATACCGTCCGAATTGTATTAATAACGTCAAAGTCACGGGAGACAACTAGATGAGGCATCCTGACCTATGGCTATGAGGAAGCCTGTGCCTTATATTAAACAACAAGTCATAAAAATGTTTGAATTAGAATCGCAATCTCAATTTTATGTGGAGTTAAAAAAAAAACATAACGGTAACTAAAAATCCAGGAAGTCAATATACTTATTCTTTAATTGTGATTTTTTCCAGATTTTTCTTGCAGCATTTCTCTTCACATCCCTAAATATGACCTCACCACATACACACATAAAAGCCAGCGCTCAATCAACATGGCTTCCCGACGCCGTCACCACAACAACCACTCGCTGTAAACGCGTCGCTGACAATGCGGTAATGCTCTACGTCACTCATTTTAGCTTGTGCGATTGCTATCCAGCACGTATGGCAGTGCCAATTTATTAGTCAGATAATAACGGACGTTCGTATCAATATTCAGGTTAAGCCGCGCTTGCCTAGATTGGTCTGTGGATGGGTGACCAACTAATACATACCGAGTTTCCTAAGCGGCTCGAATGTCTGACAACGAGTATACCAAGGTTTAAAGGGTCCGCCCGCCCGCCGCTCGGCACAAGGGCTAAGAAGTACTGCGGGTTATTCGCAAGAGATACCGCGGCCTCGACATAAAGAACTAAGAAGGAACATGGGTGGTTTTTAGTCAGTAGAAGTCTGACACTCCCTTTCGCTCTGCCAAAGAGCGGGAGGGGTTGTTTGATGATATCCCACTCCCAAAAAAAAAAGGCTAAGAAGGAACATGGGTGGTTTTTAGTCAGTAGAAGTCTGACACTCCCTACCGCTCTGCCCAGAGCGGGATGAGTAATTTGATGATTTTCCAAACCCAAAAAAAGGGGTATCATATTACCCAGAATTAACAGTATTGTGGAGGTCAGATAGGCAGTCGTTCCATGTAAAATACTGGTATTCAACTGCATCCGGACTGGAAGCCGACCCCAATATAATTGGGAGTAGGCATATAGGGCGAGTGCCCTAAAGAGAAGCCAAAAGTATTGTAAAGCAAAACGCGTCGAGTCCCCAATATCCTTTTCACCGCTATGATGCCCATGATATAGGACATCATTCTGATAACGACCATCCCATCAGCAAAAAGGTCTCTTCGTCTCAAACAGAATTCTAAAAGGTCCTAACTCACACACAAAGCAGGCTGTGTTACATCATTTTAAATCTCAGACTTTTTCAATCCTGTAATATTGAAAATGATCTCGAAGCGAGGGTATGTTATTTATCGCAACCATATTGTATTGGACGGGTTACCGAGACTTCTGAAGTTTGCTCTTTTTTCATATAGTATCAATCATTTGGTCTTACATAAGATTGGTGGGAGTTTTATTAACTTCTGCCACTGTCGTGTGGTAGGAAAAATATTTACAGGATGTTATGTGTCACAATCGGAATCACTCTCTGCTGGGTTATGCTAATGTCGTTCAATATGTCTAGTAGGAACGCATGACGACCAATTAACCCATGCAAAGTCAGTTTAGGCAGATCTCTCATTGTACAGCAAATCTATGCAAAGCGAGGCCATGTTATATTGGAAATATATAGCTTGATTTGTAGCTTGACTAGTCATACTAAAATCAACCTAATTTATTAGTTTACGTTAACAAGCAACGTAGAATCAAGAATTTGAATATACTTTCCCGGACAGTATAATTTTTCATACACAACTAAGTATACATTAGGTTCATATTTCATCACAGAAGTTATGCGATGAAGTAGTCAAGCAAATCTAGTTCCTATTTATGAAAATAATTCACCAACTTCTTTGCTTTTATCCCAATTAATTTGGAGTCGACGCAGCATGTCTTCTTTTTCCATACTTGTCTATTATTCCTCATCTGATCAGACACATAAATATTAACCGTCTAAATTCAAGATACAGATTCTAATGTTCTGTTCAATGCCGCGCAATCCCCTTTAATTCGATTGCCTTGGGGACGACTTCTCAACCATGAGATCTGTGTCTTGTTACCACTAACTACGTATGAATTTACGTTGGCTATAGAGGAATGTTCTGCCTTACCTTCCCCAGTATGAGCTGGCTTTAAGATGGAGACTGAGCTATCGAAAGTATAAAGTATACCTACGAATATGCACCTTTTATTTTTTGGCGGGTAGAAAATCATCAAACAACCCCTCCCGCTCTTGGGCAGAGCGAAAGGGAGTGTCAGACTTCTACTGACTAAAAACCACCCATGTTCCTATGTTCCTTCTTAGCCCTTCATGTCGAGGCCGCGGTATCTCTTGCGAACAACCCGCAGCCCACGAATATGTACCTCTGAAATTAATCGAGCAGTATCTAAGATTAATGTTAGCTTGCACTAATCCAAGACTTCACGTAAATTGACACTTAAAAGTTGTGTACTTTCTAATTGCTGTGTGATGCACTAACTTTGAAAACAGCTTATTTCGTGCATTTGAAGTTGATAGTTGCAGTCTTGTCTTATAAAGTAAGGTTTTAACCTGTAACGCCTGTCAAAAATCAAAAACGACAGATAAAACCAACGACTTAACGTGCTTTTTGAAGAATAGAGGAAATCCGGTTTGTAATGGACATTCACCCATCCACAGACAAACCTAGGCAAGCGTGGTTTTACCTGGAGATTGATCCGTGGGGCTGTTATTATTTAGCGACGAGCTCCTTCCCTTCCCCACAACAATAATCTACAAATTAATAAATATAAATGGAACCACCACTGGAGAATATAGGCCGCTTTGATAATCTCATGGCGAATGAGATATCAAAGCGGCCTATATATTCTCCAGTCACATTGACCGAACCGTTTGTCCGTGAGGGCCGCATCATAATCAATACGAAGGATAGTCCAAGCTATATTTATAAGGCACACTTCCATTCTTGCGACATTATTGAAAGTCTAGAGGTGTTTTGCATTGATTTTGCTAATAAATAACAGGTCATGGTTAACCACTTTCTGATGTTTCAATATGAAAGTGAAGTGTATTTGTATACTGAATTCAAATGAAGCTAAATGCAAGCTTATCACTACATCACTATCTCTATCACTACATAGTATAAAACAAAGACCCCCACCGCGTCTGTCTGTCCGTCTGTTCGCGATAAACTCAAAAACTAATGCACCGATTTTCATGCTGTTTTCACCAATAAATAAAGTGATCTTCGAGGAAGGTTTTAGTATATAATTTAACGCATCAGGTAAGCATAATATTAAATAATATAGTATCACGTCTGTTGATCACAAACGGTTAGGCAGAGACCTACCTACCTATACGTAACCCACATATCGCCAAGTATCATTTTTGAGCTAGTCTCATCATGGAAACACATCCAGTAGGCTGCTACTGAGCAATTCCTGGCTTAAAAACGCAATAATACTTTCCTTGACACGATAGTAATTTAATTGTTAGTTTTCTATTCTTTATATTAAAAACTAGCTGATACCCGCAGCTTCGCCCGTGTGGATGTACAATTGTACAACCTTCCTCGAGTACCATTATATCCATTGGTGAAAACAGCATGAAAATCGGTGCAAAAGTTTTTGAGTTTATCACGATCAGACAGACAGACAGACGCGGCGGATGACTTTGTTTTATAATATGTAGTGATAGTGGCAGTGTGAACGAGCTCGTGGCTTAATAAGAACTGCCACTCGGGTCGATCTTTAGGTAAAGCTGTGCTTGCCTAGGTCGGTCTGTGAATGGGTGACCGCCCGACATTCCGAGTTTCCTCCGTGCCTCGGAAAGCACGTTAAGCTGTTAGTCCCGGCTGCTATATACAGATCTTTGGCAGTCGTTACAGGTAGTCAGTGACCTGAAATTCTGACATCCAGTCTTATCTTATCATCCAGTCTTGCCTAGTATTAACTGGGTTGTGGAGGTAAGATAGGCAGTCGCTCCATGTAAAATACTGGTATTCAGCTGCATCCGGTTAGACTGGAAGCCGACCCCAACATAGTTGGGAAAAGGCTAGGCAGATGATGATGAGTGATAGTGATAAATCCTTCTCTTCTGCATGGCAGTAGAGTGTGACCGTCGGACTATCAAGTCATAGATCTCGACTTAAAACCCAAGACAGCCACCTCTGATTTTTCGGATTCATTGTATAATTGTCACTTGCTTCGGCGAAGAAAAACATCATGAGAAAACCAGTATTTTTTTTTTAAATTGGGACAAGTCCGCCACACTATTCACAAACCACTGTAACTCCTGTAAGCCAGAATCAACAGTGGCGACCACCAGAAAAGCCCGACGAAGTCCCAGAGAAACGATTTAACTGTCTT
The DNA here is from genome assembly GCA_949774965.1 of Diarsia brunnea. Lineage (NCBI taxonomy): Eukaryota > Metazoa > Arthropoda > Insecta > Lepidoptera > Noctuidae > Diarsia > Diarsia brunnea. Next base: position 4,357,335 of record OX459016.1, on the reverse strand, counting down.
GGATCCTGCAACGAAATTAATCAGAAAAGAATAGCGGAGGAGTAGGAATAACATAATTTCCACTTCCCTCCATATCAGCAGGAGACAGAATAGAACAAGGCCAATAGGCACACAGGGACGTATACAACTGGGATAAGGCCAGTTGCCTAGCACCACGGATATTATTGTCATTAATATTACTGGGTCCTAAGTTGTGAGCTGTTATATTTGATTCCAATAATAGGTATGACAGAAATGTGAAAACCAGTATGCTTGAGAGATATTTCTTGACGGCATGTTGTCCAAGTCAGAGACCCATACGCGGCATAAAAACTCTGATACTAAGCTAGGCACTAACCACACGATTTAGAAGAAGAAGCATGGCTATGAGCCTCACAGCCTGCAAATACGCGGCGATTTCAACAGAAAATCAACATAATACAATAGTACCTAAGACTTACATTTGTACAAGTATGTGTACGAATGTAATGTGTTGTACGCGTAAGGCGGACTGGACTAATCTAATTATACACTTCTTAAGGTTTCAAGAAAATGTTGATCATTCAACACGTATTTAGGTATGTTTTATTCACACCTTTTACTGTTAGTTTTAGCCTGCATCATGCCGCGTCATCTGGGGGTCGAAGTATTATAGATAACACAACATCACGCCTGTAATTCCCGAAGGAATAGGCAAAGGTGTACCTATTAGTACACCCACATTTCGCTGGTTATATTTCAATCCCATGTAATGGCGGGGTCTTCCTGATTACCGGAAATTCAAAATCTGTCTGACCGTTCAGCAGGGCTATTGCGTATCTTTTTATATGTCAGTGGCTATCATAGTGTCCATCGATTAAATGTCAAATGGTTCCATTGCCTTCAACTGGGCACAAATAGAAACTCAGTGGCTGCTACTGAGAAATTTCTGATGAAAAAACCCAATAACACACTGCTCGACCTTGGAATTCAACCCAGAACCTCATGATCAGTAATCGCACTTGCGATTTAACTGCGCTTGCCACTAGAACAATGAGGCAGTGATTGTTTTCATTCCGACGTATTACAGGTATAAAAAGAGAAAAATATTTTTAAATTGAGATGTGTTCTTTATTGACTTCTCAACCCTCAAATCACTACATATTATAAAACAAAGTAATCTGCCGCCTCTGTCTGTCTGTTCGCGATAAACTCAAAAACTACTGAATCGATTTTCATGCTGATTTTCACCAATGGGTAGAATGTTTCTCGGTTTTTGTATATAATTTGATGCGGGTGAAGCTGCGGGCCTCAGCTAGTGGTTAATAAAAATATAAAGAAACGGGCAGATCGCTTTATAATGAAGTTAAAGGCCTACCGTGTGCCTGACTAGAAGAGGTATTCACACCTGCCAGCCAGAATGTCTACCATGAACTCTCGTAACACTTCTTCTGCACTGCCGGCATTGCGCTAAATCTCAGACAACATCCCACCGCTAGAAGGTTGTTGGACATCATCAAATGACTCCTGTCGCTCTGGGCGGAGCGGAGACGTAGGGAGTGTCAGACTTCTACTGACTAAAAACCACCCATGTTCCTTCTTAGCCCTTCGTGTCCGAGGCCGCGGATCTCTTTCAAACAACCCGTAGCCCCAACAAGCGTCGGCCCTTGCGGGCCCCTGCAATGTTGCTGACATCTCTTTGAGGCGAGCGTGGAACACGAACGCGCCGTCGACACGGCCTGTCGTCGTCATCGTCATAGGAGGGACGGACGGTGAGCTAGACCACTAGAAGGCCTGTAATTTGCATCTTGCCAAAAGGATTTGAAATAACAAAATAAAAATCTAACCGACTGTAACCAGATTATGTAGTTACTGATTTTGCAATCCGCACATCAACTCTTATGCTGTCTGTACATCAAATAATTTTAGTAAGAAATAAAAGGCACTACTGCATTATCTTTGCCCTAAATACAGCAAATTCCTAAATGGATTAAATCTTCATCAATAGTGAATCAAATGCACAGCTCAGAGAAAGCTCAACCGAAATCACGTTTTAATTAACTCAAGGTTTCTCGCCGAATGCAATTTATTTAGAACGAAGCTTTATTGAACTGGAGCATCAATCCGAATTGACAGTATTTTGCGAATTAAGAAAATTTAAACGAATACATATAATAAAGCGGAAGAGATTGTTTGTTCGCTCGGAACTACTAGTTGAATTTCATTCATATTTTTTTACTATACATTTTTGAACTGATATGGTCACTAACTTTATCATCATCAGCCTATAATGTTCCCACTGCAGGGACCCAGGCTTCCTGTCTAGGAGAGGGATGGGCTATAATTCACCACGCGGGCCCAGCGCGGTTTGGTAGATGTGACATGTCTTCGAATTTTTTGGTTCTGAGAGCAGCGGTGATGAAATAAATTACACAAAGTAATGCGCCTGCCTGAGTTCGAACCCACGACTTACTGTTCGTAAGGCGGGACTGCCACCACTGGGCCACCACTGCTCTAATATTATCATTAGCATGGGAATATCGGGAATCCAAAACAAATACATGGTAAATAGTCCGTTTTAAAATAAGGTTAAATAGACTATTTAACACCACGTTATGATCTAGGAACGGAACAGAGTAAAAAAAATTAAGACAGAAAGAACGTTAAGCGAAAACGATGGACGGGTGATGCGATGTGGTGGGTGCTGATAGCGATTGCTATGAAATTAAAGGGTGAGTGAAACCGCGGTGCACAGCTAGCCGAGAATAAACTGTCAGTTTGACTTGATCCAGTTCTCTGATTGTAAAGTAATGTGATTGATTTTAGCTTTGAAGTTTAGATTGGAGTGGTTTCTTTTTAGATAAGACTTTACTTTTAGATTGTTTTTCTTTTCTTGTGTTGTTATTTACTCTTACTTCAGTCAGTTGCCTTACCGTCGTGTTTGTGTGTCTGGTCTTGTATAATCGGAACTTTGCGGTCGGTTCCTAAGCCATGTGAAGAAAGAGGGATCTTCTTTTGAAACGAAACGATTCCTGGTTACAAATTAAATACATACATACATTTCTTTACTATTTCGCGAAAATCTAGGGGAACAAATAAAACATCAAGACATATTGCACTTTTCAGATTAATTAAAAAAAACATTAATGAACTTTATGCAATGAGTATAAAAGTTCTTTTCTTGGGACATATTTCAGGACGAAAGAACACGTCTGTGGAGCGACTCATGGTTCAGGGCAAACCTGAGGGCAACAGGGCATGCGGTAGATCAAAAATGCGCTGGACCGACCAAATCAAAACTGCACTAAGCAGTCCACTCCACGAATGCACGAGGCATGCAGCAGTACGAGAGGAATGGCGACGAATTGTGAATCTTTGACAGAGAAGAATATAAAAGTTTTTATTAATTTGTAAGAGGCACGGCAAACTATCTGTAGAAACTTTCAACTTCATTAGACTTCGTATCCAGTTTGTTCAACTTCGATGATTGCTTTTCATTTTTCATAAGGTCATTTTCTCTCCAGTACTAACTTATTTTTATTCTACTAGAATTCAATGATATTAATACGTGTATAGTATCAGTTTCACCACGTAATAAGATTTTGTTCTAGAGTCTAGAACAAAAACTTATTACGTAACCTTATCATTCTAGTTACGGATATATTGCGGGTCAAAGTTCTAAGTTTTATAAAAGTTTTTATATAACACAAGTTTTTAATGGTTTACAGGGCGAAGGAAAGATCAGGATCAGCCTATAATGTTCCCACTGCAGGGACTCAAGTCTCCTCTCTAGGGCTATAATTCACCACGCGGGCCCAGTGCGGGTGGGTAGATGTCACATGTCTTCGAATTTTTTGGTTCTAAGACATGCCGGTTTCCTTACGATGTTTTTCTTCACCGTTTTGAGAGCAGTAGTGATGAAATAAATTACACTAAGTTTTGCGCCTGACTGGGTTCGAACCCACGGCTCGCTGTTCGTAAGTCGGGGCCGCCACCACTGGGCCACCACTGCTCAAAGGAAAGATAATATTGTTTATTATTATGTAGATAACTATTTGCAATACATTTTGAGTAACACAATGTTTTGAAAGTAGAAAATGGTTATTATAGATACAAACTTATTTTAAACTGAAAGCCGGAAGGGCGAAGTTGCCAAGTGTCGCCCAATCGGGCACCGTTTGACATCTGTTGGCTGATATATTTCCTGGCAAACGACTTATTTGTGCGATTCACGGGTTGAGGTTTAGTTATGTTTTTGTATAGAAATAATGAGCTGATATTCGTTCTAAAAAACAAAAAAAAAGGACAAAGGCTTTCTGGTTGTTAAACTATGTTTATCTTCATGTCACCTAGAAAAATAACTTGCAGTTATATACTGGGATAACTTTAATAAGCTATCAGTGCTTCTAAAATAACATCTGTAAAAAATGTAAAGTATTCTGTCTCTTTTCAACAAATAACTTTAACCTGCGGGGCTCCCCCGACCTCTGACCGTAATAATAAACCTCGGGAGCCCTAATCCGATCGTTATTCGGACATTACCCAGCCTGCCGCCACCGAAGTCAGCCGATGAATTTACAATGATATAATGTGAGTATTAGCTGTGAAGGTTTCAAGAGAAATCTTTAAGCGGTGGAGCTATCTATTATCTAGGTGGATGTATGTTTTTTTGATTGGAATTATTCAGTTCGAATCTTAATGTACCCCAAGTTTAGGTTCACTAGTTATTTTCTATCTGATCTATATTTATAAAAGGCAAAGCTGACTGACTCAGGATCAACGCACAGGGCAAATAACTTTTTTTTTTGTTGTGTTGGAAATCTTCAAATGACTCTTCCCGCTCTGGGTAGAGCGGTAGGGAGTGTCAGACTTCTACTGACTAAAACCACCCATGTTCCTTCTTAGCCCTTGTGCCGAGGCCGCGGTATCTCTTTCGAACAACCCGCAGCCCTGAAGTAAAGACCATATCATCTATTTGTTTGTGGATATTTTCAAATACAACGTGTTATATTTTATCTGATCTCTAATATAACAAGCTTTTTATTTGGAATGTAGAAACTCAATTTAGGGAAAAACGATATTAATAATGACTTATTTCTTTCCAAAACACTTTATCTTCTAAAAGTTGTTATTTATCGGACTTGTTGGCGCCGTCCTCTTTTCACTGACTGTCCTCTGGGGAGGACCCCAATAGATTTAGTTTGAAGACTAGGGCAGTAGAAATATAAAGGAGGTTTTATGTTTTTTACCTAAATGTTTAGTCTACTAGAGGATCTTGTTGAAAGCTTTGTCTAGAAATTATCAGAGTAATAACCCCCCTTTTTCTTTTGCGGGTGGAAAATCATCAAATAACCCCTCCTGCTTTTGGGCAGAGCGAAAGGGAGTGTCGGACTTCTACTGACTAAAACCACCTATGTTCCTTCATAGCCCTTCATGTCGAGGCCGCGGTATCTCTTGCGAACAACCCGCAGCCCCGACGGGAAGTTATGTCTCAACAATCATACATAATAGTTTAACGAAAGACAAAAACATCGCCATGTGTTTGAATTAAAAACGCACAACACATAAATAAGCCCTTAGTGGGAAACACGATTTCCTTTGGTAAGACTAGTTGCCAGACTCTTGGGTTTCTGATTACCCGTAACGACTGTCAAGTCTTTTACATGGAGCACCTGTCTATTTCACCTCCACAAACCAGATAGGAAAGTAGTAACCCTTTCTTTGGTAAGGAAAAACTTTATAAATACAAAATTGGCTTCACGAAAATATGCGTTTCGTTTATTATGTGGGAAAACGAAATCCCTTACGCGTCCCGATTGAAAGGAAAGATGTAATCTGCGGGGCGAATATATGAAAGGAAACGTATTTCACAAGCAGTCACATGGAAAAATATGTAAACATTCTAGTATTCCATTTCAGTAAATTGAGATGGATTTCCAAATATGCAAAATCGAAAATATACCTGCGAAATATGGTTTACTGTGAAAGTAAGAAAACTAAAGCCCGATGTAAAGGCTCCCGAGGAAAGACCAATAAAACATAGTAGGTTTTTATTCTTCTGTTTGTTGTTAGTGTCATTTGTTTTTACAAGTCTTTTACAAGACTTGTCGAAAAGAAGTAGGGTTTTTTTTTACATATTTTTGTCTTCCTTGAGAATTGGAGAGACGTTGCACAGAATCGTGACCGTTGGAAAGAATGGAGGGAGGCCTTTGCTCAGCAGTGGGACAACATAGGCTAGCTATAATAATAAAATAATAATAATAATATAATTTTTGTTTTCAAACAATCTGAAATGTTGGGTGAAAATGGTAGTACATATTATTCATTAAGAGTTGTGCTATAAAAATATTAAAGAATTATATCCAATACCAGATTGAGAATAAGCATCAATAACAGCGACAAAACGTGTATTTTTTTCATAAATCGCCGATAAATCTTTATTTATTGATCAGTTATGATGTAACCCTCCCGCAGGTTAAGGATTATCCATTAATTACGCGACACCCCGTAAAAGTGAAGTCTTACTGCGGTACTCAGAGATATTTAATGATTACTTAAGCCGTCACTTAGTAAAGATTTGACATACTTTTGTATGACAAAACTGTCAAAACCTTTACTTAGTGATGGCCTAAGTAATTATTAAAGATCTCTGAGTGCGGTAGTTAGGGCTTAAGTATTTCTGGTAAAGACCTATCGTTTGGCAAAAGCAATCGAAGTGATTTTCACTGAGTCTATTTGTAACACCCCCTTTTTTTTTGGCGGGTGGACAATTTATCGAATAACCCCCTCCCGCTCTTGGGCAGACCGAAAGGGAGTGTCAGACTTCTACTGACTAAAAACCACCCATGTTCCTTCTTAGCCCTCCATGTCGAAGCCGCGGTATCTCTTGCGAACAACCCGCAGCCCCGACGGGAACACCTCTATGCATAGTTGAGTACATTCCTAATCGACGTTACAAATAGGTACCTAATTTGTGTGATGTAACATCAAAACAGATCCTTGTTTGATATTGTCCTAATTCCTGTGATTATTGGCATTTATACAATTCGAATTAACAGAATGTTTATGATCGGGTGTTTATTTGCACACATAACATCACGCCTGTGATCCCCAAAGGGTTAGGCAGAGGTATTTACATTCTGTAAATAGCATATTTATATGTGTGAGTATACAAATATACCTACGATTTTTTCACTTCAAAGAACTGATGGTCAATATCGTATCATTGATTCTGTACATTTAAAGGCCCAGATAACAAGTTTATGTTAAAAAAAAATAGACTGTGCCCCATTAAGTGTGATGATGTATCACAAGGTAGTTAATTGATTGTTCATTATGATAATGTACCAGGACGCCACATGATAGTAGGAGGTATTATTCACATTAACACCTAGGACTTGGACCTTCCAAGTGCAGTTTGGTTATTAAATGAAGAATTTAGCTACGTACATAATTATAGGAGATATACAGGGTGTAAATAATAATAAAAAAAAATTAAGATATTCTGTAATACTTAAATGTAATGTGTAACTGTTTTATGTCCCAATAAAGTAAAATAACAAAAATAAAAAAAATAAATCAACCCATCACACAGCCGTCAACCAAGCATTCTGTACATCAAACTAAGTACGCCTACGCAAAAAAAAATGCTGGGAAACGACTTTTTTTTTGGGTCAAAAATCACATTTTACGGTAAAACTGAATGTATCACTGTTAAAACATTCTGCTAGTGGATGCTTTGAATAGTAAATGGATCATGGAGGTAATTTAAGTAAAGATAATTATAAACTGAAAAGCTAGTATTTACAAAAACAGCTGTGAAAAATTTGGAACTTTGACCCCCAATATCTTCGTAACTAGGAGGTTCCCAGGTATGGTCTAGAACAAAAAAAATATCGTAGTGGTGGGGAGAACAAGTGCCATTTGTTTGCGTTAAAGAAACTTTTACGCCCTATATATACAGAAAGAAAGAAAAGTATTTATTTGTCTCGCACAGGACATAGCTAAACGTGATGTGTTTCTTATTCATTAACGAAGCTGTGAAAAAGAGCAACAAATAATTCAATAAACAAAAAAAGTATAGTATAATATGTGAAGGTACGTTTTAAGCAAATGGAAACCAGCCAGACATTGGAAATCTATTTTCGGGACTTCTAAAGGGGTGACCGAGACAAGATTATTTAATACAGAACTTTAGTAGGCACTTTAAGAAGAATGTTTGCGAAAATCGAAAACTATTGGTCCTTCGAGTCCGTTTTACGAGCGGACGTTCAAGAATTTATCAAGTACCAGGAGGACAAAAAGGATAAGCTTGTTCAGTTCGATAAAGTCTTTGATATGATATTATTATTATGTGCGTACCGAGAGTTTTTTCTGAGCGCTAGACCTGAGAAGTAAAATTGAATTTTTGCGATGTGCTTTTTGAAACAATACGACGTAATTACATCGACGTCGAATACCTTTACATAATATCTACGTACGTACATAATTATGATATGTTAATGGCCAAAGTTTTTATGACTCGCAAAACTCGGTATATAAACTTTTAGTGTATCCTTGGCCTAAAAGTCTCTCCTAAAAACCTCGAAATTATCTATTGACTTTATTTCTATCTAAGCATCGTCGGTACTACAAACATAATATTGATGTTTTCAACTTTTCCTCAACTTGATTGTAACTAGTTTTCTCAGAACAACAACAAAATGGATATAAAGCGACCAAAGTTATAAGAGGTCATTGGCACAATTTCACCTAACTAACATTTTAGTCAGGTTGAATTCTAAATGAGATGTTTCTCATGTAAAATTCAAAACCTCAGTGTAAATATTTGCACTCTTGACAGAAACTCGACGAATCTCACAACATGCACGAAAACAAGTTATTATGATGAATATATTAGCATCCTATTTAATATCCCTCTTCTTAGTGAATATCACAGTTTCTGACATATCAAACACTAGGTATATGTAAGTACGTAGAATGTTCATGGTTCAATATTAAAGACGAACAAGAATATGGATGTGGGGCGTTGCAGAAGTAAGTATCTACCCACATAAAACTTTACTGTTTTGTCCTTCGTGAGCAAACCCATGTATTCGAGAAAATTTAAAGGAGATGAACCGTTAAGGTCACTTTATATTGGGCCAGTGTACAGGACCTTACGGTTTATTGACCCGAAGAGGAACAAAGAGAAAGGTATAAACTTTAGGAAGAAGATTGTTTACGACACTCCTTTAAGGTCATGTGCCCTTTTATCTTACATCTACTTAAATACTTGGTGACATTACAGTCTTACGGCATGATTGTCAGTTACCCGAAAGTCTGACATCCAGTCTATCCACGGGGTATAAACCAGTACTAACTGAGTTGTGTGGGTCGGAGTCGTTCCATGTAAAATACTGGTATTCAGATGCATCCGGTCAGACTGGAAGCTGACCGAAACATAGTTGGGGAAAGGCTACGTAAACAATGATGTCAGTCTTACTGCATGTGGCAGTGTTTGACTAATGGTTTTTGAGTCATGGATACTCGATTAAAGAGACATTTTATTCTATTCCACTGCATGTTAAGAGCAGCTACAGGTCAAGTCAATTTGTAAAATCGATTTATAATATTCTCGTGTATCTGAAAAAGATATGAGCTTGTCTATCCAGTAGATCGATCTTTCAGGTCAAGTCCATGGGTGACCGCGGTTGTCAATTAGAACCACTCCGTCCCTTGAGTACCATGTTAAGCTGTCTCTCCTATCTCTCAGATAGGTACTGAAACGGTTTTATGAAATTCGGAAGTCGTTGCATATTTGACTGCAATCTCGCGTAGGATGGTATTCGATTGTTATGAGTTAGATTGAAATTGGGTTAAGTTATTTCGAGACAATCAAATTGTTGTTGCTGTGTAGTTAACAACTTATTTTTAGAGACTGTTTTTCTTTAATGTAACGCCTCCTCCTACAGAAGAAGATGGAAGGAGATGGCGTAGATGGCGGGACGAACTCGACTCTTTTCGCAGGGATTGGCAACAGCATTGGATAGGGATAACTGGAAGACTTAAGGGAGGCCTTTTTCCTGCAGTGGGACACAAATGATAAAAATTGCTAAATCACCTTGAAGGTACAAAAATAAATATTTTTTACTACAAGTGTAAATAACAAAAATAAATGATATTTATTTCTGTAAATTGTACACGTCACATCATTTCATGTTTAAAACTGGATGGAGTCGGTGTTTAAGTCCAGACATTGAAGACAGACAAAAAACAACGAATTAAAATAAACCATACCTAGGTAAATAATGTTTAGTGAATCTAAACTGCTTGTAAAGTCTACAGTTCTCGTATACATAACTTAGAAGTTCCTGTTGTTCGAACAACCCAATTCACAACGTAAATTATTTTACAAACACAAACATGGAAACTTGAAACAAATATAGAGCAACTCTGAGCTAAGTCGAGCCAGCTTGAACAAACTAATTTTATATCGGATCGATCCGATCAGACCTATTCCCTTGGACCACTTTCTATATATAGGTAAATACTATGTGAGTTAGCACGTGCAACTATTTTCTAAGGTTAGCTAGAAAGCTAACCAATGTAGAACATAAATAAATTTTGAAAACAGAAGTTTTCAAAATTTATTTATGTTCTACATTGGTTTTATAACATGTAACATAGTAGTAGTTAGTTTTTATTTTTTATTTTTAAGAGTGTATTATGCTTATTCATTAGTCTAAGCAACATTAGTTTACTGTCATTTGTGGAGGCTTGTAAATGGCTTGTCGTGTCGTGTAACATCTCATTATTAATTTATGTATTGTTACTCGTAGCTGTAAGCCACCCGAAGAAAATAAAATAAATAATAATTTAACCAGGTGGAAGGAATACCGAGTTACCGACGCACAAACAGCTAACACATTATACAGTACATGTTTTTGATTCCTTAGGTCAGAAAAATTTGCTGTTCCATACATTTAGACCGTGTGGGTTTTGTTTGTTTTATAATCATTTCTGATTAATTTCGTAGCGGGATACAAGACAGTTAAATCGTTTCTCTGGGACTTTGTCGAGCTTCATTGTCTCGGTGCTCTTCTGGTGGTCGCCACTGTTGATTCTGGCTTTCAGGAGTTACAGTGGTTTGGGAATAGTGTGGCGGGCCAATAAAAAAAACAATAAAAAAATGCCGTTGAAAATCTTATATTGGTCCGATCTAAATTGTCTGTAGAAAAAAAACAAGTGATATTTTAAAGGAAAACATTCAGCAAGTTCTACGAGTAGGTAGTAACCGGACAGTCAATATTAAACTAAGAACAATTAATAGGGCGGGGAGACATTTTAGGAAGATATTGCCTCATAAAGATAGTCTCCCCTGATCAGCTGCAACAAACAGGACTTTTATTAGCAACCGTTACTGGCAAGGGGACGTAGGGCTGGCAAAATGGAGAAATGTAAATTGGATTTTTTTTACTATCTCTTTGTGTTCGATCATAATTTGTTCGGAGTGAAAAAAAAAAAAAAAAATTCATCATGTAAAAAAGATCTCAATGTTTTGTCAAGGCATAAACACCGTGCGAAAAATCCAATGTCTGGTCGCAAATTTTGGATAAAAAAACAATTATATTTAGGACTATAACCGGTATAATTACTACGGGACCGATAATTACCGAGACTATTTGTTTTGAGTTTCCGATGCAAAATTAATCATAAACATGGTCAATATCCCGTTTTTAGTATTAATGATAGTGTAAGACCCCATGTCATGTCATGTGAGTTTGAAAATTTAAATCATATTTAGGGTTGTGCATTTTATATAACGTCTCTTACTGCCGCACTCAGAAAGGTTGAATGATTACTTAAGCCATCACATAGTAAAGATTTGACAGTTTCGTGAAGGTTTAGTATGTCAAATCTTTACTAAGGGATGGCTTAAGTAATCTTTAAATATCTCTGAGTACAGCAGTTATTATTCTTATAAATTATGAGTGATGAATGGTCGTCCAGAATCGGATCTCAACTAGTTTTATTGACACCCAAGTCTAGTCTTGACTAGATTAGAGTCTATCTAGTTTATCTGCATTTCAATATAAGACTTAATAAGTAACAGTAACCGCTAGTCAGTCAAAATTGAATTCGAATTTTACGTCTCTCATAAAATGCGTGTCTCATTAAATAAACATTATTTTACGTGCCATAAAAATCAACCATCGGTAAAATTATCAATTGCATAAAATAACATATAAATGAACCGTCGACACACCAGTTTAATAATTATACTCAAGAGACAGTACAAGCCCATTAATTCCGAAGTACCAGGGACATAGGAGTGTATAGGAGTGTACTACGGAAACGTTTATATCAGATATGACAAAGCGAACGGTCGACAACAGCTGCGAGCACACGCCTGAGTTTCTCACAATAAATTCCATGCGAGGAATTATATGCAAAAGGTTTTGACAGTCTGAACTTTATAGTGTTGTATGAAATGTTTTCTTATTTTCTAAGCACCTAGTCAAAGTGAGATTCTGTCAGCAATAACTGTGATGAAAATAAAACAAGCGTATAGCAAAAAAAAGCTGTGACGCCATTATCATTGTATTCTTCTCGGCAGACCTTTTTAATTGATACCTAACCTTTGGGGTGCATGAAAATAATAAGTCCGCCATCTTTGGCAGCTCGCCATATTGAATTTAGAATGACGTTACTAAGCTTACAATTAAAAAACAATAGTTTATCACACTTTCGTTGAATCTTTGCTGTTTCATCGTCTACCAAAATTAAATCGGTTTTCTTTTCTTTCAAAATATTTTTTTATCAAATCGCGACAGTCTTTGATGACCCTATTACTTGAGCAAAAGGCGACGATGCGTAGAAAATAAAACTTTCTCGCCAAAAATACGGAAAACGACATTTGTTACAGGCGGTACACTTACTCCCTTGCAAACTGTACAACCCAAAAACATGTAAATGGACGGGGTGTAGAAAACTCTGCTGGCTTATTTCTGGATTTCAAAGTTAAGATCTTTAATAAATGTAGGTGGGTCAATGACCGCTATAGACATTGTAACTGGCAGCAAATATAGTAAACTGTTGCTGCCGTTATCAATGTCAACAACCTAAAATACCAGAAGCATAACGAGACTTGCCTGTTGTGATCCCAGAGACAAAGTTAAAACGTCCCACGTGCCAGTAATTACTCCGGCACCCAAACCCTTCAAATGAGAATACAGCAACCCTGTTTAGCGGCAGCAATACGCCTGACGTGACACGCTAACTAAATGCCGTGTTTACTTGAACGTATATGCAGTTAGAAGTATTCCGTAGGCAGTTGAAGGGAGCAAACGCGAACATTATGTAACTAACTGGAAACATGAGCTTGTGTAGGAAATTCAATGTCTAGTAATTGGTATTCCACGTAACATAATTACTCCGTGATTACATATTACTACATAGTATAAAACAAAGTCGCTTTCTCTGTTCCTATATCCCTATGTATAAAAATAAATCTTAAATCTTCAAAACTACGCAATGGATTTTGATGCCGTTTTTTTTAATAGATAGAGTGATTCAAGAGGGTGGTTTTAGTAAATAATTTGACCGACATACACGCGGGCGAAGCCGCGGGTATCAGCTAGTACACTATAAACTAAACAAGTTGTGATGTTTCTTGTTTCCGACAGCTCTTGGGAAAAGTTGTGAGTCTAAAATGAACTGGCGTTGATTTAAACACACATTTTAAATTAAATTGTTCCACTTTTTAGCAAGTTTTGTATACATTTGTGTTTTGTTTGTTAAACGAATTATTAAATTAGATTTAGTACATACTATTAAAAACTTAGTTAGAATTATGTACCTATTTATTTATAAAATATGTTCTCAACTCTACGTTTGATGAAAACAAAGCTATAGAATAACAAGATATACACCTCTAAAACATATACTAGTGGGTCTTTCGGTTGGTAGGCCTTAAATATCACATCACGTAGAACTAAAATAACATACATCAACCTCTTAGGATCAAGAGAGTGATTTAATAAAGTACTACTATTACCTTTATTACATCAAAAAGAGACCCTTTTATTTTCTGAAGAAAAATGCTTTATAATAAAAACCCACGCTTAGCAAAACAAGGTACCATCATTGAGGTAGCCACTTCTGAGAAGTACCCGTAAAAGTTCTCATAGATAATGCACTTGTCAAGCAAGGATAGGGTTTCTGTGAAAATGGGAGGTTAAACGGTGACCACAGAGTAAATGGTCCATGGAGTTAACAGATAAGCAAATGAGACTGAAAAATATAAAAAGATAAGAAAATGAAAATTACATGTACAGAATCGTGTACTTATGTCCTGTAAGTGAATTGTACACAGGTCTAAACTAAATACTGCGAGTATAAGTATTGTTTGAATTTGGCCTCATGTGTCCACAATAGAAAATTAACTAAATGCTTATTTAGAGCTGAAAAGTGGAGCTTGTAGCTAAATTATGATAGCCGCTAGGGTCGACCTCCAGGTCAATTCTGACAATCGTATTACCCTGTACTAGCTGAGTTGTGGAGGTCGATAAGCAGTCCCTTCGTGTAACATACTGGTATATGACGGCACGGTTGGCGTAGTGGCTAAGCGATTGGACTGCTGCGCTGCGTGTCGCGGGTTCGATCCCCGCACGGAACAAATATTTTTATGACCTGCAGATAGTTGTTTCGGGTCTGGGTATTTGTGTATGTGACTTTATATGTTTGTGAACGCACCCACGATACAGGAGAAATTCCTAGTGTGGGGCAACGTTTTTAAAAAAAAAAAAAATTATGTCTGCATTCGGTTAGACTAAAGTCAACCCCAACATGAGTGGGGAAGAGCCGAAAAGAGCCGATATAAAAAAAAAAAACTTTATAATTGACGATTAAAAGAAGTACTTTAAGAAAATTATTAAATGCCACAGGATTTCCGGAGTTTATTAAACAGGCTAGCAAATGAAGAAAGAGTGTGGGTGACTTTATACGAATCAGCTTGTTCTACACAATAGTTGCAGAATAACACTAGTCCTCTATTCACTCTATACTCCGTGGTTTCTCAGCGGTGGTAAGCCTGACGGATATCGTCCTTATGTCCGGGCGTTATGTGAGGGAGGTGTGAGCGTTATGTAGAACCAGGATCATTCTAGTAAATGTACGAACTGTGTTGGTCAGAGATTATACTAATTAATAGATTTGTTGGCTGTCAGTAGACTGTTTATAGGAGGAAAAGTTATTGTTTACAAAGCTTGGTTAGTGGTGATTGAATGGTATATTCAAATAACTAATAAAATGTTCAGTAGTTAATGAAAAGTTGGTTACTTCCAAGTTCCAAGAACATGATACTAAGTAATAATAACTTTCCAAGCTGAACTTATGGGTAAGAAGATCAATTATGTTGTTTTGTCAAATGTTTATAGAGTACAACGTATTGGATGTTTAATAGATAGGAGTTATTTACATTTCATCATCATCACCATTTCAGCCAAAAGACGTCCACTGCTGGACATAGACCTCCCCCAGGTGTCGCCACATTGACCGGTCCCGTGCGTCTCGCATCCAGCGGGTTCCCGGTTCCAGGTCATCAGTCCACCTAGTGGGAGGCCTTCCAACGCAACGTCTTCCGGTTCGCAGTCGCCACTTCAGAACTTTTCGGCCCTATCGGCCATCCGTTCTGCGAGCAATGTGCCCTGCCCATTGCCACTTAAGTCTGGCGATTCTTCGGGCTACGTCGGTAACTTTGGTTCTCATGCGGATACATACACATTTACCGATAACAAAAACACATGAACGGTTACGCGTTTGTTCTAAAACTTGACATATTTAATGCCTTCTTACAGTTTGAACGTTCCCGGCTTAGAAACTCGAAGCCAAGCGAAGTTATTCGTGCACGCAGCAATTAACGACCTCCTGATTTATTAGCGCTGAAGACTTTTCATTATTACTTACAATGTCTTACAGAAGACAAGTGGATTGTTTATTTTGTAAATTAACAATCAAAAAATTATAGCTTTCATAGGTGGCTTTCTACATGTAAGTGAAATGACGTATTCCATCTTTTACTTACACTAGGCGTAGGCAATACTTAATTGAATGCCTAAATGAAAGCGCTTAGGCTTTGATTTTTGTTGTGGTGTTTAGTCATTAATTTTACTGCTAAGAACCTTAATTAGGCTAGTTGTACCTAAGTGTGTAACTATGTAGAAAATTGATATCTCTAAACAATATGTAAGCAATAAATATGGCAAAAAAACTAAGACGTTTCCAAAAAACTAAATCAAGGACGCTGTTTTTGAGAGAATATTGACAAATTATGATTTAATTGTCAGTATTTTTCTTACCAATAGTTACGGCTCTTATATATTATGTCTAAAGATTAATCAGTTTCAATGTAAAAATAAAAATGTTATCATGAAAATTCACTTATTCAAATAATAAATTCTACTTAGGTCATTTTTCAATCGTTTTTTAGTAAGTTATCGTACTATAAGAAATTCTCTTTGAAAGAGGCTTAATATAAATTATGATCATTTATCAAAAACATTGATAACTTTTTGCATAACACTGTTTTTGACTAAAATACGCTTCATACGCTTCATCATTGCAAAGACTGACTACTCTGTATTCACTTGCCTACCAAACAATATTTTTGAACCAAGCGAAAAAAAATCTACAAGAAAGAGGGTAAGTCGATTTGTCTGCGTATAAACACCTACCCGTAATAACTTCAGTTTATTCATGATCATGGTGCGTGGAACAGCGTAGAAGTGAAAGAACTCAAAACATATATAGTCTAGTCGACAAGTTGAAAATGGTACAAAATAGAGATACTGCTCTTAAAATTATGTGCGATAGCTCATTGGATCCGGAATGACGTCTAGAAAAATGTGCCAAAAGCGTGTATTAGCACATAAAAAATTGCAAAAGTTATAAACAATTAAAGATGAAAAGAAAATGGCATTTCGTTTTTTGCCAATATTTAATAAACTATTAATATTTAAGAAATTTCAAAAAAAGATTCTGAAAGAGGAGGAAATTTCCAATAAAAAACTCCTAACTCCCGGAACTCTATCTCCATTATTTATAATTTTATTTTAACGCTGAAAATAGGTCTGCGCGTGACATTTTTAGGATGCGCGCGTGGCGTCAAAAGCGAGTACGGCACATTAATTAATTTATTTAAGGTATTGAATATTTTTTTTTAAATTTGAAAAAAATTATGGTGTGTTCTAAACACTATAATTAATTTATTGTTTAACTTGTTGAAAAATTAACTTTGAAATTTTACTTAAAGTAAAAAAAATATTTATACTTTGTTTATAACAATTTTTTTACTTAAACAACATTACTTGGATTTTTAAGTTTTTGTTTAAGTAAAAAAATTGTTATAAACAAAGTATAAATATTTTTTAACTTTTATGGCACGATCTTGTTAAGTATGTATGTAAGAAAGGCTCTACGAAGCGAAATTTTTTTACGACCATTATTTAAACATTTATTTTTTTACTTACAATTAAGACGGTAGTTCGAGAAAATTTCGTTAGTTAACAATTGTTTAACTTGTTGAAAAATTAACTTTAAGTAAAATTTCCAACGGGAATAAATTAATTATAGTGTTCAGAACACACCATATTTTTTTCAAATTTAAAAAAAAATATTCAATACCTTAAATAAATTAATTAATGTGCCGTACTCGCTTTTGACGCCACGCGCGCATCCTAAAAATGTCACGCGCAGACCTATTTTCAGCGTTAAATTAAAATTATAAATAATAGAGATAGAGTTCCGGGAGTTAGGAGTTTTTTATTGGAAATTTCCTCCTCTTTCAGAATCTTTTTTTGAAATTTCTTAAATATTAATAGTTTATTAAATATTGGCAAAAAACGAAATGCCATTTTCTTTTCATCTTTAATTGTTTATAACTTTTGCAATTTTTTATGTGCTAATACACGCTTTTGGCACATTTTTCTAGACGTCATTCCGGATCCAATGAGCTATCGCACATAATTTTAAGAGCAGTATCTCTATTTTGTACCATTTTCAACTTGTCGACTAGACTAATAGTAAACCTGGTAAATATCCCGTTTTCAGTGTTAATGATAATATTTCTGAATATTTTACACAAGACATGCTAAATTGTTATTGTTTACTTTCATGTCCAAAATAATTATAACAGATATTTAATTTATTTAGTAGAACATTTTTATAAGGAAAATATCAGAGAAGTTTCGATGTTTGGCTTACATTTTCATCTGGTTTGTTTTGCTTAAGGACATCATGCGAAATAAAGTAAACAATATATTCGGTTATTTGCTGTCTTTGTTTGCAACGATATTTCCAATAAATATGACATTTTCGTGAAATTATTATTGCTGTACAAAATATTATTGGAATAGCAACAATAACTTATCAAAGCTGTAGCTTTATTTGTTTTCAATGTAATATTTTGTTTTCATCATGGTCATTATTTCTTTTTTTTTTTTTTTTATTTCCTCGCAGGGAATCTCAACCCCATTTATAAAACAAACTAGGTTTTGCTCGCGGTTTCGCCCGCGTGGATGTCGAAACATATCCCAATCAACTCTCATCCCCTATTTGACTCACTTAGAGGTCGAATTTCGAAAAAAAAAAAAACTAAAACCTTCCTCGAGAACCACTCTCATTTCACCAATGGATATTGGTGAAAACAGCATGATTATTGGTGCACTGGTTTTTGAGTTTATTAGAACAGACACGACAGACAGACAGTTACGGCGGAGGACTTTGTATTATAATATGTAGTGATATAATTTTTTTTTATAATTTATAATTATAAAAAAAGGATTGATTTAAAACCTTCGCCTATATCACACCTGTCAAAACACACATTACTAATCCTGTGCTGCCCTCTCGCGGCATGAATAAATTACAATTTTAATATCCTACATAATCGCCGAATCCTGGCTTTAGTCATAAAATCCAATTAGTAGACTAAAAACATATACATATTTAAAACCAAAAATATGAGAATAAAACATCAACCTGTACATATATCTCTTGTACGATGTCCCTTTTGAGGTGTACCTACAGGAATTCATTTATCGAGTCGGATAGAATTCTCCCAATAAAGTGGTTTCATGGCTAACAATGGACCGATTGTGCTGAATTCCATATTATCATTATTAATATATTTTAATCCGTTATTGAGAATGATAAGGGTTCCAATTATTTCAGAACCATTTATCTGGATAGCAGGAAAAGTTAATAAATTTCAATTTGGATGACATTTATTAATATTGTTGGTATGCAAATTTCAATGTCCTTTAATCGGGTTGAAAGAGACCACCGAGAACTTTAGGTTTCCACCTCTTTAATACAACTACTCCACTTACTCCTTCGTTCTTCGTTTCTACTCTTTAACTACTTGCTGTTCCTGGCATGCGTTGCAATGCCCTGTTTTGTACCTACTTACCTACTACCTACCTTCCTACTACCTACGTAAGAACCATCCTCGTACTTCAAGGAATATTCTAAAAAAAGAATTAGCGAAATCGGTTCAGCTGTTCTCGAGATTTGCGCTTAGCAACACATTTAGCAATTCATTTTTATATTAAAGAAGATTAGCTTATACCCTCGACGGGCGGCGTGAAGTTGGCCAATAGGGTAGTTAACTAAAAAAATCTAATTAGTCCGTCAGATAGATTTCCAAAAAATATTGGGCACGTATTTTTTCTTTTTTCACGTAAACTAACAATGAAGACGATACAGTGCTTTGAAAACTTGTGTGACGTCATATTCTAAGACATTAGTATGACATTTTTTACCGGTGAGTGACGTCACGACCCCCCACTCGAATCTTTGACGCGTTTTATCTTCGTAAATTTTTATTGATTTGTTAAAACAAAACATACGTATCCAATATTTTTCGATAATCTAACAGACGGACTAATTAGAATCATATTTTTTTAGTCAGTAAACATCCTTCTAGCTTTCTAGCTTGGTTACCGAGGTTGTAGAATTTATTCGAAAAAGTTACCGCGGCCCTGGAACGCAAAGGGCATAAGAAGGAACACGGACGGGTTTTGGTCAGTAAGAGTCTGACACTCCCTTCCGCTCCGCCCAGAGTGGGGGAGTTATTTGATGATTTCCCATAAGAAAAAACACCGTGGTTGCCGAGAGCTCTGTATAAATCGCCCGACATGTCATCATAAAAAGACAATGAGACATCCACCATATCACATTGGGCCAATATGATGTATCAGCTCTGTCCCTCCTACAAAAACGAGGCCTCTGTCGGCTGTGTCCCAACAGTAGGAATGATATGGGCTATTTATGCTACTATCAATCCAATCAAATCATACACACTTAAAACTGAATCATGACTAAAACACTTCTGTGAATGTCACTATCCAAAATCATCATTCATCAGCATTTTCTTGCCCTTGTCCAAAATCATTTTCATTTAGGGTCGGCGCAGCATGTCTTCTTTTTCCATAATTCTCTGTTTCTCATCATTTCTTCTCTGTTACTACACATAACACAATAACATCACGCCTGTAATCCCCGAAGGGTTAGGCAGAGGTGTAACTAATAGTACACCCACATTTCGCCAGTTATGTTTAAGTCCCATGTATTAGGGGGCGAGCCTATTGCCATCAACTGGGCACAAATCCAGACTCCGTAGCTGTTACTGATAAATTCCTGATGGAAAAAGCCAATAACACTTTGCCCTTCTATCCTTTCTTATTTTGCTTTGCTTCTCTGTTACTATCCCAAATAAATCTATTTAAATACAATAGAAAAACTGTAATCCTATCTTTCAACGATGCCAATATATGTATAACACTATGGAAAGGAATTTATGAAATTAAAACCCTAAACTAAAAAAGAAGAAGGTCTATATCACTTCGCAACCTCCTTGGTAAAAACTATTGTACTCTGTATGTCGACCTGATCACGTTACTAAGTATACAATTAGTATTCACATGCCGTTTTCTTTTCCCCCTTCATATGTAACGCTTCGGGAAAATGTGTATTGAATGTGTACTCCTAGAGTAATTGAATACTTAAGGTTAGAAAGAATAGCTATTTAGACAGTGGAATAACAATTTCAACGTGACTATTTACCCAAGTTTTCGTAAGAAACTATGTATTTGGATGTTACAGTTATGATTCTCTACAAACTCTCTCTCTATGGTATTCAGAAGAGTCCATGACCCCAAAATAAGTAGACCACCAAAACATAGTATTACACCACAAACCAAGATAAATAAAATGGCCTAGGGTGTCCATTTTAACCTAGGAGGTACGGTAAAACCTAGAAACATTCGATATTCAAATATGAATCAGTTACTGAGATTCAAAATTATTAAAAAAGTTGAGGGTCATTGGTTCGTTCTAAACAACAATTCCAAATTCAAAAACACCAGTTCTATAGAACTTCACCAAAAAGGTTGCGGTTCTCTCGTAAAATTTGTCGCACATGTTTTCAATTTTCTACCTGGTCGTGCTAAACCCGTCCACGAAACCATTTAGATTACGTGTTCCTGAAAGGTTAATGCGATTAAACTGGACGGCCAATAGCCTTGATCACTAATAGACATTTCTTTTAGCATACCTTTTTGGGTTACATACTCTTCTTTTGACTGTTTTTCAACGATACACACAATTATGTAAATTAGAAACCAAAGACACTAATGACGGATTTTCTGTATTTTCTACGTATATTGCTCGGATTTAGATTAGGATGTTAACTGAATAATATAAGTTTGGGTAAAAGATAATGAGGAAATATATAAAAAACACCGGAATATTTTCGTATGCAGGCAAATTCTAAAATAAAATATGTAGACTCATACTTACTGCACTTTCCATATAAATGTTATATCACGTTATTCCAAAAGAAAATTCTATCTCTACATGTTTTGATAAATATTTTATACTAATAACACTGCAACAATAACTTTTTCAATAAACCAAGACCGTTATTTTCGTTTCACTGAACCAAATAACTTCGTAGATAAAACGCTACATAAAAGAGATCGAGCTAAATTATATAAACAACAAAACAAGCCAAGCTAACTACGTCGGAATCATGTAAAAACCTGTAAACATGCCACTATGTATACACTTTCATTGCATCCTGTGCATCGCATTATAATCTCAAAATCTTACCACAGACGGCAAACGTACTACATTATTTTTTTTAGTTGCCATCAAGGCAGCATTTATTTTTTAAATTGACAAATTTTATCACTGTCACATAATAAAAAAAACACGCGCGTATTTTTTGACGTTTATATTTTTTGTTTTATTTTTTTTGTTGACACTAGGGTTGGCACTTATATGTTTTTGGCTGTAATTGTTTTGTTTGTTGGATCTTTTATGTTGTTCGCGTTGTTTTCGTGTTGTTTTTGTGGGAGCGTGCGCGGTCGTGACGGAACAACCGCCCGTGTCGTCGCCGACGTTAGACTGAGTTGCGACCACCTATAAACTGTACAGACGAGCGGTGAAGTGATTTATCTTTTGATGTTTTAATTAGAAACTGAGGTTTGTCAAGCTTCGCATGTATTTGAACTTTTTGGCTTTGTGTTCAATGGGGTTAATTACGTTTACGGAGAATTTTTTAGAGTGCCTTTAAGATGAAAGTACATTAATTTTATGATGAATTTTTTCCCCAAAATATTTTCTACAAAGAAAAATAAATTTTATCAAAGAGCTACGCTTCAAACAGTTGTGCAAAATCGACGGGGAGTTGGTTGTGGTGCAGAAACAGCGAATAGAAGCACAAAGGAAACCGATATAACTTTTATTTGTTACAATCGTAACCTTTTCTACGTCAATAGTTTTACGTAAATACGACCTTTCCGCTCCCATTGTATAGAGGTCTATGGCGTATATTAATATTTAATGCCTTAATATTGAATGAGGGTAATACTCCTTTTATCCAATAAGCAAAGTTTTAGACTGTCTGTGGTCGGGTTCATTCTTTGTCTGCAGATAAAAGCGGTCTCCACGGAATGTAATCGACAATAATATATTAAGATGTCGCCTACCTAATGTTAATCCGAATTGTCCCGAGTAGTTCCGAAATTACACGAAGTCCAGACAATCCTTGGTGTTATGACTATTGTCATAGATATGTAGGAGATTATATTGAAGGTCATTGTGACACTTAATAAGGTAGGTACTTACTCGTAACAGGGCGAAATTGAATAAGCGTTTTATTAGTTATGAAATGTATTTTTTACCAGTTATTTGAAATCTTTAGTAGCATTTATTAGCATGTTATAATCAACCCTTAATACAAATTCCACTGCTGGGACACAGGCCTTCACTTTATTAGAGGTAATCTACCACGTTTCGGCCAAACACAGATTGGTAGATGCTACATGTATTCGAATATTTAGTACTAGAACATAAACGATTTCCTCTCGTTGTTTTCCTTCATAAGTGCAATGGGGATGATAATTAAATATTCAATATAGAAAATAAACAACACACAGTAAATTGTCTGCTTGGGTTTAAACCCACAACCTACAATACGTAAATTTTGGTTGGTACTTTTAGCCACTACCGTTTACTCCACTGCTTCAGCAATTTAGATAGATTTAAATGGCTCCTTCTTCAAAACACATTTTCGTCAACCCTAAAAAAAGATATAAAAGAAAAAACTGAAGTGCCAGCAATCAATAGACTACTGGTTTATTTCCCGTGAGCACCATTAAAGTCAATGGAATGGCGGGGAGGTTCTCTTGTGTGTTGTATCAACATCCTTAGATTATTACGTAGTGACTATGTCAGCATTATAGCGTTATTGGAAGGGTTAAATTTAACACGAAGCATTTGAGGGTTATGTACGTGAAAATTTCAGAGATGTAAATATTACGCCTGCAATTCCCGAAGGGTTATGCAGAGACGATCTAATAGTACACCCACGCTCCGATTATGTTAAAGTCTCATGTAATAGCGGGCGAGGATATCACCAACAACCGGGCAAAAATCCAGATTCAGAGGATGCTACTGAGAAATTCCTGATGAAAAAATTCAATATCACTTTGTTCGACCCGGGAATCGGACCCAGGACCTCACAATCAGCGCATGCTCGGGGATATCTTTCAAACCACTTAACCAGTACTGACCAGTTGGTGGCCGGCTGTGAACACCACACCGGATTCTGACAAATTAATCAGTACAATATCTGTCAGAATCCGGTGTCCGGAGATATGTTCGTAAATAAAATTGTTCGTACCGGTTTGACAAACCATATTAGTAGTTCCGTAGCAAAAACATTGTAATCTTAAACATAGATGTTACGATCATTGCATTACTTTTCCAATCGTAATGTTTTTTTTAATGTTGTGCCAAATAAGCTGCAGCAGCCTTATTGTCAGCGTTTGAGAGCATCTTGTACCACAGAGCGTAGCCATTAAAACCTTTTGACAACATCTGTCGCTTTTTCTTCGCCGTCTATTATAGACCGAATTAATCGAAAATGCTCGCGCAAATCAGTATAGTCTCTTTCGGGAAATCTTCCGTGATTATCCATGATGATGAGTTCACAATATTTCGACGCTGTTGCAAGCGCCATGATCGCAGGATGACTCAACGGTACACATCCTATAAGTGATGGCATAAGTTTAGTCATAAACCGCGAAAGCTTAAAACAATGTTCGTTTATGATTGTTTTATATCATATTTCCAGTGCTTGTAACTTTAATTAATCTCTTTCTTTATCTATATTCTTGCCAAATAATAAACTTTTCCATCCTCAAGAAGGCGTGTCATTTCCCACTGAGATACCACAAAGTTAACTGTGCATTCTCACTGGCAAGACATTTAGTATGAAACACGTTTTCTGATAGAAATACAATTTTGAACTAAGAGGGAAAGAGAACTGAGACTTCAACAGTTATTACACGTGACGTTAATATAATTTAATGTAACGGATTCTTTGTTAACATTATTTTACACGCTTGTATTAAGTCTGGTTCTTCTAACACACAGATGTGTTGCTGGGGGGTTTGTTCCGCCACTTCTTCTTCCCAGCTAGAACACTAGGAATTGTCCAAGGATGAGCGTTTTTGGGGACTGCCTCTTGTTAACTTTGACAATCAAAAAGTGCCATCAGTCTAATTTAAATAAATTACTTTTTGATTTGAGAGGGAGAGGAAGGCCAAAGAAAAGATGGATGGATTGTGTGAGGAATAATATGAGTGAGAAAGGAGTAAATGCCACCTTGACGTGTAACAGCGAAGAATGGAAGAAGAAAACGTGTTACGCCGACCCCAAATAAAATGGGATAAGGGCAGGAAGATGATGATGATGACTTTTTGAATAATAAACGCCACAGTTATATGCCTAAAATATTCAAAAAAGGTCAAGAACAAAACCAAGTTACATAACAATACCAAATACTAGGTACATAAAAAAATAGGATAATCTTTCCGATAAACAATTTATGAATCCCGATTGCCTTTTGATTATAACTTAATATTATTGACACAATTCCGTTCGTAAATAAATGATACTAGTAGATTCCTCTCGGCGACGACCGTAATTCATGAAACGCCTACGGCCTAACGTTCCTGCCTCAGGTTTATCTGTTTGTGTATTATTAAATAACTTAGTTTGTTAGCAATCAGTGATATTTTGTTTGGGAACGTGTCTTGATTGCTGATTTTTTTTGTACCGTTCTTGAGGTTATTTTCAGGTCGCGCTAAGTGATATTGAGTTTTGACTTCAGGAATTTTACAGTCGCAGCCCCTTATTTTTTTCTTTTTTGTTGGGCGGGTGGAAAATCATCAAATAACCCTAATGAAAGAGAGTGTCAGACTTCTACTGACTAAAAACCATCCATGTTCCTTCTTAGCCCTTCATGTCGAGGCCGTGGTATCTCTTGAAAACAACCATGTTGCTGACATCTCCTTGAGGCGAGTGTGGAATACGAACGCGCCGTCGCAGCCCCTGATTTTGAACTTATGACCGGTTGATGGCAATAGGCTCGACCCTCGTAACATGGAACTTGAACATAATTGACGAAATGTGGGTGTACTATTGGGTACACCTGTTTTCAAGTCTTCGGCGTGATGTGTCCTTAATTTAAAGATGAGACCTGTGTGCAGTATGTACTATTGTTAAGAAATATTTCTACAACATTATAATTAGTGGAATTGGTATCTCTTGTTTTGACTCCAGATTTAAATTTCGATAAGGTTGAAAAATTAGGGCACTATGCGTACCTATGTCAGAAAGATAAATTCTCAATTTGTAACCTGTAATTGGAATTTCCAGCCTTGTAATAGTTTGGTCGTTACAAGTTACAAAGAGATTTTATCGTTTTCTATGTGTAAGAGAAGATTTAT
Source organism: Diarsia brunnea (assembly GCA_949774965.1). Lineage (NCBI taxonomy): Eukaryota > Metazoa > Arthropoda > Insecta > Lepidoptera > Noctuidae > Diarsia > Diarsia brunnea. The sequence continues at coordinate 4,331,035 of OX459016.1, read as the reverse complement.
GAAGACCTTTGCCTCTTCGGGACATTCAAAGAAAACAAAAAGAATTGATGGTTGAAATAATAATGTCAATGATTGACCCAGTAGCTAGGTACCTACTTGGTACATTATTTTGCCATAATAGTTAAGAGTTCAATCACCGCTCGTACTATTGTGTTGTTAAAACCAAAAACAAAATACTATTGTGTTGTTAAAACCGGTCTTACAACTTATAGCTTCGTAACAATGTGGAGTTAATGTGATCACCCAGTGCTTTTTTTTGGTTCCGGGGTGGAAAATCCTTGTGGATGTCCTCCACCCTGGGATGAGTGAAGGGGTCTATCAGACTCTAAAACTGATCTATACCATGCTTTACCTCTATCTACAAACTAGGGTCGCAGATAAAAATAGAAGAAATAAAAAAAATAACTAACTACTTTAAAACACCCGGTTATAAAGTATCGATTGATTTTAATGAATAAACTTTCTTCGTACAGCCCTAGTATTTATAAAAACTGTGCTTGTTCAACAAAAACAATACACCATCGTTAAAAAATCCCAATTTTTCAACTGTCACACTTTTCCGCTCACCTGTACCGTGAATTGACAAAGAAAGACAGAGGGTACACTCGTTAACAAAATTAATTGGCCTGATCAAATTGCTGATTGACTTCATGTGTCGGTAACCAAAGGTGTTGTATCAGAGGTTATTTATTGACATGGTAAATTGATTTTTGTTACGTAGGTAGGAACATGTAATTTAGTGTATATCAGGTTCTGGAGGTATTTATTATTGGTAAAAATGTTCTTTAAAAATGTAAAACGGCATGATTGGCGCAGTGGCTTTTAATTGGACTGCTGCACTGCGTGTCGCGGGTTCGATCCCCCCGCACGGAACAAATATTTGAATGACCTACGGATAGTTGTTCTGGGTCTGGGTGTTTGTGAGTTTAAATTTAAATGTTTGTAAATGCACCCACGATACAGGAGAAATTCCTAGAGTGGGGAAACGTATTAAAAAAAAAAATAAGCAGTTGGTAAATTGCATGCTATATGGAATCATTTGTCGATTGAAGTACATTGAAAAAGAGCAGTTACTGGTAACCATTTGCAAATGGTGTATTGAAATTTATTTTAAAAGAAGGTAAGATTTTTTTTATTGTCTGTTGTGTGCACTTGTGGCATGTGCTAAATAAATATGTTTTCTTTCTTTCTTTCTTTTATATTGTTTTTAGTTCCGATTTTGCCCACGCAGCAAATGATCTTAGTACAACTATAAGACAGATATTCACAGAAAAAACAAAACAAATACTTTAAAAAAAATGGTTACACGCAATATTCCAAAGCATTTGTACACGCCAGGGCTATCCAATTAAAGCAGACCTCTCAACGCTCGCCAGTTTTTCAATGGCTTTGGTTTCAAGGCTCCGTTACAAAAAGAAAGCTCACGCAAAATCCTGAAAAATCTCAAGAGCCTACTCGATTTTCGGGTTTATTTGAGACGACACTTTCTCTCGTCCCTTGTTTTGTAAGCCCCCAATATCGGCGCCGCTTCCCTTTCACGTCAGTACTATATATTTATAACGTATACTTATACATATATTTATATCTTATCGTTCTTATATGAGTATGTGACAGTGGAGTGAGCATTGACTGCTCCGTTGGTCTAGTAATTACAAACACAGTCGGGCTGAGCATGATTTTGTGGTTTCAGTTTCCAGGTAGGGCAAAGTTCTATATTTCTTCAACTATAACATCAGTGACGAAATATTTAGGGTAACAAAATAGTATAGGTACCTACATTTCACCTTCTGACCGACCCTTTAAAGATTACAGGCGTGATTTTCTGTTAATCTATATAACTAATCGAACTATCCAAGGTTGATATAAGATTTTAAACTGACATGGTCACTAGCCAAGCATGGCAGCTATCCAAGGTTGTTATTTTGATTTGGCGAATAAAGATGTTTTTTTAAATCAAAATTCGTTCAATTGTTCTTCCGTGAAAAAGTAATAATATATATAACATTCATACAACCTCCTACAAAAACTTGGGCGTATTAATAACACGTATTCGATATATTTATCATTCCTTGGCATACATTACCTATAGCGTCACCCCTTATCTTATCAGGTAAGCAGTAAACTGCGTTTGAGGAACAGGATCTGCTCGTAAATTCTATGTCATAGAATTCGTCATGGTTTCGCACGTTTACGTGACTTTATTGGCAAATAGCATAGTATATTTTGGCTTTGTCTTTTGCTTACTATGTTTGGGTGGTTGGGATGTATGTGGAGATTTAGTCATAGTATCAGAGTATGAAAATCTATCCCAATTCAATCCGTTATCTTTAAATACAAAAGTTTTCATTGACACCAGAGACATGGTAGGGTCGGGCCGAATTGGGAAAATCTAGTGTTTAACTTGACATTAACTTGAACATGTGTATTGAACCTACATCATCTCGACTAATATCTGAACTGCAATAGAAATTAGCGGATTAAATTCGAGGTTTTATTTATTAATATTACTACAATATTGCGTTACTTCGATGAAGCTATAATTGGAAATGCTTCAAAATCAGTGACGTGACGTCTCTGAGTTCCTGGTATCATTCAATGCAGTGGAAATTGCGTCAGCATCAGTACCGTCTCTAGCTGTACTAGGAATTATGCTTTATAACTTGTCCTGGAAATACCAATTAACCGAATATTCTCCGGAACGGAATTTGGTACAGGCAAAAGCAAATCAAAATTAGGTGTATTCAGAACACTAATTGTTTTGTAACTGCCATCCCCCGTGTGCATTAATAATCAAGTTGTGATACTTGCTTTGTAAAATAGCGTTTATTAAAATATGTGCACATTATTTTTAGGTTTTTATATTAGACAGTCACGTTGCATTTTTTTACATAAAACTAAACAAATCAAACTTACAAAATAAGTAAAAAAAGAAAACGCAATGTATATTAATGACTAGCGAACGTCACGCGGTTTCACCCGCTTAGTTCTCGTTCCCGTGGGAATACAGGGATAAAAAATAGCCTACGTCATCCAAGATAGTGTAGTTTTCCAACGGTGAAAGAATTTTTCAAATCAGTGCATTTCAAATTCAAAGTAGGGCATTCTCCTTTGCATAGGAAATTAAAGGCACAGAATGAAGATTTTTGAAAATACAGGATTCTTTCATTAATTCTCTGTTTAACTGTTTAGACTCCAAGGCGGTTAACAATGAATGTAGCTTTTATGAAAGTTTGTCATTTTACCGATGAGGAACTTTATAATATAGCATATAAGTATAGCATGTTACTGCTACATGGTCATCATCATCATCAATTTATAATATTCCCACTGCAGAGACTCAAGCCTTCTCTCTAGGAGAGGGTTAGGCTATAATCCATCATGCGGGCCCAGTGCGGGTTGGTAGATGTCACATGTCTTATTATAAAACATCCATGTTTCCTCACGATGTTCTCCTTCACCGTTTTGAGAGCAGTGGTGATGAAATAAATTACACAAAGTAATGTGCCTGTTCGGGTTTAAACCCACGACTTACTGTTCGCCACCACTGGGCCACACGGTATTAATACTCAATAAACTAAAATAAACGGGTTTTGCAAAAGTCCGCACATTCGATATAAAAACTCATTGGTTTGAACCTGATGCTCTTGTCTCCACTCCCTGTAATTGAGTTTTCATTTGATCGCCCAGCTGTGCGGCTATTCTAAATTCAATATTATTATTCAAATATGGACTGGGTTCTACTTAATAAATAAGCTTGGAACGGAATATCTGGTGGAATTTAGATAATAATATTATTGTTATACATTCATAATTTATTTTTGAATGTGTATCAGCACTACAAAAATACTAAAGCAACATAGATTAAATAGTACGAAAATACTATAGTGCCATCTTTGACAAAAAAGATAACTAGCATTGAATTCGGCACTCGAACAATTACGTAGCACCGTAGCATATGACTCTTTGATAATAATTATTGCGGCACAACAAACAATATAAAACAAAATACTAGACCACAGACAGACTATAAAAAAGCTAACATCTCACTGACCTCATTTTTATCTACTAGAAATTCTATAGTGTAGAAGTTTACTACCACACAATTAATTACTTCTCAAAGTGGTACGGAGCTACGCTCTGCTACGCCGTAGCTGGTTTCGTAGACATTGTGCTACGAGAAGAGTTAAAAGTTGCTTATTTTCAAAGGGTTACGCTGAGGAACACCAACAGTTCATCAGTTAAGTTTTAATCCCATATTGTTTAAAGGTATGCACCTAGTGCCACCAACCGGGCACAAAACCAGACACTGGATAAATGATCGTTAAATACTTTGCCCGAGCTGGGTAATACTGAGAATCGAACCTTAGACCTCATGCTCATTAGTAACTCTTCCAACCACTAGACTAGCAAAGCAGTAGGCCAATGAACATGAGAAAATAAAACTGTGTTACTGTTTAAGAAAAACATTTCCTCCCAAGTGTTTTCGTGGAATATTTTGTTTTACTAATCACATTACGTTTTCATAGGCTGTGTTCCGCTTCAGGCATTTCTTACATATCTCTGGAAAAGCAATTTCCGTTCTCTTTTATTTGTTTTAAATTGAATTAGCCCTTGTTTGAGCTTCCTTATTATAATATGGTATGCTTTTTAAAATAATATCATAAAAGAATATTATTAAGCGATCTAAGTAGTCTGTAGTCATAATCGTTTTAAACTTTCAAGCAGAGAGTTTTAAAACGATTGGTCTAGACTTTAGTGAGGGCTATTTTTGAGTATGGGATCCTGAAATGGTAACAATGGGACCACCTCGGGAATACAGGGTGGTGCCGACAATACGACAATAAATCAAACCACTGGTAGTTCTAGTTCATAGGAACATTTTTAAACTATAAAATAAATCATAAAACCGTCGTGGTGCCAGCGATACGACAATAAACTACCTAAATGTCTTTGCCAATTTCGTTTGTTACATTGTATTTCCATACGTAAATCGGTGCAAATTATTTCTAAGGTTAGTAAACCAATATTTGTTTGTAAATTGTATTTCGTTTACAATTTTATGCTACTTAGTTTTATTGTTTTTATTTTTTTACTACCAGTGGTTTCATTTATTGTTGTATTGTCGGCACCACCCTGTATACTCTTTCGAATTAAAAAATATTTTTCAAATCGGATAAATGACGAAGTTATGCGGAAACAAACATACAAAAATATACACATGAAGAAATGAAGTCGGTTGAAAACAATAACCATTGCTTGATATGCACCGACTGTCTAGATTACCTCCACAACCCGGGCACAAGGGATTACGATAACACTAAACAGGATTAATAGAATTAATGTCCCGTAAGTATAGCCCTACAACTAATATTATTGTACAAACCACATTTATTAGATTTCCGTCGTACTTCGAACAGGCAAAGTTATAGAGAACTCCGAAATAGTTTGGCTACCAACACTCAATCGGCAACTTTGCCTCTGTAACGAATTAGTTTGCCAAAGAATAATTAATTAATATGGTTTGGTTTCAATTTGAGCTTAGCTATGAATGGATTATTTTGATTATGGTTATTAATCATATTTTAGTGTAAGTTGAGCTCCTAGGGTAAAAGCCTCGCCAGAGGAAAGTTAGAGAAAACTCCTCGCGCTGACATGCGAGGAGTTTAATTTTGAGACATTTAAATTTGAACTCCAGGGCAGATAGGGATGCAGTAGGGATTATTGAATTGGTTTATTGTATGACATACATGTATATACTCGTATATTATAAGTTTAATTACCGTTAAATTTAGCCTATGTTTACAATTTAACAACAACATGTATGTTTATAAAAAAATAACAAAATTGCAATTGATGGTGGTAGGTATTTATTTATTTATTTAATGCACAATGTACACAGCATGGTAACTTACTAGCTAGTTTTGTGACAAACAAATTAGAAAACTACCCTTCGTATTAGCAAAGAACTGTACAAAGTTTGCTATCTCCGTTGTGGGTAGAATATCAAAAACTAAACATTAACTGCATGTTATGTTCTATAACAATATAACTTAATATTCGTAATGCAATAAGGTAGGCAGTCGCTTCATGTAAAATACTGGTATTCAGCTGCATCCGATTAGACTGGAAGCCGACCTCAACGTAGTTGGGAAAAGGCTAAGCAGATGATGATGAAGTGATGCAATAAGTTGTAAGTGAAGGAACATTGCTTACACAGTTATATTTTTAATTTCTAAATGTTTGCCCGATTATGATTAAGATTTGTGAAAATTTTAAGGCTTACAATTGCGCCATTTACCTCGTCAAAGGACCGTTACGCATAACTTTTAGTTACGATCGATTAATAAGTTAAACGATTTGTAATTGAAAATGGAAATTGGCAATAAATTGCTCTAGTTTATATTTTAGGTATAATCATTATTATCTATGCTATTCTTACATAATCGAAATCTTTGATCAATCCTGAGATATTTGCCAAGAGTTGTAAAGTATAATATTTTCAATAAAAACTACAGTATTATATCTAAGTTTGAAAACGAATCAATAAGAACTTTAGAATCAATAAGGTTTAAATCGATTCGTAAAATATACACTTTCAATTTCTTAAAACGAGTTTTAGAAACTTTGTGTAAGTGTATTTGAGTTGGTTAAAATGTGTGTACATTCAGAATATTCACTTCTTTTTCTTTATGTGTAGCTTGAGCTTGGATTAACATCATTGTATTTCTTTCGAATGGTTTCATTGGACTCAAGTATAAAGTGCAGGTTTTCACGTGATATTGGCCTCTTAACTTATACTGTCCGAAATAAAGAAAAAATATTGATTGTACTCGCATGACAATAACACAATGCTCCTTCTTGACTTTTGAGACCGTGGCCAACGAAAAGTAACAATATTTCTAGACACAGATTTGTATCCGTTCCACTTGACATCTTATTGTTCACCTTTAAATACCACAACAAATACTTTAAACTCATAAAAAAAATACTTAATTATTAATGTCGAAACCCCAGCCAGTTCATCCCGAGATTCTCGACCATCATTACAACAACCCTTGAATAGAAGTTACCTAATCAAGCTATTACTTGAATTACTTAATGACCCCTTGAAAGGGTGCCAAACGGCCAGAGAATTAATTTTATGCATAACGGCCAGCCGGGCTTGATAAATCTCTGTTTTAAACCCTTTTTTGTCGAATTTTAACGGAGTTAGGTCAGGGTTGGACAATCGGTGGGGGTATTTTACAGTTTGCTTGAGTTGTTTTGGGTTCAATTAAACTTAACGTATTAAGTGCCCTTTTTCAAAGAGATTTAGGGTGTTTTTCGGTATAAAAAAATGGGGCTGAAGTTTAGTACATTTTTCAGAGGTTTATGCGATCTCCGCATTCATCACCATTATCATCATTGTTAGCATTTTCCACCGACTACGGGGAATAGGCTTCCTCACTTGCTTCGAGTCTTATCAGCGATGTTTCTGGCATCTTTTGTTGCTGACCTTTGCATCAAGTATAAGATAGATACAAAAACTTTGAAGAGTACACAGAAATAGGTTCCAATTTGAATAAAAGGATTTCATTAGGGCGACTCCATTTAAATGAAGAAAACCTAGCTTGGTTATAAGTTTTACGAGGGTCAATACTTTTTACTTCGGTAAAGTAAGATATAATTCTATTTTAGGTACCAGTCTAGGAAAATAGAAGGTTCATATTTAGAAAGGTGGGAGGTTTCCGTAAAGGTTTTAACCACTTTAAGTTCGCACCACACAGCTTTGTTCACAGTCTCAATATTTTCTTTTTTATAATTGTTGTCTTATTTTATTGGGCTTCGAATATTTTTGCATGAATATGTTTAAACCCTGGCCCGCCTAACTTTCGCTATATATTTATTTTCAAAATCAGCGGCCACGGGTAAGATTGTAAATCAATACAAAAGTATTGTATGAGACCAAAGCGTTCCGTTTATTTATTCATTTGATGAAAACATGTTCAATAATTTAATTTAATTTACAGTTTTACGTTTTCAAGATATACGACCTTCTTCATTCGTACTACTTTGGTAACTTTTACGAGTAGTAATAGCAAAAACTAATGCGAAAAGTTTGCGAATCAATAATACACAAAAATTTAATAAATTTGCCATAATCAAGCTGTACATACGAGTACATGCATAGTGTATGTACCAAACTTCATAGTGACGTATGTCACTATCGAACGCCCCGCAAGCGCTTTGCGAAGTAAGTTATATAGTCTCAACAGCTGCTTTTTCCCATGATCAATTGCACGTCATGGCGTCATTATTGTTCGAAGAAGTTGATTTTCTGTCAATCTTTTGCATTTTCTATTTTGTTAAGCTATAAAGTAATAATAGAGCTGACTACTATTACTTAAAAGCATTGTATTTGGAACATAATTTTAATTCAATATCACCTGTAATCTGTAAAGGGTTTGGCAGAAGTGTATTTCGGGCTGCTACTGAGAAATCCCAGATGATCAAAACCAACAATACCCGACCTGGGATCAAACCTATAACCATAAGGTTTTGGGGTGTCAGGACAACAACCACAACAAAAAAAAAAACAGTCTGTAAAAAAATATAATGATATAAACAAAATAAAGAACTAACACTAAAGAATTTCAACAAAGCCAGGATTATAATTTATCTTTTACATTATAAATTAAGACAACTAACATCCCAGTCCTAATTTCGACCATATCTTCCATTTTATCTCCGTCGTAAATCTGCAAGCCTGGTAGCTGGTACCCACATGGACATGTTCCATTCTGTTCACGTACGGCATGTTCTCGTAGGAGGACGAACATGGCGGTACTAGGGAGCCCTCTATTGCATTCTTTTGAATGCCGAATTTATTGTGTAGATATATTTTGGTATTATGATGATTCTTATAATGCCTTCTTACGGTGTGTGTCCTTAAGGCATAAGATAAAAGACACATTATATTATGAGTAAAAATGAAATTTAAATTCGTTTGAAAGGTATTTTAGAAATACGAAGCACTTAAAAAAACAATCACAATTTGTCTCTAAGCCGTAAATACTGAAGCTCTAAATTCTTTATTTTGATATTTTTTATTTGATTTAGTCACAAGAATTACCATGATAAAGAATCCTTTGGTGCTATAATGCCAACATGTTACAATAATTAGCTTCTAGGAATACATGATGGAGCTATTAGGGCAATTTACCCTCAGTCCATTTAGTGAAGCGGCGTTTAGGAGCTTCTGTGATTAGACATGTACGTTAGTGCTAAAATAATGTGTAGTGTGCTTATTTTAAGGGTCATAGATAGTTCTTATGTATTTACGCACGGCACGGTTGGCGCAGTGACTCAAGCACTTGACTGCTGCACTACATGCCGCGGGTTCGATCCCCGCACGGAACAAATATTTGTATGGCCTACAGATAGTTGTATTTGTGAACGCAACCACGATACAGGAGAAATTCCTAGTGTAGGGCAACGTTTTTTTTTAAAAGAAAAAAAGAAGACATGTACTTACATCATTGTGGTACAAACAGCGACTAGATCCATTTCATTTGCTAAGCCGTTTCTGATCTACGTTATAGTAAGCATCCAGTCTAACCGGATGACGTAGAATACTACATTTTATATGAAGCGACTGCTGTCAGATACAGTTACAGGATACTGCGATACCCTTTGGTAACGGACAAGATGAATACAAACCCCAATATTTTGAAACGACATTAAATGGGACATCTCTCTAAAAGTATTTGCTTTTCAGTTATATCTTGTTCTCGATTTAAGAGCCATCTATACGACACTTGGGAAGTTATAAAATTATTTATGACAATCCTTCCGTTGAGCGGCTCAATTTTTATGACATAATACTGATCACACTAAAACATAAACAAAATGGCTTTCGATATTACCCATTAATGGATTTGTTTAGTACTTGGATCGTAATTGTACTCCAATTAATACTTTAATGGCTTTAAAGATGTTATCAAGGAAAACTGATTGAAGTTTTATTATGTCTTGTTTCTGTTTTAAAAGTACCATCAATTTAAACCCGATAACGAAGTGCATCGCATGGAACTGTAAACAAGATGAATAAGTGCATCGAAAACTTTTCTCGAAGATGACAGTAGATTTCTAATGCGATTGCAGTAAATTTTTAAACAGAACAAACGAAGAATCGTTTTTCAGAAACATTATACATACATTGAACGCTTTTATCGATTCAGTAATTGCGGAAGACCAGCGACCATTCAGTACCAAATGAAGTGCAGTTTTAGTCGGAATCCTTATTGTACGTGCGGGACGCGGTATTAGCTTGTAATTACAAGATAAAAGCTGTTTAAAAATAATAATATAAATTGTTCAAAAGTGATCCAACAGGTTTCAGACCAGCCTTATGTTTATTTATTTATTTAGGATCTCCACACTAATCTCACTCTCACACACTAATTTCACTACACTCTTTATCGAAAAACCAACGTGTCATTTGTTAATCATGAAACAGAAAGCTTACCTCATCATCATTCATCCATACAAATCATTCATCAATGACAAGCAAACAAAATTCTAAGCAATCCTAAACAGTTGATTAACAAAAAACATCTCTAACTTAAACAATCTTCAACACAGACTAATAACCCTCTTGAAACAAACAAGACAATACAAAACAGACTATAAAGGCGCTCCCTCACAGAGAGTGTAGTATAACTATTCCATCGCCTGCGATTTTGATAAATTATTATGACCATTTTTGACCACTGCCTTGTTGGTCTAGGGGTCGTAAGCGCGACTACTGAGCATGTGGTCGTGGATTCGATTTCCACGCCAAGCAAAGTGTTATTGGGTTTTTCTATCAGGAATGTTTCAGGAGCAGCCACAGAGTCTCGATTTGTACCTGGGTTCATGACATTTTAGGTTCGCCCCCTCTTACGTGGGGCTTAAAAACATAACTGGTGAAATGTGGCTGTACTATTAGGTACACCTCCACCTAATCCTTGAGGAATTACAGGCGTGATGTTATGTAAGAATTTTAATAGGATATTTTATACTAGGCGGCATCTATTTGCCTGAAACACAGGTTTAAATAAACCTAGATCGAGCAGGTCACTATACAAACATTTGAAGTTAAAATTACCACTAGTTGTAACTCTTAAATATATTTTAGTTATAGTTTACTTATAAGTACTAATTATAACTTTGTAGGTGAAACAACAGTACTGTGCCTAAATGTACACCTTTTTGTATTTTTTTCTTCAATAAGTGATTCTAATTATTCTTATTTGTTTGTAAAGTAATGCTCAAAATCAAATCTAGAATTCTCCTCTACTGGTGATTGCTTCGGTGAGGGAGCGCCTTACGAAGTCTGCCACATTACACGTTTGTAGCAAAACAAGTGCACTTTATTATCTGTGTGTCTGTATGGTTCCCTGGAGATAATTATCAGCAGACGCTTAGACTGCACAACGTATGGCCATGAAGATCGCGGGAGTGACAGATAGATGGGACTTGGTAGTTCAGTGAAAAATAGAAAACATTATTGTTGAAGTCGTAATCGATAACACTGTTCTCTCGTTCTGCATAAGTTTGAATGATGACAAGACAGCAATCGCGGCAAATATATCGTATTGCTAAAACGACTTACAAAAAATTGACATATTCCATTCCGTTTGTAATAGATTGTCACTGAATAGAGACCCTCAGGAGATATCTAGGAGTAGTTCTCAGCATCAAAATGAATTCTTGTAATCCAGTGACACCTACCCATATTTATGACCATACTTAATAATTCATTGCATTATACACTGTGTGTTTAATAAGCAGCTTAATTTTTTTTTTTACAATATCACTAATTAATAAGGGTACTTTTACACCCTTTATATAAGAAGTAACGTGCCATGCTCAGTTTTGTCTGCATAAATTGATAGATTCTTAACTTATCATTTCATTCCCGATTCCCGCTGCTGTAACCATACCCGGCCTAATAGACTGGAGTAGAACATGCGCACCGTTCTGTTCGCGACGGGAGCTCGGTCCTTGTTACCCACATAGTCGGGCCGTGTAGACTCAGCACTATAGCTGGTATTACTTGTATAACTCGATAATGTACGACTTTTATAGACATTCTAAGGGATTGGAAGATTTTTGTATGAAACCTGACTGGCCTAACTTTCGTCATTATCATCATCATCATTCTCCTGCCCTTATCCCAATTCATTTGGGGTCGGCGCAACATGTCTTTCTTTTCTCTTCAACTTTCGCCATTATACAAAATCAACCCATCACACACCCGTCAACCAAGTATTCTGTACATCAATCTAAGTACCCCTACGCAAAAATTTTTGCTGGGAAATGATTTTTTTTTTGGGGTCAAAAAATCACATTTTACGGTAAAACACAAAGTAGCACTCTTAAAACATTGTGCTAGTGGATGTTTTGAATAGTAAACGGGTGATGGAGGTAATTTATGTAAAGTTAAAACCTGAAAAACTAGTATTTACAAAAACTTTGTAAAAAATTTGAAACTTTGACCGCCAATATCTCCGTAACTAAGAGGTTCCCAGGTATGGTCTATAACAAAAAAATGATCGCAGTGGTTAGAAGAACCAATGCCCTTCGTTTGTGTTAAGGGTTCTTTTAAAGTACCTTTACTAAAACAATGTTTTAACAGTGCTACATTGAGTTTTTCCGTAAAATGTGATTTTTGACCCAAAAAATTTTGTGTAGGGGACGCCAAACAAGTTTTGTATGAGTTAAAATGTTCTAAAATGTCATGGTAGTGGCGGCCGCAACTTTGATAAAAACATTGCATAGATATCTATCAATTGACCACAAAGAACGCTGTCACACTTAAGCACAGAACAGTAGTAGTAGATGGATCATCCTAGCTAAAATATTGTCACCTATCTTAGTTTAACCAACCCGCACTGGGCCCACGTGGTGGATTACAGCCCATCCCTCTCCTAGAGAGGAGGCCTGAGTCCCTGCAGTGGGAACATAATAGGCTGATGATGATGATGATGATCTTAGTTTAAGGAATCTACGTTAACTAAATTCATTAAAAAACACTCCGGAACGCAGCTATATCAAAATGTTTAAAACCAATAATTGTCGAACATCTCTCAATGTCTTATCCCCGCTGATTTTACAGCCCCGTTCTAGTCGCAAGGAGTATTGTACACGCACTGTTCTGTTCACGACGGGAGCGCGGTTGTCATTACCTTCACAGTCGGAGTCGTGTAGACGTGGGATTACAGAGGATATTGCGTGTATAACGCAATGATGGACGTCTTTGGCTAATGTGAACTTTTCTTAGATGTGTTTTGTATTGAAAGGGTCCAAGGTTTGTTGGAAATAAAATGATTTTAACTTTTTCTTTTATCAAATGCTTAGACAAGGTGCCTATCATCTATTCCTCGTCCATCTTGTTGTTTATATGAGAAAGTAACTCTTCTGACTGTTACCTTTTCTTGCTTAAATCAACTGAGCCTTACCTAAAAAGGATATTCAAGATATTAGTTATGAAAAATTCTGGTTTGGTTGTCACCACAAGACATGATCATCTCCCTCTAAATGTTCTCGACAGCTTTCAAAGAATTCCAGGATGTTACAAGTACATTGTGTAGGGTTATTCTTAGTTTCATAAAAGTATAAAAAGCGTTATGATGCCACACATTTTTGATTTCTTAAACATGAAACTTTGTTAACAAGATTCGGTATTAACAATATTGTATCATAAGACATTAAGAATGATAGTAGTTTAATTATATTTCTTGATTTTGCATTATTGTGCTGCATTATTCTGCATCAACTTCATAGTTTAAACTAACAATGCTCTTAACATACCGTCTCTATACCTGCGGGGCTTGTTAAAGACCTCGGTTGTTCGAAAGAGATACCGCAGCCTTGGCACAAAGGGCTAAGAAGGAACATGGGTGGTTTTTAGTCAGTAGAAGACTGACACTTCTTACCGCTCTGCCGCAGCGAGGAGATGATTTCCAACCCTCCAAAAAAAAAGGTGATGCAACTTGCGACGTGGCCTGCGCCAAGCGCGAAAGTTTTACGTCTTGTTTTCTTCACGTGAGTCCCGTCGCGTCATGTCTTGTCGCGTCACTTGTCCCATCACGACACACACATGCTCAAAACAATTCACTGCTTAACCCTACAACCGCTGTCTATACACGCGTCGCTTAAACTTGTTGTTCATGGCCAGGCGGTAAGGCTGGCGTCAGTCTTAATTATAGAGCAAAACCAGGCAGAACAAACTAGTGACCGAAATCAAATATTCACCGGAGCCTTGGCATTTCGTTTGTCGCCTGCCTACGACTGTTGGCGTGAATTAGTAAGGAGGTCGACAATTAAATTTAGAAATTGTGATATATTTGGAGCAATGTGTCTTGATTGTTGTAAAGTATTTGTACTTTGTTAATTAAGGTGGCTATTATGGTTTTTAATTTCGTTTAGTTTTAGTATTAGGGTTTTAAAAGTAAAGGGTTCTCATTCCTTTATTGATTACTTGAGTATGAATTAGTCTTGTTTATGCATTAGAAAAACGTATCAGACCTGTAAGCAACAAGGAGTTAGACAGAGATGTACCAATAGGGGATCGGATAAAAAAAACGAATTAGTCCGTCAGATAGATTTCCAAAAAATATTGAACACATATTTTTTCTTTTTTCACGTAAACAAAAAATTAAGAAGATACAGTGCTTCGAGAACTCGTGAACTCCTCGAAAACGTCACAAGTCAGTACATTTTTTACCTGCAAGTGACGTCAAAAGCCCCCACTCTTGATCTTTGACGCGTTTTATCTTCGTCAATTTTTATTAATTTGATGAAACAAAAAACACGTATACAATATTTTTCGATAATCTAACAGACGGACTAAACAGAATCATATTTTTTTGAGTTAGTCCGATCCCCTATTAGTACACCCACATTTCACCAGCTAGGTTCCAGTAATTTTAAATCCCACGTTATTGGGAGCCGGCCTAGTGCCATCAACCGGCTACTACTGAGACACTCCTGATGGAGGAACACACTTATATAATATGTTTCTAAATGTTTCATCTTTTCAAATTATCGTTAGATGAATTTGATTTCATTATGTTTCGACTAGCCAGGTACTTATGAACAAGTACCTATACAGGGTGTAAATCAACCCATCACACACCCGTCAACCAAGCATTCTGTACATCAAACTAAGTACCCCTACGCAAAAATTATTGCTGGGAAATTACTTTTTTTTTGGGGTCAAAAATCACATTTTACGATAAAACTCTAAGTAGCACTCTTAAAAAATTGTGCTACTGGATGCTTTGAATAGTAAACGGGTCATGGAGGTAAATTAAGTAAAGTTAAAACCTGAAAAACTAGTATTTACAAAAACAGCTGTGAAAAATTTCGAACTTTGACCCCCAATATCTCCGTAACTAGGACGTTCCCAGGTATGGTCTAGAACAAAAAAAATATCGCAGTGGTGGGGAAAACAAGTGCCCGTCGTTTGCGTTAAGGGTACTTTTACACCCTATATATCAAACTTGTTCATAAATGTTGCATTGTAACATAACACTTTATTTTATTAAAGCTTATAAAAAGAAGAGTAACTTGATAGAATCGAAGTTTTCCTCCTAAACATTATGTGTGGAGAAAATAGTGAGAATATTATTCTTTCCGATAAAAATAAGGTCACGCGGAGATCAAGGGTGTTATATGTCTTTAAGAGATTTTGCAGCTACTAGTATATCTTCTGTTATAACAAAAATATTTTTTTTGGGCTGGGTTGTTTGGGTTGTTTTTAAATAATTAACTGATAATAAGTATTAAATAAATAATTAACTGATACAAAATACGTTTTATGTCAATATAATACCTAGGGCATAAGCCATAATAGTATAAATCATTTTTGCTGTGGACATTTACACAATAACCTGATTTTTAATTGACTGCCTTGTTGTTCTAATGGTATTTTTTTTTTGGGCGGGTGGAAAATCATCAAATAACCCCTCCCGCTCTTGGGCATAGCGAAAGGGAGTGTCAGACTTCTACTGACTAAAAACCACCCATGTTCCTTCTTAGCCCTTCATGTCGAGGCCGCGGTATCTCTTGCGAACAACCCGCTGCCCCGACGGGCGTCGGCCCTTTTCCCCTTCCGTGTTGGTGACATCTCTTTGAGGTGCGCGTGGAACACGAACGCGCCGTCGACACGGCCTGTCATCGTCATAAGACGGACGGACGGCGAGCTAGCCCATTACTCACCGTCCACAGGCCCGCGTCTACGGTGGCCGGAAGCAATGACGTGGCCCCCGACGCCCGGAGCGCCTCCCGTTCTAATGGTCTCAAGCACAGTGCTGATCATAATATGTTGCATTCGATTCCGAGGCCGGGCAAAGTTCTACCGAGTTTCAGTAGTACAAAGTCATGATTTGTATTACGGTTGATAGCAATAGGCTAACTCTCTATTTCACAAGACTGAAACAAAACTGGCAAAAGGTAGGTGAACAATGGTAGACTTCTGCATAATCCTTCGGGGAAAACAAGCGCGATAGCTTGTTCCTTTAATTTTTTTAACATTTCGAAATAAATCTATAACACATTCAGAAAGAAAGAATCAAAATAATCATGTTCCATACCGCTCTGCTCCACAAAATATTAAACTCATAAATAACACGATGACAAATGCCGCGTTACCTAAATCACTGCTAACCCAATAGTAGGCGGGCACATGGAAAATTTACGAGCTGTCCCAATTGGAAACTCTTACACGGCAAGGTTCTTCACGTCCTACATAATTGAGCGCTTAGCTCTGTTGTCATTGTCTGGGAGAACTCACAGATGGCGCTGAGGGCACTAACTAAGAACTCTCAGCGTAAACACGGAGTAAGACAAGGCCTAGGTTTAGCACAACCGCGCGGACTAAATGTTACTTAGAATTCGAATAAAAAACTCGTTTCATACAAAATATTATTCTTATCTCTAAGCAGATAACATAACATAACATCACGCCTGTAATCCCCGAAGGGTCAGGCAGAGGTGTACCTAATAGTACACCCATATTTCGACAGTTATGTTTAAGTCCCATGTAATAGGCGGCGATCCTATTGTCATCAACGGCACAACTACCGACTACATGACTAGTCCTGAGAAATTCGTGATGAGATTTTGATATATAATTTGCGTGTCGTAGAAATCCTAAATAAATTACTATAAGTACATATAAATATTGTTCGTAATATCATAAAATTAAATATTGTATAGCTAACAGATATTTTTTACGGGTTTCATTACAAGTGCTATTCAGATTTGAGTAATTTTTCGGATGGTAAGTAATGCACACATCGCGTTGGTGAAGCCTCTTGGGGAATTCTTAAAAGCTCTACCAGACCCTCAAAATTTTCCGAATGGTAGGTAATAAAAAATTCAAGGCAAAATACTTGACACAATGAAATGAACATAAAATACTTGTTCCAAATGTCGCAAATAGCCACCGTGTCTGTACAGACGCAGCAAATGGCCTGTGAGTGATAAATTAGCTCTATTAGTATTTTCTTTTAGTCTGCAATTAGGTTTTAGTCTTCTTAAGCCTAGGCATTATTGGTAATTGGGAGTAATTGCGAGAAACCGAGATTACTTTGAAGCATTCAGCCATAATGAACACTAAATTCCAGCATTCTTTTCTGTAATCTTAATGTAACTCTGTTGTGTCAAAAAAAAAAATCTAAATTGTTATTGCCCGATTTTAAAATTCACAATTTCGAGCTTGCTGCTTCTAAGCAACTAAACGTGTTTTAGAGACTCATGATGGAGTCATTTCAGATATTTCTACGTCTTGAAGTAATACCACAATAATAATAATTTATTTCTGACCGGAGTCCATAGGGTTAGTAACAATTTTAACTTAAATTCTAGTGTTAGTAGGTTACAGACACATAAAAATATACAATTAAAGGAGACGGATACGCTTTCATACAATTTAGGGCCTGGATGTAAAAAGATGAAATTGGTGTCAATTGATAGCTACTATATTAACAAACAATCACTGAAAATTTTGCAGATTTTGGCAATCTGAGAGCCGAGATAAAAGAGATTTAAGAAAAGTAAGGTTACGAAACAATCTATAGGTACTTATCAGCCGATTTTTGAAGTGCGATTGTAATTTTTTACCCGACTGCCGAAGGAGGGTAATAGTTTTATCAGTATACGTATGTATAAAATTTGTATGTATGGATGTTAAATATATTTTGTAGAGTGGGATGGAGATGATGTTTAAAAATAAAAATCGTTTTTTATTAATATTTTTTATTCTTCAATTATAACAAGAACGTCATCTAAGAATTGTGCAGGTGGTACAATATTATCTTGGTACCTAGCCCAACTAAGGTACCATATTATTGACATAACATGGGCGCAGCAGCCTACAGTCCGTTTGCCTACGATGCATTACAATAATATTTTAATATTGCTTTCCTACCTCTGCGAGAGCTGTCAACTAAAATATAAACAAAATATGTTTTGCGACTTATATGTCTTGATTGAATGCGGCCTCTACTAAGAGGCCGCAAAATGGCTTCAAATTTTTCATGGCTACTAAGCCATGAGGAATTTGAAGCCATTTTCGAATCACTGCTAATATCATTTCGTCATCCAGAGCTCGACGACCTAGTGTATTGCAGCGACTAGTCGCTATGCCACAATGTACACAACGATCCATGATGTCAATCAATATCCTATCGGTGCGATGCGAATTGATTTATCTTAATTATGTAGATATTTAATTAGTTTAAACTCTTAATACTCTAATTCTAATAGATTTCATTATTTTAATTAAATAAATCATCTGGTGAAACCATTTTCGTAAATACAGTATGAACTCGGTAACGTTAATCAATTATAATTGAATCGATATTCGAATTACTTCGTAACCTTCTTAATTATTGAATTTTTCATTTTCCAGATTGTAAAATGAGTTGATTTTTCACAGTTTGAAATAGAAAAATTTAACCTTTTTTTAAGCCATATTTCAACTTATTACAATCAGGTCCAGAAGTCCCCGTCTCCTTTCGGCATGGAGCCGCATCCACCTTCGCAACATCGGGGAATCCCACCGATCTACGAATACACTGAGAATACTGTTGGTGCTGCCGCGAACACGAGACATCAGGGATGCACATCTGTTCCTAATAATAGCGGCAAAACCATCAATATTATTATCTGCAAACATCCCCGACGCACTGCATCGCCACGGCGCGGCAGCCGCAGCAGCACTCTCAGTGCATTATTATATTGAACGCGTAGGTCGCTGTATGCCCTCTGAGTGAAGCTAATAATAGGGTAGTTAACAAAAAAACGACATAACCCTACTAGACCGAGTGCGCAATACTGAAATCCGTCGTCGTACGAATGTGTTTGACGTCGGGGACAGGGCGATACAACTAAAGTGGAGTTGGGCAGGTCATCTGGCTAGACGCGGAGATGGCCGATGGAGTAAGATCCTGACCGAATGGTGGCCAAGGTTAGGCCAGAGAAACCAGGGCCGTCCAAAAGCGCGTTGGGTCGACGATATTATCAGGAGCGCGGGAAGCGGATGGATGAGGGACGCACAGATCAGAAAGGAGTGGCAGAGAAAAGGGGAGGCCTATACCCAACAGTTTGTGATTTCAGGCTGAAATTATGAACAAAAAAAACTAATTAGTCCGTTAGATAGATTTCCAAAACATATTGGACACGTTTTTTTTCTTTTTTCACGTAAAGAAACAATGAACGATACAGTGCTTTGAAAACTCGTATGACGTCATATTCTGAGACATTAATATGACATTTTTTACCGGTAAGTGACGTCACAACCCCTCAAATCTTTGACGCGTTTTATCTTCTTCAATTTTTATTGATTTGATAAAACAAAAAATACGTATCCAATAGTTTTCGATAATCTAACAGATGGACTAATTATAATCATATTTTTTTTAGTCAGTAAACATCCCTATTGCTGAAAATACCAAACAATGCCCGACGAGGCGTGGGTCAAAATAGCAATTTTGTGGACCCTTGACACATTCAGAAGGCGACGCGGTAGACCTCGCAGGGGATGGCGCGGCCACGCAGATCTATGTAACTATCATCAATACACAATTTTAAATCCAATATTAGGTATCGAAGCGCCAGACCGTACCAGAGACTTAAATTAATATCGCCTTCAGTTCCTGAAGGCCTATTACACATAAAGATGTCAATACGGGTTTCTTGATCTCTGTAATGTGTCAGCCGCCTTGAAATTGATGGTACTATAAAGTACAGGGTACAGATCCGTTATGCGTACCGTATAGCTGTGGATGTATAGATGGTATCTTTTTTGCAGGAGCTTTGGGACACACGGCTTCGGCGGATGGACAATGTCTGTTATTACTTTTTTTTGAGATTTTTTTAAAATAAGTAGTTTGAAAATGTTGGAGTACATTGACTTGATTAAGAAGTGAATAATGATGTACTTGTAAAGTGGGTGGAGCCGGCGGCGGGTTGTTCGAAAGAGATACCGCGGCCTCGGCACAAAGGGCTAAGAAGGAACATGGACCGGGTGGTTTTTAGTCAGTAGAAGCGTGACACTCCCTGCCCAGAGCTGGAGGAGTCATTCAAATATGATGATTTCCCACCCCACGAAAAAAAAAGGCTGGTGGAGCTCGTGGCTAATAATAACAGATGCTCGGATAAATCTACAGGTTAAGCTGCGCTTGATCAGGTTGAGCTGTGGATTTATGACCATCCACCATCGAATTTGTAGATCTTTGACGGTCTTACAGGTAGTCAGCGGCCCGAAAGTCTGACAACCTGCAGTCTCATCACCAAGAGGAATCGTATTACCCAGTACTAACTGGATTATGTAGGTCAGATAGTTAGTTGCCCATGTTAAATATAGTATTCAGCTGCATCCAGTTAGACTGTATTCCAAACCCAAAATAGTTAGGAAAAGGTTAGGCAGATGATGATGTGCTTGTAAGGTGGCGCGATTTACAATCATATTGATAGCAAAGTCAGAAAAATTGACATTCCAACACCGAAAATGAACATGGAAAAGTTTGTAATGAATTGAATTAACATTAACTACCGAAAAGATTACAATCGTCAATGAAGTGGGTAGAAAAAAGAAAAAAAAATTTTTTTTTGAGATTTAAAACTTCGCATGAAATCATTGTATTCTGTATTAAAGAATACCGAGTACAATTATTACATGTCTTTTAAGAAGTCAAATGTGCTTTACGCAGACAGTACACAGGTCACAAAAGATTTGGCATTATGTGTCTGACATAACTGGCCGTATGTTCGACGATCGTTAACTCAAAACCCGGGCTGCCTTTTTTGGTGTCTCCGTCTTCACATTGAGAGGAGATTATGTGGGTGCTTTCAAAATTACTTCTTTCCTTATAAAGCGAATAGTAAACGACATTTTAATACCCCCTGAGATTATCTATATAGGTTTTCTTTTGAGTTTAGACTAGATTGTGAGTGTTTTGTCTTTTTGTGTGTGTGTAAGTTTGTAATGAATAAACTTAAAAACTACTGGACCGATTTGAAAAATTCTTTCACCGTTGGGAAGCTACACTATCTCTGGGTGACATAGGCTTTTTATCCCTGTATTCCCACGGGAACGGGAACTACGCGGGTGAAACCGCGAGACGTCCGCTAGTATTACATAAACTCACGCCCTTTTCCCATGGCAGGCTGAAACTACAAAACCTCACATGTATCCCTCCTTACATACTCCTTTTGCCTCGTTCACATTCAATACAACTAGTTATACATGCACGCACGTTACAAGTTTTGTCTTATTAAGTTATTATACATTGTTTAATCTCTTCTCAGTAGAAGAGTATGTATTAATCTATGAAGCAAGGGAACTTTGAAATTCTTGATAGAACAATCAAATAACCAGCAAGAGCCTGGCCAAGGAAATCGAGCACTCGAGATCATGCTCGGTGTCTGCGACCGCTAGACCAAAGGTAGGCAAGGTAGGTAGGTGGGTGGGTAGGTAGGTGTTTTTTTTTTAATACAATTTTTAATGTAGTTTTAATTTTTGAATGTATTTATTTTAATGCAAAGTATTAATTTTTGAATGCAATTATTTGATGTAAAGTTTTAATTTTTTTAATGTAATATCCTACGTTTTTAAATGTAACATAGTTTTTAAGTCTCTACTAACAAATATAATGGACCAAAATGTCTGAAATAAAAAGATTTTTGTTTACATCTTTGCGTAACCTTTCGTGACTTATGCGGCGTGATGTTATGTAGTTTATACATCCTCGTAATTTTGTCCAACCGGGGATGAAACTCACGTGTCACCTTCCTGCTAAGTCCCCATAATAAAAGTCTATTTCTTTTTCACATTAAGGTTTTAATTATTTATCTCTAATTATATTGAATGAGTCCCTAGCTTCCAACAGCCATTACTCCTGAAGCCACTATATTGAAAACCAATAAATTGTTTACTGAGCGCATTTTTTACACCAAATGGACTCTTTTTCGTTAATTGACAGTTGGGGTCATTAAGCTATCTTCGACGAGGGATTAGGTAACTAATCTAATTTGATTGAACCTTTTTCAGAAGACCTTTGTGGTCGAACTGTTATCTTTGTTAGATAGTTGGTTCAGTCGAAGATGTAATGATAGTTATTAGAAATATTAGAATAAATGGAAATTATAAAAATGTTGTATCAGATATGATGACGAAAAAAGAAAATTTTAAAATACATTTTTGAGGTACGGTTTAATATTAAATTGATTACGAGACTAATGTTAAATTTTATAGTTGTACGTATTACCTACTAGCGATGACCAAGAAGCACGACTTGTTTATACTAACACCAGACCAACTTTTAAATATCGTATCAGAAGCATACTGATTGATTTTTGACGCTAGGATTAGTGTGGAAAATTGAAAATCCAACGTTCAATATTAATTAGTCATTATATTCAGATGTCGCTGAATTTTTTTGAAAATTTGTATTAATAACTTAGCACTGCCACGCATGCCATCATTAACCATGGTGTTCAGTCAATGTATCATCTCTATACAAGAAGTGAACAATAACAGACCCTACCATGATGTTACTGGCTTAATTTTACAATTTTGTGAATCGTAAAATGTTTGATATCTCACTGTATGCACAAAACAAAGAGAACCATGAGATCGCAAGATCAAAACATGTCACAGTCATCAATCGACAACAATAGAAAATCACCAATAATCCCGCATCCATTCTATTGGTACCAGGAAAGCATACATTCTAAGTAGTAATCGAGCTCGAAGTATCAATCCATCCAGAGCATATCCGTATAAAGTACGATGTCGTTTGAAATTCGAATGGTTGGGACCGTGGAACGGGGTTACATTTCTATTTCGGGAGAGGCAAAGGTCGTCGGTTGTGAGTCGGAAGGTATGAAGCGTTTTATAGAGGTTTATAGAATGAAGGCTATATGTTGACGTAATGAGAAAGGGTGAAGTGATTTGATTTGTGGCGATACTGAGAAATGAGATTGGTGTAGTTTCCAGATTGTTAGTTAGATTAAAATTAAATATTAAAGACAAGTTATGTAAAAGTAATCTTCAATGTATTCGCAGGAATAACTTAAGTTATAAATTGGGTAAATAGAATTGTAGTAATTTCAAGTTTAAAATATCTATAATGAAAATAGTATGAAGTTTATTCGCTGTCGAAAACCCTACGCAAATACATTGTTTTAAAGTTTATTATTAGGACATAACACAACAAGGTGCTCATCTACTGAATTAATTCAGAAGATGGACACTTTACAGAAAATTCTAGTTATTCCAGTAAAAATAAAACAAAAAATCTAATCCCGAATATTTTCGCGACCACCTATTTAATGAATTTATCGTAAGCATCAATTGCCACGGCCATAAACACGCCAAGAGCCGGTGCTGTTAAAGTAAAATATTCCTCTTTCAAATTATTCTTTTTTCTGCTGGTTTAACGTATTTTGGGAGCTAAAGAGGCGTTAGATTACAATATTTATGAATATTTCTGAAATTAAGCTTTCTGGTTTTTTGACAAAATATAATAGGGACCAGGTTTTTTTTTGTTTGCGTTTTTAGGGATCCATAGGTACTCGAAAACACGGAACCCTTATAGGATCACTTTGTTGTCCGTCCGTCCGTCTGTCTGTCTGTCAAGACCTTTTTTCCCAAAAACGCGTGAAGGTATCAAACTGAAAATATCAAATACTCAGGTCTACTGTCCCTTAAAGCTGTGGAAAAATCAAACTTCTAAGCCAACACAATAAAAATATACAGCCGTTTATGCCGCAAATTTTGACACTCCCAAGGGAATTAAAACCTACAGGGTACTTACCGTGAACTCAGAATCTTGAAATTTGGTACGAAGCAACGTCTTATAGCACAAATAAAGGAAAAATTGCGAAAACCGTAAATTGTACATCATGTAATAGAAATATATTGAATACGGAACCCTCGGTGCGCGAGTCCGACTCGCACTTGGCCGGTTTTTTTTTTATTTGCGCAAAGTATTTCAGAAATAAAAATAAAAACTTGAGAGGTATCAAGGAACACCCGGATGGAACGAAGTTATTGTTATTATTTTTTATTATGTAAAAAAAAAAAAAAAAATGTAGAAATGAAAATATCTGGCTTTCTTTCTATAAGAGAGAGAGAGACAGACAGATATACATGCGACGCCGCACAGCTTACAATAGCTTAGTATAGCAAAAAGTGTCGTGACAACTTTTCGTAAGAATTTTTTCCCTCTAGCCCCCTTTCACAACGCGCGATAAGGAACTTCGTTCCAAAAGCATATTTTGTATTCAGTTGATTGCAAATGGACCAATATAACCATAGATTTACCACGTGAGATAAGAATCTGATTAAGTCCCATGTTATAGGGAGTGAACCTATTTTCCAAAATGCAATTTAGGCCACAAAGAAGATTAAAAATTGTTTGCAAAAATAAATGAAGTAGGTACTTTGAAAACTTATAAATTTAAATAATTTACACTCAAAACAAAGAAAACCGTTCCTTTTGAGACCTTTCATAATAGAATGGCTGCAGTTTGGCACGAGTCCAGGCAACTATATTCTAACAGCAAGACGCATAAATATGACACAATTGGACACAAATTATGCGTTCATTATTGTGAAAAAACGTTCTTTGTTCTGGAAATATGTTTTAGGTTTTTGTTCAAGACTAGCTTTTGAATTTATGAAATAACATACTACCTTGCCCTGACTGCCGCACTCAGAGAAGTTTAATGATTACTTTTAGTAAAGATTTGACATTTTATTGAAGATTTGTATGTCAAATCTTTACTAAGTCACTTAGTAAAGATTTGACATACAAATCTTCAACTTAAGTAATCATTAAATATCTCTAAGTACCGCGAGTGTAATCTAATATCGCCTATACATAGGTATTATAAATTAAGGTTGTTTTTCATATCTTTCAGTGTGACCGCTACTTTATTGACGTGACAACGTCTTATAAATTGGTTTGCCGGGTGACACTTCAAGAAACTGCGTTACGCTCCGCTCACGTTATGCGCTCACAATGAGAGCGAGTGAGAGGCACGCGTCCAGAGCGAGAGAGAGAGAGTGAGAGAGATAGGCATACACACCGGTTCATGTCTTGCGCTTCTATTTTCGTTGTCACGTAAAACTTTCGCCCGTATACCGACTTTACAGGCAACCAATTTTTTTTTTAACTAGATTCGCAAGTGCGGATGCTGAATATGAGGTCCTGGGCGCGATTCAGTTGGGTTTTCCATCAGGTTTTACTCAGTAGCAGCCACGGAGTTTGAATTTGTGACCAGTTCATGGCACTTAAACATTACTGGCGAAATGTGGGTGTACTAATAGGTACACCCAGAGGTGTACCAGGTGTGTAAGGTTTAGGCAGACCTAAACCTTCGTTGTAATCATCATCATCAGCCTATAAGTATGTACCCACTGCAGGGACTCAGGCCTCCTCTCTAAGAGAGTGATGGGCTATAATCCACCACGCGGGCCCAGTGCGGGTTGGTAGATGTCACATGTTTTCGATTTTTTTGTTTTGAGAGCAGCGGTGAAGGAATTAGTTGCAATGAAGTGATGTAAATGGAACTTAAATTACATAAATATGAAGAAAACAAACTAGAAATGAATTGTTCAAGTTTGTTTTTTAGACTTTTCCATACAAAAGTGTTCCAAAAGAAAAGATTCTTAGATATTCATGTATCCTAGCAATGATCAGGGTTTAAACACAGTCGTCAAACTCCAATTTGTATCGAATAATTAGGTATGTTTTATCATTTAATGTCACCAGAGGGTGCGAGCTTGGTGGAACTTCAAAGTGAGTTTGACGAAATCAAATGGTATAAAATACAGTAAGCACTCTGGCTACCCACTTTCACCACAATATAAAGCAGGTGCAAATACATAGCCCTTGTATTTATTCGCTTCTTAAATTAATCCTCTATCTGAATCAAAAACGTTCCCTCACAAAAAAATAAAAGCAACAGGAAGAGCCACTCCCGCCATTTAATTCCTATCTTATTAACATCTAATTCTGCTAATGGGTACATAATGATGACTATAATACAATGGGACACTTTGTTTATGGCGTGATTAAAGAAATGTTTTCGGTAGAGTCTTTTTTTATTTTGAATCGGGTCTTATTTGCAATGGTCGGTACAAGAAATTATCTCAGGAACGTTATGGAAATCCAATTTTGATTCGTTTTATTTCCTCAAACACAATGTATGTGTAGTTATCTAGACAAAACGCAAATTTGAGGATTCGGTAAGACAACGTTTCTGAAGGTATGCAACACAGATGGTATGAATGTGTGTTTGTTCGGAAGTGTATATTTAGACTTCGAAGAATTCATCTCGTTAGCCACGCACAATTTATGTATGTTACCTGGATGATAATTTGTTCAGCATGGTGAAAGCAAAAATAATGTTTTATCGTAGCTATTTCGTAAGCTTACCGTGGGATATGCTTATTTATTTCAATAACTAAAACTATACATCACATCCTTTACTTAGATAAAAAATAATTCCCTAAAAGCCTTATTTAGTAAACAGGGGTTGATCCGAGAAAATATTGAAATAACTTACGAGAAAAATAATCATGTTAGATTCGAGCTATCAATCAGTAAGCTTGCCTGGAACCCGTCTAGACAGTGAGTCTAGTCTAAGTCTGGTTTAGACCAAATCCGGACATCTGTAGAATTTCATTTAAACTAAAGGCGCACCTTTAGTGAGTGTTTTTTGAATGTAGAAAATATATGTAGAAGTGAATTACGGGAAAAGAAGAAAAAAAAGGAAAAGATGATTTTTTTTAAAACCTTGCCCCATACTAGGAATTACTCCTGTATCGTGGATGCGTTCACAAACATTTAAACTCACATACACAAATACCCAGACCCAAAACAACTATCTATAGGCCATACGAATATTTGTTCCGTGCGGGGATCGAACCCGCGATATGTAGCGCAGCAATTCATTGCCTGAGCCACTGCGCCAACCGTGCCGTCAAGAAAATTGTCAGAAATAAAAGGATCAAAAGAAACATGTACTTGATTTCGGCAGAAGTCCAAAAATATGCCTACCAGTCATGCCAATTGGTATCGTATTTCCCAGCAACCGGGATGGGCAGTCGCTCCATGTAACACACTTTTATTGAACGGTATAAGACTGGAAGCCGACCTCATCATGTTTGGAAAAATGCTTATGATGATGAACTAGATTAATCAGTAATACAGAAACAGGATATGTACCATGTTTACTATTTTCAATGTTAATGATAATGTTACTGACCATCCTAGTTTAAAAACTTACATAGATTTATGAGTAAAAAAAATGTGTACAACGAATAATTGTGAATTAATGCAGTTCGTACACTTAGCGACCTCAAGCTGTAATATATTTTCAGTAAACTATGCGACTCGTTTTGTATGGATTTTCCATAGAATCAGAGATTTACATAAATTGATTTTATAACTTGATCGGTCGTAAACAAAACAATTGCTAGCATGTCGGTCAAAATCTTTAATAAAATTCCCAAAGTAATTAGAGAACTACCTGATAATTAAATATTTCAATAAGAAACTGAAGAAATGGCTCCTCAACAACGTTTTCTATTCAATAAATGAGTTTTTAACTTTTAAACCCATTTCTAATCGATAAGTTACTTATGTTCCTATTTTATTTTATTGATGTTAATTTTTGTTAAGTTTTTCAATTTTATTTTATGTAACACCTAAATTACGAGTACCTTAATTTAATTTTAAGTTTGCATGCTGAATGTAGTGAGCGAAATATGTGAAACCTTTTATTTTTGAGGCCATATTGTACCATATTTCATGCAAATAAAGAATCTTGAATCGTAGTGCGTATCTTTTGATGCTCCCAAACAATAATTATCATGCAATACCCGTATGAATGTAAATAAAAATCAAGAAAGGACCTTGCTCCGTCAGGAAGGGAGCTACAGCTGCAATCTTTATAACAATCTAAACGTACGAAGTTGAACGATATCTATTATTGACTCTTACAAAATAAACAAATATATCAGGTTCGCGCCAAAACGAACAGAGACAAGGGTCGTTACCCTAAGGGTTATCGCAGACAAAGCAGCAAATTTTTTATTAGTTTTTCATAAATTGATAATTTAACACTATCCAGTCAATTTGTCGCACGTCGGAGGATCTCAAAAACTGGTTAAATAAAAACAGCTACTCGGGTCGATCTTTAGGTTAAGCCACGCTTGCCTAGGCTGGTCCGTGGATAGCCACCCATTATATACCGAGTTTCTTGCGTGCCTTAAGCCTTTGGTCCCGGCTGCCATTTTTAGTTCTGTGACAGTAGTTACAGGTAGCCAGTGACCAATTCTCTCTACCTTGCATGTATATGAATATACTCGTAATTATATAAAAGTAACTGTAAGACGGCTCGAGCAATTGACTGCTGCGCTGCGTGTCGCGAGTTCGATCCCCGCACGGAACAAATATTTGTATGGCCTACCGATAATTATTTCGGGTCTGGGTGTTTGTGTATTATGTGAGTGCGAGTTTGTGGCGCACCCACGATACAGGAGAAATTCCTAGTGTGGGGCAACGTTTAAAAAAAAAAGACTACTGCTCAGTTAAAACTTGGCACTTCCATATCGGGTTCGAGGAAATTGCTACTCTGTGAGTGCTAACCCTGAAAAGGCAAAGAACGTCTTTCCAGTTCCTATCTCAATAACAGTTATTTGGGAATTTATGATTTTAGTTCCGAAACGATATCGCTACGTTATCTCTCAAAATATTGTTAGTGTTTGTGTTTCTCTTGTATTTTCTACTATTACTCGCAGTTTTGTTTAATTAGTAGAAAAGTTTTGTCGTTTGTCGAGATCAAATTATTTCTCGTTGAGTTCACATCTTGTTAGCGAGGTTCTGTACCTAATCGCCATTGCAAGTAAGTTTGCTATATATGATTGCAGTTTTTTGACAATGTCCAAAAGCCTCTGTTTTTCTGAAATGATGTTAAAATATGGACTTTCTATGACAGATCGATGTAAACAGTGATAAGTAAAACAAAAAAACGATCACTATCAAAATGGAAAGATAGAATTTTTTTTAATTATGTACAATATGTACATCATACAAATTCATGGGTGATTAGAAAACGCATCAAATATATGCATAACGCATAATACATGTTTAACTAAACGTATAAACATGGATAAAGCGAATAGAGATGGAGTTTTTGTAGTAAATTTTTTTTCTTTATTTCTATTCAAAGGACGCAGTAACTCTTGTTTCTGTCAAAAAAAAATTAAAATGGAAACTGTATTTATTAATTATTATATGTTCACATAAAATACAAAAAAGGATAAAAACATAAAAAATAGAAGAGCATAAAGGTACTGCTTATTTCATAAGAAATTTCTTCCAGCAGACCTGCGAGAGAAAAGATGGATTAGACATGTAGACACAGTGTGTAGAAAAGACCGATAATCCGATAATTATAATTAATCATTATCACCATTGTAAAAATAAATACAGGGCACGTTTTGCGCCACCGTTTTACACATGGCCGTTACCATTTCTCACCCACAAAAGGAGCAACAGTAGCCTGACCCACAATGTTCAGAACACTAAACTGTTTTACAATTGTGAACCATCGAGTAGCTCCGACCTGACTGATGTATTCACTTGCGGTCATGTTAACAACTGACTGAGCTGTGTCTAGCTAGTTCTAGTACAGTCAGTGCCCAGAATTACCTGACCCCTCTTCTCACACCACTTGCTCTCTTCGTCTTTATACGAGGGGTCAAGTAATGCTGGGCACTGACTGTGCTGTAAGCTAGGCCCAAGAGATGTGTGAATGTAGGTAAGTATGG
Source organism: Diarsia brunnea (assembly GCA_949774965.1). NCBI lineage: Eukaryota > Metazoa > Arthropoda > Insecta > Lepidoptera > Noctuidae > Diarsia > Diarsia brunnea. The sequence continues at coordinate 4,300,653 of OX459016.1, read as the reverse complement.
TTAAAAGTTTATGAATGATATTAGGACATTCTATTGCGTTTTGGTAACATGATTTTACTGACTTAATGGCTGCCTCGTTGGTTGAGTGGTGGTGTTTTAGTGCCATGTAGTTGGCGGCCAGCCTATTGCCATCAATCGGACTCAAATCAGCAGCCCGTGGTTGCAACTGAGAAATTTCAGATGCAAAAACCCAATATCAATTTGCTTGACATGGGAATTGAACTCAAGCTAAGCACGCTTGCGACCTGTAGACCGACGAGGCAGTAATTTGTGTAATTACGATAACTACTGGCTGATTATTGTTATCTTACCACGACAATGCTAATTAATTAACTGATCACAGCTCAGTTCTGGTCTGATACAATTTAGATTACCATCAACATGCCAAGAGGATTGGAACAATATTATTACTAGCGGACGTCACGCGGTTTCACCCGCGTATTTCCCATTCCCGTGGGAATATAGAGATAAAAAGTAGCCTGGCATTCGGGGATAGTGTAGCTTCCCAACGGTGCAAGAATTTTTCAAATCGGTCCAGTAGTTTTTAAGTTTATTCATTCCATACAAAAATATCGAATAAATAATAATCATAAAAAATAAATAATAATTTAATATCTGTTTATCTTAGCTGTAAGCCTTCCATAGTTAATAAATAAATAAATACAAATCTACAATATTAGTATAGATGATGTTAGTAAAACACATAAATGCAATTGTAAATTCATACAGATACAGTCAACTCCCCAACTAAAGTACTTCTAAAATCAAATAAAACTGAAACCACCTCGTTACAGTTCCTAACAATGGCCGGTGAAGTTAATTTGTCACAAGCTCCATACACACTGCAAACGATGCTGCAGCCAGTGTTTGAGTTCCAACATATGTTTGAATTGGTAAAGTTGAAAATATAATTTATTGTGAACCTGAGAGTTTGAAATGTCAGATAAAATTTATTTTTGCGTATTTGTGTTAGATTCTATCAACAATTTATTATATCGATAAGTTGTTGTTACAGCATTACTGCTACGGTGTAGCAACATGTTGCTATTGTGACGAATCAGATTTGCTACGAATACAAAATTTCATGAATAATTTTTTTTAAACAACTTTATTCTTTTTAAATCTCAACTGTATTCATATCAACACAAAACTTGAAAAGTGAAGTCATTACCTTAGTTCTAACCTAATTCCAAAGTTCAATTACTTATATTCATCTAAAACAATGTCAGACCCCATTGTGACTGATGTCTCGCAAACTCTCGACTACTTTATGGGTAAACTTTGAGTAGCAATTAAAATTGCGGACAGCGCCATCTGTTATCGTGGCCCGGAGTTAATGCAAGTAATTAATGGTCTGTGAAAGTTGCGGGTTCCATTGGTCTGGTTCAATTTATCTTAGGATGATAGTATCTTAAGAATTTGGAAAGAGTCTTATTCATTCAGGCATTTGAAACTGGACAAAGATTTACTCAGGGACATCTTGGCAAAAAAATGTCCGTTACACCATTTATTTATTACCTTTTAACATTTCTAATGACAGAATTGCGGGATAACACACGCACTACCACACACTGTCCAAACAACGTCACAACATCTTCAAAACATCGGTACCTTATAATAATGGATTTAATCGCAGAAGTGACAGTATAAATCTAGTTAGAAACCGTAAAAGCTTAATTTAGTATACATTTATTTCTACACTTTACTGAGTAATTTGTATTTAAACATTGATTGGTTTTCACTGATTAGGCCCCCAATAAAGTCCGAGCTATAAAATTTTCAGGGACTTCATCACTTCAATAAAATAAATGAAATTTTTATGAGTTTGAGATGGCTTCACTGTAATAACAATTATACGTTTACCTTTCAATCAGTCGATCAATTTTAATGATTGTTTATTTTTCGTGAAAGTTCGTAACCAATTTCTGTATGTGAACCCAAAGGAGTATGATAGGATCGTAGAATTTAGCGTTCTGTAGTTTCTGCCTATCGAGAAAATATCGTGAAATTGAAAAAAAAAAAATCGTGTACATTCAAAAACTCCCTCACTTGCAAATTAAGTGCCATAAACCTCGAAAATCACAAAACAGACGCAATATTAAATAAAGGTATTTGAATAACCCTCAATACGCCCCCTTAACGATGTTCAATTCAATATTTCGCTCCTCAAAGTAAAGGTAAGAAGTTATTCGAATTTATTTCCAAATGAAATAAATGTAAATGAGATTTTGGCTCCATCATTTTTATTCACACCTCTTAATGTCTTTCCGTTCCTTTTTTAATAATACGATCTGTTAAGGACTTCTTTTTTTATTTAAAAAATCAATTAATATTATTAAAAACAGAGTTTCATATTGCAATTTTTTTGCAATAAAAATTTATTAAAAAGTTAATGTTGTGCTCTTATTGGAAGCAGTGTTTTTCTGTAAGAATTATTATTCTTATTCAAATCTCGGAGTGAATGGTCACGTAAGGTCCCGGGTTCGATTTCCGGGTCGAGTGAGACACTTCTGAGTAAGATCTTGGTTTAGAATAACGTTCACATCCACCTTCACCTACTGCTGGGTGTAGGCCTCTCTTCGCTTGTGAGAAGCTTCACATTCTTCTATAAGGCTCATCTATTGATATAAGTACCTATGAATGAAACAATGTCGTTTGCCCATTTTGCCGTACTTACTTAGTTACCCATAAAAATAAATACATTGTAAAATAGTTATTCTATTATACAAATTTCAAACATAATTCTAAAACAATTTAAACACCACAACATAGTTTAATTACTAAAATACTGGGAAGTTGCTAGAAGTCAACACGGTAACCACGTCATTAATCACTCTTTACGTTAACGCGCGCGTTTACGTTAAGCACTTCATGTAAAGTGCTGAGGTGATGTAATTAAACTTGCGTTATGTTGTTATTGTAGTTAGTGAGTTCGGGGATTAAATTAGGGGTTAAGTGTACCTAATAAGTTTTGGGTAATGTGGTGATGTTTTTATTAAGTGTAAGTTTTATGTAACTGCAAATGGAATAACTTTATCCTATCTTATAAAGAACTTTTATACGTTTTTTTTAACACTTCTAAACGTGTTGCTGACAATTTTGATTAATTTTGAGTCTGCTTAAAATTTGGTGATGACTTCGGCACTTAAAAATGATGATGGAAATAATTTACGAAAACACTTCGAGCATGTCTCTTCTTTTAGGCAACTTAATGTTGTTATTAGGACACAAAGGAACTATTTTCCGCAACATAAAAGTTTTAGTTACAAAAAACCATAACCTAGAATATTCACATTTAAATTTCACAGGAAAACAGCTAGCTTCAACTTTTAAATTGCATTTCGACACACGATACAATACCTACACAGCAGATCCTACAAAGAATATTTCGCTTCGTGTCCCAAAAGTGTTAATCCCTTAATGCGATCATCCGGACCGTGTCATGTTGGTCCGGATCGCAATGGATCGCACCGGCTCCAACCGGATATGTCCATCGTGCGTAAAAGCTGCGAAGTTTAAGCTTCAGAATTACAGCGCGATAAATGTTTTTTTTAAATAAAATAGGAATACATTTGTTGGGCACAAATCCAAAGAAATGATCCAATCACTTTGTCCAACTTAAGAATCAGAACCCAAGCTCATGCTCAGCAATGGCGCACTGAAACCAAAAAACAAATTTGATCAGTTATGGGCCTCTGAGTTGAGAGCAACTCAATGATGTCCGAACGACGAAAGGCAAGAGGAGGGAGGACCTTAGCGCATATTTTTAGTTTTTTTTAAAATTTATTCCTTTCGACAGTATGTGCATAATTATGACACACAGATTCTTTTAATAAACACCATTAACGAGTCATAATTATGTTTTACGTAGGTACTGATATGATGCAAATGTGGACGCCAAATGCATCCGATATTTAATAATGAATGTTCTCTTGACTAAGTTAATTAGCTACTTGATCCGATAATTAAGTGATTTTTAAAATTTAATTGACACGTTGCAAAGCGGTGGTAGTTTGTCACGCTGTAAGTTATTATGGGTTGAATGTACATTATTTATTGTTCAGTCAATAAAAATCAAATATTAAAACAAAATGTTTGAAACAAATAAGCGTAATTAATTAATATAATTTCCCTACAATACCTATTATTAAATCAAAACTGTAATTCCCGAAGAATGACGTGAAGAAGAGGTGTATCTAATCCACCTATACTTCCCAGTTATGTTTCCGGCTCATATGGGGCCGAAGCCTATTGCCATCAACCAGACACAAATCCAGACGGACACATAAGTAGACGGACAATTGTCACCTCTATTTAAGTGTCCTATCCACCTCCAAATTAGAGCTGCTACAACCTGCTTCGACATGTCATAAGTCCTACGTCGAATTTCTTACTAACGGATTTGGTCTAGTATAGACATTCAAATTGTAAAACTTCCTGAAACTTATATAACATGTGTTCTAGTATATAATGTTGTACATAAACTCCGTTTAATTAAAAATAATGAATGTCAAAATATTGACTTTACTTTACAATACATTGTAACAATTAATATTATATTACTACGCTGTTTGTGAGTGCACTCGTATTCAGACCATATATAATTAATTATAATAATGTATGAGAGTGTTATAAAGTTATGTGGTGGGGGCGCTCGTATTTCGGATCGTAATGGTCGTAAAGTTTACGCCAATGATGTTTACATTCGGCCACTGTATGTCAGATGAATTATTATTATAGCAGTCCGGAAGTATTTAAATGATTACATAACAAAAGTTTTATTTGTTTTATGTGTAAACTTCTCTTTTGCGAATAAAGTTTTATAGCTGCTAAGATGATTAACTGAGACATGTTTAATTTAATTTAGGTACAACAATAACAAAGCGCATTTATTGCTCACAATACCTTTATTTGGTTGGAAAATATATAGGAGCAGCGCTGAGAAACTTTGTTCCAACTTTCAATCGCAATAAACCCAAACGAAGACAATTTGTAAATAAGCTTCCATTAATTCCGTTATAAATACTCATGAAGACGTGTCAATTAAACCCTATTTTATATTAATCCATATTTATTCCTAGTTTCTTTCTTCGAAAATGTTTATTGAAACCGAATGAGCTTTAAAACCAACTTGTTTCAACAAGCCATGTGATTTGAATCAGCGCCATCTGTAGATCTACTCTTGTACTATCTACAGCTTACTGTTCCAGGGTTGAAGTTTGCGTTTGTATCGGTAACTTTTCAATAGGAGGCGCGTCTTGTATGTTGCTACTTTTAATGAATTGGAGGTAACGCAGCAAGGTATCGTGAATTGAGCACGAATACTACTAATGAAAGGTCTGTGTTAAGATTAAAAAAGTTTGCGATGATTGTTTTTCATTAAAAGTTTTAATACGATCTTGTTGTGAAGTTAGTCAGTAGTTGTTTTGTGAAAAGAAATAAGTGTCTAAACATCTTAAAACTACTTTTAAGTTGGTCAGTATTCTAAAGGTAAAAATCCTTGTATGAACTACGCCTACATACGGTAAAAGAAAACGTTATAATGACACTTTACGAAATACCGCAGCCCCGGACACAAAGAGCTAAAAAGGAACATGGGTGGTTTTTAGTCAGTAGAAGTCTGACCCTCCCTTCCACTTCGACCAGGGCGGGAGGAGTCATTTCATGATTTCAAACACTCGAAAAAAAAAGGTCTAAGGTCCGACAGATCAAACATGTAAATAGGTAATGTTTTCTGACGGAATAGCCAACCATTGCCAGTTTTACTTCCTAAGAAAAAAAACAAACACTTTAGTCAAATATACAATATTCTTCTCGAAAATGAAAATATCCTCACAAATAAAGATGCGAGGCATGATAGCTATCAGTTCTCTCATATCTCTGGCAGTCTTCCAAGATGGACGAAAATATTTCTACAGTTTTATTTACAACGTCATTTATTTTCTTAAAATAGAACATAATTTTTAGCAAACAAGCGAAAACAGAAATGATTATTTAAAGAAATTAATTTGATAATAATGTTAAACTCAAGAACCTCATGTACGGTAAGGTCAAATTAGCGTGTTGATTGTCGTACTTAATCGTTCGTTAATTCATAAAAAAAAAAATTAAGTATTTATTTTATGTACATGAAATAAATAACCGTAAAATAATTCAAATAGCTTTTTAAATGGTAAAATGAATCACGCAAAAAAGGCAATCATCATGATGTTAAAACCACAAAATTATTTACTTACTAAATCACTGGCTAGAGGCATAGCAATATTCACTACGCCGTAGCAATGCTGACTACGCCGTAGCAACCACGTAGCACTTTCCTTTTAAGACCTTATAAAACTGTTACAATTTTCCTATGTCGGTCAATTCCATGAACAGGTAACTTTAGGTGTGGGTTCAGTAAGCGATTACAAGTTTAATATGTTTACACTAAGTTTGACTCCAGGGGTTGTTTGTATAGGACTGCTATTTTGTGTGTACACGACCTTGTTCGTTCCGTATCGTATTGTGGTCAATAGGAATGGGATTTACAGCTGTTATTACATCAAAATCTTTATTTTCTGTTGCGTGGTTATTTTTTAGAAAAATATTTTTTTTTACTATTTATGTACACACAGTAGACAGCACAGGAAAATAACATAAAGTAATATTTGAGTACAAAGGTACTGCTTATTTTTCAAGAAATCCAATTATTTTTTTTCGATTAATGTTAATTTTGCACTTAAGGGAAAAACTGCCAAAAAATAAAACATCATTGAGGATAAAACTACAGAACTGTCACAGTGCTGGATTGGTTAAAGCAAAAATTTATTATATCGTGTTATGACATGCAAGCAACTATTAACAATTATAGGTATTAGAATTATTAGGTCCATTAATCTATTGCTGTCATGTTTATTTTAATGAACAATCAAATTGTATACTAAAACCTTCCTCTTGAATCACTCTATCTATTTAAAAAAACCGCTTCAAAATCTGTAGCGTAGTTTCAAAGATTTAAGCATACGTAGGGACGGACAGACAGCGACTTTGTTTTATACGATGTAGTGATGATGTAGTGATGATTAAAATATACTTGTATAAAACAGTCTATTTATGCAACTATGCTATATTTAATTTACCTGACATAAACAAGGATAATTAGATTCTATTTAGTTTAATAACACCGTAATAAGAAAAAAGCTTCTCTCTTAATTAGAACAGAAAGATTTTCCTAGAATATTGTAGTACGTATTAAAATTGTTTGTTTGCAAGCTTTGTATCAGCAAGACAAAGTCGTCCTTTTCAATTTGAAAGGCTGCTGGAGAGGGCGTATATTTAATTATGAGAAGGTGGTGTAGAGTTCTTTGTTAATAGACTTCGTTATTTACCTTTATTTTATTATAAATGTTTAAAAATGTTAGAAGGGAAAGGGAAAATGTAGTGACAAACATTGAAAAAATGCTTATGTGCTATATGCTTAGATGGTTTTGGTCATGTGGAGAGGATGAGTGAAAGTCGATTAAGGAAAGGTATTTTTTTTACAAGGCAGATGTGAGTGGCAACGCGGGGAGGGTAAGCACACTGACCGGTGTATGTCCTTCTAGGGCTTACATATCCCTTCTGAAAAACATCACCAATAAGGTCTCATTGTTCTTCAGAAAGGACAGGTGCGTAGTACTCGCAACCGGCGTGTGTGTATGAATTTGGACGAGGCGAAAGGAGTATCAAAGGATCGTAGCAAGTGGCGTTCTGTGGTTTCTGCCTACCCCTATGGGAAAAGGGCGTGAGTTTATATATGTAAAGTGTTCAGATTTACAAGACTTCAGAGCACGTGCGTGCACCTTCTCAAGTCTTGTAAAAGAGACGGCCGGACGTTACGTTTATGTCAATTTTACTGAAATAATCTAGTGGTACTCGTAAATGTAGATTCATTTGTATTCGTACATTTGCACTAAAGGGTAGTTTACTTAAAAAATCTAATTAGTCCGTCAGATAGATTTATCCAAAAAATATTGGACACGTTTTTTTTCTTTTTTCACGTAAGCAAACAATGAAAACGATACAGTGCTTTGAAAACTCGTGTGACGTCATATTCTGAGACATTAGTATGACATTTTTTACCGGTGAGTGACGTCACAACCCCCCACTCAAATCTTTGACGTGTTTTATCTTCGTCAATTTTTATTGATTTGATAAAACAAAAAATACGTATCCAATATTTTTCGATAATCTAACAGACGGACTAAATATAATCATTTTTTTTTAGTCAGTAAACATCCCTTTTAAACAAACAATATGAGGAAGTAAGAATGATATTATAGTTTTTGTTATGTTTCTTTTTCGGTTTTCCGATACTCGACCTTACGTCGGTTTTTGAATAGATATCCCATCCTGCATTCCGCAGGAAAAAAAAAATCTATTTCCGCCTATCTCCTTCTTCGTGTGCGGATTGTACTTTGTGTGGTTGATGAAAGACTTTGTGTATTTGGTGTGTGTGAGGTACTGACGGATGATTGCAGAGAGTCTACTGTGCGTGATGATTGTTGTGTGTCTGGTGTGGTCTGTCGTGTGCGAGGTGTACTATTGGCAAACACAGTGTCTCCCAATACCTTACTGAGTATGGTGGCTGTGTGTATGGATGCTTGTTTTTGTAGGATTGTTATGTCTATTGCTGTATTCAGTTGGTCTATGTATTTTTGTAAACTTTTACTAATAATGCCTGTAGCTCCTACTACTATTGGGACAACTGTGGTTTGAGTATTCCATAAGCGCCGAATTTCTGTCTTCAAAAGGTGGTATTTGCTTAATTTTTCTATTTCTTTAGCTCCTATGTTGTAGTCTGAAGGTACTGCTATATCTATTAAAAATGTGGTATTGTTGGTCGTGTCTACATATATTAAGTCTGGTCTATTATGTGTTACGGTAATATCAGACATAGGTATTTCCCACATGATTTTAGCCTGTACATTTTATTTAACTTGCGGCTGCGTTAACGCTTCTTCATAGTTTTTGTTAAACAATAATTTAATAAAATATAAAGAATTTTACTATAATTCAGTAACTAGATAAATTATAAAGTACTAGCTGATTGAGCCCGCTGATTTGCCCGCGTTGATGTCGGTTATCACGACCAAAACTAATCTTTTCAACCTCCCCTTTCAACCCCTTACAACCCTTTTTTTCGCTTTAAAAGTAGTATATATCCTTTTTCAGGCTCTAAACTATATGTGTATCAAATTTTATTTAAATTGGGTCAGAAGTTTTGGCGTGAAAGCGCGACAGATAAACAGAATTACTTTCGAATTTATAACACTAATAATTATTGAGAGTTTATTTCCATGAGTGGTTCACACAACACACACACAGCCACTGTGGGTGGGACAGCAACCTAACATTGATCCTCTAAAAAAACTAATCCGAACTTAAATCGTACCGACAAAACTTTTTGGTTGCCTTAAAATAGAAACAATTTCGCTGTAACTTTTACTTGGCTACCCTTAGGCTGTAAACTTTCTTGTAAACATTGTAAGCGGATACCCAATAATGATGAATTTGTAAGATTACTAGCTTGTTTACAAATCTTCGATTACCGGGGGTTGAGTGGCACGTAAAGTTTTTTGTAAAGAACCTCTGCCTAAACCTATTTATGTAAATTCCGATTGTTGGTAATACTTTGTCAAAAACTTAATGGATCATTCCATTAAGTTTTTGACAAAGTATCAGAGACCAGACAAAAAGCCTAATATTACTTCCCGTCGGGGCTGCGGGTTGTTCGCAAGAGATACCGCGGCCTCGAAAAAAAGGGAAAGAACACAGGGCTACATGGGTGGTTTTTAGTCAGTAGAAGTATGACACTCCCTTTCGCTCTGCCCAAGAGCGGGAAGGGTTATTTGATGATTTTCCACCCGGAAAAAAAAAGGCCTAATATTACTTCGTTAATTGGGATGTTATCTGACAAAAAAAAAGTATGATTCTAATTAGTCCGCCTGTTAGATTATCCAAAAATATTGGATACATATTTTTTGTTTAATCAAATCATAAAAATGTCATACTAAGGTCTTACAATATGGCGTCACACGAGTTTTCCAAGCACTGTATCGTCTTCATTGTTTGTTTACGTGAAATAAGTAAAAATATCTGTCCAATATTTTTTGGAAATCTATCTGACGGACTAATTAGATTTTTTTTGTCAACTACGCTATCTAATGGTGGCAAGTGATGAGGGAGAGATCTTGGGTTTTTCTCCGGTTTATGCCAACGTTTGATTTGATTCCCATGTAGTAATGCATAGGAATCAAATTATTGTCATCATTTCAGCCATAAGTGTCAAGTGTCGCCACATTGACGGGTCGAGTGCGTCTCGCATCCAGTGGATTCCTGTCTCCTTCACCATATTAATGGTCCTTCTAGTGGGAGACTTTAGAATATAACAGAATATTATTTATTTCTGAGTATATGGTACGTACAAAGATCTTAATATAAAACAGTTTCACATATACTACCGTTTCCGGTGTAGAAACATTAAATTATTTTACAAAGTGGCCAAGTTCTAGATCGCAACCACAGAATTATAAGAGAGGAAAAAAATAACTTTTCAACACAACATCTTCCGGTTATTAATGAACAGTGGAAAAGAACAAACTATTGGAATAGATATAATAGTTCTTCCCCGGTAAAAGTTAACCGTACGCTCGATCTCATAGCAAGTGAGACGGACTTATTCTGTTGCTCTCTGGGTGAATTCACAAGGAATGCTTTGTTAGTTATAAGTTATAGATATTGGTTCTAAGTAACAATTGACTTAGGATTAATTAAGGCGCAATTATCGCATTGGTTTATCCTGTAACGGTAGATGTAAAAAGATAAATAAATAACTAGGGTTGGGCTCTTCTCGCTATAAAACATGATTTACTGTAAAATTATACCTATGAAGGGTAGGAAAACTATTGTTATTTTTAGACAAATAGTTCTTGTAAACAATGACGCGTTTACACAAATTGCTAATATGAACACGCTATTAATATTGAATTATTGCTAGCATTGGGCCCGAAGCTTACTTGTAGGTTCGATCGAATAAATTTTTCCCAAACTCTTTGTTCTGCTTTCATGGGAATAAGGTTATTTTACTGAGGGCATTAAAGAGCTGACTTTTTTACATCCATGTTTTTTCTGTGTTTTAAATTATGCGCGACTGCTGTGCATGAGGTTCTAGGTTCGATTCCTGGGTTGGTCAAAGAGATACCTACTGGGTTTTCAATCAGGAATTACATAGTAACAGTCACGTAGTCTGGATTTGTGCCCAGTTCATGAAAATAGGCTCGCCCCTATTACACAGCAAAATTTTTTAATTTAAAATAAATGTTTTTTTTATTTTAACTAGCTAAAAGTACTAATGGTCCTCTGCCTAACCCTCGGAGATTACAGGTGTGATGTTGTTTTATGTTATCCTTGTGACGTGAGGCAAATAAACTTATTTTCTTTCCTTCCTTGACAATTTCGTTGGCCTCTTGGTGGCAAGCGCTGCTGCCATGCATGCCTTTGTATCAGACATTGTTTCCCCAATTTGGAACTTAATAACTAGTTTTAAGATATTAACAGTATTTTAAAAAAAAACAACCGACTTCAAAAATACCAAAACGTGAAAAATAAAATTCAGAAGAAAAATTTGCTTCTGAAGTCGGTGGCAAAAAAATGAAATAAATAAACAAATGTCACCGACTTCAGAAGCTGATTTTTCTTCTAAATTTAATTTTTTTTGCAAAAATGTTTTTTTATTTTTTCCATTTTTAGTTGTAATATCCTATACAAATATTTACTATGCAGTTAATATTCAACCAAGAATACTAACCCTTAACCTTCAAGATTCCCTTACTTTTGCTTTCAACTCCTAACCGTTGACGAGTAGTACCTTCCATTATCAGCTTATCAACATGAAGTGATAACTGCTAGATGCGAATACTTGAATAGCGTCAGAAAAAGCACGAAACACGTAATACGTGCCCATGAAATTTGAGGGTTGCCCTCGATTTCTCTGGGATCCCATCATCAGGTCCCGGTTTCTATATCATGGTACCATCCGTGAAATATCTCCTTTGCAATAAAAAAAGAATTATCAAAATTGGTTCATAAACGACGAAGTTATTAGCGGACACACATAAACGAAAAATGTACATAAATTAAAAAAAAATGTTCATAAAATGAAAAGTACTGGGTCTAACACTGTCAAATTTTTATGGGACCAAAATTAAATGAAAACTATTCCGCATCAAACTAAAAAAGAATCACGTAAATCGGATTATAAATCTCGGCGTAATCGGTGTACATACATAGAAAAAAAAAAACATACCAGTTGAATTGAGAACCTCCTCCTTTCTGGGAAGTCGGTTAAAAAGTCACAGAATTGTTTTGTAAAAGTTGGTTATTTGATTTAGTTGAAATGCTGAAATGGCGCCAAGGGGTACTGGAATGTCAGTTGACTATTGCACAGTCTGAATAAGAGGACTTAAAAGGTCGTTGAAAAAGTGTAAGAAGCTCTAAAATATCTGTGTAAGTACAGTGAATTTTTATAAAAAAACTCGTAAATGCTATGCTGTAGCTATTTATTCTGTGCTTATTTTGATGTTCTGAACCCAGTAAAGAAATCATGCTTAAATCTGTTCAAATGGAAGGGAATCTTGAAGGTTTAAAATTAGCTTCTGACAAAAAAAAACGAAAACAAACAAACAAAAATGTCACCGACTTCAGAAGCAGATTTTTCTTCTGAAGTTTATTGTTCACTTTTTGTGTTCCTATATTTTTCACTTTGTTGTGTTTTTGAAATCGGCTGTTTTTTTTTACAAAAAAGTGTTTTTATTTTTCCATTTTTAGTTGTAATGTAATATACAAATATTTACTGTCCATTTAACATTCAAGCAAGAAACCCTAACCTTCAAGATTCCCTTATTATTGCTTTCAACTCCTAACCGTTGAGGAGCTATACCTTCCATCATCAGCTCATCAACATAAAGTGATGACTGTTAGATGCGAATACTTGAAAAGCTTTACCTATACGCCTATAAAATTTTAGATTTTCTGGGATGCCATCAATGAATTCTGATTTCCCTATCATGATACCACCCTTAGGATATCTCCTTACAAACGAAAATAGAATTTTCTTTATTGGTTCAGGCGTCTTCGAGTAATCGGTGAATATACAAAAAAAGATTCCGACGAATTGAGAACCTCCTTTTTTTGAAGTGATGAGTGATGAGATTTACCTTTAGGTCAACCTTATAGCCTGAAAGATACAACTATCGGTCCATAAGTACGTATAATTTTAAAGGACTTTTTTTTCAACTCCTAACCGCTGAGGAGTTGTACCTTCCATCAACAGCGCAGCCACATTATATTATGATCATCACACGCAAATACTTGAACTGCTTCAGAAAATGTATGGGAAACGTAATGTGTGGCTATAAAAATTGAGGGTTACCCTCGATTTCTCAGAGTTCCCACCATCAGATCCAAACTTGGTGATAATGGAACTACCTCGAAAGTATACCCTTTCAAACCCTAAAATAAAATAAAAAATTAAAATCGGTCCACAGTTGACGGAGATCTGAGCGCGGCATACATACACACGACTAGAGAACCTCCTCCTTTTTGGAAGTCGGTTAAACAACACAGATGTTCCTTCTTAGCCCTTTCTGTTTCGGGGGTATCTCTAGCGAACAACCCTCAGCACCGGCAAACGTCAGCCCTGGCGGGCCCCTTTATTGTTGCTGACATCTTTTTGAGGCTCGCATGGAACACGAACGCGCCAACAACACGGCCTGTCGTCTATTATCTACCTTTTTTTTTTTTTTTTTTTTTGGGGGTGGGAAATCATCAAATAACCCCTCCCGCTCTTGGGCAGAGCGAAAGGGAGTGTCAGACTTCTACTGACTAAAAACCACCCATGTTCCTTCTTCGCCCTTCATGTCGAGGCCGCGGTTTCCCTTGCGGACAGCCCGCAGCCTCGACAGGCGTCGGCCCTAGCGGGCCCCTTCCATGTTGCTGACATCTCTTTGAGGCGCGCGTGGAACACGAACGCGCCGTCGACACGGCCTGTCGTCGTCATAAGACGGACGGACGGCGAGCTTACCCATCACTCACCGTCCACAGGCCCGCGTCTACGGTGGCCGGAAGCCATCACGTGGCCCCCGACGCCCGGAGCGCCTCCCGCGGCGGCTGGGACGAGAGGTTCTCTCCCTCTCACGTTCCGCCACCTCCTTCGCTAGCATCACTGCTTCGCAGAAGGAGGCGACGGCGTCCCATTCCTCTTCGCCCCGGACCATGGCTTGCACCAGGGCCGGACGCGAGAGGTCGCCGCCGCCGATCGCCGCTACGAGAACACGGCGGGGCTCCGCCCAAGCGGGGCACACCTCCACAGTGTGCTCCACCGTGTCCTCCGGCCGATCCTCGCAATGGTGGCATCCGGGCGTTTCCTCCCGCCTGATTCGGTGCAGGTACCTCCCGAAACAACCGTGTCCGGTGAGTACCTGCGTCAGACGGAAGGTGAGGGCGCCGTGGCGCCTCTCCAGCCACTCCTCAAAGAGGGGACTTACCGCCACTATCGTGGCGTGCCCTGCACGGGGTTGCGACAGTCGCTCTCTCCATGCCGCCATGAGATCGCACCGGAGGTCTGTCCGCTGCGCAGCAATTAGCCGCGGCAACGGAGTGACCCCCCGGTGCAGCGCCTCCGCGCGCCATTCATGCAGGCGCGCGAGGACTATCGCCTCTAGATCCCACGGCGGCAATCCGGCAAGGAGGTTCGCCGCCTCGCGGGAGATCTATTATCTACCTCTGTTTCAAATTTCATCAAGATTGGTGATTGGTGATGGATTGGTGATTGGTGGGTGATTAGTTTGTTGATGAACAAACATTCATTCATCTAAACTTTTTAAAAGCGGTGCGTTGCATTACTCTCTTCTTATTTTCAGTAAGTTAACGCAGGGCAATGATTTAATGTACTTTTATCTAAGCAACGCATTTTAGTTTTCGATAACCACGCGAGCGAAGTCTTGGACACAGCTAGGTACAAATAAATCCACTTAATCGCAATGGCTACACTAAACCTCTATAAATCTAATGGGATTATAATATAATAACGGCCGGCAATAAAATGGTATCATAATCCAAGTAATGATTATCAAAGTACTATAAAATGCAATTTTACAAATATTCACTAATTCCCAGTTTATATAAATCATTACATAAGTCAGTTAGACTTAAAAAGAAGGAGATTCTCGATTAGACTATATTTTTTTGTATTTTTAGGGTTCCGTACCTCAAAAGGTAAAAAAATAAACTCTTATAAGATCACTCTCTCTTGTCCGACTGTCTGTCTGTCTATCCGTGTGTCACCACCGATTTTCTCAGGAATGGGTAGTCCTAGCAAGTTGATATTTATACCAGATAGTCAGATACTGAGGTCTATAATAACAGTCCCTTTTAGGTGTTTAAAAAAGAATTTTGAAAATGGGTTCATTAATGACGGAGATATTATTATTATTTATTATTGTATTCTTCTTAGGACTTTTCCCTTTGTTTGTGCTGCAAGACCTTGCTTTTAAAAATTGTCAATTCTAATTAAACCGCTAGTACCCTAAAAGTGTTGGGTCTAAAACCTATTTATTATGGTATTTCGCCTTGACCTAATCACGATTTTCTTGTATGTATGTTACGTCATTTATAAAACCGTTTAAAAAAAAAAATATGTGGAAGATATGCTTTCTCATATCGGTCCCATAGTCATCAAAATCGGTTCCATAAATAAGTTTCTTTACTTTTACACTTTTTCCTACAAATGTTCGTAAAAAAGTCAAATGGTTAGCTTATCATAGAAGTTTAGGAACGTTAGCTATCCAGGGTTAATTTAATAAGAATACGTTTAATGTCATTTTTAGACTTTTCTTTGGTGCTGCGTGTATTATTTTTATATCGTCAACAAAATCATCATTAGCCTATAATGTTCCCGCTGTTGGGACACAGTCCTCTTCTCTGTGAGAGGGACTCGGCTATAATCTACTAAGAGGGCCCAGTGGTTGGTAGATGTCACATGTCTTTGATTTTTTGGTTCTAGGATATGGCCGGTTTCCTCAAGATTTGTTTCTTCAACGTTATGAGAGCAGTGGTGATGAACAAGTTTAAACCAACGACATACTGCTCGTAAGTCGGAGCCACTACCACCTCGCACAATCTGCACATCACATTTTATGTTAAATAGTGTACGGGTTACATCCGGAGTTATTTACTATACGGACTTTGTAGAAACTAGAACAAATTTCCGTGCGTTCAAGTATTTTTGTCATACCTATTATTGGAATCAAATTTCTCACAACTTAGGACCCAGTAATATTAATGACAATAATATCCGTGGTGCTAGGCAACTGGGCCTATCCCAGTTGTATACGTCCCTGTGTGCCTATTGGCCTTGTTCTGTTTTGTCTCCTGCTGATATGGAGGGAAGTGGAAATTATGTTTTTTTTTCCTACTCCTCCGCTATTCTTTTCTGATTAATTTCGTTGCGGGATCCAAGACAGTTAAATCGTTTCCCTGGGACTTCGTCGAGGAGCTTCATTGTCTCGGCGCTTTTCTTGTGGTCGCCACTGTTGATTCTGGCTAACAGGAGTTGGGACAGTGGTTTGGGAATAGTGTGGTGGGCTTGTCCCAGCCACTACCACTGGGCCACCATTGTCCGTTGTCGTTTAAGATTTATAATGTAAAAATAGTTATTTTTGAGGAAATAGATCATAATTTCTAGAATTAAAAGTGAAGGCGGAGTCAAAATATAAATTTATTTGTTGTCAATTTAATAAATATTTTAGAAACACCATCGTATTTAACAGTATGTGTTTTTTTAAACTGGAAATTTAATTAATTATCTCGACATTATTATCAAGGTGTACGTGATTTAATGATTATTTAACTTTAACATCATTTTTAATTTAAGCAATAAACTGGTCTGCTTTGATGTAGTGTCTGGTGTCGCCGGTTCTGGTGTAGTTAACTCTGGTGTAGACGGCTCTTGCGTTGTTGGCGCTGGTGTTGTGGGCACTGGCGTGGACAGCTTTGGAGTGGATGGTTCAGGCGTAGTGGGTTCTAGTGTGGTCGTCTCTGGTGTTGTTGGCGCTGGCGTGGACAGCTCTGGAGCGGTTGGTTCTGGCGTAGTGGGTTCTGGTGTGGTCGGCTCTGGTGTTGTTGGCACTGGCGTGGGCAGCTCTGGAGTGGTTGGTTCTGTCGTAGTGGGTTCTGGAGTGGACAGTTCTGGAGTGAATGGTTTTGGTGTAGTGGGTTCTGGTGTGGTCGGCTCTGGTGTTGTTGGCACTGGCGTGGACAGCTCTGGAGTGGTTGGTTCTGGCGTAGTGGGTTCTGGTGTGGTCGGCTCTGGTGTTGTTGGCACTGGCGTGGACAGCTCTGGAGTGGTTGGTTCTGGCGTAGTGGGTTCTGGTGTGGTCGGCTCTGGTGTTGTTGGCACTGGCGTGGACAGCTCTGGAGTGGTTGGTTCTGGCGTAGTGGGTTCTGGTGTGGTCAGCTCTGGTGCGGTTGGTTCAGGTGTGGATGTTTCGTCATCGTAGAGTCTGCAATCACTTTCAGCCATGCCAGGCGGTATGTAGCGAAATGAATCGACCAAAACAATGGAACCCGGAGAAGCATAGCCATCGAAAGATATCTGAAACATTTAAAGTTGTTGATAGGTCCGTCTATTGTACCACTACTGCACATACAGTTTAAATAAATAAATATTGCCAATACTCACGTGGCCTTCGTAAGTGCCGTCGCGGGTCAAGGTTATCTGTAGTGTGTCCCATCCGATCACGGAGTAAGAATTATTAGATCCTAAAATAAATCTGTCTGAAGATACGGCATAAACTTCGATAAAATTTAAAGGACCTTTTTCCGTATAAATGTTAACTTCTATTGTCCCACCTTGCTGCATTGTAAAAATGAATGATGACATACAACTTACAATCGGTGTGGAAGCGGGCGTAATAAAGGTAGTGCTTTGGTAATTTTTAGCACTCAGGTCAATTTTACTGTACTGATTCTCAATCCAAAATGGCATGGTATTGCAAATATCATTCCTATGCCCAAATGTCAACCAATCATTAAAATTTTGCTCAAACGTATACCTCACACATTTATTACTGACTGCGTAAGACACGAAAAGACAAAAATAAAACACTTTGCGAATCATTTTGTTTCGCCACATGAAACAGTTTAAATGGATGTAGATACAAAATGTCTTTAATTTATAGGTACGTCATATTATATTTTAATCATTTAGATATCTTTATTATTTATGATGGTCTCTGATAAAGTATAGTTTAATATAATATGGAATTATCCGATTGCTTCTGTCTGTCTATCTTTGTATACTATTTGATGCACCTATCACCTAGCAGTCCAAGGGGGAGGAGTTACATTTTCCGAACTCACCTTATCTATCTCTGTGGTAGAGCCAAAAGCTCATGCGCTGCACTTTTGCTCTTATCAGGCAGACATGGCATGATGTGCAGGCGCCAGTGACCACTAACTTTGTTATAAGTTCTAAGTATGTAAGTATTTAGTCTAGATAGGATAACCAGTATTACATCAAACTCTGTAAATTCTAATCCCACTAAAAACAAAACTTGTAAAAAAGCCAAGTCACACAACTCAGTTCTTCTACTGTAAAAAGTAGTGAGATCCATGTAATACCAAGTCAGTTAATTTATTCATGTCCTACTTAGGGGACCTTATAACTTAAGTTATTCCGTAATAAGCTAACCTAAGTAACTACATCTTTATAGTGACCATATCAATATTAAAATATTTGATGTTTTAAATAAATATATTGACTTTGCCATTCACATTTCGCATTCGCTAATATTAAATACCACATTCTAATGGCTAATCGCCATCGCATTGGCCAATGTGATGCGGTGGCCAAGTCAATCTAATCTATAGAAGGTCCTATAATTAGGGCCTGAATAAATTGACTGACTTGGATCTTGGACATGGATCTCACTACTTTTTACGGTAGAAGAACTGAGTTGTGTGACTTGGCTTTTTTACAAGTTTTGTTTTTAGTGGGATCTCATTTCTTTTTGTAGATACTTATAATGAATCAACAATACTAGATTTATTCGAACTTGGAGCAGTCTTATTCATCGATTTGAAGAACTGTTAAAGTACTCGACAAGCCGAATCAAACGAGTCGACGGGGTTAAGTCGTTTATAACGGAATTCCTATGGCTACCTTCCATCTTCATCAACAGACCATCTAAAGACAGAGTACTGGACATAATGTAAAGCCAAATCAAACGAGTACAAATTCGATGGGGTTGCGTCGTTTTACAACGAAGTTCCTATGGCCACCTTCCAGCTCCATCATCAGATCAGCTCTATGTCATAATAATATTGCATTGTTACGCGATGTACATTTACGTGCAAAATTTTAGATTAATCAGCGAAATTCATTCGCTGAAAATGTAACTTGAACTTTGTAATCCTATACATTTATATGGGATTACAAAGTTATTTATGCAGTTGGTGTATCTAGAAAACTAGACTGTTTTTTTTAGTTTTTCCTTGATGTATACACTAAACACTAATAATTGTATTCTAAATGTGAAGCTTCTATGTCTGCTTGAAGTGCCTTAGACTTTTGATGATCGGTCAGTCAGTCAGTCAGTCAGTGAGTGACAAAACTAACGGAACTTTGATTAGTTATAATTCTTAGTACTGGTTCAAATTGAATGAAATTTGTAATATACCGTGTCTATAAAACGCCTAATTGGTTACTAAAAAATTAGGATTCTAGTTTTATCTACAACGAAGTTATAGGAGGTCGAAAATGGCCTGAACTGGGCCGGAAGCCATCACGTGGCTCCCGACACCCGGAGCGCCTCCCGCGGCGGCTGGGACGAGAGGTTCTCTCCCTCTCACGTTCCGCCACCTCCTTTGCTAGCATCACTGCTTCGCAGAAAGAGGCGACGGCGTCCCATTCCCTCTCGCCCCGGACCATGGCTTGCACCGTTTCCTGCGGCTGATCCTCACAATGGTAGCATCCGGGCGTTTCCTCCCGCCTGATTCGGTGCAGATACCTCCCGATACAACCGTGTCCGGTGAGAACCTGCGTCAGACGGAAGGTGAGGGCGCCGTGGCGCCTCTCAAGCCACTCTTCAAAGAGAGGACTTACCGCCTCTGTCGTGGCGTGCCCGGCATGGGCATGCGGCAGTCGCTCTCTCCATGTCGCCATGAGATCGCACTGGAGGTCTGTCCGCTAAGCGGCTATCTGCCACGGCAACGGAGTGACCCCGATGTAGCGCCTCCGCGCGCCATTCATACGAGCGCGTGAGGACTATCACCTTTTGGGGCAAGTTCAGGTAGTGGGCGGCTCGCTTCCTCAAAGAACGCGCCCACACCGGGGCCCCGTAAAGGGCCATGGACCGCACGATCCCCGCATAGAGCCTCCGGCCCGCTCCAGTCTGGGAACCAAACGTCGGAAATGCTCGTATAATGGGTCCTTGCGTTTTATTTTCGCCGTAGCTCCGCTCCCGAAATCTAACTTCCTTGAAACAAAATATTTACGAACAGCCGCTCCTTCAACGATCGCCAAAAGATTAATGTAGATGAAAAAGGTAGTGAGAGACGTAGGCTTTTTTTAATCTCAGCAAAATAAGTTATCAACAAACTTATAGCGGCGGACAATGGAACTGCCACTATTCTCCAAAATAAAATTTTCTAATTTTAGATTTTTAAGTTGCGGGAAAGTCTTATAAACATACTCAGTTCCTTTTTATTATATAGATGATAAAGATTAGCATAGTGATCAACCTTTTACGTCTACACTTATCCGAAACGGCCTAATTCCTCCAGTTGGTGTTTCAAATCGTTCATTTTAAAGTTCTCGACTACTTAAACATTGAATTGTCTGGGTACAGGGAAAATAAAATATTGAATTCATGGGTGAAACAGGTGCTGTGTCTAGTTAATATTAAGTAGGCGTACCGAAACAACAAAATATTTAGAACTGCAGTAAAATTGTAATGGTAAGTACCATTACAATTTTACTGCAGTTCTAAATATTCTCTCTCTATCTAATCAATTATTGATGGTTGCTTGGTAATTTATTTAGATTTTTTTTTTTTTTTTAATTTAATCACGTTGCAAATGTTTTCCATAATACATCTCTATCTCTAAATATATATAACTCAAAGGTGACTGACTGACTGACATAGTGATCTATCAACGCACAGCCCAAACCACTGGACGGATCGCGCTGAAATTTGGCATGTAGGTAGATGTTATGATGTAGGCATTCGCTAAGAAAGGATTTTGATCAATTCTACCCCCAAGGGTATAAAATAGGGGATGAAAGTTTGTATGAAACTTTGTCAATTTTAAACCGATCGGGCTGAGACTTTGCATGCATAAAGCTACTATGACGTAGGCATCCCCTAAGAAAGGATTTTTGATAAATTCCACCCCCAAGGGGATAAAATAGGGGATGAAAGTTTGTATAAATCTTCTTAGATTTTCGACTGATTGAACTGAAATTAAAGATTGGAGTTACTATGATGAAGACGTCCGCTTCAATAGGATTTTGATAAATTCAACCCCCATGGGGATAAAATAAGGGATGATGGAGGATGTAAATGTATTAGTTTGAACCTATCAGTACCTAATGGAACGAATAAATTAGGACGAACAAAATAATTTTAATTTTTAATTTTTTAGTAGCAACAGATTTTATGACATGGCTGCTTTAAGGGAATATAATCAAGATTGGCATTTGGCATTCGATTTGACTTAGTACATCCAGAGGCAGTCTCAATATCAGAGAGTCAAAATTTCCACGCGAACGAAGTCGCGGGCAACAGCTAGTACTTTGGATAAAGTAACTGAAAATGCCGTGGCCAAACACTAAACTTGTTTCATGCGCTGAAGACAGCCATTTTAGCTATCACGATAAAGTACAGGCAGAACCAACTTTTAAAAATATCGAAAAAGTCGAACAATATATGTATTATAATATAAAACAATTCCTTTCTTTTTGTTTCTTCGACAATTTACTTAATACCTAAAGAATCCATTTGTTCCTTAATTATAAAACTTTGCGTAGCTAATTGAACAATGAACCCCTAATACCAGGAGCTCATGAAATTATAAAAGTATTCAAGCGAGAAAATATTATCTTTATTATAACAACGTTGCGTCACGAACCCCTCACGGTTCTGAGAGCCTAGTCAAACAAGGCGATGCACTGAATCCTTCGCTCTGCGTTTATTGAAGAAAAGCAATTACCGAGATCCTAGACTAGAACCTTCGATGTATCTTTTAAACCTTTTGAAAACATTTGCTTTTGTTCATTTAGTTTCTATAATAATATTAGTTGGGTAAGAAAAGCAAACGAAGTTCTTAGAAAAATAGGGTGAGAGCGGTTTGTTTGTATTTTAACATGTTCAGTAGGTAGTTGTATGTATCTTGTTTTATAATTAATTTGAGATAATATTTTAGGAACCTTGATTTTCTAAACGGTGGAATCACTTAAGCCAATTGTGTATTTTAATTTTACATATTCGAGTTAATTGAACGTCATAAGTTTTTGTAACTATCGTCACCTGTCACCACTTCAAAGGCAACCCACTAGAAGTAATACATCTGCCACTTCAATAAGAAAAACAAAACTTGATCCAAATTACCTACTCAACAAGATCTGGAATCACTTGTACATAAATAAACCCACTAGGCCGGAACATTTTTACCAGCCATAAGTTCCTAACGCGGCCGTCGAGTAATTAAAACCGCAAGTGGGCACTAATCTTTATCGTCAGCTGCTATGAAACGTCATCAAAATGGCGGTATGAGCGGAAAACTGCTGTTTCATTGGTTCTAGTGTTGCTACCGTTTGTTAGGGTTATGGATGGAAAGACAATGGGTGTATGGTAGGTATATCGGTAGTGTAAAGTTTGGACTGTATATGTTGAATGCCATTGTAAAACGATGACGTTTGACAATGGTAGTCAACATTATACATTCTACAAAGCTCTGACAACAGTATCCACGTAATTTTAATGACTACTAGTGAACGTCACGTGGTTTCACCCGCGTAGTTCCCGTTCCCGTGGGAATACAGGAATAAAAAGTAGCCTAAATCTTTCCTCTTTATAATATTATTAGTGTAGATTCACCAATCACCCAGAGGTTTAAAGATCTAGTTTAGAATAACGTGGATACTGTTGTCAGCGCTTTTATGCCGCCCATTCGTCTCTGACTTGCCTTTACATGCCGTCGAGAAATACCTCTCAGACATACCGAATTTCTCACGATCCTTTACCGAAGCAAGTGATAATTTCTATAGAAGCACATGAAAACTCAGAGATGACGTGTGTCCACCACTAGGCTGTTATTGCTATCAACGTAACAGCAATTTTCGACAAAATGATGGTAATTACACAAAAGGTCTGACATAGCGATTGAGCGGCTTTACTTTTGCGGTCATCTTCGGAATTGTATGGCCCCTAGCACTCGGCACACGGGGGAATTCGTAAAACGCGCGTATCCTGCGCGTATATGCGCAGATATAGCGATGCCAAGCCGATTAGTACGAGCTTCAAACAAGTTTCAAACACGATTCACACGCAGGTTCTATCGCGTTTTACGCGCGTTTGAATCTTTAAAAACGCAAAAATTGGTATCTACGGCGCAGACGACACACGTTCCTGAAACGCGCGTCATCTGCGCGTTTAAAATACACCGTGTGCTAGGGGCCAATCTTATGCGTCCATTACGCACTATACACTACAGACTCACTAACTCCTACAACTGCTATTAAACTATGTTCACAAACTCCTTAATATTACAACGCAAATACTTAGGTTAAGTGTTTGCAATGGGATCAACCTTGTTTGCATAATAAGGACGCGACTTTGTATCTCCGGATTTCGGGATCACGGTTCGAATTCGAAATATAACCTCACTATAACTGTATAAAATGTGCTGTTATTTTATTATCGTAGTGAGACGTGACCTTGTTTGTATTTTATTTTTAGGCTTAAATATTTTACGGGAATTTTTTCGGGCTATATTGAAAAAGTCAGCTAAAATACTTTAGAGATAAGATGATCTTTAAGTAAAAGGTAGTTTTTAATTCATGAACAGTTTTCATTAAATTCGTGTTTATTGATTTCAAGAGTTATTCTTCACTTATTCAGGTGATAAGATCGCCTAGAAAAATGATACTCAAAGCATTCTATATTTCGAAAAAGACTTTTTACTAAGGCCGCTAAGGTCGAAAAATCCGTAACAATTACAGACCTTTTTTTTTTGGGGGGTTGTAAAATCATCAAATAACGTACCGTTCCTGGGCAGAGCGGAAGGGAGTTTCAGATTTCTACTGACTAAAAATCACCCCTTGTTCTTAGCCCTTGCGCCGAGGCCTCGGTATCTCATTCGAACAACCCGCAGCCCCGACGGGACATTTTCAAACCTTAAATCTATATTACAAAACCTTGAATTACCCAGTAAAATTGTACCTTTATCATACATAAAACAAACTTATAAGTGCTAACTTGGCACGACACAGTGTGACCTTTGAATTCGCTCCAAATGCTTCAGCGAACGAACGCGTCCCTATTGTCTTTACAACTCTTTACTTAAGCACAGGTACTCATGTGTTTGCAGACTAGTTGATACAGAAGGTTAAATAGCTTGATACAATAATGGAAATCACACGCACACAAGAGCGTACTTGCGACTGGATATGGATTTAAATAGGAAATCTGAGCCCGATTTCGAAAACTTTCATTTTTGTTCAATTCTTAATTCTCAATTCTTTATTGCGTACCATAATGTACACAGTTGGTAGGGAAACAGTTACATCAGTCTCAATTGTGGACCCTGTTGGGCACAGCATAGATCAAAATTACCCTACTTCAAACAAGAATATGAACAACACCCCCCCCTCTCCCCTCCCCTTGGAACAGTTAACCTTTTAGCCGACTTTTGATTTTGAATGTTGTTCAAATTGTTGAATTATATATTCAACAATTTGAACAACATACGCAATCGGGTTTAGGATAAACAAAAACAAATACTGTACTAGAACTGAACCTGGTATCTACAGTATTACGTAAAGCAAAATAACAGTTTTTTTTAATTGTTATTTCAAGTAACAAATTATTGACTTATGAAACCGGCTCATTTATCCATCGCGATATATAAGTTATGGTAACTAGTAGACTTGAAATTCTGCTCCGGTCTGCGCTTGTTGTTCGAAGCTGACCTTCTGTATTATTCTGTGTGTATGTTTACAGACTACAAAAGTGTGTTACAGGGTTCTTAATGTGCCTCATCAAGGGCTGTCTTTCTCGAGAAGATTGCTTAAGGAATTTCTAATTTGAGGAGAAAGAATGTTAAATTACTTTACGTCGAGTGTTTGTTTTGTAACGTCGTATGAATGTGGTATTATAATTGTTTACTTAGTACTATATATTCTCACTTTTTAGAGAGGAGGCTTGCTTGCTTTTAGCTAGAATAATTGCAGCTGGTTTGATCAATCTTTAGGTTAACCTGAACTTGACTTGCCCTCTTCAGGTCAACCTCTTTGTATGGTTGACCACCCATTACATACGAGTTTCCGCCATGCCTCGGAAAGCACGTTATTCCATAGGTCTCAGCTGTAATTTCTAGATCTTTGACATTCGTTACAGGTAGCCAATACTCGAAAGTCTGATAACTAGTCTTACCAAGGGGTTTCGTATTACCTAGTACTAACTGGGTTGTGGAGGTCAGATAGGCAGTCGCTCCATGTAAAATACTGGCTGGTATTCAACTGCAACTGGTGAGACTGGAAGACGACCCCAATATAGCTGGGAAAAGGATAGGCAGATGATGATTCTCATTAACCAAAGAAACTGTTTACGACCGACTACTTGTACATACGACATTTGAATATTTATAGAGTAAAACATTGAGAAAAGGTAAATTAATTTATTTTGTTATTTTTAAGTACCTACTGATTTTTTTTCTTGTTATTATTCCTGTACAATATCTATGTGGATATAGTTTAATAAAATCTTACTTATTAATGTTGTTTTTTTTTTGTTTTATAGCATCCTATTGGATTCATCTGTAATGTTGCTATAATTAGTAGTAAATAAATAAAATGACACGAAGCGGTTAACCAAATTCCAGAATAAAGTATTCAACTGCTTTCCTGAACAACACACATGGGAATCGTAAAAAATACAGCCCCATTCTGTAGTCATGATTGCCAGTAAAATATTAATTGTGTCGTTTGTATTTACTTTAATTTAATATTACTAGCTGATGCCCGCGATTTTGTTCCGTGGGAATTCAAAAATAACATTTTTATAATAATATCTTATCACAGTTATCACTTAGGGGTATGAAAAATAGATTACGACCTATTCTCATGCTGAATATACGCACGAAATTTCATATAAATCTGTCAAGCGGTTTCCGAGAAGTATGGCAACTAACACTGTGACACGAGAATTTTATATTATAGATATATATCCATAGGTAATTTTCAAGGTCTGTAAGGGCTTTTTTTTTTTTGGGGGGTGGGAAATCATCAAATAACCCCTCCCGCTCTTGGGCAGAGCGAGAGGGAGTGTCAGACTTCTACTGACTAAAAACCACCTATGTTCCTTCTTCGCCCTTCATGTCGAAGCCGCGGTATCCCTTGCGGACAACCCGCAGCCTCGACAGGCGTCGGCCGTTGCGGGCCCCTTCCATGTGGCTGACTTCTCTTTGAGGCGCGCGTGGAACACGAACGCGCCGTCGACACGGCCTGTCGTCGTCATAAGACGGACGGACGGCGAGCTTACCCATCACTCACCGTCCACAGGCCCGCGTCTACGGTGGCCGGAAGCCATCACGTGGCCCCCGACGCCCGGAGCGCCTCCCGCGGCGGCTGGGACGAGAGGTTCTCTCCCTCTCACGTTCCGCCACCTCCTTCGCTAGCATCACTGCTTCGCAAAAGGAGGCGACGGCGTCCCATTCCTCCTTGCCCCGGACCATGGCTTGCACCAGAGCCGGACGCGAGAGGTCGCCGCCGCCGATCGCCGCTACGAGAACACGGCGGGGCTCCGCCCAAGCGGGACACACCTCCACAGTGTGCTCCACCGTGTCCTCCGGCCGATCCTCGCAATGGTAGGTCTGTAAGGGCTCACATTCAATATTATGATGCATTTTTCTATCTTAATAAAATTATTCAAAAATTATGACTACCTCGTTGATCGAGTTGTAGCAATCGCGACTGCTGTGGATGAGGTACTGGGTTTGATTCTCAGGTCGGAAAATAAGTATTTGGGTTTTCCCATCAGGAATTTCTCAGTAGCAGCGACGGAGTCTGGATTTCTGCCCAGTTGATGGCAATAAGCATAACTGGCGAAATGTGGATGTACTTTAGACACACCTCTGTCTAACCCTTTGAAGACTACAGACGTGATGTTATGTTATGTAATGATGACTAATTAACCTAATCGCGTCGCAATGACGCGCGACTCCAAACAAAAGCTTTTGTTTTCTACGCAGCCGCTGCAACATAACGCGAGTCGTATGAGCGTGCATCTGGTGGACATGTGGATGATTCAGACAACATGTCCACGAAAATCCTGACTTAATATTATAAATGTAATAGTAACTCTGTCTCTCTGTCTGTCGCGCTTTCACGCCAAAACTTCTAAACCGATTTAAATGAAATGTGGTACACAGATAGTCTAGAGCCTGAGAAAGGACATAGACTACTTTTAATGCGAAAAAACGGTTGTAAGAGGTTCAAAAGGGGGGATGAAAAGATTATTATTGGTCGCGACAACCGACATCCACGCGGACGAAGCCGCGAGCATCAGCTAGTATCCAATAAAATCATTCCGCCAAAACGATAGCTCAAACCTCTTCTAATATGCATTTAAACCATTTATAAAATTAAAACACTCCTCACTTTTAAGTACCTTACATTTTGTACGATAAGCGAAGAGAAAATCTCTTCTTTTTTCACAGTGTAATTAAATTATCTCCATCGCTAGCGAACACCGGCAGTTGGTCTAGCCAGCCTAATGAATTTTAGGTCAGGCTTTACTGTTCCGTATCCGTTCCGTCGGCGAAACGTTTGATGAAAACGAGTTTAATCGATATTGATTCCTTTTGTTGTTCAAAGTTGCTGTCTAACAACTCTTGTTTTTCAAAGCGAAATGCCGAAATGCTCCTGTTTGATGTCTATCAAACTGTGGTGTTTTGGCATTGTGGAGGGAAAGAAGAAATATTTTGTGAAATAATTATATCGCCTATAGTTTCTGCCAGTTAAGATGTTAATAGCGGTCATTGACCCACCAAAATTGATTAAAGTTTCTATCTTTAAAATCCAAAAATAAGCCTGTTCATGTCTTAGTCATCTATCGTGATCTTGTCCTTGTCAATAATTACCAGTTAATAATAAGTTTTGAATGGATTACTTTATACCGCGGCTGCTAAAGAATATTTGTCTTATTCAACAAGCCTACAAAACATAACAATGTTTTGTAGCTTGTTGAAACTGGAATGACAAATAGGAACCGGATACATAGATAACATCTAGTGATGTGCACACTATTAACATACTAGATAGTGATGTCCCACGATGAAATAGTGAATTAAGCAATCAATTACAATCATTCCGAAAACCTCTCGCCACCCCAACAACAAAACCCTTAGAAAACTATATAAACATGTTGGCAGAAACCTCAAAAGCAAAATGGCGTCGGTTGAACTTCAAACCCAGACAGTAGAAGCGAAAGGCCGTAATTACCATGACAATGTGCAGCGCCCGCTTCCGCGAGATTAATGGCCACCGCTGGCAGCCGTCACTCATTAAATTGATGAGCGATGACGCGGACTCAAGAGGGCTATGAAAACCACGGAGGAAAAAGTTATTTAGCATTTTTTTTTTGGGAAAAAAGGAGAGGCCTTTGAAAAGTAGTGGGATTGCCCCACTACAAAAAAAAGAACTCCATTGTCACAAGTTTTTTATTTCCAGAAAAATACTTATAACACAAAACACCCAATAAAAAGGTTTGTAACAGCAAAACCGGGAAACCTGAAAGTTCAGTAGAAAAGGGAACGTTTCCTTTGACAATATTATTTTAATAGTCAAAGGAACTTACCAGTAACTGAAGTTCAATGGATACTTGTTGTTGTATTGTCCGAAGATGATTAGTCCCACCCGACCCAGAATCTCTATGCTATATAGTCATATGAGCATGGACCCTATGTTGTAAAACCAGTAAATTGCTATGAACTTAATGAAGCTGGTTTCAGAGACAGATGACAGGAGACGGTTGCGCGTTCGGAAATAAACTTTTTTCTTTAAACTTATATGTGACGTCGGAGACTAAACCCCGAGACTACACTTAGTTATCCTAATCATCGAGGGCAATACAACAACAAGACAAATACCACTTGGCACTTGGCATGATTATAACTATTATCCAAAGCCAGCAGAATTTCTATAAACCTGCTACAAATCCATAAACCAATCATTATTGTTTACCAATATCAGATACATTCCATGGTTTGTCACACTATTTTTTATTATTGTACTAAACCCTTACAATCCGCTGTTTTCCTCGCCTGTAGTTTTGCTCTGGATTGGTGGCGGACTCATCGTGTCTAATGGCGTGAAGCAGACCGGACTGAACGCAGATTTAGAGGCCCGATCGTTATGCAATGCCAGGAACACTTTTGTTAATTATTTTACGAAGTAGGTGCTTAAGTACTTTTAATTTAAAAAAAGACAAACGTTTTGCAAATGCCTCATTATCAAGAATGAATTACCTTGATAAGGATTGACATAATTATTTATTATTTGTGTTACTTTTCCTTCTTTCGTATCGATATAACGACTCATTAAATATCGAGGGATCAGCAGACGGTTAGTGTTTACGTCTCCTTCTATTCAGTACACAGTGGGACAGCAGAGACTCCATCAAGAAGGCCATGATCTGGTCGAAAGCTTCGCCGATAATCACTCATTTTCTAACTGGCTTTCAAAAAGGAGGAGGTTCTCTATACGTCGGATAATTTTTTTTGTTTTTTTATTGATTTTTCCCCGTTTTCTCGAAGATGGCTGGACCGACTTGGTTTTTTTTGTTTGTTATGTTATAAAAAGTTATGGAAGTTAAACTAAGAGACTTATTAATATCTTACAGGGATGTATCCTGACTAAAAAAAATATGATTATAATTAGTCCGTCTGTTAGATTATCGAAAAATATGGAATACGTATTTTTTGTTTTATCAAATCAATAAAAATTTACGAAGATAAAACGCGTCAAAGATTAATTAAGAGGGGGTTTGTAAAATCACTCACCGCTAAAAAATGTCATAGAAATGTCTTAGAATATTTTCAAAGCACTTATATACTGTATCGTCTACATTGTTTGTTTACGTGAAAAAAGAAAAAATACGTGTCCAATATTTTTTGGTAATCTATCTGACGGACTAATTAGATTTTTTTTGTTAACTACCCTATTCTATGGAAACTTCCTTAATTGTTATGTTGGTTTTGCAATTCATAATACGTTCGAAGTTCCAAACAGGAAGGGTTACAATATGCCCAAAAATATTATATTTCACAAACGACATTATAGGTTAAATGTAGTTGCCGTTCAATGATTGCATCGTAAACCCAAAAATTGGAATGTGACAATAAAACCAAGTTTTATTGAGTTTATTCAAGTCATGAGTAACAGCGGGTATATTTTTTTTGTAACAGATGTTATAGAATACTTTCCTGGTGGAAAAGGTGGAAAATTTGTTTTTTGCTACTCCTCCTCAATTTTTTCTGATTAACTTCGTTGCGGGATCCAAGACAGTCAGATTGTTTCTCTGGGACTTCGTCGAGCTTCATTGTGTCGGCGTTTTTCTGGTGGTCGCGACTGTTGATTCTGGCTTTCAGGAGTTACAGTGGTTTCGGAATAGTGTAGCGGGCTTGAATTACAAACAAATTCTTCCCTGGCCGTATAATCAGATTGCGAATACTGAGCATGCATATAAAAAACTTTTTTTTTTTGTATTTCATTCCCGAAGGGTACGATAAACACCTACATAGCATAAAATCTTGTACGATGGTAGGGAACCCTACATGTGCGAGTCAAATTCGCACTTGGCTGGTTTTTTACATCTTTCAAAAGTCGCTAATCGCTTATAATATAGACTCCACAACAATTTCAACGGCATGTCACCAAAAGTTGGAAGATTATCGAGTTACGCTTTTACGGCATTCTTCGTAAAGTCCTCTCGACACCGTGGATATCAAGGGATACCCCGAAATGCCATTATATTGCCGTCAACTTACATAATAGCTTTTAGTGGATTCGACGGGAAAGAAGTAAAGATATTGACAAAAAAAACTTTAGGAGTATTGACCATCTTTGTGAAATATTGAAACGTTTGACACGTGGGTTGGGAATGGTGGTTGTAGAACAGTATAATCATTTTCCTTCGAGAAAATACGAGAACATAAACTTACACCTTTTGAGAGTAGGCAGAATTGCAGGCCGCCCGCCTCTTGCTACTACACACACTACACGCATTTTTTTCTTTTGATGAAATCACTGCTAATTATTAACTTCGTAGTAAAATATAGATTATCATTGTGAGACGGTGTAAATAACTATTTACTTACCTATAATGAAAACGTAATTAACGATAACAACTAGGTTTGTAAAAGCTGGCGCGGCGTCTACAATATGTGAGTTTAATCAGGAGTAACATGCTGAAGGCAAAATTCACGTATGTGCTGTACTTAGAATTTGCCCGGTCAAAGTTCAGTCTGTAGATTTTGCCTTAATTATAAGATAACATCACGCCTGTAATACTCGACGTGTTTGGCAGAGGTGTACGTACAATCCACACTTTGCCGTCCACGTTTAAGGCGAATGTAACAGGGGCAAGCTTATAGCTTTCAGAAGTCACAAGATAAACCTCGTCTTCATCATAAAATCATAAATCTAACATACAACTTCTCGTATAAAATTATTAACCCATAACTTGACAAGACAAATTAGTCAAGTCATTAACTAAAGAGACCGTTAAGAGGCAGAATGGCTGAGTGTCAATTAAGTCAGACTTAGGAGACTAGGCGAGCAGGAGTACCGTGGAGGTCTCATCAATATGCATGGTCACACAACCTCACCGGACCGTTGAGAAATTAAATCGTTCGCGGTGAAATGTTTTGGGGTAATTGCTTTAAATAACACGGATGAATTTTGGAAACTCTCTGAAATTATACTGTTAAATATGGTCTGTTTTTCTATTTCAATCTATTAATATTCAAAACAAAAAACAATTTTAATAATTATTAGATTCATTTATTGAACAAAATATTAATTTTAAACTGTCGGTCACAGGTCTTCAAATATTTCTGTTTTTTGAATTTTGAACGTTACCCTTCAAAGTTCTTCAAGATATACTGTAAAAAAATAAGGTCAGATTTTTTATAATCTGATAACTATTATCTGGAGAAAAAAATGGTGATTTAACAGACCGTATCTAAACGAACCGTCGCATCTGAATAATCAGCCAAAAATGAACGACGTAATTTACTAAAACATCGCGCTCATAAAGTGAGAAGTTAACTAAGTCATAAGTCAGTCATACATAAGTCTCAGAATAAGAAAACTGATAACGTCTTCAAAGCAATTTATTTTAGCTTGTTACATAAATATGATTTTAATATGCACAGACAGAAGAGAGCAGCTGCAACTGTGTAATTTTTCGTTTGGCGCCGATCCAGAGGCAATGTTTTTGTTTTATTTTTTTAACAATCAGATACTTGCTGAGGCACGAAGTTTGGTGCAGTTTTTTAGATAAATAAGTGTTAAGGGAAAATTAATTTCTTATCGTTTTACTACGAACTTAGTGAATAAACTTAAGTTACAAAGAGTCAAGATTTTTATGGCGTAAAAATATATTTTAACGATGCTTACGACCTCTGAACCACGCACCGATATGAAAAAAAATCAAACGATCGAGATCACACTCAAATAACCATCTTTCATAATCCTGTGTCTACTTCGAAAACTTTCGTAATTATAATGTCAGATCGATCTCGAAGTCTCTCAAGATGTAATCTTCAAAGTCAACGAGCGATCATTTCGTCAATATTTTTGTAAGAAAACATCTAAAGTATTAGAAAAAAATTGATGCCAAAGAAAATTATGCTTTAATTCAATGAAACAAGGCTATATTCACGAAAAATAATGGGCTACTAAGCATAATTTATTAAAATTGCCCACAGAATTCTTGGTAACTTGCTCCCGTCAACCTGACGCCCTATAAATGCAAATGCCTTACATAACGGTACGAAACTGAAATTATTTCTACGAAATATGGATTGTTTATGC
Source organism: Diarsia brunnea (assembly GCA_949774965.1). NCBI lineage: Eukaryota > Metazoa > Arthropoda > Insecta > Lepidoptera > Noctuidae > Diarsia > Diarsia brunnea. The sequence goes on along the minus strand of OX459016.1, from coordinate 4,267,256 downwards.
AGTATCAACCAATTTGCAGCTGTTCGGAGAATGTTATCTCTGAGGGCACTTGGTTGTGTCGGTAAGTCGATTTATGTATTAGTGAAATAATTTGCATGGACATAAATGAACCTTTGGGGAAGTAGACAGTACCGAATGCTACTTTTATAATTGTCTTTATAGGTCTAGTTTTCGTCCTGTCGGGGCTGCGGGTTTTTTGAAAGAGATACCCCGGCCTTGGACACAAAGGCCTAAGGAGAGACATGGGTCGTTTTTAGTCAGTAGAAGTCTGACATTCCCTCCCACTCTGCCCAGAGCGGGAGGTGTCATTTGATGAATCCCGACGCAAAAAAAATGTTTATTGTTTCTAATTGCTGACTGACATAATTCGAATGTTAAAATATCGAAATACTGTTTTTAAAAAAGTTTTTCTACCTCTTGTTTGTAAAGAAGATAAACTTCAGACTAACCCTTTGAGAAATACAATTATGTGTGATTTTAGTTGGAAAATATAAAGGTAACAAATAAATCATCAGTTGGATAACCATAAGCATAACCGACTACTGGCAAATTCACTATATTAATATATATGTTTATGTTATATAGGTTAAGTGGTAATTGGTAGACTGTAACACTAGAAATGCGCAACTGGAGTGTGTCTTCCTAGTATACTCACTAGAAGAGCAATTCCATGAATATATTTTCAAACATATATACCTGTTTGCAATGTTGCAATTTTAATACCTAGAATAATAATTCCACCGAAATGCTCTGTAGTGGTTTACCAAACGTTTCAGGTTCAATAAATCAGTTCCAGACAGAAAATGGCAAAATCAGGGCACACTATTGCAGTGATCTAGGAACAGTCACTGCCCAGCATTACCTGACCCCTCTTCTCACACTACTTGCCTTATTCTTCTTCTTTATATGAGGGGTCAGATAATGCTGGTCACTGGCTGTACTACCAACTTCCTGCGGTATGCGGGTAGATCGAAACTATTCGGCAAGGTCGGTTTTCAAAGAAGATTTCGTAGGATTACGTTACTGTCCTTCACTGGCACTTGAGTTAAAGTTTGTTGGTTTCATGTTGGTTTGCTGACCACATCGATATTGACAAGTACAAGCAAGGCATTGCCATGTGGCTGCGGGTTGTTCGCAAGAGATACCGCGGCCTCGATATAAAGGGCTAAGAAGGAACATGGGTGGTTTTTAGTCAGTAGAAGACTGACACTCCCTTTCGCTCTGCCCAAGAGCGGGAGGGGTTTTTCGATGATTTTCGACCCGCCAAAAAAAAAAGGCATTGCCATGTGAGCTTAAATATTCGTAGTACAGAAATTAGTTGTAACACTGTGGTCTTTCATAGTGAACGGGGACCACCCCGTTCACTATCATATCATATCACTGTCAGTAATCGTGATCTTGTAGAATCTTAAAACATTGCTAAATGTGTATTATACAAGCTCGTGGCTTAATAATAACTGCCACTCCGATTTCAACCGATTTCGATTTTTTTTCTTTTGTATACAAAAGCTGTCAAAATGAAAATGTTGATGTAGACAAAAATGTTTTTGCAAACTTATACCTGAAATAAAATAAATTTTAACGACTTGACTGCTCTCTGCTTGACTGTTGTCATGTGATGGGCAATAAGAATAATTGATAAAAAACCGGCCAAGTGCGAGTCGGACTCGGGCACCGAGGGTTCCGTATTGAAAATATTTTTATTATAATTATGATGTAACTAAAAATTTACTGTTTTCCCAATTTTTCCTTTATCTGTGTTATTAAGACGTTGCTTCGTACCAAATTTAAACATTCTGAGTTCACGGGAAGTACCCTGTAGGTTTTGATTCCGAAATGATGTCGAAAATTTGCGGAAATTAGCGGCGTAAACGGCTGTATCTTTTGATTGCGTCGGCATAGAAGTTTGATTTTTTCACGGCTATAAGGGTCAGTAGACATGAGTATTTGAGATAGATTACAGCTTGCAATACCACAACGCATTCCTGAGAAAAAGGGTCTTGTCAGACAGACAGTCGTAGTCGGACGGACGGACAACAAAGTGATCTTATACCGCTTTTTCCTTTCGAGGTACGGAACCCTAAAAATAGGGAAGTGGTCATGCAATAAAATAAAAGCATATTACTAAATCGAAACGATACGATTTCAATATATCACGGCATAATCCGCTACATACGTGGATTGACATCATTTTCATTTCAGAGAGGAACGGTGAATCGTTGAATTTATCGAACTATAAAATATCTGAACAACCTGTATAATCACATATACGGGGGGATTTTATCCGTGTTGGGAACATAAATATAGTAGAGGTAAGTTATATTACCTATATTTTATTTTTGAAAATAATTTTAATAGAGTCGGCTCGACAGTAAGAATTCAATTCAATTCATTTATTTAACTCAGACACAAAGATCCATACATTGTTAGTAAAAATACACTTAAAAATTATGTTAGTAGGCAGTTGACAATGTGGAAGTAAGTAACACCTCTGCCTAATCCCTGTGGGTATTACCCACGTTATGTTATGTTACTTACAAACATAGTCGGTATACAATAACCTTTCGCTGCCGAAAATTTATAAACATAAAAACCGTGATAAACACGAATTATAATAAAGATTATTGTTTTGCCATGGGAAAATATATTTTATTGCTCTATCAACTTCACGTCATTTCACGATTCAAAAATATAAGAAAAACAATAACGTCATGTAAATATTGACATAAAATGGCACCCTGTAGATACTGAGTCATGCTCATTGGTCCATGTCATAAGAATCACGATATTAGATAAGTATCATCATCACCCTATAATGTTCCCACTGCAGGGACTCAGGCTTCCTCTCTAGGAGAGGGATGGGCTATAATCCACCACGCGGGCCCAATGCTGGTTGGTAGATGTCACATGCCTTCGAATTCGAATAAGTATATTACACTAATATTTCAAGCAGTATTAAGATCATTGATCGCTTTCGGGCATTCCAATGCCTACCTTTTCATTATTATTGGCGGGTGGAAAATCATCAAATAACCCCTCCCGCTCTTGGGCAGAGCTCTTGGGCAGACTCCTACTGACTAAAAACCACCCTTGTTCTTGTGAACAACCCGCAGCCACGACGAGAAATTTTCATGCCTTCATGGCAAAGGTAAACCATAATCCAGTTTGCGACATAGATGACTATATTTATATCCTGGTAGTACTATTCCGTGGAGTAATTTTACACCTCCAAGCGTGTAAAGTCACAGGTAAAAGTTGTGCAGAATAAAGTCACTACTTTCAGCAATTTCTTTACAGCTTTATGAACAAAACTGTCACTTTACAACTTTTAATAAAAGTTTACACCCAAAACTTGTGTCTCATAAAATAAAACCGCTTCCGCGCATTACTTGCGACAAAGGGACGTTTTTACGATAGTCGCACACACCAACTATTTTTACGAGCTCTATCCTTGCGGTAACGAATATGTGAACTTTACTTCGAAAGTTTAAGAACGAAGCTCCAGTCCATAAGATATCAAAAACGGGAGAGTTATTTTTCTCACTAGATATCTATTACTTAATAACTTTAAGTTATAGACCGACTTCGCCATCGCATTATTGTACGTTGAATATAATAATTTTCTATGAGCCCTCAAATTCATGAGTGTCCAATAAGTGCTTGAGAGTAACTCACTTATATGCTAATTTAACTCTGGAAATAATAATGTAATCTAAGTACTTGTACAAATCCTGGTAGCTAAGATTACCAGCAACATGTCCTGCAATAAGGTTGTACTTGTTAAGCAAGATTTGAGATTTAGTGAAGATTTTAAGATATAATCAAGGAGTGAAGTGAACCTTCTCACATTATCGTTACTGTTCAATGTTCAACGTTATGCAGGTCTGAGTCAGCACACATGGACTAGCTCCGAGATAGATGTAATAAACTTCATCCGATTACTCAGGAACTGCGCTTTTATCTTCAAAAGGAAATCCTGTTCACCGTCTTTATTAGATAAGCAAGATTGTAAACTAACTAAGTGACGATGATAGGGTTGTCAACAAATTGTGTGATGCAAACTATATACATAAGATCCCTCCATCTTTTTTCTTTTCTGTAATTCTCGAAAGGTTAGGTGTACCTAGAACACCCACATTTCCCCAGTTATGTTTTAAATTTCATGTAACAGGGGACGAGCCTATTGCCTCTAACTGGGCACAAATCCAGACTCCAGACTTTTTTTCCATCAAAAAAAAAAAATAACACTTTGCCCGATCCGGGAATCGCACCCAGGACCTCATGCTTAGCTGTCAAACTTGCGACAACTTAAATTAGGCAATCCCTTTGATAGACTCAAGCAAATGATTGTATCATAATAAAACAAATAATGGACCAAAAAATCACAAATATTTGGGAACCCCTGTAACCACATAATTTTGACAAAGTTACCGAACGATCCAGTTACTCAATTTAAAGTTTAATGTCGTAACCGAAGCCAAAATTGAAGTCAACGTTAAGTTTACTTTGAACTGAGATCAACATTATTAACGGTAACATTATTAAAAATAAAATTAAAGCCATGTATATACTTAAAGTAATTATAAAACATATTCGGTAATACACATACTTATATGCTTTTTGAACTTAAGCTGTTAATAAAAGTTCAATTAAGCTAAGACACAAAAATAATGTTTTTCTTAATGGAGTATCTCACCAATAAAACTGGACCCATCAACACATTCAAACCTGCCAGTGTCATCACTCATCACTGTCGACGAATATTGACACTGAGATTTCTTAAACGCAGTTTAAAAATGTTGATGGTGTTAAGTCTTTTTGGTGAAATAGCCCGCAAAATAATTTTTTTATGAAATTGGTTTATTGATAAACAAATTTCATAAAAATTGAACACACACATAATTAAAATCATAAATACAACTCTCTAAGTGTATAAGAGTCTGCCAACTGCACTGTATCAAACCATGGTCGCTAGGAATGCGACAAGTATGCCATGCACGGAGCGTCGAGCGTCAACAAATTGTCGGCGACAAATATTCGGTCCATGCGCATACCGTTGTGCGACAGTATTGATCGGAGTCGAAACGGTCTAGTGGGCATGGTCTCATAATGTTTAATAGAAAGCCTTTTTTAATATATACATAACAATAGTCAACACCCCATGACCGTACTTATATTCCCTTATAAACATAAGGAAATAAAGTGTTATGGTAAGGTACAGGATATTTTGGGATGTACACACAGATTCGTTAAAGGTTCCTCCTTAAAGTATGAAGCACTTAACATATACACACATTATACTAATTGCCTTTACTATACATTTTTTTTAAGAAACTCTTACCATCATCTACTTCACCGGTTGGCTCTTCAGATGAATCTGCTCGGTTCCTCAGGTCATGGAGGCGAGAGAGTACACAGTGGGTTGCACATATTCCTTCGCCTGCATGGCCTGAGGAGCAGAGCTGCTCTGCTCCGGAGTCCTCAGCTCCATTATCTTGCCGTTAGGGTAGGTTTTTGATGGGCAACACATACAGTTAAGTACACAACTAAGATTAAGATACAAATCCACTAAGGGTTGATGTAACAATCATTTGTTTTTTGTTTGGTTTTATTATATTATTAACTAGCTGATGCCCGCAGCTTCGACCGTGTGGTTGTCGGCTAATTATATACTAAAACCTTTCTCAAAAACCACTCTATATTCATTGATGAAAATAGCATGAAAATCGGTGCAGTAGTTTTTGAGTTTATCGCGAACAGACGACACGGCGAAGGACTTTGTTTTATAATATGTAGTGACTACATGTCATTATTTTTTTAAAATCAGTGTTCAACTTTCGTCTTAAGAAGCAAAAATGTGATAGTTTTTATCAAACATATTGTCTTTACAAATGCTGTCAAACTGCAATACTACTACTCTTGAGATCAAAGTTTTGCGACTGTTAAACATTTTAAATAAGTAATAGTATTTTTAAACAAATACATTTAAATAAAGTAGTTTACTATAGTTTCCAAAAGTGAAAGCACAAACAAAGTCAAGAATTAAAGCACAAGGTAAGGCGATAAAGTACTAGGATAACATGAATTGCAGGCAATATAAAAGTGAGACATGGTCATTAGAATAATCTTACATCAAACCGTAGTCAAGTGGCACGGTGCCAATGCTGGCAATGTAGCTTTATTAATATATGGCTGTGAGCACTCCTAACTCATTACATTTTGGCTACCAATATGAACTCATCTATTTTGTGATTGCCTGGTTATAAAAGGATCGAATGAGAAAGTGGTATATAGTTGGTTGTAACAAGTTATGGTTGAAGTTGGTAACTAATTTATTTAATGTTCATTGATGAATTTATTAAAATGGGTTTGATATTATACATATAAATATCCATGTGGCTCATTGCTAAATGCAGACTTTTAGAGTTAGACGAATACAGTAGAGTATTGTGTAGTGCATAATGGGTGTAAAAAGATTTAACGAACCAGAAAGGCACTTGTTCTTCCCGATATTGCGATACTTTTTGGTTTTGGTCCGAACCTTGTAGTTACGGAGATATTCATCATCAGCCTAGCCTTTTCCTATGTTAGGGTCGGCTTCCAGTCTAACCAGATGCAGATGAATATCAGTATTTTACATGGAGCGACTGTCTATCTGACCTCCACAACAGAGTTAATACTAGGTAATACGATACACTTTGCAAAAAAACCACACTTTAAATTGTGCAATTGTGCTTTTTCAAAAGCTTACTATTCCATTAACGACTACTTAAATGATAAGAATAGCTGGTCGTTGAGTTGAACACAAGACAATGTTTGTAATTTATGTTCTTTCTCCAAAATTAGTTTACTGATAATATGTTATGTCTTTTTTATGTTTTATTATTATATACCTTTTATTATTGATTGTAGTCAATCGTAATATTAACTTACACCATAGTATTGTATCGAGTCTGGTTCTTCTAACCAAACAGACAGATGTGTTGCTCGAGAGTTTGTTCCGACACTTCTTCTTTCCAGCAAAAACACTAGGAAGTGTCGAAGGGTGGGCGTTTTGGGGGACTGTCACTTGTAAATAAGTAAAGTAAAGTAAATTTTGACGTTCGAAAAGTGCTGATTATCAGCCTAGTTTGAATAAATGAGTTTTGATTTTGATTTTGGTTAGACTGGTTGTCAGACTTTCAGCTCACTGACTACCTGTAACGACTGCCAAAGATCTATATATGGCAGCCGGGACCAACAGCTTAACGTGCTTTTCGATGCACGGAGGAAACTCGGTATGTAATGGGTGGTCACCCATCCACAGGCCAACCTCGGCAAGTGCGGCTTAACCTAAAGATCGACCCGAGTGATTAAGTTATTAAGCCACAAGCCTCTACTTACGGAGATATTGTAAGTCAAAGATTTCTACAAGTTTTTTTTTTTAATACACATTGCTAGTCTTTTATCTTTATTTTTAATATCTCCATGTCCTTTATACTTTTCATCTATCAACTCAATGTTTAGGTACGTTATATTGAGTAAACAGTGATTTTACACTTATTATCCAAAAATATTTTTTGCCTAGAAATGCTTAGTTTGATATACTAATTGTTTGGTCAACGGCTTAAATTGAAGATCCCGTTTAGATTTCCAAGTAAAACTTGTATGTCTGTCTGGTTTCTACGCCATAATGGCTGAACGATTTCGGTGCAGTCTGGTAAAAGATCATTTTTATCGCAGCAGTAAATTCTTATGGTATTTTTCATTTAATAATAAGAAAATGAAGAATAGCGTTGTCAAATAAAAAGTTTATTTATTCACCAAAAACCTACAAGCGCTTGCTTGATACTTAACCCTCCACTCCCATCACGGGATAAGCTTGATAACTTTTTGCTACATAAACTCTTTGCTTTATCCATAAATCTTTGGCAAAACACCCCATTCTGAAACAAGTGGGTGTCTTATACTGACAAAATCCACGATATAAGGCCTCATGTAAGTCTCAGAAGAAATGGCCCAATAACACCCCCTCTTCACCCCCGCTTTGCCCCCTTTTAAGGACGTTTTCCGCATAATTCGCTAATCAACCTTAAGCTTAGGATTCGGGTTTATCCCCTTGTACAATCTCATTTACTTTTCAACTAGTGACGTGACGTTTATATGGTGCGAGCGATTATTTGTGCATGATTGTTCTAGAAGCACTGTGCTTATATTTCATGTGATTGTTCAATTATAAGCATAACGTCACGCTTGTAATGCCCGAAAGGTTAGACAGAGGTGTTCCTAACAGTACACTCACATTTCGACAGCTATGTTTAAGTCCCATATAATATGGGGTGAGCCTATTGCCATCAACCAGGCACAAATTGTTACTCCGTGGCTGCTATTAAGAAATTCCAGAAAAACATAATTACTGTTTGCACGACTCGGGAATCGATCCCAGCCTAGGCTCTCATGTTTAGCAGTCGCACTTGTGGCCACTAGACCAACGAGGGAATTTCGAGTTTATTTTTAATTTTAGCTTTAAGTCCCTATAGGTAATAAACGACAATAGTACAGGCCTAACTCATAATATGTCATTAAGTTCGAATTACAATGCGAGTAAGTTTGATAAATTTTTTTTATGACCACTGCTTTAAAAATTGTAACTGAAGACTAAATATATATGTATATATTTAGTCTTCACCCCCCGCGCTTCGACACCGGTGCGAGTTGACGTGTTCGTAAACGCTCCGTAGTTTTTATTCACAAAAAGTGGTTTAAATAACTTTTTTCAACCTAAAACTTTCGTATACAGTGAAAAACTATCTAATGAACAGAGTTGTGTCAAAAAATACCAATAATCAAAGTGGCTCGAACAACAGTGAGAAAAAACCGATTCAAAACAATCGTTAAAAAGTGGACTTTGTAGTGCTGTCTTTGTGTTTCGAGTGTGCGAGCGACCTTGAAAGTGAAAGTAAGGTTACTCTATTAGCATTGTCAACGTAGTTTTGTTGGTAGTTGACCTATTTGAACTAAGTCTTATATGACACGTTTGGCTCCGAGGCGTGCGTTAGGATTGGCAAGACACTGGGTGGAAGTTCGAATCCAACTCAAGACGATTCTTTTTGGATGTTTGTTTATATGGTTGTTTACAACTTTAACATTGATTGATGGTTTTATAGAACAATTACATAATTAAAACCTATCAAAGAACTTTGTTTAAATATAAACTACAAGAGTATTTATTACCATTCCGGTGCAATGGCGGTACCACGCTCTCCCCCGAGCACACCTCTACTTAATCCTCCAGCAAATATCATCCATTACAACTCAGACTCCGCCCTCAATAATATGTCGAATACCACGGACCCGCTTGACAATTATTTCAACATCACCAAGCGCCAGAAGCGCACTTTTGATAATATCAAGGAGCCGTCGTCGGGCCACGAATCCGAATTAAAAGCAATGCTCGACCGAATCAGGGACCAACAGGATACCAAGTTCGAATTATTAAATAATGCCCTAGCTACAATAATTACCCAAAACCAGGATATACAAAGATCAGTCGAAACGTTAACCTCCAAGCATGACGACCTTGTGGCTAAAATAAATCTGCTGGAACAAGAAAATAAGGAGTATAGGAAGCGAGTACTGACTCTGGAACATACGCTGGAACAACTGGAGAAGAACGCGCACTGTACAACAATTGAAATTCGTAACTTGCCAAAGCAGGAAAACGAAAATAAGCAATTGCTAATCGGTACAATCCAACAGCTTGGTTCAACTTTAGGCCTTGAAACAATACAACAGTCCGAGATCAGGGATATTTTTCGCTCCAAGTCAGAAGCGGTGTGTGTGAATTTCACTACTACACACAGAAAGGAATCTCTGATTTCGAAATACAGGGCATATAATAAATGCAGACGCGAAAAGAAACAGGTGCAATTGAATTCGGAGCATATTAAAATACCGGGAACGCCATGTACATTATACATCTCCGAGTATTTAACAACTAAGGCAAGATATCTCTTCTACATTGCGCGTTCATACGTTAAAAACAAAAACCTTCTAGCAGCCTGGACGTCCTACGGTAAAGTCTATGTTAAGAAAGAAGAGGACTCGACACCAGTTCGCATTGATGAAGAAACTAAACTTCAAAAACTTATTATGTGACTAGCTTTGGTACAACAGTCTTGTTCTTGTTTTGTTGTCTTGGCATGCTTATCTCTAGTATTTTTGTTTGCGTTAGTTTTTTGTTTTGACTCTATGCTCATCTTTACATTATTAAGTTTTCATTGTCTTTGCGGATTTACACACACACACATTTCTCACTACGCTCATCCCTCATCATACATACTATACAAGCGAGTTGAAACACTTAAAGCTACTATAGTTCCGGAACAGAGTTTATCTGGCTTCACATCCAGCATCACGTCACGCATTAGACGTGGCGGCATTTTCCTTAGTATCCAACAAAATGACTACAATTGAAACCATTAGCAATATATACTCTGATCTGGACGCTTTTCAAGTGGCAAATACTATAACCTGTGATATAGAAAGTGCAAAAAATCACATAGTAATGAACAAAAATACTATCAATATATTGTCTCAAAACATTCGTAGCATTAATTGTAATATGCCAAATTTCGTTACGCTTCTCCAAAGATCTCAAATACCCTGGGATATCGTAGTACTTACGGAATGCTGGCTCCCGTCTGCAAAGTTTATCCCTTCTCTCGACAACTACAATCATATTGCGACCACCTCACACAAAACCCAAAATGAAGGAGTTGTCATCTTTTACAACAAGCTTCTTAATATTGTATCCGAGGAACCCACAGTTAATGACGCTAATTGCCTTGTTTTAAAACTGGGTCGTGATACTTGCATCGTAGGATTATATCGCCCACCTAGTCAGACAAACACTGTAAAATTTATCGACTCAATTAACACGCTTCTAAATAATCTAAAAACTTTTAAAAACATTTTCTTTTGTGGTGATATAAATATTAATATAGTTCCAAACAGTCCCGATAAACGATCATACGAGTACCTGAACAGCTTAGCTAGCCATGGCTTACTTCCGGCTCATACTCTCCCAACGCATGGTTTAACATGCTTAGACCACATGATGCTGAAATCTAAAATGGAAGCTAGCTGTTTCGTTTTTAAAACATCTATCACTGACCACGAGAGTGTAGCTATTAGCTGTAGACCTAAAACCCGTCTGAATTATTTGAACAAAACACAGTGCTCGGTTGACTTCAACCATCTGGACAAATTAATACAAAACATGAATTATCAGCCCATCCTTGACTGTCAAGATGCTAACGTATCAACCGATCTCCTCGTGGCTCACCTGTCTTCAGCAATAAAAAATAGCACCAGCGTAACTAAAACTTCAAAAAGAAAACTGATAACCAAACCATGGGTAACTAAGGGACTTCTTCGCTGCATGAGAAACCGAGATAACTTGCACAAAAAATTAAAATGTAACCCTGACGACGAGCTATTAAAATTAACATATAAGCGTTATCGAAATTTTTGCTCTTCTCTGCTTAAAAAAACAAAGAGGAGATATGAAAGACAGGAATTTGAGAATGCAAGGGGAAACAAAAAAATGTTATGGGATGTCATTAAAAGGAACAGCGGATCTGAGAAGAGGGTAGACTGCTCGACATCACTCTTGTCATCGAGCAGTCCCGAGGCGGACATAAACCACGTCAACAGCTTCTTTGTGAATGTTGGGGCAAAGTTAGCTAGTAAAATCTCCACTCCAAAGTCCTCAACACCCGGTGTCACCCGTGATCACACATCAGTTTCTCCGTCCAACTCGCTTGTCCTTCTCCCTACCGATGAACAAGAAATATGCGACCTCATTAAAGGCCTGAAAGATAATTGTGCAGTGGGAATCGATCAGATTAGCAGTAAGATCATCAAGAGGTACGCAAAGTACCTTTCTCTTCCCATAACACATATCTGCAATCTGTCCATATTAACGGGAGTTTTTCCCCAGGCTTTTAAAATAGCTATTATCAAGCCCATCCATAAGGCTGGAAAAAAAGACTGTGTCAATAACTACCGGCCCATCTCCATCCTACCTGCTCTGTCCAAGATACTGGAACGCCTTATCAATCAACGTCTAGCAAAGTTCTTGGAAATAAATAATCTTCTTTCGACTTCACAGTTTGGCTTTAGAGTTGGCAAATGTACCAATGATGCCGTTCACGAATTAATTGACTCTATTGTTGGCAGCTTGGATGGCGGAAGGAGATGCCTAACGGTGTTCCTCGATCTTGCAAAAGCCTTCGACACAGTCTCTATTCCACACCTTCTTATAAAGCTTGAGCGGATCGGTATCAGAGGAATTCCCCTGAAACTGATGGAGAACTATCTTACCGGTAGGAAACAACGAGTAAGGATAAATGACAGGCTCAGTGACGAGCTCGTAATCAATTTTGGTGTACCACAGGGTAGTATATTGGGCCCAACACTTTTCCTTGTGTACATTAATGACCTTTGTCAACTTTCTCTTCTAAAAGGAAAGATCATTACCTTCGCTGACGATACTGCACTGTTCTTCAGTGGTGATGGATGGGAGGAGTTATTCGAGGTTGCACAACTGGGACTTAATATTGTTGGTAACTGGCTGCAAGATAATGTTTTGACGCTTAACGTCTCTAAAACTAAGTACATAGCGTTTGCCCATAGATCTAACTTGCTCCCACCCTCATCTCTGGGGATGACTGCTCACACCTGTGGCACTGAAAATACCCATTGCTCTTGTCCTTCCCTTCAAATGACCGAGAATATCAAATACCTTGGAGTCACTATCGACCAATATCTGTCCTTTAAACCACACATAGAGACCCTCGTGACCAGGTTACGAAAAGTAATCTACATTTTCAAAACCCTAAGACACTCGGCCGACCGAAACACCATAAAGATGGTCTACTTTGCATTATGCCAATCACTGATTGATTATTGCATCACATCATGGGGAGGTGCCGCCAAAACACACCTCATCGAAGTAGAAAGGGCACAGCGTGCTATACTCAAGGTCGGAGCTGATCTCCCCTTTCGTTATCCTACTACGGACCTGTACAAAAAATGGGACACTCTCACTGTTAGACAAACGTTCATACTACTTACGCTACTTAAAAAACATTCGCACATGCAGTTTGACGCTAAATTACCAAAAGACAACCGACGGAAAGGTAGAGTATGTCCCACGGCTCAATTCAAATCTACACTTCCTAAAAGATTCTACTGCTTCCTTGGGCATTATCTCTACAATAAGTTTAATAAATTATTAAATCTATATCCAAAAACTAGATCAATCTGTATCAAAGAAATAAAAAAATACTTAAAATCCCTTGACTATCAAAAAACCGAGAATCTTTTGACCGTTCTAAAATAAACGTAATTTTGACAAACCTCACATATACTAGCTGTTCATCAACTCCTACTCACTTTACAATTACAATTGGTTATATTCAAAAACAACTCTCGCTGCACTCACTCCACAAAATTCACCCTTATTCACACATTGCTTACATACATCTCCTACAAATCAGACACTTCACACAACATAAATTAATACTCACTCACTTACCGTCCCACCACATTACTCAATATTTCTGCAAGATTTTATAGTTAGGTATTTTTCTGATTGTTATTACTTCTTTTTATTTTACGCATATTTTTTTTTTTATCTTTTACTGCTTTGTTTTTTATGTTTTTGTTATGCATATTGTTTAAATCTTACTCTTACACGGTATCTCTGTACAAACTAATTCTAGCCGAAAGGGGCCTGGTGACCTGTAACACAGGTTTTTTTTCTAAAAACCTACATCAGGCACCAGTCTCTCACAAAGTTGGAATACAGTTTACCCATTTTCTTGTTCTTATTAATATTAACTTTAGTCAACTTTGTGAAGAGAAAATAAATGATATATAAATAAAAATAAAAATCATACGTAGGAAGTAATAAAATTGGGCCAAGCCCGCCACACTATTCCCAAATCACTGTAACTTATGTAAGCCAGAATCAACAGTGGCGACCACAAGAAAAGCTCTGAGACAATGAAGCTCGACGAAGTCCAAGAGAAACAATTTAACTGTCTTGAATCCCGCAACGAAATGAATCAGAAAAAAATAGCGGAGGAGTAGGAAGAACATAATTTCCACTTCCCTCCATATCAGCAGGAGACAGAACAGAACAAGGCCAATAGGCACACAGGGACGTATACAACTGGGATAAGCCCAGTTGCCTAGCACCACGGATATTATTGTCATTAATTTTACTGGGTCTTAAGTTGTGAGCTGTTATATTTGATTCCAATAATAGGTATGACAAAAATGCTCGAACGAACGGAAATTTGTTCTAGTTTCTACAAGGTCCGTATAGTAAATGACTCCGGTTAGTTTAAATTGTCCATTAATCAATTATTTATTGACGGTTATTACAGTGCACAGTAAATTTTATTCAAATTATCTATTCATTTATATGATTTAAATCGGTTTTAATATTTAAAATACTCTCCAAAGTAAAAGTTAAACCATTTAGTTCTGAAAGAAAAATCAACGTTTAGTTCTGCAAACATTTACTCTCTTTAATATTCCGGATTGTAATTGACTTAGTTCTTTTAATCGTTCGGAAACGAGCTACTCATTCATTTCTTGAACGGAATGGCTACCAATTTTTAAAACGACTAACTTTGTAGACTTTTTCAAAGCTTGAATATTTAACCAACTGAACTCGACAGTATTGGTCAAAATACTTCGTATTTCTGTGACCTTTAACATGTCTCACATTTAGGGAGTTTTCGAGAGTTGGGGGAACTGAGGTTCCGTTAGCAAAAACTATTGTCAAAACGTCTCATTTTCTCATTTTTAACCGACTTCAAAAAAGGAGGAGGTTATATGTTTGTGTGTATGTATTTTTTTTTTTTTTTTATGTATGTTACCTGGATTCTCCTCCATTTGTGAACCGATTCTCAAAATTCTTTTTTTATTTGAAAGAGTATACTCCTGAGGTGGTCCCATTTAAATTTGGTGAAGATCTGATCCTGATCTTCGGAGATATACAATAGAACTCTTCAAAAATATACGGGAAATCTGTCGTGATTGCTGCAATCGCTTGGATGTTTATTGTTTTGAAAAGGTATACTTCCCAAGTGGTCCCATTATCATCAAGTCAGGATCTGATGAAGGGATCCTGGAGAAATCGAGAGAACTCTTCAAATGTTGTAGGCACACTTGAAGTGATTTTGTAAGTTTTTGAAAGAGTGCCTTCTCGGAGTGATCCCATTTAAATTTGGCGAATATCTGATAAAGAACTTGGGAGATAGGCAACAGAACTCCTCAATAAATTATAGCAAATGGACTGGGATTGCTGAAATCTCATGTCTGTCTATTGTTTACACCAGTTCATAACATTAAATCACGCCGGTACGCTGTGAAGGGGTTAGTATATGGGAACCACTAAAAAGTGTAAAATAAAAACTTTTTAACAAAAAATAAAACCGACTTCAACAAAAAATAAAACACAAAAAAGTGAAAAATAAACTTCAGAAGAAAAATCAGTTTCTGAAGTCGGTGGCAAAAAAAATTAAATCAAACAAATAAAAGTCACCGACTTCAGAAACTGATTTTTCTTCTGAAGTTTATTTTTCACTTTTTTGTGTTTTATTTTTTGTTGAAGTCGGTTTTATGATTATTATCTAGGCCTTGAGGTTTCAGTCTTCAGGTTGGGCTAGGAGTTATGTTGTTAGGGATATTTCTCGATAACACTCTGGAGCCTAGACTCGTGGCCAGTTACTGGCAATAGGCTCGTTCCATAAAAAGTCAGATAAAGCATAACTCGCGAAAAGAAAATGTTATATCCTACCTTTTAATACTATTTTACTTCGTCGGGAAATCTAAGTGTGATGTCGTGTTAATATTTTTTAGCGAAGCACCATTGCAGTCTTTCACGGTCTAGGTACATAACTCTTAAAAACACTAAAAAGACTGCTGCTTCATATAAAAGTGACCCACGAGTTCGGAATGTTTGGGACAGCACCAGAAAACAATGCCCTGAAGTCTCGAATGACAAGTTCTCAGTAAAACTTTGTGTCACGATGTATTACACCATGTATACTTTATAGGCAACGCTTAGTAACAGTGAAGTAAGCAGGAAAATCTCCGCGCTCGGTAGACGCGAGAGATCGGAACATTTATCACGGTGAGTAATTGTCCCAAGGTGCGGGGTCCACGTACTGTAACGCGATATCGTGTAGCCCTAACTTCAGCAACTGATTGTAATCCGGTATACTTGTCTTATAGGTGATGTGTAACGTTGAGGATTACTGGTAATCAATCACAGACTAATTTTGTTGGCTCCATGCAGCAATGGTATAAAATGTTGTTGTGCGGAGTGGTATAAAATGTTTTATTTTTTCTTTGAACAAGAAAAAAACTAGCGTTAAGGGTATTGTAGAAGTATAAAACAGCAAACGCTTTGATTGTGCCCGGTTGATGGCAATAGGCTCGCCCCCTATTACATGAGACTTGAACATAACTGCCGAAACGTAGTAGGTGTACTATTGGGTCCAGGTGGTTAATTACAAAACCACCCATGTTCCTTCTTAGCCCTTTGTGTCCGGGGCCGCGGTATCTCTTTCGAACAACCCGCAGCCCCGACTGTTCTAGTTCCTCAGGAGAAGTAAATATTGACTATGTTCTGGTGGTATTTTATTTTTCAAGTTTCATGTTAATACTTGCGATACACTCGAGGAGGAACTCCTGGCTAAATAAAACCGCAGCTGAAGTCAATCTTTAGGTTAAGCCGCGCTTGCGTAGGTTGATCTGTGGATGGGTGGCCACCCACTACATACCGAGTTTCCTCTGTGCCTCAGAAAGCACGTTAAACTGCTGGTCAGTGGTCCGAAAGTCTGCCAGCCAGTCTTACCAATAGGTATCGTAGTCGCTCTATATAAAATACTGGCATTCAGCTGCATCCAATTTGACTTGAAGCCTACCCCAACATAGTAGGGAAAAGGCTAAGCAGATGATGATGATGTTGCGATACACAAATCATCCAAACACGAAACACAAAACATTTGTCTCACGAAAACGCTTGAAAGTCAATTCAGCACTTCAAAAACTTTTAACAAACTCCAGTACGAGGAACCGTACAAAAATGTGTTAATTCGAAGAGAACCCCCTCTGGGTTCTAAAAGAAATAACAAAAAAGGCAACGATACGATTATTTAACAAAACCGTCAGATCCTAACGACATGTATGGAAATATTAATCAAGGGACACGATGCGAATGAAATCACGATGACAGGGAAAATTGCCGCTTTTCCGTTTTCCTTTTCTGAAGGAAGATGCCCAAAGGAGTATGTTTCTTTTTATCATTATTATGTTAATAACAACGACATTTTTCAAGCGGTTTTGTTATGCTGGGGGTTGCTTTTCAAGTAAACCCATGATGGGGCAATAGGGGTACAATATTCGGAGATTTAAAAGGCATGGAGTTGACAGCAATGGGAACAGATTTGTTTAGGAGCGGAGGAGTAGGTTGATAATACAACAATTAAAAGGGATGTTTCCTGACCAAAAAATATGATTCTAATTAGTCCGTCTGTTAGATTATCGAAAAATATTGGATACGTATTTTTTGTTTTATCAAATCAATAAAAATTGACGAAGATGAAACGCGTCAAAGATTTGAGTGCCCCCACTCAAATCTTTGACGCGTTTCATCTTCGTGACGTCACTCACCGGTAAAAAATGTCATACTAATGTCTTAGAAAATGACGTCACACGAGTTTTCAAAGCACTGTATCGTCTTCATTGTTTGTTTACGTGAAAAAAGAAAAAATACGTGTCCAATATTTTTTGGAAATCTATCTGACGGACTAATTAGTTTTTTTTGTTAACTACCCTATTGCAAGGTTAGGAAGTAGGTAGAAGTGGTATTGGTTGGCCATATTCCTGAAAGTATCTATAGTCGTCGGAACAAACGAGTCTTGAAGGGAAGACTACGAATCGTCAAGTGTAGCCAGAGACACCCACAGCTAGGTGGAGCGCCAGTCTTAAGAAAATGGTCGGCAAATACTAGATCATCTTCATCTTGCTCCCCTTGTCCCATTCTATCTGGAGTCAGCGCAACACGTTTGTTTGTTAATACTAGATGCGGAAGATTCAAGACAGGTTGTGGTTAAGCAGCTGTTGAGACCTACATTGGACCAGTAAGTTATGTTTAATTGCCATGTAATACAAGTTGAACTTGCTATCAAAGGTAAACACCGGGATTCTACTGTGATTTCAAGAATAAGAAAAATTAAAAAAATACGTTAATGGCCTAAGGATCAAACCAGAACCCCCTGGGCTGTTGCTTTCAGATGAACATTATAACAACTTGGAAAACCCTCTAATGACACGTTTTGCCATATTGTCAGATTATTTTAATATTGTCAAACAAATTACTTTACACAGCTGAAAGGTAACACTGTGTATTATATTAAATCAGTTTCAGTGCATTATCGCTGAGAGCTTTCGGCTATGCAATCAATGCGGAGTGCAAAATGATGTTCTCTTGTTCGGTGCGTCCTGTTGTTTTTGCATCGCAAGGCGAAATTATATTACTTTCGTACGTAAAACTTGACTGATAAAAAGTATTTTCAGTATGTAAGCAGAGAGAGAGAATTTTGGTAAAGATTTTATTTGATTTGACTTGACTAATGTAAAAAAATCTAAATGACTGACATGTTTATACAAATGTTGAATTTTGTGAAATAAAATAAAAAATCCTTGGGGCCTATGATGAGTCATTGGGGGTTAAAGAGCCAGCAAATGACACTTTTTATAGCCCGCTCCATTTGGCAAACGAAGCACCAAACACCCTCCCTGTAAAAGTGTTTAGATTTTTCCCAAAAAGGTTCACTCAAACAATAAACTTTAAAAACTTAATACCAAACTCTTGATAGTGCTTTTTACCGTCTTCTTAAATACTGCAAAACTTAATGTTAACTTGCCTTAACTGGAGACTAAAGTTAAGGTTACTTACTACATCTTAGACCACTTTGGCTGGAAGCCTCACACTCAAGACACCTTTAGGATAGACCGGTGAAGCAGACAACAACCTGCTAGATTGAATCATGTGTTTTCACAAAAAATAAACTTGGAACATTTCAATTGGAGGCAAAAATCCGTTAAGTTTAAACAATTTTGTTACCATTCCTACTTCATAAACCTAATTCCAGAACAGTGCAGCCTAAAATCTCGTAGGTTTAGTATTAGTACTGAGCGTAATATCCGTCACAATCCGTTTAGTGGTTGCCCCAGACGAACGGAACAAACATCATGCATTAGTGGCGACGCTAAGCCTACAATACTAATATACAAACTAACAGCGTGTCTATTTATTTTATGAAATGAATGGAGATTTGTGGCTTCAGTACTAGATTTGGAATACATTAAAGATAAACTGTACTGAAAATGACAGAAGGGTTGTAGCTGCCCTGTCGAGGCTGCGGGTTGTCCGCAAGGGATACCGAGGCCTCGACATGAAGGGCGAAGAAGGAACATGGGTGGTTTTTAGTCAGTAGAAGTCTGACACTCCCTTTCGCTCTGCCCAAGAGCGGGAGGGGTTATTTGATGATTTCCCACCCCCCAAAAAAAAAAAAAAAAAGGGTTGTAGCTGCGGGTTGTTCAAAAGAGATACCGCGGCCCCCCCCGGCGCAAGGGTTAAGAAAGAACATTGGTGGTTTTTAGTCAGTAGAAGTCTGACACTCCCTTCCGCTCTGCCTAAGAGCGGGAATGGTTATTTGAAGATTTCCCACAACCCAAAAAAAAAGGGTTGTAGCTTTCCCGTCGGGGCTGCGGTTTGTTCGGAAGAGATACCGCGGCCTCGGCACAAAGAGCTAAGAAGGAACATGGGTGGTTTTTAGTCAGTAGAAGTCTGACACTCCCTACCGCTCTGCCCAGAGCGGTAGGAGTCATTTGATGATTTCCCACCCTCCCCCCCTTCAAATTGCGTTTCGTACAATTTAATATTCGTTCCGTTCGTTCGTTTCTTCGTTATTTCCTCATTCTTTTTTTTATATTTTTGTAGTTCTTGTGCTTGTCCCAAATAAAAATTTTTCTTTCTTTCTTTATATTCTTAGCCGTTCTGCGGATGGGTGATCCACTACATACCAAGTTTCCTCCGTGCCTCAGAAAGCACGTTAAGCTGTTGGTCCCGGCTGCCTTAAAAAGATCTTTGGCAGTCGTTACTGGGAGCCGACCCCAACGGCTAAGAATATCATCATCATCTGCCAAGTCTTTTCCCAACGATGTTGGGGTCAGCTTCCAGTCTAACCGAATGCAGCTGAATACCAGTATATTACACTGAGTGACTGTCTATCTGACCTCCACAGCCCAGTTTGTATTGGGTAATATGATCCCTCTTGGTAAAACCACTGAGTACCTGTTACGACTTTCAGAGATCAGAAAATGACAGCCGGGACCAAGAGCTTAACGCACTTTCCGAGGCACAGAGCAAACACGGTATGTAATGGGTGTTCACCCATCCACTGACCAACCTAGGCAAGGCTTCTTCAGCTTAACCTGAATATTGATCCAAACGATTGTTATTATCTAGCAACAAACTCCAAAATTATTCC
Organism: Diarsia brunnea; assembly: GCA_949774965.1. NCBI lineage: Eukaryota > Metazoa > Arthropoda > Insecta > Lepidoptera > Noctuidae > Diarsia > Diarsia brunnea. Next base: position 4,246,632 of record OX459016.1, on the reverse strand, counting down.
ATACGCTCTGGGCAGAGCGGTAGGAAGTGTCAGACTTCTACTGACTAAAAACCACCAATGTTCCTTCTTAGCCCTTTGTGTCGAGGACGCGGTATTTCTTTCTATCCACCCGCAGCCCCGACGGGAGCCACGAACTCCTTAAACCAACAATTTAAACACTAATGAATAATTTAATTTAATTCTAGTGAGTGTACAAAGTTATTCCCAAAACGTTTATTTGAATTCAAAGCAGAGAGACTAATTAAAGTCGGCCAAAAAACAGTGGTGGGTAATAAATTTGGTTGTGGGTAAGTTTTGTCTAACTGAAGTATTTATGCTGTGGTTTGTAGGACCTTTTGCTTTCTGGTTACATGTTGGTTTCGTAATTTAAAAGGCAAATTGATTAAAATTAACTTTGTCACCAGTAGTGTTATTTATAATTTCCAAAAATATGAGTTTTGTTTTAGCATCCAAAGTTAATTTCATGACCCCTACTCTGATTGCTTTGTCTATTTCTAATAGTGGTTTTAGTTTTTTCTGGAAGTATCTATAACGTTTTCTTGTGGCTATACTAGTTATAATAATGGCTGTCAGTGACGAAGCGTCAATAATACAAAAGGGCAAGCCGAATAAAAAAAAAGGGATTTTATTCTATTATTTATTTATTATGTATTTTAGTTTATTTTCGTTTGTTTTAAGCTCATTTTCGATATCAGCAACTCCTAAAACCTCGCAATTGATCCCCATGTCAAAAAATCTAAAAACTTTCTTTTACTAAAGTAGACACTACGTAGAGTGTAATTTTCCCGAAAGGAAGCCAGTGGGTATCGAGTTATAGGCACGCTACGTCACTGATGGCTATCATATTAAGGAAGTTACTACTCTGATTACTCCTTATTTTGAATTCCACCACCTCCAAGAGATAAGTACATGGCAATGCACTGCAGACAAGTGCCCCATTAGGTGGCCTACAGTCTTGCAACAATGCTCGGAAGACGACCCAATTGTAGTTATAAGAAAAAAACATTCCGTCTTCATTTTCCGCTTAACTGGGAGTGTTACTCCAAAACTCATTATTAAAATAATAAATTCTAAAAAACGTAATTCCTAGAAAATGTTACACATTTTTAATCAACTAAAATTCAAGACGCACATTCAGTCGACATATTCCCGTCTCGCCGTTCTCGTCACAGTCTCCACACAATGGCGCGAGGTACTGGCGTTTCCTGCAATTTGTCACTTCCGTCTCGGCTCCGCTAGACTCTTTATAATTGGATGAATTTAAATTAAGTTTCGAATGTCATTGTGTTCTGATTGGTGAGTTTATTTTTGGATATTATGAAATTGAAATAAAAGAGGTTTTATTAAGCGTTTTATATTCGTTTTGACGACGGCTGTATGTAGGTTAAAATTATTGCTTAAATTCTGCAGATGGTAAATATTTCAAGTTGCAAAGATGTTTCGTAATGGAATAGTTATTTGCAGTCAAAATTACAAATTCTTCAGAGTTCTTGACGACGAATTCTTTATTGTACAACTATCTTTGCAATGTATAAATTCAATCTCTTTAGTATTATATAGTCGCATAGCACATATTGTGTGAGTACTAAAACTACTAGTAAAAATATGTAGGTTCTAAAAAAACCTACATATTTTTTTATTCTTTATTTAACTTGGATATCTCGCCCCTCTCGCCCCCTGGCGATTGAGAGTGTGTCATGCTTACTTAAATGTCTCGCTGATGGTGGCGGGTGTGTCGGATCATTTCGTTCCCTTCAAAATGGTTGAGTAGAATGGTGCTGATCCATGCATCATGCTCGTGAACGGGTGCTGTCAGTTGTGACTGGTCACCTCTTAGCTGCCACGGCTTGTTTGAATTATAATTTTATTTTTGAATCGTCGTTTTTGACTTTACTGTGGACACTTATCGTGTACATCTTGCTACATCGTTCTCACATAATATACCATCTCAACATGAATGATGTAACCAAAGTTTTGTAACAATATCATGGTTTAACCTTTCGAATGCCGGAACGTAGATCTACGCGAGACACAATGGCTTTTTAATTGTGTCTAATTACACGGCATACGAAAGGTTAATAGAGTGTCCATGGAGTTTCTTGCCGTTCTTCTCATGAGACCAACGCTTTGGAATGGGCAACTACAGTACACTCACAGTTATTATGTCTTGTGACTGGGACTGTAGCTTAGTTTATTTAGTACTAGCTGATGCCCGCGGCTTCACCCGCGTGGATGTCGGTCAAATTATATATTAAAACCTTCCTCTTGAATCACTCTATCTATTAAAAAAAACTGCATCAAAATCTGTTGCGTAGTTTTAAAGATTTAAGCATACATAGGGATATAGGGACAGAGAAAGCGACTTTGTTTTATACTATGTAGTGATTTGTTCGACTATTCAAAAGTGCCTGTAACTGGCCTACTTGAAATAAATGTTTTGATTTTGATTTCTTGCAAATTATTTAACACATTAACTTACTTCACTTTTACTTACTAAATTAGCTTAGTTGGATATATATAGGCCAGCTGGTAATGGTAACGTGATTCTACAATTAGAATGCACAACCAATCCAGTAATTTTAAAATAAGAACTTTCAGGAAAAATCCAAATGTTCCAATTTAAGCCGGTCTGACTTCACCAGCCATTTGAGACAGGTCACACGAGTCGTGCGGAACGTAGCAGTCATCGTATCACAAACCAGTGATGTTACAAGCCTTGTGCCGGATACGTATGGTACGTTTCGTTTCACGCTATCACGAGTAAACGTTGAGGAAACCAGCTGAGATTTGAAGCGAGATATTGTAGGTATGTTGTGAGGAGTATCTTTAAAAAGCAATTTGTCAAAATTAAAACGTGACAAACAATCGCACGAAATAATTGTCGTACGATAAAGTCTTACTATATTTTTTGATAATTATGTTCATCTACAGAATTATAGTGTTATGATTTTCTAAACTATCCTGAATAGTTATACAGTGTTGTCGCAGTGGTCATTTTAAGTAGCAGTGTATCTTATAGCCAATTTCAGCGCAAAACTAGCACTTAAAGCTTGGGTGATTAGTGAAAAGTAATGGATCATTAAGTACATTTTTTTAAAGATATTATTATTAAAATAAGAATTGTGCTTAATAGGTATAGCTATTATGCCTTTTCCCGGCTTCCAGCCTAACCGGATGTAGCTGAATTACCAGTATTTTACATGGAGCGACTGCCTATCTGACCTCCACAACCCAGTTAATACTGAGTAATACGATACCCTTTTTTTTTTGACGGGTGGAAAATCATCAAATAACCCCTCCCGCTCTTGAGCAGAGCGAAAGGAAGTGTCAGACTTCCACTGACTAAAAACCACCTATGTTCCTTCTTAGTCCTTTATGTCGAGGGCCGCGGTATCTCTTGCGAACAACCCGCAGCCCCGACGGCCTTATACGATACCCTTTGGTAAGACTGGTTGTCAGACTTTCAGGTCACTGATTACCTGTAACGACTGCCAAAGATCTCGTGCAATCCGAGGCACGAAGGAAACTCGGTATGTAATGGGCGGTCACCCATCCACAGACCAACCTAGGCAAGCGTGGCTTAACCTAAAGATCGACCCGAATGGTTGTTATTAGTAAACCACGAGCTTCTCTTCCGAGCTATTTATGCTAGAGTATATCTACAGAAATAATAATATCAATAATTATAGTTATTAGACTGTAAGCTTTCCTAAAATAAATAAATAAAAATATCGTAATTATAAGTACACTCACATGCTTGAGTGTCTGTCACCAATTATTATATCAGTAATTCTTTACAAAATACGCCCTATTTTCTCATTCAGAATAGCCATACATACATATTCGTTCCAACTCATAATAATAGCTGCCAAAAGCAATATTCATTCGTCCCAGTTATGAAGCAGCGTCGAGGCGCCTCCGCTCACGACACGGAACGTTTAATTCCACGCAGACTCACCGGTGCCTGAGAACCAGATGTAAGTTACTGTGGAATGGTATATTGTTTTCAGATTTGTTCTCACTTCAGGAATTAGAGTGGTTATAAAAAAAATCTGCTTAGCCCGTCAGATAGATTTTCAAAGGATATTGGACACATATTTTTTCTTTTTCACGTAAACAAAAAATGAAGACGATTCAGTGCTTCGAAAATCATGTTACCTCACAGTTTGGTAAATTTTTTACCAGAAAGTGACGTCTCAAGCCCACACTCATGATCTTTGATAAGTTCAATTTTCCCCAATTTTCATTAATTTGATAAAACAAAAAACACGTATACAATATTTTTCAATAATCTAACAGACGGACTAAACACAATTATATTTTTTTAGTCAGGAAACATCGCTTTACATTTTACCTTTTCTTAACTATGTTGGGGTCGACTTCCAGTCCAACCGGGTTCGGATAGATAATGTTAGGAATTTTGTTTGTCGGGAGGAGCTCGTGGCTTAATAATAACTGCCACTCGGGTTGATCTTTAGGTTAAGCCGCGCTTGCCTAGGTTGGCCTGTGGATGGGTGACCGCCCATTACATACCGAGTTTCCTCCGTGCCTCGGAAAGCACGTTAAGCTGTTGGTCCCGGATGCCACATAAAGATCTTTGGCAGTCGTTACAGGTAGTCAGTGACCCGAAAGTCTGACAACCAGTCTTACCAAAGGGTATCGTATTACCCAGTATTAACTGGGTTGTGGAGGTCAGATAGGCAGACACGGAGCGCATGTAAAATACTGGTATTCAGCTGCATCCGGTTAGACTGGAAGCCGACCCCAACATAGTTGGGAAAAGGCTAGGCAGATGATGGCTATCTGACCTTCACAGCCCAGCAGTTAGTGGCTTATTGGTTGCCCATTCCTATGGTTGTGACTTTCGACCCTCTGAACACCTGTAATGTCGATGAAAGATCTAGAAATGATAGCTCTGACCAATAATATTAGTTACTTTATACCTTTCCGTTACAAGTGATATCAACAACAACTAAAACACGTAAATTACAGCTATTGTAAAATTATTATTTATACTGAAAACGGGATATTTAACATGTTTACTTATTGTTTCGAGTTCCCGATATTTCGGCGCTGTTACAAGCACCAGGATCACAGATAAACTGAAGTCATTGCGGGTGGATGTTTATGAGCAGACAAATCGGTCTACCCTCTTTCTTGTTCGTTTTTTTTGCGTTCGGTACCACTACAGTGCACTACCGAAATATCGGGAACTCGAAACAATAAGTAAACATGGTAAATATCCCGTTTTCAGTATTAATTTATAATAGTGTTAGTGACCATGTCAGTTTAAATCTTATATCTAACAAAACCGGGATGTTTTATAAATACGAAAACTCACTATTAGATAATCACTCTTTGTAAATGAGCCAAATATCATCAGTTCACCAATTTTGCTTTCTACCAAACTGTTCTAAATAAGCACAAATAAATAACGTACAATTAAATCGCTGAAAGTCTGTCGTTATCTGGTGGTGCGGATAAAACTAATCCTAACGCGGTATTCTACTCGGTAATATCTTGTGCTATAATCTAGCGGCTAGCAAAAACCTACTGCTGTCCAGACGCCTATATCTGTAAACGTCACAGAGCAGAAATATTCAGTAGACCAAGTTGAACGTTACAATAATAACATAGAAGCGATTGATGCATTACATTTATCAGTTTGGGTAAATATTATTTTTATCTTTAATTACAACTATCATACTACTATAAAAATCGAATGCCCGTTAACATTAGACGATACTCTGAATAAAAGCACTCAGTTATGTTGGTAATATTCGACTAAGAACTGAGATTCAAAATTCTAACAGTACAATAATATTTAGACATTAAATAGTCCTATAGCTGACCGTCAAACATTGCAGCGCTTCTACCAAAGATTTAACACAAAAGATATTACAGGTAGGTACATAAAATGTAACATTTCAATTTTTTTTTTTTTTAAAAACGTTCCCCCGCACTAGGAATTTCTCCTGTATCGTGGGTGAGTTCACAAACATATAACGTCACATATACAAATACCCAGACCCGAAACAACTATCTGCAGGCCATACAAATATTTCTGATCGAACCCGCGACACTGCAGCGCAGCAGTCTAATCGCTTAGCCACTGCGCCAACACGGTGTAACCTTTATCACGCCATAAACTTAGTAGTTTCCCTTAACAAATCTCACGTTCATATTCTCGAGCCTCTCTGTAAAATAGAGTTCATTGCCAATTTCCTAATTTAGTGGCTAGCGAGATGTTTCCGTTCGCAGACACCGACGAGATCTCTATAAACGTCAAAGAGTAACTCTATTGAGTGTGTTCATTTGAATGTACAATGTCAGTGCTCAAGAGATGACATTGAAGTTGACTGTTTGTGAGATTAAGTTTTTAAGGTGGACTTGAAATTAAGAAATATTTCTACTGTTCAATTTACGATAACATAAGTGTTTGTTGTTAATAAACTTAGGTATATGTTGTTGAATTAAATACTTAATTCCAGGTTAATGTGTTGAAGCTAAGGTCGCAAAGGCATAACAAGATAATTGTATAGAAAGAAAAACATTCATTTTAATTATATTATTATGTTCATTGATTCAGGTCATAGCATAACATGAGGTAGTAATTAGTGCCCGTCGGCGCTGCGGGTTGTTCGCAAGAGATACCGCGGCCTCGACATGAAGGCTAAGAAGGAACATGAGTGGTTTTTAGTCAGTAGAAGTCTGACACTCCCTTTATTTATTTATTTAAACTTTATGCACAATAATGATACATAGGCGTACTTAATGCCACAAGGCATTTCTCTACCAGTCAACCTTAGGGTTTCCTGGGTTCCCTTTCGCTCTGCCCAAGAGCGGGAGGGGTTATTTGATGATTTTCCACCTGCCCAAAAAAAAAAAGGCAGTAATTAGTGGTGCTCCATTGGAGATAAGTTCTAGGTAGCAGAAATTGAAATGAATTGTGAAGTCGACCTCAACTAAAAAAATGCCACAATCACTAACTTTTTTCAGCATACAGATCAACTTTTACACTAACAAAGCTGTCCTACTGTTATGTGTACTCTATGGCACTGGATAAGAGGCGTCGGCAGAAACGTACATTGGCAACCTGCCGCAGTTAGTTGCTGCTACGTTTAACGTGCCGGAAACTATTGCTGGGTGATGGCTTAGGCTTTATATTGCTTACGTTTATTTTACATGTCCAGGTAGGTATAATTGGGAGGAATTTGTGTATGTTTTAGTTACAAATCATATTCAGGCAATTGTATGCTACAAGTGGTTAAAGGATATTATGCAGATGTAAAAAAAAGAAAATCATAAACTTGAATGTGAGGTTATAAAGTAGGATAGTGGAATAACCACTATCACATACCCATATCACACTTCTAGTTTAAGGCGGAAAACAGCACAGTTTTCTGAATGCACAAAAAATTCGGGAGATTTTTTTTCTGAAATCACTAATAAGACTTTCATGGTTTGATTCCATACTTTTATAGGAATACTTGTAAATAGTCGATTACCGATATTTACCGTAACTTTCGGTATGTATGTATGTCTTGAAAAATACAATATCTTCAGAAGTAAGTAGTTGTTTCGAATGGGTAAAATAACAGTACTTAGTCACCGAAATTTAATTTGCGCAAAAACATGTCAAATCCTTCAAAATTAATTTAACTTTCTACGAAATTCTTTCACCATATATTTTAGTTAGAAAATGGAATGTTCTTTCAGCAAACTTTGTGAATATCCGCATACCTGACCCACGGTAGATACTTCGAGAAGTTTCCAAGATATTCAATGACTACGTAAGTAGATATCTACTTGAAAGAGAGTGGATAAGGTTATTAAATTCTATGCACAGGACGTTTGCCGGGTTGTGTTCATGGATGGGTGCTCAAAACAAGACAACAATGGTGAACCTCACCGCTAGCTAGCTCACCGTCCGTCCATCCTATGACGATCACAGGCCGTGTCAACGGTGCGTTCGCGTTACACGCGCGCCTCAAAGAGATGTTAACAACATTGGAAGGGCCCGCAAGGGCCGACGCCCGTCGGATCCCGCCTCGACACAAAGGGCTAAGAAGGAACATGGGTGGTTTTAGTCAGTAGAAGTCTGACACTCCCTACCGCTCTGCCCATAGCGGGAGGAGTCATTTGATGATTTTCCATCCTTTAATAAAAAAGGGTATAATCAATATTGTTGGTCGAGGCTGTCAGTTATAAATCTATAATTGCTTACTAAACACTAAATAAACATAAGCAATATAAAGCATAAGCCATCAGCCAGCAATAGTTTCCAACACGTTAACTCTAAGAGGCAGCTAACTGCGAGAGGTTGCCAATGCACGTTTCCGCCGACACCTCTCATCCGGAGCCATAGGGTATAGGAAACAGTAACACATCTTTGTTTGGCCCATGAAAGTGGAATTGAGAAAGTTGTTCAGAACGATGAAAAATGTTGCTCGTGCCAATTTTTCAACTCCACACGTCTAGTTGAGGCCGGCTTCACAATTAATTTAAAAAAATACTGTCTAGAACCCTCTTTGCTAGTGTGTAATTTAGGTGATGAATTTTGTAAAAAATGAGATTCCACCGAAATATCATTTGTTTCAACTACACCCAAATAGCCTAATCTCACAAAAAGTCAACTTCAATGTCATCTCTTGAACGCTGACATTATACATTCAAATGAACCCACTCAACATAGTTACTCTATGACGTTTATGGAGAGATCTCGTCGGTGTCTGCGAACGGAAACATCTCGCTAGCAACTAAATTGGGAGATGGACTAATGAACTCTATTTTAGAGAGCGGCTCGACAATATTAACGTGAAGCAATTTGATAAATAGATTTGTTAAGGGAAACTACTGAGTTTATGGTGCGATAAAGGCAGGTTCTGGCAAGCCGGTTTTGTGTTTCACTTGAAATGGTTTACAAGATTGAGTCGAGCGCAAGTCCACGCAATGAAAGATGTGAAATCAAAAAATGTTTGTGTCCATGTAATGTGTCAGCTAAGAGACTATTTGAATGCCCAAATATTATGGCGCTGTAAGAATTTCAAATGTCAGGTCTGCACCGAGTGTTGAATGCATTTATTCAGACGTCTAGTGTGATTGTTAATAGGCATTCCGTTTGTTTGTAAACGTGATATGTAGTTGTGAATAAAGCAAAAATATTTAACCATAATGTAGAAACACTGACAGAAAGACGGATTGATTCTGTGTTTTTAATTATAACTACTTGATCCACTGGATATTTCTACTCTGTGATGCTCACAGATATAGAGAAGGCGTTTGTTCAGCGGAAGGATTTTGCTAGCCACTAGACTATAGCACAAGATACCTAGATAGGATTTAGCTCTATACGCACCACCAGATAACCACAGACTGGTCACCCCCAGCGATTTAATTCAATGTTATTTATTTGTGCCAGTTACGGCCAAAACAGATAAAATAAAATAGTATTTTTTTTATTTACAGATGGCTTGTTGATGATGAAATCCACTGCTGGGATGACGAGTAATGGAAAAATATAGAAGAAGAAGACATCCTGCGCCGAAATAGTTTGGGATAAGGGCAGGAGAATGATGATGATGTTTAACTGCTGCCATTTCAATTAAAGGGAAAGAATGAAATCTTTATGACCTTTCGGATAATTTCTATATTTATAAACATTCGTGTTTGTTTTGATTTACCAGCGTTTTTGACAGTGGTTGTCGTTGAAACAGTGACTAGATTTTTATGGGGATTGACCTACGCCAGTTTTGTGTTGATCGATTATATTTATCTGAATGATAAAGCCAATGATGAAGAAACGTTGTCAACAATTTCTTAGAGAAACCAAGTTATTAACCTTTTTTTTACATACATACATAAACTCACGCCCTCTTCCTATAGAGGTAGGCAGAAGCCACAGAACACCACCCGCTACGATCCTTACATACTCTTTTTGCCTCATCCACATTCATACATCTGGTCATATTCTGCGTTATTTCATATCTATAATTTTACCGTTACGACATTTAAATACTCTCTATCTTGCCTGCTTATCCATAAATCTCTTCTTAATTAATAACAATAGAAAAACCAATGACACAAAACAAACAACCGACTCTAAAAACATTTTCCATCACAAACTTATTCATCAAAAACCCTCAAGATTTCGTTCCGACGTCTGTAAACCGAACAATTTGGGAACAGTGATTACAATGCTTAAATACCGTATTATTAACCCTTTGAACGTTCTCCCTAATACCGGCCGACAAAATAAATGGACTGCCTTCGATGTTAGGGTGGGTACAGACGGTAATGATTTTGTACTGTTAGAGATGAACGTTTATTGTTTTTTTTGGTGATCAGCGTTATTGACAAATTAAAAAAAATAGCTTCATCATTTTATTCATGTTTCATGAGGGAGCTTCACTCTCAAAAATAATGAATAACATAACAAAACATCACGCCTGTAGTCCCCGAAAGGTTAGGCACAGACTACAAATATTCACTCCATAGCTGCTACTGTAGTATCCTAAAACTTATTGTCGGGCCTACGTTGTCCCCCATATCTTCATCATCATCCCATATTGTAAAACCAAACCATTTTAAAAGAGTAACCATGGAGTTTTTTGCCGGTTTTTCTCCATAGGAAACGATCAATCTAAACCATGCACGTTTTTGTCGACGTTTTATTTTATAAGTGCCTGTGTGATTGTTAACAACTTGAGGAAACTTTGCTTCCACTCCATATAAATCGAAAAGGTCCAAGCAGTGGCTAACCTCGATTAATGCAATTCTTATGCAAAGTTTATCCATGAATTTATTCATTAGACATTTTAGCATAACAACTTGTCCGTCGATTGATCGTTTACAATCCACCTTTTACCTAAAAATAAGCTTGTAATTCGTGTAATTTACACAGTACTTATAGAGCCAAGTGAACTGTAATAATACAATTACTTGATTCATTAACCCTCTGTCTGCTAGCCGACGGGTTTATTTTAAAATTGGGGAGTTTAAAGCTGGCTGTTGATGTAAAGTAATTTTGTTAAAAACTGTTTGCAGTTGGATACCTGTAGTTATTTTGTTGTTGTGAGTTTTACCGTTATTTTAATTGGTGATCAACGCTGTTATATTGTAGAATAATTCGTTTTGAAATTCTACATTTTAACATCGTATTTTTTTAAACTGTGTGTTTCCAAATTTAGTTCTACAGAAATATGACCAGCAATAACTAAAAATGTTATCGTGTATTGTTCAAAAGTTCTGGAGTGGTAACGAACCGGAATACGTTATGTTGCAAGGCCGTCTACTAGGTGGTTTGGTGACCTGCAGCGCTATTGTGTATCTTTTTAAATGTCAGTGGCTATCATAGTGTCCATCGATTAACTGTCAAATTGTTCCATTTTGTACCAAACCATATCCATTTGACAGTTAATCGACGGACATTGTGATAGCCGCTGACATTTAAAAAGATACGCTATAGTCCTGCTGGTGAATGTCCGTCACGGTACGTCTTCTATACAGCAGACGGGGGTCTGCTGTACGACGTACCGTGACGGTTAATGTGGCGACACTTGAATGAGGCATATGTCCGGCAGTGGACGTCTTTCAGCTCAAATTATGATGACGATTGTTCTATTTGCAATAATAAAATCTCGCGATTAAATTTGATCAATTTTCCTAAGAGGTCTAGCAGTTTCTCTATATTCAGATTAAAAAACTCCCGCAATAATTCTTCAAATCCCAGTAATAATTATACCGACCTACCCAACACGATTCTAATCGTCACGAAAACCATCGTTCCACCTACTACGCTACAACTACGCAGCACTAACCAATATTAATGTGAAGGCGCAGCTCTACGCGTTCCAAATATAAACGCAATTCCAAGAGGCGTACTGATAGCATCGATGTTTATTTGTATCGAATACTATTCCATCTTATGCGATTCCTAGGATTCGATTATTGAGTTGTAGTCGAGATTTATTTTCGTAATTGCTTAGGGATCGAGTTGATTGGGTATAATTGCTGGTTTTCAAATTGATTGGTGAAAATAATAATGTTTAAATATTGGTAGGGCCATAGATGTAATTAAAGTAGATACCCTACCAGTATTTAAACATTATTATTTCTGCCAATCAATTTATTTAATTTTATCTACCTTGTTGTCAAAAAATTGGTCTCCTCTGCCCTACCATTATTTACAGATTACAATTATGGTGTTATATAGATGGGTAGTGAGCCTGAACAGAAGTTGATCGACTGTGAATAGATCGTAATTACGAGCTAAGTAAGGAATCGAAAATAATTAGCCTTTTCTAAACCAGACAACGAAAAATATTCAGGATAATAAATGTAAATGTTTTGCATCCAGGCCTGGATCGTTTTAGAGGAATTAAGACATTTTTAAGGTTCCGTACCGAATCCTTGTATGGTCAGTTTGTTGTCCGTCCGTCCGTCTGTCTGTCTGTCAAGACCCTTTTTCAAGACCCGTTTTCATAATCCAGTATTTGCCATTTCACTCATTTCATGTTATTACAATGTCAATTCCTCAGCATGTTTTGTGGCTTAGGTACATAAAATTATTACATTTTGATTATAAATTAATAATTAATGGTCTGTGTTTTGGCAACCAGCAATTTTTGGGTTAAATTTAAAGTAAATACCCGCTACAAACAATAAATTTCTTCTATTTCGTAATAAGGTTTAAAGGAATATTTAATCTATTTTGCAAAGTAAGTCTCAAAAGATAATGCAGCTTTTGAGAAACCTCATTGTGCATACTTAAATATTATAAGCTTCTTTGTTTCGGGCAGGCTTTGTTAAATGGGGTGGAGTAGATATGCAGGCATCAAAAATGTAATATACTTTGATTCATATTCTATAATTATTCAAAAATGTTCCTAATCTAATGTTTCTATTCCATTGAATTGTAAAATTTTAATGTTGTGTATGTAATGTGACTGTGTGAATGTATTATTATTTCTATTATGAGTCAGTGATACTCGAATTAAATTATTTTATTTTATTTATTTTAAAAAAATGTCAGATGCGTTGAGTTAGTTTGGAAAGGACTAGTGTAAAAAATGCAAAATGTTTAGAAATAAATTAAATTGTTACTTTAACAAATATGTATAACATTTTTGTTCTATAATAAATTATGGCTAAGGACGAGAAGAACTCATGAATATGTTACAAACACAAATGTTATCAGTATAAATCGTAGGCTGCTGCATACGATTTGTTTTGGCGTTGTATGTATTTGTATAGACGAAAGTATTAACAAGAACCAATATTTGTGTTGAAGCTTCTGTTTAAGAAGCTAAGAAAATTAAAAAAAACATTTTTGAAAGCTATCAAAATCAAAAGTAATTTATTCAATAAGGTAGATAGTCAGCACTTTTTGAACGTCAAAGTTTATAAGAGACAGTCCGTCAAAACGCACGAGCATTCAATATTAAAACATTGCATCACGCCTGTAATCTCCGAAGGGTTAGGCAGAAATGTGCTTAATTCTCACACCCACATTTCTCCAGTTGTGTTTAAGTTCCATAAACCTTGTAAAGGGCGAGCCTATTGCCATTAATCCAGACTCCATGGCAGTTATCAAGAAGTTCGTGATGGAAAACCCAATAACGATTTTCCCAATCCGGGAATAGAAACCAGGACCTTATGCTCAGCAATCACGATTGCGACCCCTAGAGCAACGAGGCAGTAAATATTATAATAATATCTAAATCAATCAGTCAATCGACGATACTTAGAAAAACTTGTATTAGAAAGGGTGTTTTTTTTGTATAAAAATATAACAAGCCTTAATCCCATTTAAGGTGAAAGTGACAAGGTAGCCCGCGAAATTCGATTTTTCTTCTTTTTCTTGCAATTTCCCGGTCAGTGTCAAGTCGTATGTTAAATAAAATGGGATTCGCGGCAATAATAAATGTTTATTTACTGAGTATTAAAATTACCAATACAACCGTCTCAGTTCATAAAGGTCTATTGAGTGACTATTTGATGAAAACTGCATTCTTGAGACCTTTATGAACTAAAACGTCAGAAAATTCGAATTTCGCGGGCTTCCTTGTCGCATCAACCTTAAAGACATCAATAATCGTAATAACCTCAAAACTCCAAGCAAAGAAAGGCCTAACTTGATCAAAAGCAACAATATAACTAAACTTTCTACGGGCCATCACATAAAACGTATACAAAGCAATGCTTATCCCCCGGCCATACCAGCGGAGTATACAACTCAATAACTTGGGGAGCCAGAGGGTCAATGAGACCCCCAAGGATTAAGCTAACTGGACCGACGGCGATAGGGGTGTTAAGTCTCCGTTCATTCAATACAGCGAGTGTTTAACCCTTTCGGAGTCAAGGTTTTATTTTCAGGGTATTTGTTGCGCATAGAATTTTTTGTGAGCTATTTTACGGAGAGGTGAGATAAGTTTATTATTTATGGAACCAATAGTGAATATAAATTGATTTTCATATAGAACTTCTCCGTTGGTCTAGTGGTCGCAAGCCTCGTGCACAGAAGTCGCTGCTGTGCATAAGGTGCTAGGTTCGACTCTCGGGTAAGCCAAAGTGCTATTTAGTTTTTCCATCATGAATTTCTCAGAATGCAGCCACAGACTCTAGATATGTGCCCGGTTATTGTACGGTCAGCAACAAAAGTAGGTTAACATTTCGGAATTTAAATTATTTGATGCACATGACTCTTTTATGCTGTTATTTTTAATGTTTCAGTAGATTATTTTTTTAAATATTGATTACTCTTCAATAACTTGTGAGTAACGATATCTAACAAGTTTTTATTAAAAAAATTGCTTAAAAACTTTAAGTAGTGTTAAGCTACTTCTGTTGCTGACCGTACATAAAACATAACTGGCGAAATGTGGGTGTACTAATAGGCACACCTCTGCCTAACCCTTTGGGGATTACAGGCGACACGTTATGTATGTATTTGTACAGTCAGCAGCACCAATATATAAACACTTAGCAATGTTTAGAAGCAATATTTGCCAACTGTAAAGATTTAATTTCCATGTTACTAAACGAAATTATTATTTTGGAAACCATATCATCATAAAGTAGGTCATATCTTAAAGTTACAATCCTTATATCACGAGAAATTCGCGTCTGAACTTTGTTAAGTTTAGACATATTATTTGACTGTACTGTGTTACATAGACATTTTGGGAAAGAAAATGTTAAGTTGTTTTTATTTGAAGATTAGATCCTCTTCTAACTTAGTTTTAAAATGAAAGCAGCACTGTTTTTCATTGTTTTCTTGATACAATAATACCATTATAATGGTAGCTATCTCATACAATTAAACAGTTATATCTTTGTTTCTGCGTGTGTTTACGTAAGTAGTCCTAAAAGAAATTCAAATAAAAGACACTTTCCACTTTAATAGTACATTATGGTATAAGTGTGTAACGTTGGTGATTACCGCTGAGGCGCCTTTGAGACCCGAGCCGTTAGGTGAGGGTCTTAAGAGAGCCGAGGACGGTAATCATCAATACACACGTGTATCATACGACGTTTTTCAACACACTTGTGAAGAAAATAACACAAAAAAAACATTTTTAACATGTTTTCAACTGTTAAAATGACGCATCTAACAATGGCGATCGGCCATAGACTAAAAGGATGAGGTTTCTTTTTTTTGCTTTTTGCGGATAGTGTTTCAGCCACGTAAAAAATGAGGATTTCAAAGTTTTTTTAATAAAGAGAAAACAAAAGTTTTATTAATTGAAAACGTATACACAAGTTGAAATTATCTATTTAAATTAATAAATTATCCTGAGCGCGCATCTAACAATGGCGATCGGCTATAGACTAAAAGAATAAGTTTTTTTTTGGCTTTCCGCGGATAGTGTTGCAGTCACGTACAAAATGGGGAATTCAAAGTTTTTTTTATTACAGAGAAAACAAAAGTTTTATTTATTAAAAACGTATGTATAAGTTGAAATTATCTATTTAAATTCGAAGTTGCATGAAATGAGCAAGGAATAGGTACATTAATTTATTTGTAGTATTGAACACAATCTTTTTAGTATCGAAACTTTTTTAAGAACAGAGCAACTCAACCAAAAAATTAAAAAAAAAACCTATAACTCACTTGTGAATAATGGTAATGAAAAATTCACAGTTTGATTACAGGTGTCATTATATGCCTAATTGCGGTGAAATTAGAGCCACTTTATGAGCAAGTGTGTTGAAAAATAACTTAATCAGACACAATACAAAGCTACGAAATTCTATCCCAACAATTCCTTTCCATGCATTTTTATCCTTGCATTTTTAACAAAAGAGTACAATAAAATTAACAAATGAGTAACAAAAGACAGAGTTTTTGTTTTTTAGAAACTGTATCAGTTTTATAAGTATTCTTGTTAAGCTTTATTTCCATAGCAACTGATCGTTGTATAAAAGTGCTTTTCACTTTGTGCCGATCATAACTAGTGTTCCGCAACCGCATTTGGTTTGAAAAAATCGTCTGGCCAATAAAGTAAATCATCATCATAATCGTGCATTTATCCTTACTCTTATGCTCAACGATGTAAATAACGTAATGAATTGAAGAAGTAAAAGGTATTGTCATTGTGTTACGATACCGCGTCCGTCGGATCATTACCAACAGGGTATTTCACCAAGCAATCTATTTAGTCCGTCTGTTAGATTATCGTAAAATATTGGCTACGTGTTTTTTGTTTTATCAAATTAATAAAAATTGCCGAAAATAAAACGTGTCAAAGACCATGAGTGGGGGGCTTGTGACGTCACTTTCTGGGTACAAAACGTACTAATCTGTGACGTCACACGACTAGACACGACTGACTTTTTGAAGCACTATATCGTCTTCATCTTGTTAATGTGAAAAAAGAAAAAATATAAGCCCATTATTATTTGAAAATCTATCTGACGGACTAATTAGATTTTTTTGGTGAAATACCCCATTGTACTTTTTATCATGTTATTCCCTAAGGGCACGCGTAATCTTAAGAGCTAATGTTTGTGATCGAAAGTCGAGTACTATTATCGTCTTTAAAAGCCTGTCTAAGCCCATTTGTGTTGATTTTGTAAAGTACAACAAAACCTACCGTATTTACAGTATTGGAACAAAATAAGTTTTGTCAAATTAGCTTACTCTAAAATTTGAAGTTGCTTAGTGTTATGCCGTTTTATTGGTATTGACTTAGGATACCAATTAGTTTGAAATCATTTAGATCACTAGAGATACTGCATGAAAACCACCATAATCATCATTTTCCTGTCCTGATCCCAGTTTCGGGTAGGCGCAGCATGTCTTTTCCCATGAATATGTCGTTGACTCCCATTAAAATTAAATTAAACACAAAACAAGAAAAATAGTACTTTGATACAGTTTCGCAATGATCTTTTAGCGGGTGGCTAAAATCACCACTTTTTTTTCAAAATATATTTTGGCAAATATATTTCGACTGATGAGCATGAGTTTCGACTGTTGAGGTCCTGGGTTCGATTCCCGGGTCAGGGCAGGTCAGGGTTCAAGCGTTATTGGTTTTCGCATTAGGAATTTCTCAGTAGCAGCCACGGAGTCTGGCTTTATGACCGGTTGATAGCAATAGGCTTGCCCCCTATTACATGGGACTAAAACATTACTGGCCAAATGTGGGTGTATTTTTAGGTACACCTCTGCATAACCCTTAGGGGATTACTGGCCTCCTGTCAGTCATTCAAGCGCCATATGATACTTGTGGCATTGTATAGTCTGTGCCCAGTATTACCTGACCCTCGTATAAAGAAGAAGAGGGCAAGCGGTGTGGAGTTTTACTGCTCACAAGAACAGGGGTCAGGTAACGTTGGGCACAGACTGTACATGTGAAGAGGATAGTCCTCCAAAATTTTCGTAACTAACTGGTCTTACATAAGACGGTACTCAACGTTATTCCGTACGAATAAGTTTGCGTAACAAAAGCCAAACCGGCCTTCTTCGCGCTCTGAAAAACTGAAATTATGAAACTCAGAATATCACGTAGTACATTTAGTATAAAATATTATCTTTTAAGAGATTGCGTGGTGCATACGTAACCAGCACTTTGCGCTTAATTGTTTTTTCTTTTCAGCAGGTTATTTAATTGGAATATAACATTTTCTTTGCCTCTAAGAGAAATTTATTTGGATAAAGCTGCTAGGAGTTTTATCTACCTTCTTAATTAAGGATAGTCAATAAAATAAATTATCATAAGTAAATTTCTACGAGATAATGTCTTATCTCCACTGTGGCCAAAGTCGCGGGCAATTGCCATAAATGTGCCTTGATATGGTCATCATTTATTTATTTAGGATTGTTTCATCCGTGTGCAACATTTCATCGAAATCCATTAAAGCGTGAAAAGATTAAATATAAAACAAACAAATTGC
Source organism: Diarsia brunnea (assembly GCA_949774965.1). NCBI lineage: Eukaryota > Metazoa > Arthropoda > Insecta > Lepidoptera > Noctuidae > Diarsia > Diarsia brunnea. The sequence goes on along the minus strand of OX459016.1, from coordinate 4,228,233 downwards.
CGTAGTGTCTTACAATAATTTAGGAGATTCGGTTCAAATCCGTATTATATAATTTAAGCTTAACTGCTCTTATCTAAAGATTAATATACGGGAAAGCTTTAAAGCTGTCAAACTAGTTTACAAGATAAACTTCAGACTGTTTTCTGGCTTTCTTGTTATTAAACTTAAACGTTTGTGAATCTTTAGACACTTTAGAATCGAGGCCCTGTTCTAAAGAAAAGGTAAAGTTTTAGCTGACGGGTCTTTCCGTCTTTTATAGATAATTATTTCTTTCTTTTGCGTGTGGTCAGTGCCTATCTTTTAAGTTTTTATGCCGCAAGGGCTTTTTTTTTTGGGGGGGGGTTGAGAATTCATCAAATAACCCCTCCCGCTCAGCAGAGCGAGCGAGGGCAGAGCGGAAGGGAGTGTCAGACTTCTACTGACTAAAAATCACCCATGTTCCTTCTTAGCCCTTGTGACGAGGCCGCGGTATCTCTTTCGAATAACCCGCAGCCTCTGACATGACATAGGCCTCTGACTTGACTTTGCCGTCGAAAAATATGTCTCAGACATGCACGAGGGAATCACCTCATGATGTTTTCTTTTACCAAAACAAATGATAATGTAACACTTTCTCTGTCATGTTCAAATTATCCATTTTTGTTGGCATACCAACAAACTTGTGTGAGCACAACTCGTCTATAACTACGTGTAGCGACCACTCGAAGGCAGGTTAGGGGCACACAGACGAATTATAGTTGCCCATATGGTGGGTGGTGTTATACAACACGCACATGAATCTGAAAAATCATAAGTTGTGGGCTTGAACTCGAGACCTTTGACCCGGCAGTTCGACGGTCACACTACTAGGCTATCACTGCTAGTATAGATAATTTTAATCAAGATTAATTGTTTCCTGAAGAAAATTCTCAGTCGCAGCCCAGAAGCATTTGTGCTCAGTTAATGGCAATAAGTTAGCTAAAACACCTTTGCGTACCTGTTTGTAGGAATAACGGTGAGATGTTAATTGATTTTACGTTAATGAAGGCTAGCTAATCGTAAAGTTTAGATTAGTCTCAGCTAACCCAAAACGTAACGATTACCTGAAACTTTTAATAAAGTAAAACCAGAAACGTAAAAGCCAAAATAAATTCAATCTCACGGAATAGTTCATAAAGTCGGGAGCAGACGAGCGGTGCGTGAAACTCTGTAGTCTGAGTTTTAATTGCGGACACAATGAGGCATTTCGCAGACATTAATGTTATGTAAGGGTAGGATTACACCGGTTCATTTATACGGCAGTTTAAAATTGTTGATGCTTTCTGTGGTTTTATGTTGATGTAATTTTTTACGTTGATTGGAGTTTAATTTTCTGTTGTTATTCTACTGTAGAAAGGGTCTCTTCTTAAAGCTAAATATCTTTCAATATACGAGTACTGTGGCAGCTATTTATTTTGACTTGTTTATATATTTTTTGATTTTCTTATTAAGATAGAAAATTAATTCCAACTGCTAAAATTCCATGTGTAGACCAATTTTCATGATTAAATTTGCCAGGTTTTTAGTTTGGAAACTATCGAATCTTCAAGCTCTCATTTTTTTAGAAACTGTGTCAGTTCTCTCTCTTCATAATGAACTTATAACGGTTTAATTATAATTAACACTGAAAATAGGATATTTATCATGTTAACTGAAATACCCTATTTTTTTGCTTTAATAAACAAATCACTATGATATTCTTTAGAACAGAATCAGTATAAGATACTATCTAGGTACTATTTTAAATCTCGTAAGATGCAGATCTTTCTGGCCCGTTTCAATGTAAACTACCCAAATATATGCGTCCGTGTATCTAGGCCCGCCGTCAACCTCTCCAGTCAATAGCAGAGTGTAAACAAAAGTACGTAATATCCGTAAACCGAACCTCACCCGTTCCAGCCATGTTTATTGCTCACACACACATGTACACACAAAAATAGAGGACCTGTTTATTGTTTTCGAATGACCTGCCTAGTATTAAAGATTTTGTGACTACTTAAAAGTAAATTAGAAGCCCGGAGTTTGGGAGTTGGCGGTATGATATCCCCGTGCCTCGAAGCGTACGTCAAGCCTTGTATTGCTGTGGATTGTTCGCAAGTGATACCGCGGCCTCGGACGACACAAAGAGCTAAGAAGGAACATGGGTGGTTTTTAGTTAGTAGAAATCTTACACTCTCCGCCCAGAGTGAGAGGAGTCATTTGATGATTTTCAACCCTCCAAAAAACATGGAAAGGACACAGGCGATGGTAGATGTAACCTGTTTTCATTTTTTTCTTTTTAAGACATGTCTATTCAACCTCACATACACATAACATAACATCACCCCTGTAATCCCCGAAGGGTTAGACAGAGTTGTACCTAATAGTACACCTACATTTCGCCAGTTATGTTTAAGTCACATGTAATAGGGGGCGAGCCTATTGCCATCAACCGGGCACGAATCCAGACTCCGTAGCTGTTACTGATAAATTTCTGACGGAAAAAATCAATAACACTTTGCCCGACCCGGGAATCGAACCCAGGACCTCATGCTCAGCAGTCGCGCTTGCGACTACTAGACCAACGAGGCAGTCTCACATACACATCCAATTAAAAAGCCGTTGGTCTTGCTCTTGATCTCTCCGGACGTGTCGGATTGCAGTCCTTGAGTACTATGGATGTGAGGGCAGAGAGAGTGCACCTGTACCTGCACACATTGTGTACTACATTAATTTCTGCACGGATGACTAATCCCCATAGATATTGGCCACCTTGACCGAAAGCGGTCAGGAGGACTTATATTCGTATTAGGGGCTGCGGGTTGTTCGCAAGAGATACCGCGGCCTCGACATGAAGGGCTAAGAAGGTACATGGGTGGTTTTTAGTCAGTAGAAGTCTGACACTCCCTTTCGCTCTGCCCAAGAGCGGAAGGGGTTATTAGATGATTTCCCACCCGCCAAACAAAACAAAAAAAGGGTCTAAAAGCAGCGCAGCAGAATAAATACGCTTGTACCATGACGCCTTGTAGCCGCTCTTTGAACGATAAGTTACCATTTCAGAATTTTTGGTAAAAAAATCTAAAACCAAAGTGCCTATTGTGAATATTATGGTTGAAGAAAAGTTACAGTGTTGTTGTACTGAGTGAAATAATTAAACGATGAAAGTTAGGAGTACATAGCTAGTGGCATTGAACCGGCAAGCTCGAGGCCATGAGTTTGAACTTTGCTTTACAATTGAGAAAAGTTAAAACAATGTAGCGATTGTTACAAATACATGTGAATATACATTATTAACAATTTAACCACAAGAATGAAACGAACATTTGTGCTGTTGTATTTAATTACATGTTATTGTACTGAATTCGAAGCAGGTTTTATTGTAAGCTCAAAATATGTGAACTAAACCAGGCCTGTTTTGCTATTCTAATCCAGTCAATGATAAGTTAGAGACTCGAAGAGTTTATACCACTTGATGCTTGTTATAATGTTCCCACTGTTGCAACGAGGCTTATAATTATGCAATTATAAGCCTCGTTGTTAGACGGTGTGGGCCAAAATCCACCACACAGGCCGAGTGTAGGTCGATTGCAGTCAGAAGTCTTAGAATTCTTGAATTTAGAACATGTTGTTTATCCGATGTTGTCTTGAATTATTTTGAGAGCAGGCATGATGAAATTACTTTCACAAAGCAAAAAGAGGTTCGCTAGAAACACTATTCTGCTACATAACAAAACCAGCCAGGCTGAAGTGAGAGTAGGCAGGCCTCCTCGCCTAGATGCACCCGGAGAGATGTGCAAAGTTTTACACACACTGAACGCCTGAGGCTGGACAGCGCCGCCGTCGAGGCCGCAACGAATGTGGCGTGACAATTTGATCATGTCATGGGTTACCATGGCCAGAAATTGCACAGTATAGAGAGGTATGGAAAGGGAAAAGAGAAGCTTTTGCCCAGCAGTGAGACACGATGTAGGCCACTAACTTTTCGTAAACAAGGTTTTATAAAATGCACTGAAAATAACAAAATGAACCAAAAAAAGTAACCAATCAACCCTTTTTAACCGACTTCTAAAAAGGAGGAGGTTATCAATTCGTCGGCGATCTTTTTTTTTATGTATGTAATCTCATAGCCAGTGAGACGGACTTATTCTGTTGTTCTCTGAGTGAATTCACAAGGAATGCTTTATTTGTTATTAGTAGCAATTAAGTTAGGATTAAGTTATTAAGGCGCATTTATCGCATTGGGGTTGCCCTGTAATGATAGATGTAAGTTGATAGATAAATAAATAAATAAATGTATGTTCCCCGATTACTCGAAGATGGCTGGACCGATTTAGATTTCTTTGTTTTGTTTGAAAAGATATACTTCCCAAGTGGTCCCATGATCATCAAGTCAGGATCTGATGATGGAACCCTGGAGAAACAGAGAGAACTTTTTAAATTTTATAGGCACACTTTAAGGGATTTGAGTAGTTTTCGGAAGAATACTTTCTCGGAGTGGTACCATTTCAATTTGGTGAAGATCTGATGAAGAACTTCGGAGATAGGCAACGGAACTCCTCAATTAATGATAGTAAACGGACTGGGATTGCTGAAATCCTATGTCTGTCTATTGTTTACACCAGTTCATAACATAACATCACGCCGGTACGCTGTGAAGGGGTAAACACATGTGAACCACTAACAAGTGAAAAATAAAAACTTTTTGGCAAAAAATGGCCACCAACTTCAGAAACAAATGTTTCTGAAGTCGGTGGCAAACAAATTAAATCAAATAGACAAAAGTCACCGACCTCAGAAACTGATTTGTTTTCTAAAGTTTATTTTTCACTTTATTGTGTGTTTTATTTTTTGTTAAAAAGTTGTTTTTAATCTGATCTTGGCTGCAGGATAAGCTCCAGTGTATAATAAAATCTAATGTCAACAGAAGTAAAGGTGTGTGCGAACAGTTCAATCGATTACCAAGTGGTTGAAAAATAGTTTGCATATTTTGAAACAGACTACTTACATTCATACATACCAACAGTGCAAGTTAAATAAAAGCTTAAAAAATATATTGTATCTCGTAAAATAACCCTTTGTTTTAAAGCATAGATCCAGCCTCCAGCCTGAAGAACCAAGTCTGAGTGGATCAGTGTAGTGCTAATATATCACCCGCTTATGTTCTGCCGCGACTAAGAAGCTTTGTCGACCGTGTTTGACTTTCCTTGTAATTCCTCTTTGGGACACACTTGTAAATACACACTGCTAAGTGGCTCTTACGTTTGTGTTGAATTTGGTGGAATGGACTTAATATGTAGCACGTAGTCCAGATTTGAACTTTAAACGTATTGACAGATGAGTTAGTATTGGAAAACCGCTGAATGATAACCATAGTGGTTAAGGATATCGAAAAAAGTCTAGGCACAGCAGCTTAGCCTTGATTATTTTTGACAACAGCTATTTTGAACATTTACAAGCGGCAAGTAGAAACTAAAAAAAACCTGTTGTAGAAATACAGCTTTGAAAACGATTGCCTACTCTTTAGGCTCTCAGAACCAGCCTATATAATGTCCACTTTTGAAACACAGGCCGCTCTCCATCATAGGCGTAAGTTAATTTAATTCCATTAGTTTTAAATGCAAACGTACATTCCATTAATAATCCCAGACACCAAAAAGCACCAATCCACATCAGACGCACAGCCTGCCAAGTTAAGTTAGTAATTAAACATTTCACTAATTACTAAGTTAGTGAACTAAGTTCATTATGCGTTGTCACGGACAGGCTATCCGACGGCTTAGCTTCAAACACCAAATAGCATTGACACCAGAGGGCGCTACTGTGATGTGATATAATTACATTAAATTAAACCTATATAACTGGGCCCGGCTGATGGATTATCCTCTCGCTTTCAGAGTTAATGTCTGTGTAACACAGAGGAAAACATTATTCTTGTGCTTTTAAACCCATTTTAAGTTGTAGCAGCTTTTGGTATTTAGTCAAAACAACGGTCCGATGTATGAGGAACTTATACATTACCTACCCCCGACGGTCAGTTACTTAATAAAAAACGATTATTTTATCATAAAAATAATCTTATTTTTTCAGGTATTTTCTAATCTAAACTAATATTATAAAGAGGAAAGATTTGTTTGTTTGTACCGATTTAACTCAAAAACTACTTGGCCGATTTTGAAAATTCTGTCACCGTTAGAAAGCTACATCTTCGCCGAGTAACAGAGGCTATATTTACTTCCAGAAATAATTAGGGATCTCTAAGAAAACTTGAATAATGTAACCCAAAGTGGTTTTTTTTTGTAAAACGTCAAACATCGCATCAATCGCATGCGCTGCGGAAAGTGTTGGTGACAACGCAAAAAAATGTACTACAATATTAAAGAGCACATCAATTTGTTTAAAAAATAACTACACTTCAACAGCCTATCTCCAACGGATAACTCACAATTACTGCTTTTACTATTGAAATCTAAACTAATTACTATCACTATACAGATTATAGCCTGGCCTAAGTCCAGCAGTGGACGTCTTTTGGCTGAAATGGTACAGATTATAAAACAAAATTCCGCCGCGTCGGTCTGTCGGTCACCAATGGATAGAGTGGTTATCGAGTAAGGTTTAATATAATTTTATGAATACTTTTGGTCCTGCCACTCGGGTCGATCTTTAGGTAAAGCTGTGCTTGCCTAGGTCGGTCTGTGGATGGGTGACCGCCCGACATACCGAGTTTCCTCCGTGCCTCGGAAAGCACGTTAAGCTGTTGGTCCCGGCTGCCATATATAGATCTTTGGCAGTCATTACAGGTAGTCAGTGACCTGAAATTCTGACATCCAGTCTTACCAAAGAGTATCGTATTACCTAGATTAAGTGGGTTGTGAAGGTCAGATAGGCAGTCGCTCCATGTAAAATACTGGTATTCAGCTGCATCCGTTTAGACTGGAAGCCGACCCCAACATAGTTGGGAAAAGGCTAGGCAGATGATGAATACTTTTGGTCGCGATAATCGAAATCCACGCAGGCGAAGCCGCGGGCGAAGTGCTAGTTAAATAATATTTCCACCATAATCATTGCTCACCCTTATCCCAGTTTATTCAGGGTCGGTGCGCATGTTTTTTTCTGCCATACACTTCTTTTATTACTTCGAGTAATCAATAAAACATTAAATAATTTATACCTATTCATCTTTCAATCAAACGTTCAACATGAAAATGTTCTAACGAACAAAGGTTTAAAAGTAAACACGACCGTTCGGGTATGCAGGTATTTTGCGAAACCTGATACTGTTATATAAATGCCAGTACTAGGTAATAGCCGTCAAAGGTTCTCTCGGAATCCGCGCACAAAGGAATGAACGATAAAATTGAATTAAAAATAAAATGGCGTCGAAATAAACTGAAATTGTGAGGTACCTCCAATACGTTACAATTGTGTGTGAGAGCTAATAATTACACTGTATTCAGCCTTCCTAACTAAGACAACCGTAAATAGGATTTTTATGAAAAATAAGCTAATACTTGATTCGGAAAATATTGTTCTGTGGTTAGATAGAGCAGAGCAAAATAAAAAGTGGGCGTTAATGTCATTCGTTGTAAAAATTACGAACGACCATTATGATTGAGCCAGAGTCAATAGGGGATCGGACTGAGTCAAAAAAATATGATTCTAATTAGTCCGTCTATTAGATTATCGAAAAATATTGGATACGTGTTTTTTGTTTTATCAAATTAATAAAAATTGACGAAGATAAAGCGCGTCAAAGATCATGAGTGGGGGGTTGTTATTTGTAGGTAAAAAATGTAATGACATATTGTGACGTTTTTGAGGAGTTCACGAGTTTTCGAAGCATTGTATCGTCTTAATTTTTTGTTTATGTGAAAAAAGAAAAAATATGTGTTAAATATTTTTTGGAAATCTATCTGACGGACTAATTCGTTTTTTTTTGTCCGATCCCCTATTACTATACAATATTTTACAAATAGCGTTCTTTAGTTTCTGATTTAAAAAGGCGCAAGTTTGAACTGGTTTTACAATAACCTTCACTAAGCTTCCTTCCCCTCCCTAAATTCAAAAACATCAAGAAGCCGTTCCCAACGCTTAATAATCGGCCACTCGCTACCTTGACCTATTTAAAAACGTGCACAGCATTCGAACATCACCCGATAAGCTCGCTGATAATCCAATCGCTATGCTAATGGTCCCGCTGTCACACGGACCTGGCAAACATAGACGGTGGACTGTGCTGGAGTGACTTGTTACCGCACTCATGCAATTTGTAAGTACTCTTTATGCTAGTGATGGGAGAACGTCGATAGTTTTAATGTCAATGTGAAAGAGTTATCTTGTTGGAGGCTCAGTGGAGTTGTTGCATTTAGATATGAGAATTAATGAGAAATCAATTCAAAGACGACTAAATGTTTACACTACCGTTATGGTTGGTGCGTTACTAAGTTTAATCCAACACAATGATATTATGAAAAAAGTAGCTGATGCCAACTAAAAACATTAGAATAAATGAAACTGAAAACCAAATATTGTTAATAACACGTTGATAGCGATATTCTCATTTTTGAATTACGTCCCGATACAATCAAGTACCGGTTACAGAACAGATATGAGTACAATTGCTGTTGGGCTGGCCAACCGATTTAATCAAAACTTGTAGCTATCTATAATTATAATTATATTATGCACATATTTGACAGTAGAACTATCGATAACTGAGCAGTAAACACAACACTATCCAGAAAGTACCCTTTGTACGCACTCTTCTGAACCATGCTAATAAAATGCTAAATATGACTCACATAGGAAACCTATTTTAAATCTTATATGCAGAAAAGTATTCGTGTTTGACGTCACTGTGCATTATTTTGTTCATACTCTTATGTAGGGTGGGCACTTTGACTTTTACAAAAATCGTACTAAGAGTTTTATTTTCTGTATCTGTAAGAGGGATTTGGTTGCTCTAAAAGCAAAATGTTTTATCGACACGATCGAGGTGAGATGTAGAATCTTTTAGCCGATTTTAAGCTGAAAGAAGAACACGTAGTATGTCTACATTTAAAGACGTTTTATAAAATCTTTGATCTGTACGTATCATGGAGATGGCAGTACAAATATTATTTGATTTAAAATTTTATGACCGTTAATTATAAAAAAATACCTAAGCACTAACATTTCTAAAAAAACACAAAATTAGCCTAAAGTGATTTATTTACAGACATAATTAATTCAACGTGTTTTCTACTTGAAGGTTAAACAAATTATTTAGCAGAAATACTAGTAGCCAGCTGCAATGGTTTAGACTGGAAACAGACCTCAAAAGTGTTCAGAGAAGGCTCAAAAGAGAACTGATATACAGGGTGGTTCCGACAATACGACAATAAATAAAACCACTGGTAGTTCTAGTTCATAGGAACATTTTTAAACTATCAAATAAATCCTAACACCTTCGTGGTGCCGACGATACGACAACAAACTACCTAAATGTCTTTGCCAAATTCTTTTGTTACATTTTATTTCCACTCGTTAATCGGTGCAAATTATTCCTAAGGTTAGTAAACCAATATTTGTTTCTAAATTGTAATGTATTTCATTAACAGTTTTATGCTACTTGGTTTTATTGTTTTTTTTTCATTTTTTTTATTTTGGTGTAAAACTTTTTTGATAGTTTAATAATGTTCCTATGGACCAGAACTACCAGTGGTTTCATTTATTGTCGTATTGTCGGCACCACCCTGTATAATACAATGAAAAATATTACCGGTTTCTAGAACGCCACCTGAAAACATTTCCTAGAGCTGAAAACTCCCTGAATTCATTCCGAAGCTTCGTTGAACATCTATTGTATTCCCCGAATTGAACGTTTATCCCAAAAACTCAGACTAAGCTATCGTTCATTGACAAAGTGTCCCCCTCGGGGAATAGCAATTTACAAACTTGTTTAAAATCTTTTTCGAGGCTATTTGAGGTTTTACGATTGATATAGGAAACCTGAATGAAATTTTGACAGTACCTTTGAAAATCATTGCAATATAATTAACATAGGGCAATTTATTAGGAGTAGATTCGTATAAATCCTTTTCATAAAATCACAGCGATGAAATCAAACTTAGGAATATAAGTTAACTCAATCTTAAACGTTCCTACTGCTCGACACAGTCCTCTTTTCTGTGAGAGGGTGAGTGGCCTGAGGTCCGCCATGAGGTCCCAATGGAGGATGGTAGCCCTATCTACAAATTTTCGTCACTAAGACTTGCCTTTTCCCTTTTCTAATATACATCTAATTATTAGTTGTTATTTGGAGGACAAAACAACTTAGCTCTTTACGATTTTGATTTATTTATGACGACTTAAGAAATTCTAAATCTAAATTAAACAATGTAAATTGCATCGAAAGAAAGTTAAACAATCACCGTAGTAGCGAATTGTTTTGTAAAGTATATTAACCAACACGTAGTGCATTTTATAAACTTTTTAACAAGTAAATAAAGTTAAAAAGTTGCGCTTTGTCACTAAAAGCAGCATTACAAAGAGGAGAGAATGAAGTTCGATGAATAGAATAACTTTGCACTTTCTTTTCAGGGTGCCGTACACAATGGGTGCCAACAGGCTACTTGTTCCGTCCGTCTGTCACAGGGCTATAGCTTTTGAACCGTAAGACTTACTTATTAAATATTTTAAGCCGCTACAACAATAAGATAAAAATCTAAAATAAAACGCGTTTCTTGTATCGAGGCCACAAGTACACAACAGAACAAGAGGGTACAAGAAACGTGTTTTTTTGTAATGGTACGGAACCATTCGCGTGCAAGACCAATTTGTTGACTGGTTTTGAAGTCAAACTTTTTACTTACCACATGTAAGCTCCAACTTACTGAAATATTCTTAAGTGAACCCCATTTACAGGACGTTATATTTTTATTTCTTTATTCAATATTTTTGAACCTTTGTCAAACCGATAACATAACCAAATTCGACACGTACTTGGTTTTATTTACTTATGATTTCTGGTCAACATAATACATTCATAGCTCGAGGATTTTAGTTGAATATTTCGATAAAGCTTTTTGATTTTTTCGCCTGCTTCTGGGAATTCGACAAGGTAACCTAATTTTTATCATTTTTGATCAAATTTCACGGCTGTTTCGTGGTATTTGTTAATTCAAATTCCCTGTAAAATATTTATTTGGAAACAGGATTATTTCGTGATTCTAAGGATTTTCAGCAGTTGTATATTTTGATAGTTTTAAGCCGCAGAAGCTTTTTTAAATCATTTAAAAAAAATTATGAGTAAATGGAGAGCTCTCAATAATATTTCTAGCAGTGAATAATTAAAGAATGTTTTAGAAAATTTAATTCGCAAAAAAAACTTCATCACGTGAGGATATTTTCTTTCGCTATGTTTGTTTTACCAACTTGCAATACACAGCATTTCTCATCGACCAACAGAAAAACCCAACAACATTCATTTCAAAATCCAACCTGTCGAGATTTCGTGATGGCATCAGTTTTCAAATTAAACGAACCGATGTGAAGGAAAAAGACTAAAAAAGTAGCAGTTGGCGACTGAAGCTTACTCTTCGCTTTGAACCCTCACAAAATTGGAGCAATTTAGCGTCATTTCACAAAATGCACTCGTTTTCACTTCGAAAAGCCTTCAGATTGCTTTGTTTCGAGTCAACGTTTCGTTGCTACACTGGCATACCCAGATTTTCTGTCTTTTTTTTTTATTTTACTGTGTTTGCAGTTTAACTGTGAGTATAAGGAGCTCGTGGCATTGTTATAACGGTGCGGATCTATTGAAGGATTGTCTATGCTGAATGAGGCTGGGTTGTAGATTTGTGACCTTCCATTCCATACCTAGACCCCTTTTCTTTTTTGGGGGGTATGAAATCAGCAAATAATCCCTCCCGCTCTTGGGCAGAGCGAAAGAGAGTGTCAGACTTCTACTGACTAAAAACCACCCATGTTCCTTCTTAGCCCTTTATGTCAAGGCCGCGGTATCTCTTGCGAACAACCCGCGGCCCCGACGGGAACAACCCACAGCCCCGACGTAATACATGGACCACTCCGAGTTTTTTAAAATTCTGATAATCAATAAATACTTTGTCAGAATTTTACTCCTTGGTTAGCCAAGGGGTATTTATTTACTCAGTCACTGGGTTTTGAAGATCAAATATTTTAATCAATTGCTCAATGTTGAATGCAAATAAACAGTTGTATTTGGTAGACAGGAAGCCGATTCAAACATGATTAGGAAACGACTCGGCAGATGAGTTTAGTTTATCAAATCTATTTCTGTCACCACCCAGTAATTATGTTTTAGGTTACAGGATGAGAATGGTATCCAATAAGGTTCATAGTTCCGTATCAACTCAGAACACTGTATGTATAATAAAAAATAAGGAAGAAAGTAACAGCTGACTCGTAATATGAACTCAATTCAATTTGCTACGATCGCGTAGCAAGCGTAGCATGATGCTACGGCGTAGCCGTGTCGTAGCTCTACACCCACTTATGTATCTTCGTAAGTTTAATATTATAATATGCAGCACGTTTTAATCCTGTTATAAAGGTCTAATTTACTGCCCTTATTTTGCTTTAAGGCACAAAGTAGGTAGCGACATTTTACACTTGTGTTCAAAGTAGCATTTATTTTGTATTGAATTAAGGATAACCATTTAAATCATCAATATCTGTAAATCTAAGTTTAAATTACTGTATTCAATGATTATTGAAATAGCGATGTGAAGACTGTTTGAGGCGGATTTTAAGCGGCTGATGATTTTGATTATTATAATTATATATAAAACATTGTTGTTACGGTCGCCAATTATATTTTTATTAACTGTCAACCGTATTTTAACCTGTAAATTATAAAAAAAAGAACTAAACATACTGGCTATTGTAACTGTCATACCCTAAAAGCAAAAATATAACCTCTTTTCACCCCTTTTTCCTAACTTTCTATTTAACGTCACCTGGGATGTAATCTGAAAGTGGTTTTGTTTACAAAGTGATGTATGGAACAATTTATCTTTCCACTTACGTTAGATTTATCACCACTGATATCATGATACGGGGAAAAAACGTTACGAAACGATACATCGGTGTTATATTTGCTTTTCTTGAAAACAGATTACTTACTGAAGTACTGTTTTCTTATCCTTTTATACGTGATTTTTATGAATTGTATGTCCATTTTCACGAACTTGGCATCAGTCGAATGAAGGCTTGTGAATGTTTAAGCATTACATTTAAGTGTCAAATAGTGTTTGTTTAACTAAAGCTTTCTAAAGGATGTAAAAGTACCCTTCACCCTGTCACTGCGATATTTTTTTTGTTCTAGACCATACCTGGGAACCCCCTAGTTACGGAGATATTTAGGGTCAAAGTGCCAAATTTTTCACAGCTGTTTTTTTTAATACTAGTTTTTCAGGTTATGATTAATGTTTATGGATGGAGAGGGAGAGGAACGCCAAAGAAAAGATAGATCGATTGTGTGAGGAATGATATGAAAGAGAAAGGAGTAAATGCCACTGTGACGTCTAACAGAGAATAATGGAGAAAGAGAACATGTTGCGCCGACCCCAAATAGAATGGGATAAGGGCAGGAAGATGATGAGTTTTTCAGGTTATACTTTTACTTAAAGTACCTTATGACCCGTTTACTACTCAAGGCATCCACTAGCACAATGTTTTAAGAATGCTACATTGAGTTTTACAGTAAAATGTAATTTCTCACCCAATAAAAAGTCATGTCATTTCCCAGCAATAATTTTTGCGTAGGGGTACTTAGTTTGATGTACAGAATGCTTGGTTGACGACATCGTGAAGGGTTTAGTTTACAACCTGTATAATAACTAAAGCTAATTATGTACAAAACTTCTCAATAACACTATTATTATTGTTAAATATAAGAAAACACTGCACCCACAAAAAAATAACATTCATTACCTGTCAAATCCAGACAAAACACAAACAAAACACTAAGAAAAATAGAATAATTACAAACATTATTAAGTTACTCTCATAAAAGGCAAGCTAAGTGTTTCACAGGAAATTTGAGTCACCGATCTATCAAACTCTTGCGCCTAAGTGCTTCGCTGAAGGATCGCTGAACGACGTCTGGAAGCTGAAAGCCTACCATACAATACGGTGAGAATTTCTTCACTTTTTCATTGAAATCTTCTTTGGTAAGTTGATGAGTTTTATGCTCGATTTTTGAGGTAATCTACTTTATTCAGTCGATTGTGCTATTGGTTTGTTGTAAGCTCATTGAAATTATTAGCTTAGCTATCTAAGTTTATGTTAGGATCTTCTAAACTAAGCATTATACGGTAGTGTTTCGAAAACGACACGCGAAAATTCGAGAGTTACGTTCAATTTGATCGGTGAACCCGAAATGATCAACATGCGTCGTGCGTTTGTATGTGGTTCTCGTGAACAGTGTAATAAAATACAATGTTTTTTTAAGAGAAAAGTATCTATGTACATTAATTAATAACTACTAAACAATCTAACAATAAACAATAATAATAATTGTGTTCTCGTCTGGCTAACGGAGAATACTTGCATAGACACAACCTTGTAGCCAGGATTATCCATCAGCAACTTGCTCTAAAATACAACCTTGTGGAATCGGAAGTGCCGTACTACAAGTATGTGCCCGACCCAGTTCTCGAAAATGGCGATATCACACTGTACTGGGATCAATCCATCATCACTGACAGGACTATTATAGCTAATAAGCCTGATATAGTGGTGGTGGATCGATCAGAGCGGCGCGCAATGATTGTTGACATAACCGTTCCGCATGACGAGAACCTCGTGAAAGCCGAGAAAGATAAGCAAATCAAGTATCTTGACTTGGCTCGCGAGGTTGTTGACATGTGGAGTGTGGACTCAGCGATCATTGTGCATAGTCGTTACAGCCAATGGCTTAATTGCCAAGAGCCTTGATCAACACCTGAGGAGGCTCTCGTTGGGCAGCTGGATCAAGGGCTTGATGCAGAGAGCGGTACTACTGGACACGGCTCGCATTGTTAGGAGGTTCCTTTCTCTGGAGCCCTGACTGCCGGTAGCTTGGACCCTGTTCCCGATACCGGTGGGCTACAATTTTTTATATTTTTAAATGTTTTTTTATATTATTTGATATAGAAATGTTTAAAAATGTACAAAATTTGTTAAAAAGTTAATAAAGGGAACAATAATAAAACACAAAAGGCATCAAAATACTGCTCCTCAACGCTGTCAGCCGGTAATGTGCCTAAAAGACAGGCGGCATTGCCACGATGTATGGCAACACTTAGCCTCTGACCAAGCCCAGCCCTTGGGTCACGAGAAGCGTCAACTAAGCGTTTTGAAATTTCAAATATTAACTTCTCTCTTATAATATATATTATATTTTTTTTAAATACATATATTAATTCAGCCTACTCTTTATTCTCCTCTCCTTCAGTCTTGTCAAAATGTATGTAATGTACTATTCAACTTACACACAATAGATGTGGGTCTATTGTGTGTAAATTCACTCGTCCAATTTAAACCCCTTAAACTCACTCAAACATCACCTACGTAACTCCATCAATCGAGTGCAAATAGTAGTTCAAAATCTATAACACAATACGTATGGAAATCCAATATCGCACGGGTGTAGTTCAGTGGAGGACAAGACAGGCAAAACTTAAGCCGATGTCACAAGTTACTGGTCGAAACACTTAGCAACTTTACTGCGATATTGATAAGTTTTTGAGACTCGATATTCACAAAGTAGAATATGAAATAGTGAAGGAGTTGATAGTTTTGAAGTGCTCAAAGATTTTGTGAATAGAATTGTTGTGTTGGGGTGAAGTTGGCTATTAAGCGCCAACGAAATTGGCTTATGAAGTCAGTGTAGTATTACTTAAGTCAATTGTGTGATAGTTTTTGAGGAAGATTTGTGTAATAAGTTTTCATCGTTTTAGTTCTTTATCTCTTCATATACATAGCTATGGTATAGCATTTATATCTAAAAAGTGTGATCATATTTGAGTGAGAATTGCATGAAATCAAACTTCTCTACTCTCAACATGGGATTAACGTAGTAATCACGCAAACATAATCCAAAAGTTATGTTTCCGTGATTACTAAAATACCTGCTCAAGCTAAATGTAAGGGGCAGCAGACTTTTTAATTATAAAAAGTTGTATTTTATATAATTGAAAATATTTGACTAAATTTGATTACCCTCCTCATATACAGGGTGTAAATCAACCCATCACACAGCCGTCAACCAAGCATTCTGTACATCAAATTAAGTACCCCTACGCAATTTTTTTTACTGGGAAACGACTTTTTTTTGGGTCAAAAATCACATTTTACGGTTAAACTCAATGTAGCACTGTTAAAACATTGTGCTAGTAAATGATTTGAACAGTAAACGGGTCATGGAGGTAATTTAAGTAAAGTTATAACCTGAAAAACTAGTATTTACAAAAACAGCAATGAAAAATTTGGAACTTTGACCCCCAATATCTCCGTAACTTGGAGGTTCCCAGGTATGGTCTAGAACAAAAAAAATATCGCAGTGGTGGGGAGAACAAGTGCCCTTCGTTTGCGTTAAGGGTACTTTTACACCCTATATTTTCTGTTACAGAAAAATTGAAAGGAAGTCGTTTATCTTGGTATGGTCATGTAATGAGGAGGGATGAAACGCATGTGACTAAAAAAGTGATGGATATAAATATTGATGGATGGAGAGGGAGAGGAAGGCCAAAGAAAAGATGGATGGATTGTGTGAGGAATGATATTAATGAGAAAGGAATAAATGCCACCTTGACGTGTAACAGGGAAGAATGGAAGAAGAAAACGTGTTGCGCCGACCCCAAATAGAATGGGATAAGGGCAGGAAGATGATGATTTTGTTCCGGTACTATTAAATTTTATTTTTGTATGAAACAGAGTCGAATGGAACGAAAAAATAATAGTCACTTACTTACAAAAACTCGCACTTGACCAAAAAAAAATCATACCAAATTTATTTTCATAAAAAGAGCGGGATTTTCTTAAAAAAGTTTTTCAGTATTTCTAATGAATTCGGATTTTTTTATATCACATATCACACAAAAGAGAACTTAGTCCACATACAACCTTTTTCAAGTATTTTACCTTTATTACTTTTTACGTAAGTGGTGGTGTCATTCGCACGCTGCAGACGGAATGGGGAATTAACGGAGAAAAATCTTGCTATTCCGCGGAAAATCTAGTGACGTTTTAAATTAAATATTCAAATACAGACCTTCCGCTATATAGAAATGCTAAATAGTGGATGATTTCTGATTTATAAAACGGTACTGATTTATTCAGTAGTGTTATAAAAATGTGGCGTGTAAATTAATGTTGGTGATTAATTTTAAATGCTTTTGGAATATTTTTACTAAGAAATTGGTCGTTTCTAGTTTTCCAGTATTACCATCAAGAAATTCATTCATATTGTAAAAGTTTACCTACAGAAAATAAACGTATGTTTTTGTTTCTGTCTGAAATGTCTTTATTCAGGCATTTTTAAAGCTTTCTTCAACGCTATTATAAACGAGCATTCAAAAATCTGTAAGAATAGGAACTACTCACTAACCTGTGGTGTAAAGTTTGATGGTTGCAGAGGGTTGACCGGTGCCGCGGTGCTTCCATAGTGTTGCTGATAAGTCAGGATCTTCTTGTGCGCCGACGCCTGAGCACGGTATGCGCTCACACTCAACTTCATAATTCACGTTTCATATAAACAATTTTTAAACTTTAACACTCTTTGATTAACGTCGATTTTGAATTGAAGTTTCCTAATAACATATTTATATATTTTTCTTAGATATACTCATAGCACTTGTTTTGTTACGGATATTAGTGTGACACAGTCATTTGCACGTTCTGTTGTAAAATGAATATATTACTTTGTTATGAATCTCTACACACAACCGATGTTTTGAATTGGCCCATGTTCCCATCTGAAACAAAAGAAACAATGTTTTAGACCACTTTAAAATAGCACATAAGGCCGCGTTCTAACCAAAGCGAACATTGTGTAAACAAAGCCACACACATAATCATATTGTGTGATCTTTGTGTTCATTTTGTTTCACAAACCTGAACACATTGTCACTCAGACTGATTTTGGAAACAAATGAGTGACAAATTAACTATCGCTCTGGTTAGGACGTAAGGTAACAGACCCTTTGCTGAAAAATATCATTAGTAAGTACAAATAATTAGCAGTACCTATTATTTCAAACTTGATTTAAACATAAGGCTTGATTTAAACCGTGGGCCTGTGGACGGTGAGTGATGGGCTAGCACGCCATTCGTCCGTCTTATGACGACAACAGGCCGTGTCGACGGCGCGTTCGTCTTCCACGCGCGCCTCAAAGAGATGTCAGCAACATGGAAGGGGCCGACGCCCGTCGGGGCTGCGGGTTGTTCGCAAGAGATACCGCGGCCTCGACATGAAGGGCTAAGAAGGAACATGGGTGGTTTTTAGTCAGTAGAAGTCTGACACTCTCTTTCGCTCTGCCCAAGAGCGGGAGCGGTTATTTGATGATTTTCCACCGGCCCAAAAAAAAAGGCTTGATTTAAATTAAATAGGCCTGATCGTTACACTTAACTTTTTTAATTTACATTCCCGAAAACCGAAATTTTCAATTCCAATTTTATTGTCAATCACGCTGACATAATCCCTTGTCCGCTATAAACCCAAGAAGTGAGGTCAACGATTGGCCATCATGAAACGGGGACTTTTATTATATTTTGAACTCAAATCCGGAGTAATAAAAAGTTTTATTTCTGTCGTTCTCCCCTCCGGAGTCAGCATAATGACTGGTGTTAGGGTCTCACTTAACCCTAATACCGGCGAGCTCAATTACAGTTAATCACCGAACTTAATGACAAAATGTTGGAAGATGAGCAAGGTGAAATGAATATCGGTGACGATTTAAAAATCCAGTGAAAATAAAATATTTTTGATTTTATTTATCACTTAAGGTAGAATTGTGAGGGTTAATTGGTGAGGTTCTTCAGAAAAGATAGGCGTAAAGTACTCGAAACCGGCCTGCGTGTATGACCAAATGTATGAATCTGGACGAAGCAAAAGGTTGTTCAGGGAAAAGTGCGTGGATATGCAGGCTGTCACTTTTTCGCCATACAAAGATCAGTTTCATATTTAGTTTTGCTCTGAAAGCTTATCTCGAAAGTAAACTGAACATTCTTTAAAAAATCCTTTCCAAACGCACAGAAACAAAATGTTCGCACGATTAACACAAACTCCAGAGGCAATCTGCTTTGTAAGCAAACATTTGCAGCATGTTACCCAATGCTTTACAATCAGCCGTATACATACACGACGAGCTGGCTCAATCTACTTTATTTCGTTCACTCATTTCTCTCGGCTTTACTCAGTAGACTCGCAAAGTAGGTAGCTACAGAAGGTCGTGGCCGTATAAAGAACGAATATGCACGCACACATAGACACGATTGATAAACAGCGAGTGCAAGCGCACTCGCGAGTGGCATTTGTTTGAGATAACGTGCTACCAAGATGAGGACATTTTGGTATTCGAATGACGTTGACGGAGGGGTTGGTAGACAATTGGATTTGTTTGTGAAATGTATTGAAAAATCATGGCAGCGTTCGTCTCGTGGCTAGACACTACCGCGGCCGCTGGTGGTTACCGTGTTTTTTTTCTACACGAATTACTTATGGAAAGTAACGGTTTTGAAGATTAGCGAGCTAGCTATTTTTAATGCATTTCCATGATATACGTCACAAAAGCTTATTTTATGATCTACAGTATTTTACTTCGTGTAAAGTACGTTATGTAGGCATATCGCAGTCCGTGTCACAGTTAACAGTGTCATGGTTTAAGCAACTTTTTTCATTTTTTTACACAGGGTTAGCTTGAGCATATAGCTCGTGTCCTACAGGTGTGTGTGTGTCTGTGTGTGCCTGTTTCTCGTTACCGAAGAACTTCTGTGCCTATCTATTGTGTGATAAAGTGATTGCACGAAATATACATCTCGTCTAAACTTGGGGATTCTATTTTATTTCTACTTGGTTACTAGCCTTCTATGTTTTCTTTCATCGTGTTTGTTGATAGCAATGTAAGGTTTGTGTGAAAAATGTAGCCTTTTCTTAATTTTGTTCGACCTTGTGGATCAATGTACTTGGTTGTGTTAGTGTGATTTGGTTCCACGTCGGGGCTGCGGGTTGTTCGCAAGAGGACATCGACATGAAGGGCTAAGAAGGAACATGGGTGGTTTTTGGTCAGTAGAAGTCTAACACTTACTACTCCTCTGCTATTATTTTCTGATTAATTTCGTTGCGGGATCCAAGACAGTTTAATCGTTTCTCTGGGACTTCGTTGGGCTTCATTGTCTCGGCGCTTTTCTTGTGGTCGCCACTGTTGATTCTGGCTTACAGAAGTTACAGTGGTTTGGGAATAGTGTGGCGGGCTTGTCCCATTAAAAAAAAAAATAACACTCCCTTTCGCTCTGCCCAATGAATTGGATGATTTTCCAACCGCCAAAAAAAAAAGTGTGATTTGGTTGGTATAATTTTTGAAAACCTGGTAAATGAGAGCACATGCAGAAGCATCATGACGAAACCAATATCGAACCAATATCGAAGCATTTCAGAGTTACGTTGGTTCAAAGGCCACTTACGCGACAGCTGAGGTCGAGGTTCTGGTTACTTTTCCCAAACCCGCTATAGTTTGGTTCTAATTTTCCATTAGGAGTTCAGCAGCCTTTAATCTCGATTTGTGGTTGGTGGATGACTAGGCTGGAAGACGTGATTAAGACGCTGAACTAGAAAGAACGTGGTATTAACATTAACGGCGAGTACATCTCACACTTACATTAACTTGTATTACGATCACAGAACACACAGACTAAGGTCATTAATCTGAGCATTCATTCATAACGCAAGACCGAGGACCGACCCAACCGGCCGATGTCCGGTGGCCGATGATAAATCGGCAAGCGTAAGGAGGACGCCTCCACCAGCTTCATTGGGGTGACGATCTTCGTACTGGTAACAGCTGAATGAGAGTTGACGAAAGTCGAGTTAAGTGGCGTGCAATAAGAAGAGGCCTATGTCGCGCAGTAGAATTCTGTAGGCTGATGATGTTGATGACTAGTTTTGAGTGAATAAAATATACTTAGTAACGACTGAAAATCAGGTGAGTGTTTGGCCGAAGCAAGCTAAAGACACAGCTAGACTTACATAGATACGAAATTATTTCGTGGCTTGGTGTGAAATCATACTTATCTCGACATTCTTAATTTAGTTATTCATCATAGCAAGCTTTCAAAGTACCGTACATCTCGATCATGAACATTCTGAATTAACTAATTCGTCACAGCAAGATTTCGGTGTTCCGTACATCCTCTTTTTTTTTTTTTTGGATGGTGGGAAATCATCAAATGACTCTCCCGCTCTAGGCAAGCCGGTAGGGAATATCAGACTTCTAATGACTTTAAACCACCCATGTTCCTTCTTAGCCCTTGTTGTCGAGGCCGCGGTATCTCTTTCGAACAATCCACAGCCCCGACGGGGTTCGGTACATCCTACTAGTGAACATTATCAATTCAGTGATTCGTCATAGCGTACTTTCTGGCTCACGTAAGTCGTAATATCAAAGTTTATGTGTTCGGTACATCGGAATTTTATAGTTCTATAAGATCAGTAAGACAGTCCATCATCATAAATGACCCACCTCCCGGTACTACTTAAACTTAAGACTTGAAGGTCATCGCCACTGACAACTCTGCTTAAAATTTAATGCCCGCAATTATAAAAGCGTTAAATGCTTATCGCGGAAATAAATTAATTCAGAATTTAATTAAGAGCTTAAATCTTGTGTCTGATGTTAATTGTGTACTAAGTCTTACACTGACGATAATTTATGTGTATTAGGGATTATATTATTATGTAATCTTATAATGGGATCGCTGCGAAAATCTCTTGTAAATGTAATAATAATATGTTTTAATTATTATAAAAGCATCGTGTTGCTAGCAACATTTTTGGAAAAGGTTCCATTATTACGTTTTTAATTTGGTGTTGACTTTCTTTTCCCTGAAGGATTAAACAGAGGTGTACATAACAAGTAGATCTTAATTGCTCCAGTTATGTTTAAGTCCCATGTAAATGAGCCTACATTGCCTTCATAAGCACGAAACCAAAATCCTATGGCTGTCTGAGGTACTCCTGATAGAAAACCCAACAACCTTTAATTTTAGAATGAATTAATTTTATCAATCCTAAAATTAAATTAATAATAAAAAAGTTAAATCTGACTTACACCTTAGCCTTTTTTTGCGTTTAAACATAGAGTTCAACATATTTATATTGATTGTCCGCTAATATGTCTTATGTAGGGCACAAAGCAGCGGGCAAAGCACTCGTGTTTTTTTTTTAATTGTCACATCATAATAATTGAATTTCAGAACTGGTGCAAGCAATAACTATCACAGATCTGACGTTCTTTAATAGTTTACCTATTCGATTGAGGTAACCAGAGAACTGGATGATTGAGAATATTTATTTTTAAACGAAGCTTACTTAATAGCTAGCGATAAAAACTATGACGGGGCTATATAACCATAACAGAGAGCTATGACGGTAATAACAACACACATATTTTGGGTATAGTATCCTCAATTCACCTGGGTGAAACTAATATCACTCAGGTGAATTGAGGACACTACTCCAGTGTCCTGTGTTCACCGGGGTGATATGACCCAGTATTTTTTTTTGTTGATTGTTAAGTCTGTTGATTTATGCAACTGCGCACACTATTTTTTTCAACGTGTTTTCCGGCAAGAAGCTATCTACGTAGCAGAACTGTTCTCTCCATGCGCATGCGACGGTTACTTTGTCCGATAATTACATCAGTGCATACGTCATTAGAGCGTACAATTACACTACCTACGACGATTCTGAGCTGATTTTTTTAGCGTGGCTTTACTACCAGGGAGCGCTTGTCTAGCTGCGCACACTACGGTTACGATGGCCGATTACGACAGTACATATATTACGACACCAGTGAATACTATACAAGTGAAGATTCAATAGAAACTGATGAGTTAACAACATTTAAAATCGTAATGTTTACGAGGGTGACTGTGTTCATGCTGACTCTAGCTGCAATCGTTTACGGAGTGATATCGTGGTGCCTCATCAAAAAGTTCCGCCATTTCACGAACTATGTGCTTCTCAATGCAAACGTAGCGAATGCCGGACGTTTGTTGTTGCATATTGTTGTAATCATTGAATTATTATATTACGAGGAAGAAAGAACAGAAAATCCAGAAATATATATCATACCCGTGTCACTAATGTTGTACTTTTACTTATCGTGCCATTGTTGGTTACTAGTGTTGTGTTATATTTTTTATGTGGATTTTGTGAAAGTTTTTTTACATCTTGAGATCCACAGAAGGTATCTAAAGAGTGGCCTATTTTCTTGGAGTATACCTCTTATACTCCTGGCTGTAGATTTATTTGCGAGACTGTTTTCACATAACTATGCTTGGCTAGACAAAATAAGATATGCTTTTGTGGTCTGCTGTTAATTAACACCTGTATTAATTAGTGTAATACTGTACATTTTAGTTTTATATTCTCTGTACTGCGGTAAGGAAGTTTGTGCGAGTACATCTATTAACAAACAGCTACATTAATATTTGTGCTCGGAAAGATTCTATTTCTAATCAATTTGTTAGATATATTTATAACACAAATAAGGTTTTACGAAACAATACATAATTGGTAGTTGAAATACTGAATGTCTTAAGTTTAGCTATATATTTGATCACAGTGAAGAGTAATCGAGAATCATGGCAAGAATTTAGATTAAATAGATCGAGACAAAAGTTTAGCTGTTAAAAATGAATATTTCAATATTTACGATAGTCTGTGAGGTCTTATAAAGAAGGACATACATTGTTACAATGTGCCCTTAAGGTACCACCAATTTCAGTTAGTGTGTAAACGAGGTATTACTACTAAAATGTCATTTTCAACGAAATAGAAACATAAATTGTGTTTAAATTTTGTAATAGAGCGAATTTTTGAGCTTAAAATACGTTTCATGAAGAATCAGGTTAGCTATTAAATATTTTACAAAAATAAAATTTCATATTTCTTATTTGCATTTTTTGTAAACAGAACTATTTGTTTTACTTTATTTTTCGGTTCCTATTAGTTTTATTTTAGGTGTAGACTAGCTTTTTCCTGCGGTTAGGCCTTCGTAGATGTCGGTTAAACTACAAAAATACGATTACACGATACGATACGATACGATTACGTACAAAAGTACGATTTTCCATACAAACTTCCACCCCCTTTTCTAGGTCCCACGAGTCAGTCAGTCAGGATTTTTCTTTTTATTTATATAGATATAAATAAATGAAGACACTGCCCAGCAGTGACACATTCAATAGGCTAACAAAAACGGGAAAATACTTAATAATCCCGGTAGCTCTTTTTACATTTCCAAAACGATGAGTCTCAATGGTATTAAGAGGCTACTAATTCATGAATGACCTGAGACTATTTAAAGTTCTGTTCGATGAAAACTCATTTTATTGTTATTATAATAAAATAAAACAATTTTAACATCCTTTTTTCGAACATATTTTACTGAATACTTATCTTAAAATTAATAATGCGAAACGTACGTACGACGTTATCGGTCAAGGAAAACGAAATAATTATCGTCAAAATATTTTGAACAACAAAAACAAATAACAGGATAACTTTTTAAAAAATTAAATTTATACCTCCAGTTTCAGGACTATATAGGATGTAAAAGTACCCTTAACGCAAACGAAGGGCATTTGTTCTCCCCACCACTGCGATATTTTTTTTGTTCTAGACCATACCTGGGAACCTCCTAGTTACGGAGATATTGGGGGTCAAAGTTCCAAATTTTTTACAGCTGTTTTTGTAAATACTAGTATTTCAGGTTTTAACTTTACTTAAATTACCTCCATAACCCGTTTACTATTCAAAGCATCCACTGGCACAATGTTTTAAGAGTGCTACTTTGAGTTTTACCGTAAAATGTGATTTTTGACCCCAAAAAAAAAGTCATTTCCCAGCAAAAATTTTTGCGTAGGGGTACTTAGTTTGATGTACAGAATGCTTGGTTGACGGATGCGTGAAGGGTTCGTTTACACCATGTATAAAGATGATTTAAAATACTCTCACTTATTTAAAAGTAATGTAAGTGCTTATTCATGGCCTTTTAGATAGCCAGCTAAGAATCGATTGTAAATGTATCCGACAAGCTATTTAATAGGCAGGATCTAGCAGATTTACAAATGACAAAATGACGCAAATGGGCATCGTTATTTTTTGACATAAATAATGCTGCATCACACCATTTTACACAAAAAAATCGATACGTAAAATTTTCATATTAAATAATTTTTTCGAAAGAATTATCCGCTCTCCGTGAAACGTTAAAACTTTGTGATGTGATATCTCAATATTTTTGTATTGAGTGATACTAAAAGAAAAAACACGTATTCAATGATTTTCGCTAAAAAATCATCTTGTATAATTATGCTGCCGTCATCGTCATTCTGTGTTTTCAATACAATTTTCAGAGACATAAAACAAACAAAAATAAAACAAACAATTACTCCGGTTATTATAATAACGAGTGTAGGCGCTGATACTTTTATTTACCAGATATTAAGCTATCTTCCCTTATATATCAACCATATGCTGGACTTGAAGTTGCAATATAATATTTTTGTTTTTACTTTTTTTTTTAGCGTTACGGCATCTCGATATCTCATTTTTTTTGCATTTTAACATAGTGTTCTTCTTTTTTTATCATTTTTGTAAATTGAAGTCGATTTACGTATCTGTCTGCATAATCGCAATGATCATCTAAATTACGGATTTTCAGTCAAAGTCGGAGCAGTTGTTTATAATTTCTATTAAAATAAATCTTATTCCTATGCAAAAAGTGGTTCACAAAAATCTTGAAAAGTACATTAGGAGAAACACCTGGACCATCCCCTGAGGTTGAAATAAGTTAAGAATTTATTATTAAGCGTGTCTTCCTTAAACTCCAAAAGGTTAAGGAAAACACCTCGAAAAACCCGAGATCTTCATAATAAATATAACATTTAATGTGCTGAAAATACTGTAGGTTAAATATGTGTAGAAATTGTTACTCTAAACTAAGCCTTATATTAGTGACATAAGAACCACAGGACGTGCCATCCTTAAACATTTAAGTTATGTACGTGGGAAAGGCCAACTGGTTCTTTGAACATACATTAGAAAAACACATTTTCGCTAACCTTCTATTAGGTAAGTGTTAAGTCAATAGAACATTTGCAAACTCCATGAGTGTGTGAGAGTCCATAAATATGTAGCCTTTTTTTTTTTGGGGTGTGGGAAATCATCAAATAACCCTTCCCGCTCTTGGGCAGAGCGGAAGGGAGTGTCAGACTTCTACTGACTAAAAACCACCCATGTTCCGTCTTAGCCCTTGCGCTGGGGCCGCGGTATCTCTTTCGAAAAACTTGCAGCCCCGACGGGAGTATTAATATGTAGCCTGAGAAGAATTTCTCGATGGCTTGGAAAGTCAAGTCAGAGACATCAAAACTCTGACACCAGGTTAGGCACTCATCATCATCATCATCATCATCATCAGCCTATAATGTTCCCACTGCAGGGAGTCAGGCCTCTTCTCTAGGACAGGGATGGGCTATAATCCACAACCAGTGCTGGCGTAGATTA
Source organism: Diarsia brunnea (assembly GCA_949774965.1). NCBI lineage: Eukaryota > Metazoa > Arthropoda > Insecta > Lepidoptera > Noctuidae > Diarsia > Diarsia brunnea. The sequence continues at coordinate 4,201,442 of OX459016.1, read as the reverse complement.
TTATTATTTTGGTTCTTAGACATACCGGTTTCTCCACGATGTTTTCCTTTACCGTTTAGGGAGCAGTGGTGATAAAATCAATTACACAAAGTGATGCGCCTGCCTGGGTTCGAACCCACGACTTACTGTTCATAAGTCGGGGGCGCAACCCACGAAAAAGAAAGAATATGTAGCCATAGTGACTTCGGCTCTGTCACCGACCACACTATGAAATTGGCAAAGAGAAACAAAGAAAAATGGCCAACAAAATATAAAATGATCTCGAAGAGGAACACAAAATTGATGCAATATTTTAACACCATTAGGTACCAAGGTATTTCAAACGCACCCGAGCGCGTTTTTAATGCCAGACTAGCTTTTGCCCGTGGCTTTGCGACGATTTTTCAAGCAAACATTCATCCTCTATTTAACTCCCTTAAGGTTGAATTTCAAAAAATCCTTTCTTATTCCTTGTCTCATTATATAAGGAATGTGTAAAAATGTCAGCTTTCTAGATCCAAAGGTTTACGTTGGGCGTTCATAAGTCAGTCAGACAGTCAGGACTTCTTCTTATATATTCTTCTTCTTCTTCTTCTTCTTATAGATAGATATAGTTTTTTATAGCTCGTGGCTTAATAAGAACTGCCACTCGGGTCGATCTTTAGGTAAAGTTGTGCTTGCCTAGGTCGGTCTGTGGATGGGTGACCGCCCGACAAACCGAGTTTCCTCCGTGCCTTGGAAAGTACGTGAAGCTGTTGGTCCCGGCTGCCAAATATAGATCTTTGGCAGTCGTTACAGGTAGTCAGTGACCGGAAATTCTGACATCCAGTCATACCAAACAGTATCGTATTACCCAGTATTAACTGGGTTGTGGAGGTCAGATAGGCAGTCGCTCCATGTAAAATACTGATATTCAGCTGCACCCGGTTAGACTGGAAGTCGATCCCAACATAGTTGGGAAAAGGGTAGGCAGATGATGATGAGTTATAGTTTTTTTGCATCTTTTGATACAATGTGCCAGGACCGCCCCAGTTTGTCAAAAAGGCCAGGTACGGTTCTCTCAAAGTTATAAGCTAGTAATAAGTCATTTCGGTAGCAAAAAGTCTTTGATCTACTACATCCTACTTATATACTATAAAATATCCTGTCGGGTACATAGCCTACTCTTAGCTAGCTATCTAAACAGCCATAAATAACCACTTAGTAATAACTTAGGACAATCTTTATAGGCAATATGTTAGGCTCTGACAGGAAAGTAGCCACTACAAGCTATAACAGTGTTTGGTCCTTTATTTTGTTGAACAAGTGACATACTGATTTTTACCACCTAGATGTTTTTTTAGTTTATTTATTTGTCGTGTCGTCAGGATTTATTATTTAGACTCGAGCATTATGTGGGTGAAACCTAGGTTTTGTGCAATGATAACACACAGAACGCGATACACTGTTCTTATTAAAATTACGAAGTACTTGAAATTACAACTTAACACAATAACCGCAGTAATAATTTATAGCCAAACGAAACAAGGCCAGTTCCTAGGCTGGAGGTTCCGTTCTCTAGGACGGTCGGAAGGCAAGTGTGTCTCGCCATCGCGCATAGGTTGATCTATGAAGGGGTGACCACCCATAACATACCGAGTTTCCTCCGTGCCTCGGAACGCATGTAAAGCCTGTAACGCATGTAAAGCCTGTAACGCATGTAAAAAATTGGTTCTTGTTGTTATTTGAGTCGTAACAGGTAGTCAGTGACCCGAAAGTGACAACCAGTCTTACCAAGGAGTATCATATTATCCAGGACTAACGGGTTTGTGGAGGTTAGATAGGCAGTCGCTCCAGGAATTCAGCTACATCCAGTTAGACTGGAAGCCGAAAGGCTAGGCATATGATGAGTTCATTGTGGGGAAAATATCCAGGACGAATAGAGACCAATCAGCAGTTGACCCTCAGACGTCCAATACAGCGATGTCGTGTTTTTTCTCCCATTCTAAGGTAAAAACACAAACATAACTTAGCGAAGGGCCCAAGTAGGCAACACAAGCAAGATCAATAATGTCACGTCATTGTTGATTTGGGATCGCACCCGTTAAGACCTCCTGTCGACTTCTCGGCGGCTGGTAGAGGGTTGCCAAGAACTTCACATGAATGGCAGGTTTTTTTCATAGGATTTTCCTAACTTGGCAATGAAAGACACCAAGTTAGTTATAATATCATAATATGTATACTAGCGAACAAAACTCCCATCTCATCCAACGTCCACTCCCATCTTTCAAACTGTCATCAACCATACATAATATTAACAATAGAGGTTTGAAGTAAAGGCCTGTCTAAAATTATGCTCAATTTTTTTTAAGTTTGGTTCAGTCAATCCTTTATTAATCGGCTGGCTTTTCCCCGCGACTACGCCCGCGTAAAAAATTACGATTTCTCACCCTCTTGAGGGTTGAACTTTGACAAATAGTAGTAGATAGGCATCTACTAAGGAAGGATACATCATAAGAGGGCTATTTTTTGTGCGAAATTTTGAAAATTCTATTGCGTTGATCCTCAGTCACTTAGTGTTATATATGTAATATGAGGGTGGTTGCATCTACTCCTATATAAGTCGTGTCGCTTGTCCAAATAAACCAGTGTGCTACCAGCTATCCGTTGTTTTACTTGTCCGCATACATATCAGTGGCGACGAGAACTTACCCGCGACTTAGAAAAGTAAAATAAAAAAATGGCTCATTTTGGAATTTTGTCGAGTTTTGACCATGAAATCCATACGTGGCAAAACTATAAACAGCGATTGTTACAATGGTACATTGCGAACGATGTTGACAGTGTACAGGATCCAAAGGGAGTAAAAAGACGGGCAATATTGCTGAGTGCACTCACAGACAGCACTTACAAACTGGCGGCCGATTTGGCTTTACCGAAGGAGCTGACGCAGACACCATACGAAGACATTCTAACACTTCTCGACAGGCATTTCACACCAAAGAAATGCGGATTTGGTGAGCGGTATAATTTCTATGCTGCTACTCAAGGTCTGGAAGAAACATTCTCTCAATGGGCGGCGAGGCTACGTGGCCTCACTACACATTGCGGATTTCTGAATGTAGAAGAGGCGCTGCGTGACCGCTTTGTTATGGGTATGCTGCCGGGAGCGGAGAAGGACAAGCTTTTCGCGCGTGACCTTCAAGAGTTGACACTGGCTAAAGCAGTGGATTTGGCGGAGAGCGTGCGCAGTGCACGCAAGGGAGCAGCAGCATCATCGTCGGCGTCGGCACAGGCGCCAGCATCGAGCGAGGCGCTGTTCAAGATCGCGACCACAATCGAACCCAGTGCTAACAAAGAAAAGTGTTCTGTGTGCGGCTACAAAAATCATAAAACGTCTCAGTGCCGGTTTGCTAACTATACGTGTAAAAAGTGCAATGTAAAAGGACATCTACGTAGAATGTGTAAAAAAATAAATTTCGTAGGAACAGGCGGTTCGAGCGAGAGTGACGATGACGGTAGGAGAACAAAAATATGTTCACGTAGCGGCGAACCTATGACGATAATAGTTTCGATTCACAAAATAAAATTAAAGTTTGAAGTCGATACCGGATCAGCAGTCACAGCGATTTCCGAGAAAGTTTACAAAAAACATTTTGAATTATTTCCGTTATTATCAACGTCGGATCGGTTATTTACATATACAGGTCATGTTATTCAATGTCTAGGAACATTACAATTACCAATTACGTATTTAGACAAAACACACGTAGTTAATGTGCGAGTGATACGTGATGGTGGACCACCAATTTTAGGCAGAGATTTTATTTCTTTGTTTAGATTACAAATGCTGCAAATAAATTATTGTCAGTCAAATAATATTGCCGAACAGTTAAAAGTTAAGTATCCATCTGTTTTCTCAGACGAGCTGGGGGTATTTACGAAATATAAGGTAAAACTACAATTAAAAGATGACGCGAAACCGGTTTTCTTCAAAGCTCGGCCCATAGCATTTGCACTAAAAGATAAGGTAAACGACGAGCTCGATCGTTTGGTACGTATAGGAATACTAAAACCAGTTCAGCACTCTGATTACGCATCGCCTATTGTTCCTATACTAAAGCGAGACGGTTCAATTAGGTTGTGCGTAGACTATTCTGTTAGCGTAAACAAGCAGCTAGTTATCGAACAGTATCCCATACCAACGGCACACGAACTGTTTACAAAACTACATGGGGGACAGCAGTTTAGCAAGTTAGATTTAACACAAGCATATTCACAATTTGTCTTAGACGAGGCATCTCAGAACTTAACTTGCATTAATACCCACCGCGGGTTGTTTGTGTATACGCGGTTAGTTTTTGGTCTCGCTAGTGCCCCGGCTATTTTTCAACGGGCAATGGAGTGTTTATTATCAGGTTTAGACGGTGTTATGTGCATGCTTGACGATATTTGTATAACGGGAGATACAAAAGAGCAACACTTAGAGAGATTGACCGCGGTGTTGCAAAGACTGCAAGACGCAGGTCTAACACTTCGTAAAGACAAGTGTGTGTTTTTTGAGAACCAAATAGAATATTTAGGTTATACTATAGATAAAAATGGCTTAAGTAAATCTAAACAAAAAGTTCTAGCAATCGTTGAGGCACCTACACCGACAAACGTAAATAAGTTACAGTCATTTTTAGGATTAGTCAATTATTATAGGAACTTTGTCCCTAACGCGTCATCAATATTAACCCCGCTTTATTCATTGTTGCAAAAAGACAGTAAATGGAAATGGGAGGTCATACATGACCAAGCATTCAATGCAATCAATCAATGTTTGGCTTCAAATCAGGTTCTAGCGCATTTTGATCAGAATGCAAAAATAATTTTAACTGTAGACGCATCGCCCAGTGGGCTAGGTGCTATTTTATCGCAGATAGGTACTGACGGGGTGGAACGCCCAGTTTCATTTGCCTCTCGGACACTGAATTCCGCAGAGAAGCGGTATTCACAACTTCAAAAAGAGGCTACGGCAATAATATTCGGGGTGCGACGTTTCCACCAATATTTATACGGGAGGGCGGTTCCATTTGTACTTCGCACAGACCACAAGCCACTGTTATCTATTTTTGGCCCATATCGTGGAATTCCAGAAGTATCAGCAAATAGACTGCAGCGTTACGCGATGTTTCTAAGTGGTTATAATTACTCCATTGAATACATACGCAGCGGTGATAACAGCGCAGATTACTTGTCGCGCGCCAGTCTACCAGAACACGAGTTAACGACGCTGAGAGGGGGGTGCGGCTACGAAGCCGACGATAGTTTAGTACCGGTAGAAGATCGCGCATCCTACGTTAATTTCGTTATCGATGGCAGTTTACCAGTTACGCGAAGTGAAATTCAGAATGAAACAATCAAAGATGCAATATTAAATAAAGTCTTGTCATATATTGTTAAGGGGTGGCCTGAAGGGCATAAAGTAGTCGTACCCGAAACACTTAGAACTAAGTTATTATCGGAACTTCATAAATCACATTTAGGCATCGTGAAAACGAAAGCTGAAGCGCGCGGTAGATTTTGGTTTCCGGGAATAGATAGTGCGGTAGAAAAAATGATAGCGGATTGTGAGGTTTGTTTACAGTTGAGACAGTTACCCCCACGCGCGCCGCTAGCGTTATGGCCACAACCACCGCAAGCGTTCTATCGTATTCACATTGACTTCCTCGGCCCAATACATAATCGTTCGTTTTTGGTAATTGTAGATGCGTACACAAAGTGGGTAGAAGCCTATGATATGGGGACAGGTACGTCAACATGTTCGCTGATTAATAAATTGTATGAATACATGGCCAGATATGGGTTACCGCATACCATAGTCAGTGATAATGGCACGCAGTTTACATCCTCGGAATTCAAAATGTTTTGTACATCAAACGGAATATCGCATGTGACGTCGCCAGCTTATCACCCGGCCAGTAACGGGCAGGCAGAAAGCTACGTTAAGGTAGTGAAGAAGGGAATTAAATCCTGTCTGTTAAGTAATAACAATACAAAGGCATTAAACAACAAGTTATTTAAATATCTATTTGACTATCGGAATTCCGTTCATTCGGTAACGGGCTGTTCACCTGCCCAGTTGGTGTTCGGTCATAAGCTGCGATCGCGATTAGACCTTATCAATCCAAACCCTCCACCTCCACCGGCGTCAGTCACTCTCACTCGAAACGTCGGAAACAAACAGTGTTTGCAGTCTAACATGTCAAACGGCAACAAGGTTTGCAAATATTTTAATGTTGGAGACTATGTATTGTATAAAAAAAACAACATAAATAAGCAAGGGTCATGGAATAAAGGTGTAGTAGTTAAAAGACAAGGAAAAGTAACATATATCGTTAAGGATTACATAACTTCGTGCAATTTTAAAAAACATAAAAATCAATTATTAGCATATAAAGGTACAGCAACAGTTTCCCCTGGGATAGGGGATTGCCCTATTGAAATTGAAGATATCACTCCACAAGGAACTTCACCTCCAGACCCAATACTCCCAGAGGATGATAAGACGACAGACACAGGGGGGGAGGAGAATAGTGAGACAGGTGGAATAGTGGCTACAGAAATACTGACTCGTAAATCAAAAGAAGAAGACGACGAATTTTATGAGGCAACAGACGGGAGTCATGATGAAACTCTCGTGGAGGCAAGATCAGGCCAGACACCCCTGGGGTCAGAAAGGCAAATGAGTGACGGGACAAAACTGCGAACTGTGCCTAGGGTAGATTACAAACAATTTTACTAGGGAAATATTATCATGTTTATGTTGTCAAGCTATGGGGAGGAATGTTATATATGTAATATGAGGGTGGTTGCATCTACTCCTATATAAGTCGTGTCGCTTGTCCAAATAAACCAGTGTGCTACCAGCTATCCGTTGTTTTACTTGTCCGCATACATATCACTTAGGTTTGCCTTTTATATATATAGATAGAAGATAATCAATCGTCGTGTCTTGTATGAGACAAAATTTTCTTAAGTGTCAAGTTTCCGTCATATTAGCTATAAAAGTTGAACAAAAGATGCCGTTAGGGAATGGACTTAGAACTGCGGGTTGTTCGAAAGGGAAACCACGGCCTCGGACACAAAAGGCTAGGAAGGAGCATGGGTGTTTTTTAGTCAGTAGAAGTCTGACACTACCTACTGCTACGCCCAGAGCGGGAGGAGTCATTTGATGATTTCCCACCCTCCAAAAAAACGGGGATGGACTTAAACTTTGATAGCACATATCTTGAAAACGTGACACTTTAAAACATTTTAAATCTCCGAGAGGTTCGGCATAGGTGTACCTTCCAGTTATGTTTCAGTCCTATGTAATAAGGAGTGAGCCTATTGCTATCAACCGTGCACATATTCAGACTCCGTGGCTGCTACTGAGAAATTCTAGATGGAAAAATCCAACAGCAATTAGCCCGGAGCTCATGGTCGCAGCCGCGATTGCGACCACTAGAACAACGAGGCAGTCTAAAAGCACTCCGGTGTACCTCTCCCGTCTTCACTACATCTTGGAGTACGTGCGCCAGAAGATCCAGTACGTGGCGAGGGTGCAGTTGCTTGAGTCGCGCCGCAACGTCATCTTTAAGGCGTTTGTGGTGCGAGTACCGACTTGCTATCTGCACCTTGTCTTGGAAGAGGAGTTTTGGCCACAGGAGGTGGTATTTCGACGCTTCCACGGGCAAGTGCCAGATAATACTAATATAGTTTTAAGGATCAATTTACTAACACAAGCTGTATTATATAAAAAGTATGTTAGTCTGTAAGGTATTTATCTATGGGCAAAAATAGCCTGAAAAAAAAAAAAAAAATTAACATAGTCAATAGGTATCAGTCTGTTAGCTAAAATATATATTTTCTACCTCACTGTTATCTCCAAAGCCAATATAACATAGTAACAAAAACAAAACACATTTAAGTAATGACAGGACACGTTGGGATCGATACCGTCTTCCCTGTTAAGTCGAGATCGCTCGGCGTCTGAGGCTTCTGTCGACTAGTTGGCGCCAGCTAGAGATGTTACCTATGGCGGAGGTACAGACATATCGATGTTTGGATTATTATAACCAGTTATAGGCACTTTTGAATAGTCGAACAAATACAAAACAAAATAAGCTACAGTCCCAGTCACAAGGCATAATAACTGTGAGTGTACTGTAGTAGAGAGAGATTATCCATTTTGCATGGGGAATCTGTGAGGTCTGTGATGTCGAATTAAAATTATTTATTAAAAAAAATAATTCAACATCTATCTGACCTTTTCCCAACTATTGTTCAGCTTCCAGTCTAACCAGATATACCTAGCTGAATACCAGTATTTTAACATGGAGTGAACCCAGATAGTAAACACTGGGTAATACGATACACCTTGGTAAGACTTATTGACAGATTCTCGTCTGATGACCAGTAATGACTGTCAAATGTCAGTGACCCATCCATTGGCCAACCTAGGCAAGCGCGGCTTAACGCAAAGGTCAATCCGAGTGCTTAAGTTACGAGCTCCTTGAACAACTTGAAATGAGCATTATAAATACTTACACGTGTTGTGTCAATAATACAAATAAGTTATAAAATCATCGATACTAAGGTAACACAACACTTATTTACATCACTAAACGGCAAGGTACGATGAAGTGAAATCCTCCAGGTTTTTCAATATTCATTTATGTATTTAAGAAGCTTACACTGAGAGTTCAAGCGAACCCTTCGCTTACACCCAGAAAGTAGGTCGAGGTTCGAATCAAGGGTCATTATAACAAAAACAATAGCCTTAATGTTCCTTCTTATTATTTTTTTGTTCTTTTTATCTGTTTATGTTTAGAAAGTAGTTCGCTAATGGGCTCAACAAAGGATCTATTTTTTTGCTAAACAATTTTATGTTTACAAAAAATCTTATGGATACTTACATAAAACCAAATCATTTCAAAAGAGTGGACTTTCTTGTGGGTTTTTGTCTCCATTGGAAATGACTAACCCAAACCATAAATTAGGATTTTAAGGCACAATCAATACCTCGGAAACTAAATAAAAACATATAGTAGAAGATACTGTATGCTTTTATTTCGTTTTTACAAGTATCTGTATATTAGTTACGTGCAGCGAGCTTTAGTGGTTGAAAGCTTGAAGCACGTACCTTAATATACCTAGGAACAAGTAAATCCTTTTACTAACGAGTTTAAATAGTATTCTTGTATGACAAAAAGTGTATTGTTATAGAACCTTAACGAAGCCTTAAGGCACTTGACACTCTTGACCATACCTGGAAATTTTCTTGTTATGGATATATTTGAATTAAAGGCATCAAACTTTCACCAAAATAAAACTAGTTTTTATGATTATAACTTTACTTTTAATACCTCCATGGCGAGTTTACTGTTTAATCCATCCATCCACATAATGTGTCGAGTGCGGTACATTGAGTTTTACCGTAAAACGTGATTTTTCACACAAAAAAGTTGTATCCCAGCAATATTTTTTTGCGTAGGGTTACTTAGCTTGAAACACAGAATGCTTGGTTGACGGCTTCATGGCGGGTCCGTATGCACATTGTTTATTGAAAAAGTACAGTCACTTACAATTAAATGTATACAATAAGCAAAATTCACTGCGGTATGAGCACTTCTCATAACTTCTAGCTTGAAGTGCGCATACCGCAGTTCGCTCCATTGATTTTATAAAATTAAAATTGTACCACAGAGTATATGCCTCAGATTTCTCGCCTTATCTTTATATAAACTTAGGGTATTGAATTAAACGAAAAAATAAACAAAATTACGAATCTGTCTAGAAATATGTATATAGGTGTCGTGTTTTTAAGCTTTAATACAGAACTAAGTCTAAATTCAATTCAAATTGTCTGTCATTCTGTCGGTTAGTATAATTAACATTCTCGAATTGTTATTAATTAATTTGAACTAGAAACTGGTATAATATCCACAGTTAGTGTAGAATGTAGAGATTTATGCAATTAGTGTGTATTGTACTTCCGTTAGTAATATCGTGGTAATACCGAATACCAGAAATAATTTGGAAAACAGCCTGTACAAAAGTTTGGTGCAAACATGTTGCAATTTAAGTAACTAAAAGTCTTTGTTTTAATCCAGTTGTACTTTTCAATTCACTAGCTTTTACTTAATATTTTCAGTTAGTAAACAAACTGTATTTTAATATACAGTAGCATATTATTATGTAGGTATATTAAAACCCATTTCCAACGTTGATGGAACTCGGTTCACCCGTGCCTAGCGCTCCATCTAACTCGTATGGACGTATTCAAAATAGGCACGTGAGCTCGCGTACCTACTCAAATCTGATATTTTTGAACTAAAATATCTTATGTACAGTACATTTAGAGATGGTGGCTCTATACTCGAAGTAGTTTCTGAAAATGGTTCTTATAGCTCGGCGACAGGGAACTCGCTGAATTAGGCGTTGTGGTTTGCATTAATGAAACATTGGACATGGGTTTGTTTTGTTTCAAAACCAAAAATCCTCCCGCTCTGGGCGGAGTGGAAAGGAGTGTCAGACTCAGTGGCTGTATAATATATAAATAGCTAGATGTGTTGCCATGTGTATAGCACAGATTTCATTCAAAATGGATTCAAAAACAAAAACGATTTTTCTCACGTTCTTACCAAACCATTTCACCTTCCTCACTATGAAAGTACCATTAAAAATATTACATAACACATTTCTTCTGCCATAAACAGCAATACTTTTACAACACATCATATTATGTTTACAGACACGTGGCAAGCTTGTGAGACGATGAGAGAATATTAATCGTGGAGAGAGTGCAATACTGAGGGCTAAGAAAGAACATGGGTGGTTTTTAGTCAGTAGAAGTCTGACACTCCCTTTCGCTCTGCCCAAGACCGGGAGGGGTTATTTGATGATTTTCCACCCGCCAAAAAAAAAAAAAGTAATTGTACTAATGAAATGGGTTTCATTAATACATACACTATTTTAACAGTTCAAATAATTAATGAATAGCCTAGCTCGAGTGACTTTACGTTAAAGATTGACCCGCGCGGCTGTTAATCTTTAGCCACAAGCTTCTCCTCTCGTGCGGGAGTTATTACTCTATTAGTATCAGTTGCTGCTTATAGCCAGTAATGAGAAAGGCTATTCTTAGAAAATTCCATGAAAACATGTACAAACAACTACTAAAGCTACTTAACCTTTACAAGGAACGTAGGAAGCAAAGCAGCTTATGAGTTTATATTGCACTCTAATAAGAATAGAAAGTAAAATTATATTATTTTTATCGTCTTTGTTATAATACAAAGCTTTTGAAATGAATAGTACGTCAGGAGGAAGTGGAAAAACTTTTGAAGTTTGTCTTTTAGATAAAGTTGACTACTATAATAAAAGCGACAAGAAAAAACAACAGAGGCCCTAGCACGGGCCTGGAAGGGGCCCGCAAGGGCTGACGCCCGTCGGGGCTGCGGGTTGTTCGAAAGAGATATCGCAGCCTCGGCGCAAGGACTAAGAAGGAACATGGGTGGTTTTTAGTCAGTAGAAGTCTGACACTCCCTCCCTTTCGCTCTGCCCAAGACCGGGAGGGGTTATTTGATGATTTACCACCCCCTAAAAAAAAAAACAAGGAACACCCGGATGGAACGAAGTTATTGTTATTATTTTTTATTATGTAAAAAAAAAAAAAAATGTAGAAATGAAAATATCTGGCTTGCTTTCTATAAGAGAGAGAGAGACAGACAGAGAAACATGCGACGCCGCACAGCTTACAATAGCTTACTATAGCAAAAAGTGTCGTGACAACTTTTCGTAAGATTTTTTTCCGTCTAGCCCCCTTTCACAACGCGCGATAAGGAACTTCGTTCCAAAAAGGCCCTAGTACGGACATGCGGTAAACGCGGAATGTTAATACGTTGAGTTTTAAAAATAAATATTAAGAGAAAAACAGTAAAAATAATTAAGAGTTTTCGCATATCATATTTCATAAATGTATTCATAGTGGAGTGCCGTAAGGCATAAATATTGTAAAATCTCGGAATCCGGGGCCGGTCAATGAATCTTCATAAAAACTTTTGGACTGCATTGGTAAAAGCCCAAATAAAGAAGTTAAAAAAAAAAATTTGCGCGCTCTTCATTTTTTTTTTTTTCAATTCAACAATGTACTGAAAATTGAGAGGGACAAGGGAAGAAAAAATGTTTAGAGCTAATAAATAATATTTTCACCGTAACTTTAATGTTAATTTAATTATATTTCGTAAAAAATAACGAGTTACAACAAAAAAAAAATTAAAACGTATCTATCTATCTACCTTAATACAAGCAATTCTTGTAATATAGTATAATCTGAATCTCGGATACGGCTCCAACGATTTTCACGAAATTTAGTATGCAGGGGGTTTTGGGGGCGATAAATCGATCAAGCTAGGTTTCATTTAAAAAAAAACACGATTTACCAAAACAACCAAACAAATTTCGGTCATCCAGGTACTATACATTTTAACATTATTGGTGTATTGTTGGTGAAGGATTAGTACCACTGCATCGCTGTCACCAAAGCATTCTAAATAAAAAAACCCCTGAGGATGCCTTGAGTTTAAGGCCTCCTACCAGAGGCATACCTTACTTATATTATAATTGCGAAAGTTTGATACTCTTTCACGCAAAAACTACTGAACGGATTTAGTGGAAAAATATCGCATATTATAGATGGTTTACAACCTGGATTAAAACTAGATTAAGTGACTAATCGCTAAGTGCACCTCCTGTGGGGTACGGAGCTCAAAGTAGTAGGGAAACCAGTACACTTAGAAAGGAGAACAACAAACAGGAACAGGAAGGAGGAATACAGATATCCGCGGTCCGACCCTTGCTAGAACCAGCCTGCGATGCTGAGACACTAGTATTAAACCAGCCCCTAAATAATCTCTCTCAGATTCAGCCTGTCCTTTTGTCCCCCCCTCCCCATCAGTGTCAGTGACATCCCAATGTATAGTACCTGGACGACCAAAATTTGCTTGGTTGTTTGGTAAATCGAGTTTTTTTTTAATGAAACCTAGCTTGATCGATTTATCGCCCCCAAAACCCCCTGCATACTAAATTTCATGAAAATCGTTGGAGCCGTATCCGAGATTCAGATTATACTATATTACAAGAATCGCTTGTATTAAGGTATTAGATAGATACGTTTTAATTTTTTTTTTGTTGTAACTCGTTATTTTTTGTGAAATATTAATAAATTAACATTAAAGTTACGGTGAAAATATTATTTATTAGCTCTAAACATTTTTTCTTCCCTTGTCTCTCTCATGTTTCAGTACATTGTTGAATTGAAAAAAAAAAAATGAAGAGCGCGCAAATTTTTTTTTTTAACTTCTTTATTTGGGCTTTTACCAATGCAGTCCAAAAGTTTTTATGAAGATTCATTGACCGGTCTTGGATTCCGAGGTATAAATCTTACGGCACTCCACTATCATTTCTATGAATGTAACTGATTGTGTTTATTTCAAACAATTCAATTAACAGGCTACACGATTTTGTATTTTCGGGTATATGTATGTTGTATGGCTAGGGCCTCAGTATGCATTGATGTGTTCTACAGTTTTTTTTATGGTTATTTTATTTTTGATTTTGCATGACCTTCAAAATCAAAGTGATTTATAAGCTAAGTCACTAGCATGTTTGCAAAATCTCATTTTCATAAGGTTACTACATATATTTTCTTTGTTCCTATTAGAGACATTCAATAAAGTAACTGTTAGAGGTCAACACGTTTCTTTACACTCTTGTATACTCGTATGAAGCGAAATGATCAACACACCGTGATTGGTCAACCACTTTACAAACTTTGCCGTCCAGCCAAACTTTTACCACAATATCAAAACCCGTGCCAATATAACAAAATATGCCGCCATATTTCGGTTACCCCATACAGTTCTACCGCAAAATTAAAATGGCAGTCGGTCTGCGTGAATTTAAAAAAATAACAACATTCGTAGCGAGAATTCTAAAATAAACACGTAGAAACATAATTATGAGTTAAATATTAAAACTATTTATTTTATGTTGTTGGCTAGAAATCTTGCTTTGGTTAACTTGAATTAGATTATCATTATAAGTAGGTATACAGGGTGGTGCCGACCATACGACAATAAATGAAATCGTATTGTCGGCACCACCCTGTATATATTTTTAATTTTTTTGTAAAGTTGATGTTGTTTTTTAGATATTTTGTACCCTACCACAAAGTAGTCTTTTTTAACCCTAAAGGTTGACTGGTAGAGAATGCCTTGTGGCATTAAGTCAGCCTATGTATCATTATTGTGCATGAAGTTTAAATAAATAAATAAATAAGCAGTATAACGTTAAAGTAATGGCTTATTATAATGAGTATCTTTGACAAAGTAGCTTTGCAAGGTACTCGGACGCTGGGCGCTCACAAGCGCTAAGAACGATGAGAAGATAAAACACGATCAGTGATTGCAATCTGTATACCTAAGGTAGTAACAGTCTGCGACAGAAATTGCTGATATTTCAAAATACCTTGCTCTTGTTTAAAAATATAAATAATTAAAATAAAATAAAAATTAGAAATTCACTCTTGACATGGGTCATCATCCTAGTCTGGCCCACTTTGTTCCCAGCTACGTTGGATTCGGCTTCCAGTCTAACCGGATGTAGCTGAATACCAGTATTTTACATGGAGCGACTGCCTCTATGACCGCTACAACCCAGACAGTTCTTGGGTAATACTTTACCCTTTGGTAAGACTGATTGACAGACTTTCAGGCTACTGACTACTGGTAACGACTGTCAAGTATTCATTTTTTGACATTGGTATGGGGAATAATTACTCGATACTTTGAACCGAACTGCCAGAATCAATATATACAGAGTGTAAATCAACCCATCACACAGCCGTCAACCAAGCATTCTGTACATCAAACTACTCGTAAGTACCCCTACGCAAAATTTTTTGCTGGGAAACGATTTTTTTTTTTGGGCCAAAAATCACATTTTACGGTAAAACTCAATGTAGCACTGTTAAAATATTGTGCGAGTGGATGTTTTGAATAGTAAGTTAAAACCTGAAAAACTAGTATTTACAAAAACAGCTGTGAAAAATTAGGAACTTTGACCCCCAATATCTCCGTAACTAGGAGGTGCCCAGGTATAGTCTAGAACAAAAAAAATATCTGAAATGATGAATGAAGGGTGTAAAAGTACCCTTAACGCAAACGATGGGCACTAAGACTTGTTCTCCCCACCACTGCGATCATTTTTTTGTTCTGTCTAGAACAAAAAAATACCTGGGAACCTCCTAGTTACGGAGATATTGGGGGTCAAAGTTCCTAATTTTTCACAGCTGTTTTTGTAAATACTAGTTTTTCAGGTTTTAACTTACTATTCAAAACATCCACTCGCACAATATTTTAACAGTGCTACATTGAGTTTTACCGTAAAATGTGATTTTTGGCCCAAAAAAAAAAATCGTTTCCCAGCAAAAAATTTTGCGTAGGGGTACTTACGAGTAGTTTGATGTACAGAATATATATTGATTCTGGCAGTTCGGTTCAAAGTATCGAGTAATTATTCCCCATACCAATGTCAAAAATGAATACTTGACAGTCGTTACCAGTAGTCAGTAGCCTGAAAGTCTGTCAATCAGTCTTACCAAAGGGTAAAGTATTACCCAAGAACTGTCTGGGTTGTGGCGGTCATAGAGGCAGTCGCTCCAATCTTCCAAATTTTTCACAGCTGTTTTTGTAAATACTAGTTTTTCAGGTTTTAACTTTACTTAAATTACCTCCATGACCCGTTTACTATTTAAATCATCCACTAGCGCAATGTTTTAACAATGCTACATTGAGTTTTACCGTAAAATGTGATTTTTGACCCAAAGTCGTTTCCCAGCAAAAAAAATTGCGTAGGGGTACTTAGTTTGATGTACAGAATGCTTGGTTGACGGCTGTGTGATGGGTTGATTTACACCCTGTATACCAATCATTCACTGATTACTCCAGTCGGTAGTTGATAGTAACGGTAATTGGAAAGCGTCAATGTGGTTGTCCAGAGGTGTGCTACTGATATAATTGACGGCACGGTTGGCGCAGTGGCTAAGCGATTGGACTGCTGCGCTGCGTGTCGCGGGTTCGATCCCCGCACGATAAAAATATTTGTATGGCCTACAGATAGTTGTTTCGAGTCTGGGTGTTCTGTGTATGTGAGTTTAAATGTTTGTAAACGCACCCACGATACAGGAGAAATTACTAGTGTGGGGTAACGTTAAAAAAAAAATATTGTCTGTGGGTCGGGGCGATGACCACATTCTATTAAAAAAAAAAATAATAATTTGTCTGTGGGTCGGGCAAGACCACCTTCTATTATTTTGACAATCCTTTGAACCACTGACATGCTGTGCATTTACTTTTTACTTGTTGGTCGAGTGACATGAGCAGACGACATTGTTGGATATCATCATCATTCTCCTGCCCTTATCCCAATTTATTTGGGGTCGGCGCAACATGTCTTCTTCTTCCATACTTCTCTATTTCTCGTCATGTCAGCGGTCACCTCCTTTCTAGCCATATCATCCTTCACACAGTCTATCCATCGTTTCTTTGGTCTTCCTCTACTCTTATAGCGATCTACATTCATACTCAACATTTTTCTCACAACATTTTCTTCATTCCTTCGCATCACATGTCCATACCACGACAATCGATTACCACACAACTTTTCATTTACCGGCGCCACTTTCAGACTTCCTCTTATGTACTCATTCGATGTCCTGTTTGGGGCTAACCTGTGTGCCCTCCGCAAGAAGGACGGCGGCATTCGTCCCATTGCTGTTGGTTGCACCTACAGGCGTATGGCAGCCAAAATTTGCTGCAAGCTGTACAGCGAACCGCTTACAGCTAAGTTCCAGCCCCTTCAACTTGGTTTTGGCTCCAGAGGGGGCTGTGAGGCTGCCGTACATGCCTTATCCTCTTTTTTAAATTCAAGGAAAGGTGAGGTCATTCTCAAGGTTGACGTTAAAAATGCTTTCAACTCCGTGAACAGGGACACTTTGTTGGCTGAAGTCAAAAAAGTACTTCCCGAAATTTATGGTTTTATGTGGCAATGTTATAGGCATCCTACAAAATTATTATATAAGGACAAGTTTTTGGAATCTGCAGTTGGTTGCCAACAAGGTGACCCCCTCGGGCCGGTCATTTTCAGTTTGGTTATTCATCCCATAATTCAACAACTAAATTCAAAATTCAACGTATGGTATTTAGATGATGGAACACTAGGAGGTGATATTGACACGGTTTTCAATGACCTACAACTCCTGAAACAGCAGTTTAAATCTATTGGCCTAGACCTTAACCCGTCTAAATGCGAAATTTACCTCCCTGACATTACCGACAGACATTCGACAATAGATAAATTTAATTCAATAGCCCCACAAATAAAAGTTTTAGACAAAAGTTCCCTATACCTCCTAGGTTCCCCTATTTTGGAAGAATGTTTTTCATTTTTCATCGATGACAAAATTAAACATTTTCATGATATTTCGGATAGACTTTCCAATATTAAACTACATTCGGCTTTCACTCTTATCAGATACTGTTGTTTTGGTCCAAATTTTATGTATTTTCTTCGTTCTTCTCCTCTTTGGAAGAAACCACAACTTTTGGACAAAATTGACCAAATTATTCACCACACTTTAACATCCATTCTTAATGTGGCCCTGGACGACCGAGCGTGGCAGCAAGCCACCCTTCCAATTCGTTTTGGTGGCCTCGGCGTCCGCAAAATTTCTAGTATAAGCTTACCGGCGTTCCTGTCGTCTGTCCACAGCACTGAAAAGCTAACCAGGAAAATTTTAACCCTCTCCCTGGTTGACTCGGAAGTGCCATACTTGACCGATGCAGAGAGCGCCTGGAAGATGGCTTGCCCGAACACGGATCGGCCCGAGAACCCATTTTCCCAAAGACAGTGGGATGAGCCGCTCTGCAGGTTGGTACGGAATAACCTTATTAATACGTCTACCAATACTGCCGAGCGTGCCCGCCTGCTGGCTGTGGGTGAATGGGAGTCGGGCCTCTGGCTTCAGGCACTACCGTCACCTAATATAGGCACTATGCTAGGTGACACAACCTTCCGGCTCGCTACATGTTTGCGTTTGGGTGCTCCGTGTGGGGCTCCACATCGCTGTCAATGTGGTGAAGTAGTCGACAGCCTCGGACACCACGGCCTTTCCTGCAGTAAGAGCGCAGGTCGAATTGCCCGGCACACCAGCATTAATGATCTCATTTGACGTGCTCTGGCCACCGCCGGTGTGCCTGCTGTTTTGGAACCCAATGGGTTGGCACGCGTCGATGGGAAGAGATCAGATGGTATGACCATAATGCCATGGAAGTTGGGTAGGCCTTTGGTGTGGGACGCAACTTGCGTCGACACCCTTGCGCCATCCCATCTTCCTAGCACGGTGTCCTGTGCCGGGGCGGCTGCTGCAGGTGCTGAAAACCTCAAACGGCGCAAATACAACAACTTAATTGGCAGTTATGTGTTTGAGCCGTTTGGGGTTGAAACACTAGGGCCTTGGGGTCCGAGTGCTCACCTAATATTTAAAGAAATTGCCAAGCGGTTGGTCGACTCTTCACGTGACCAGAGGGCTGGCCTGTTCTTTGGCCAAAGAATCAGCATTGCCATCCAACGTGGGAATGCTGCCAGCCTTCTGGGCACTTTTCCTGTTGACAGCGGTGTGGATGAGTTTTTTGACGCCATGTAATTCTTCTCTTTTTGATACTTGTATATATTTTATTATAATTTTAGTTCTGTAAATTGTAGATTATTTTATCCATTCGCGTCACACCAATATATTTGTACATATACGTACTTCGTTCTTTAAAACGACATTTATTATATTGTACAATCTTACTCTTTCACTCTATAAAATCACCCAACGTTTAGTAACTTACAAAAGTTGAGAATAGCAACATAAGAAAATTAATTCAACCATAAACCACTACGCAATCTTCTATACTTTGTCTGAAACCTTTTCATCATCATTCATCCCTTTCGCCAAGCGCTTCGTTTCGCCCAAGATAAAACCGTACTTGGAAAAAGTAGTTTTAAAAGTAAATACATCGGTCAGTCTTTGTGGAGTACTTTATTACTTTGACTTGAAAGAAAGAACCAGCGCGGCAGCGTAGACGTTTTAAAGTAAGCAAGGAAACGAAGTAAGACGGCCCAATCCACTAATCTAGATTTTACATCAGAGGATGTAAAATCTAGATTAGCGGATTGGGCCGTTTTATGAAAATATCTTCGTGGTTTCATCAACTCTTATACACAGTGTAAACGGACCCTTCACACAACCGTCAACCAAGCATTATGTACAAAACAAAATCAAAATCGGTTCTTGCGTTCGGAAGCTTCGATGCCACAGACAGACATACACAGATACGTCAATCTGCGTCAACCCGTCGTTTTTGCGTTTCTAGGGGAAACCGCGGGTGAAACTAAATTCTTTATTATTTGTAATATGTTCACTCTCAAATTTTCTTGTACTTACCAAACAACCAAACAATTAATCTTATTTTTTTCTTGGAAAATTGATTAAAATAAGTTGTTTAGAAGAAACTAATAAATATTATAATATGTCTAGACTGGGACTAAATTGCAAACAAATTACTAACATAAACTTTGTAAGTTATTGTAATATCTATAGTTACAGATAACTTGGAAATTCAATTGATTGTCGATTGCCTAGAAAAATACTGTCGATTGTCTATCCGTTGGTTTAATTTAGTTTTATTGAACATTCAAATCAATGAAAGGTTAAACTACTACATAACAATAAGGGTGGAAAGGCCACCGACGCTAAAACGGTTACCACGTTCAATACATTATTTTGAAATTCCACACAGTTTTTCGTCGGTTATTTAAAAAAAGCGGTACTTTTCTACAAAACATCTATAGGTACTTATACGGTCAAAGTGTATGAAATAGGTGATTTTGAAAATCTGTCGGTTCTAAATGATTGATGAACCATTTTCGCGACGGTGTTTTTTCCACCTTGTATTTTCTCACAGAGTTGCTCACCTAGAGGTACAAATACATTGGGGATAGAAATTATCTGTGCTGACCCAGATCATGGTATACCATAGTCTAGCAAACATCCAAATACGTTCACTTTTAAGGAAAGAAGATTATAGGATAACGTCATTACGACAAAAACCTTGATACCTTTTTTTTTTGGCGGATGGAAAATCATCGAATAACCCCTCCCGCTCTTGGGCAGAGCGAAAGAGAGTGTCAGACTTCTACTGACTAAAAACCAGCCATGTTCCTTCTTAGCCCTTCATGTCGAGGCCGCGGTATCTCTTGCGAACAACCCGCAACCCTGACGGGATCATGGTATACCATGGTCTAGCAAACATCCAAATACGTTCACTTTTCAGGATAGAAGATTAAAATAAAAAATAAAAAAATGTTGCCCCACACTAGGAATTTATCCTGTATCGTGGGTGCGTTCACAAACATTTAAACTCACATACACAACCAAACACCCAGACCTGAAACAATTATCTGTAGATCATACAAATATTTGTTCCGTGCGCGGATCGAACCCGCGACACGCAGCACAGCAGTCCAATTGCTCAGCCACTGCGCCAACCGTGTCGTCAGAAATGAACGATATAGAGATGAACGATATAGAATAACGTCATTACGATAAAAATCTTGATTCCCAGCAAACCAGTAACCAATAGCAGCAATTTTCTGGGCAATCTATCGAGTGTCGGTAGGCGTCACATATATAATATTATTTGCGACAAACACCCGAGGCGGACGCGCTCGGAATACGATACATTTCGAACTGGGACTAAACGTTAATACAAGTTTGTTACGAGAATTTTGTATTGGTTCATAGTGAAAAAGTAAATTCCTGAACAGAAATACTACAAATATAATGAGAAAATCAAAGAATAAGGAATGGAAAAGAAGACATAGTTCAAAACGATGTAGTTTCGGTGTTGGTCGAAAGACATACCGCGGCCTCGGACCCAAAAAGCTAAAAAGGAACTTGGATGCTTGGGTGGTTGGTTTTTAGTCAGTAGAAGTCTGACACTCCCTACAGCTCCGCACAGAGCGGGAGGAGTCATTTGATGATATCCCAGACTCAAAAATAGTGTGAGAGATGATGAATGTAGACTGAAGTGCTTTGTGAAAAACTATTTCAATGGAAGTACTTCTGAGATTATGAGTAATAGAAAAATGTGGAAGGAGAAAGTATGGTGCGCCTATATAAATTAGTATGAGAGCAGAAGTAAAATAATAGACAGGCAAAATTAATTTATAGTGTATGGTAGTAGGTGGGTAGGGTAGGAGATAGTAGGTAGGTAGTTGGTAGGAAAAAGAGCATTGCACGCATGTACAGCTAGTAAATAAATAAATAAATAGTAGTGCCTAAGCATTCGGCTATTAAAACATAGAGAAACTGTATAAAAATATTGTAACATCCTGCACACTGATGTATACCTATGCTTACAAAGATAGTTGGTTTGATTCCCGGGTCGGGCAAACAGTCTCTTGGTCTCCACATAGTTATAGGGTCGCCCTCTATTACATGGGACTTAAACATAACTGACAAAATGTGGGTATTAAATGAAGTAGGTAAACCTCTGCCTCTGTACGGGCGTGATGTTACGTTATGTTAAGTTAAGTTACAATACAACATAATTATACTTAGCTTATTCGGTGTTACAAGAAAAACCCTATCTTCCTAAAATGGCGAGACGCCAGCCAAGCTTGTGCCTAATCTAATTCGGGAACCTTACCACTGCTGTTTCACTTTCGAGAAAACTCGACAATATTGTGAAAGTACTAAGTAACAACTGAGGCGTAACTAAGTTCTAAAAGTTTGTTGAAAAGAAAAACTCTCGACTTTCGAGACCAAAGGTTGAAAGAATTGTTTCGTTTGAAAAATAAATGTAAAAAAGAAAACTTGTAGAATGTTGGTACTTATTGCTTATTAGTGCGCGATGATTAGGAAATTGGATCGGTCTTATGTTTTTTTCTTGCGGTTCAGTTGGTACCGAATGATTTATTAATAGATAGGGAGTAAAACACTAGACAGTAGGTTCAGATCTTTAGCATGCTTTACGAGTGGGTGATAAAAGTCTACAAGATGAAAAAAAACTCTCCTTTGTTCACCTGTGTTAATCAATTTCAAGGTGAACATGCTATCAGGGCTGCGGGTTGTCCGAATGAGATACCTCAGCCTCGACACAAAGGGCTAAGAAGGAACATGGGTGGTTTTTAGTCAGTAAAAGTCTGACACTCCCTTCCGCTTCGTCCAGAGCGGGAGGAGTCATCTTATGATTTTATATCCTCCAAAACAAAAAAAGGGCAGGAAGAATTAGGTTATTCTATAAGTAATTTTTGACTACATTCTAATACCTGTTTTCACGAGCTGCACGCGTAGTATGGCGATTCTATCTCTATTCTACCAAGAATAGACAAAGCAATTTCCATACAATTTGACATAAAATTTTGCTACAATCTGTCATTTTGTCGATTCTTCCGTCGACAAAACCCGTTTCTACGGTGGTCATGCTACGCGTGCAGCAGTAAATTTAAAACTGTGTAGTGTCTGTCAATCACGGAGCCACAGATATGATATGTGTGAATTAAACATTAATCGCATAAATAACTTAAGTAATTGCTTGTCACACATGACTGACATTTGAGCTCCCCTATGGGCAGTCATGACTATCATTAATTAATTGCTTGTCACACATGACTGACATTTGAGCTCCCCTATGGGCAGTCATGACTGTCACTACTACTGACACACAAGATACCATTGCTAGATTAATGTATTCATTGTTTTAATAAATGGGTTTAGTGATACACAAACAAATAATAAACTTACTACTTTTATAGAAGCGAAGGCGCGGATATATGAATGTTCATTAACAGAACGGCTGAACGGATCTGAATGAGTTTGCCATAGAGATAAAAACGCACTGTTAAGACGTTTACATTGTGACCCGGTGGTCGTGGGTTCAATTCCTACGGGAAGCATACTTTGTAAAAGTTGTTTCCAGTTTGGCTAGGACATTACCGTGCTTCGGAAGGCACGTATAAGCCGATGGTCCCGGTCGTCAAATGGCGGTCGTCAAGCCATGTAAGAGGCCTTTGAGGCAGTTTAGAAACTCTGACACTAGGTTATGTATGGGGTCGTGAGACTTTACTGCCCACACGATAAGAAGAAGAAGCGCGCTGTTGGGTTACCAACACGTATGGGTTCCAACTCAAATACGGCATTCACTTAGGCGGAACTTGGACATTGTAGATAAGTGTTTTTTTTTAAATATATTAATTCGGAATACTTCCAAATCACCCATGGTGCCAATGTGAGATTCCTATCGACAAACTTATTATATTTTCAAGAGTACTGCTTAAAAAACCTCAATTGTTTTTGTAACAAAACAATCAACAGAAACAACAAACAACTCTTTCACATAAAAAAACCGCTTCTAATTGAATTCCAGTTACTTAATAGAAATAAAAGCTTTATCAAAACAACCCTTAATGGTTCCAAGGTATTTGTGAAAGCTCAATTTAAACAACTTTGTCATTATTAAGTGTCCAAATTGTTTTCTTTGAAATAAATACTTTGAGGAAACTGTTTATCGGGTCCTCATTATCCATTAAGTTGAAGTTAAATAACTTTTCCCTGAGGTGTTTGACAGTGTCTCAGCCGCCGCGGGAGACGCTACGGGCGTCGGGGGCCACGTGACGGCTTCCGGCCACCGTAGACGCGGGCCTTTGGACGGTGAGTAATGGGCTAGCTCGCCGTCCGTCCGTATTATGACGACGACAGGCCGTGTCGACGGCGCGTTCGTGTTCCACGCGCGAATCAAAGAGATGTCAGCAACATAGAAGGGGCGACGCCCGTCGGGGCTGCGGGTTGTTCGAAAGAGATACCGCGGCCTCGGCACAAGGGCTAAGAAGGAACATGGTTGGTTTTTAGTCAGTAGAAGTCTGATACTCCCTTCCGCTCTGCCCAAGAGCGGAAGCGGTTATTCGATGATTTTCCACTCGCCAAAAAAAAACAGGTGTTTGACAGTGCCGTTCCTAAAGCTGTAGCATTATCAGCCTTCATCTTTTCTATTTGCTTAACCTGGAGTCAGAGTCTTAATGCCACTCATAGGTCTCTGACTTGTCTTTACATGCCGTCGAGAAATGTCACTCAGTCATGCTGGTTTTCTCACGATGTTTTCCTTCTATTTTATCTTTATTACTAAGTATTCTGATATGTATTACTTATAAATTATTATACACCCATTTTCTTATATAAGTACTTACTCATACACATAAACGCAGAGTACAAAACTGTTTTTCGTTCGTCACATCACCATCTCAGGGCCAGTTGAAAACCAGCGACGGGCACTAGCTGCTCGGCATTTTGCTGAACTGGTCCTATTTGGCGCAGCCGTGAGATGCACACATCTTTTTTTTCAGTTTCTTTTATAATCTTTATTGTTTGTTGTGCACTTGTGGCATGTGTTAAATAAATATGTTTTCTTTCTTTCTTTCTTCATCAAAGCAAGTGATAATTATACAATATGCGTCTTCTTTTTTTTGGAGGGTAGGAAATCATCAAATGACTCCTCCTGCTCTGGGCAGAGCGGTAGGGAGTGTCAGACTTCTACTGACTAAGAAACACCCATGTTTCTTCTTAGCCCTTTGTGCCGGGGGCGCGGTATCTCTTTCGAACAACCCGCAGCCAAATTAGAGGTCTTAGATTCGAACTTGAAAGCTGTCATAATCAGCCTGTAAATTCCTCAAATCAATGAGAAGTGATGTGCTATAATCCGCAGCACTGTCCCAGTGCAGATGTCGCAATGTCTTCGAATTATTGGTTCTAGGTTATGCTATGTGGCTGATGTTCCTTCACTGTTTTGAGCGCAGTAGTAGTGAAATAAATAACACAAAGTAAAGCACCTACCTAGATATAGAACCAGCGACCCAGCCGTAAATCAGGGCTGTTAACCACTGGGCCGCCACTGCTCACCTGCTATAGCTTTAATTTTCGTAAATATTTTTCATAATCTTTTTTTTGTTAATATTGTTATAGCAATAAAAACTCAAAAAATGATTAATTACCGAGTAACGTACTACATGGAGTTTTATGCAACGTTCAGTTGTCAGAATCACGTTGCCCTTGTGAGTTATGGCACTCTACGAAAACCTCCGCAAATAAAAGAGGATTTTATTCCGCGGATATTTTGCCTAAAGTTTTAAATGGATTTAAATTTAATTTTCTCCATGAAAGCTTGCCAACAAACCGGGTGTAGTTTTTCTTTTTAAACATTGCCCCCGCTCTAGAAATTTCTCCAGTATCATGGATGCATTCACAAAGATTAAAACAGTCACCTACTTGAGCCACTAAGCTGCGCCTACCGTGCCGTCAAACGTTAGTCAACGTCAACGTAGTGACGTTGAGGGGCTAGTTTCAGTATAACTATGAACTCAAATTCTTGAGATATGAGTCGAACTACAAGACAACTGAAACATGCTTTGCGTACAAAATAACGAATTTACATGGTCCTCATATGAGTTGACCAATCTCTGGACTTTAAAAAAGACTCTGAGTTTGTTCATGCTGTTTCTTCTCAGAATAGTTAGATACGAAACACCGGCCCCATCCATTTTAACACCCAGGTGGACAAGACGGGTGTACCACGGGCAATACACAGATGTAACGTGTGTTTTGTTAAACCAATTTCCAGAAGTAATTATGATTTATAGAGTTGCAATCGGAAGACGAGAGGAGGACGCACGGGTTCGAGATAAATGGAAGGAGTGGGAAAGAGCAGGTTAGAAATAAAAAATCGGAAGACAAATATTAACAGTGAAATAGTGTGATACCTACGCTATTTTACTGTTAATATTTGTCATCCAACAAATTACTAAATAATTCAACGTACCTACTAATCCTGCGATAATAACCACTTAACATCAAATCATACACGTTTACATCGAACACAAGCTCCGTGTAACCGCAACATGAAACATTGCCACTATTTCCATTCAATTTCCAAATGAAAATGACATCGTACCGTCGAATTAACACAACAAAATCATTTACCATCACATCCACATGTCTATCAGAACTCTAAAAGCTTTATAACTTTACCAATAAGGCACTAATTCCAATGAGGGTAATCCGGTAATCAGTTTGCGGAACGCAAAGTTAAGTTTGCTCGATGTAGATGGTAATTCGTTTTGCCACATTTCAAGTATATACTTGAATATAGTGGTTGACGTAGAAATCTATTCTTGTTTGTGGAAAATATGTTCAAGACAAGCAAAGGTACGTAATTACACGAGGTGGCATAGAAACAGTATGTCTATTAGTACGTAGTAAATGTGTTAATTATCAACTGCTGTGTGTGTAACTTACGTGTAATGGTAAGTTTAGTTAATAAACTAGAATCTTGCTTTTAGGCTATCAGGACATGTGGCTTCCGGCCACCGGAGGCGTGGGCCTGTAGACGGTGAGTAATATGCTAGCTCACCATCCGTCCGTCCTATGACGATGACAGGTCGTGTTAACCGTGACGCCTGTCAGAGCTGCGGGTTATTCGAAAAAGATACCTCATCCCCTTTTTTTTTTTTTGGCGGGTGGAAAATCATCAAATTAATAACCCCTCCCGCTCTTGGGCAGAGCGAAAGGGAGTGTCCGACTTCTACTGACTAAAAACCACCCATCGTCGAGGCCGCGGTATCTCTTGCGAACGACTCGCAGCCCCGACGGGCATACCTCATTCCCTTACACAAAGGGCTAAGAAAGAACATGGGTGGTTTTTAGTCAGTAGAAGTCTGACATTCTCTTCCGCTCCGCCCAGAGCGGGAGGAGTCATTTGATGATTTCCCACCCACCAAAAAAAAAAGGCTGTCAGGACATTTGCTATTGCGTTGTTATATTAGCTACAAAGAAACAGGTGCTTATAATTTGACGGTCTGCCACTTTTCACCTTTAAGTCCTTAAGTAATAAGATTGAAAAGTGGTCGACCATCAGTGAACTTGGCAGTACATGCCTTCCCTAAAAGTGAAACACAACAATATCGTTTCACAGCAAAAGTTATAGTCAATTATTGAAAACTTTAACTACATCAAACACTACCTCAATATTTTCAGCAACAAAAAATAATGAACAGTTATACATTTCATATTCAATACCTTGGAGAAATCATAACAAGCCCAACGTTATTATAAAATGCATCGATATGCAACGAGTTTCATCGATACAAATAAACGATTCGAGTCGAGTTGGCTCGCGCAGTCGCGACTTCCACTCCACACCGGCTGTATTTTAACGAGATTAAAACACAATGAAGTGGCTTTTTAACCTGCATTCGGATAAAATCGAGAATGGTCTATCGATATATATCGAATGAGATTCGCTTCATCTTTTTTAATGGGATGGAACGCATATTAAGTGGTTAATTATTTTGGTGTTTCGGATTATAGATGGTGTTTATTTGATTTTTTAATGTCTGTGATTTATATTGTCCATGGCAGTGTTAAGAAAACTATTTTGATTCGTCACTGATTCGTATTCATCCTGTACGGGTATGGTTTTACCAAGAGTAAAATAAAGGATTCTGATGTGGTACTGCATATCTGATCTCCACAGGTAAGATAGACGGTCGCTCCATGAAAAATACTGGTTTTCCACCATATCAATTAGGCAAGGAACTGATCCCAACGTAATTGGGAAAGGCTAAGCCGAACATTGATGGTCAAAACGTGAAGGTTGGTAAGTAATCTTTTGCATCCATATCTCGTCCTATCAAATATACCTTGCCACATAGTCTGTTCAGACGAATGTAAAACCTGTGTGTACCTTCAGGGCATTAAGCTTGTCCATTGCCAGCAAAAGTGTCCTTAATTAGTATTTAAAAATAATAATGATGACCTACCAGGATTTAATAAATGAGTAAGAGCTGTGTTCATTTCGATTCCGGAGATAAGTAGCGAGGTCAATTGGTAAAAACTCAGCTTCCGTCTACCCATTTCATTTCTGGATGGATTCACTACAATTGGGTCAGGGACGCACCTGTCATCAATCGCGGGACACCTATACATGCATAGCTTATCGAGTGGTTACAATGTTGGGCTATAGAACTAGAGATAATTAGGGTGAAAGCACATTGAGCCAATCATAATTATTTAAACCTTTTACAATTGATACATGTTTAGATAAAAGAGCATGACTTTTCTTCAAAGAAAAGTTACTAAAAGCAGATCTTCAAAATTAAAAATGCTTTACCGACTAGAAAATGCTTGACTTCTGATAGATCGTGGAGGCATCCATAATGAAAAGTAGCTTCATTCTTATGCTTCGCGTGTCAATGATAATCGAAATTCAGTGAGTTCAGAATACAAGAGTTCTGCACCATGAATAGCGTCAATCAGTCCCTGTATTATTTAGTCAAGGTCACTAAATATCATGTTCTGTCGACTATGAGATAACAGCATATTTACGCTCTCGTTCAGAGGTACGGGCTTTAAAATCTATTATAATTAAAATCATTTTAATAATTCTATTGAAATGATCTATATTATTACGGTTTTTTTTTTGTGGGGTGGGAAAATTATCAAATGACTCCTCCCAATCTGGGCAGAGCGGTAAGGAGTGTCAGACTTCTACTGACTAAAAACCACCCATGTTCCTTATTAGCCCTTGTGCCGAGGCCGCGGTATCGCTTTCGAACAACCCGCAACCCCGACGGGAATTTTCCATTACTTAAGAGAAAGCGTTAGATAACTATTCCGTCTCAAATTGCGAGCTTCGGGGCCGTACGACTAATCCGCTTACTATCTCAGAGACCCGACCTTAAGCTCAATATTATGCTTGGACTGAAGCTTGCAGACATCGGATTGTTATATTTTTCAATTACAACATAATCTTTATTACTTTGATCTTAAGTTTAATTGATTTTAAGTTGATTTGATGTACATTAAATTTACTTTTAAGTCTGGTAAAGTGCTCGTGGGTAAATAATAGCAGCCGCTCGGGTCGATGTTTAAGTTAAGTCATGCTTGCCTAGGTTAGTCGGTGAAGGAACAGAACCCATTACATTCCGTGTTTCCTCCGTGCCTCGAGAAGCGCGTTAAGCTGTTGATACGATTTCATATTCGTAGATCTGTGACAATCATTACAGATAAACGGAGTAGTCCAAAAGTTTGACAACCAGTCTTACCGAGCGGTAAGTATTGACTGGGTTGTGCAGGTCAAATAAGCAGGCGTTAATACAGGTATTCAGCTGCATCGGTTAGACTGGTAGCCGACCCCAACATACCTAGTTGAGAAACGGCCAGTCAGATGATGATGTTTCCATTGTTGCGTAATTTCTAATTAGCCGTTGCATAGTGTCCCAGTCACATCTCTGATGTCGACGTGGTCCTGAAAAACTTGCTGGCGTAGTCACGGGTGTAACTGCTTCCTCTGGGAATCCCGTGCCTAAAGGGCACCGATTCAGGCGGATGATGGTTGTGTGACAGTATTGAGGAAGAAGCGCCGTCAAAGTACCAAGAACCGCTGCCGCACGGCACCATCGAAGCCCAACGTGCCTATTCTCCGGTGTACATCTCCCGCCTACACTACACCACTACCTGAGGACATCGTGGAGTACGTGCGTCAGAAAACCAAGTACGTGGTGAGAGTGCAGTTTCTTGAGTCGCGCCGCAAGGTTAACCCTAAGGTGTCGTTCGCGGTGCGTTAACACCAAATCGTTATCTGCACCTCGTCTTGGATGAGGACTTTTGGCCACAGGAAGTGGTGTTCCGTGGCTTCCACGGGCAAATGCCACATGAACGCATAGTGATGTAGTGCACAAATTAAGTGTTTCTAATCTTTATTAGAAACACTTCATTTTTTTTCTTTTTAAATAATAATTCAAACCCAGTAAACCGTACTTAATTAATCTATTTCGAGACAAAGTTAATTACTAACCCTTCAACGGAATATACATTCAGACATCAATTACTATCATTTTGATAAGTCAAACGATCGGGGGATCTCGGAAATATTCGTGCATATTCGGAATCAGTGATGCTGAACTCATAGTTCTCATTTATCATTGCTGATAAAGTTGTACCTATTGAATATCGTATGGTGTAAGAGAAGGTAAGATAGATATTTAGCAAGATATGAGAAGAAGCGAGATAGCGATAGTATGTTAGTACAGAAGTTATGGTAGTGACATGGCACTTTTGTGGTGAGATATTTTTTGAATGGCGAAGCTTTTTATTGATGGATGAGAATTAGGGACATAAAAACTTGGCCAAAAGATGTTGTGGAGATGTCTTATGTGGAAATATGAATATCTACATAAGAACAAAAAGAGAGAGAAAATAAAGATTTTGATAATATCATGTCTCACTTTTGGGATCTAGTTTATGTCATCGTTCATTCCAAAATGTTGCGTTTAATTTACTGCTTATTCTCTACAATTATACCAGTTGAGTTGCGGGGTGAATGCTTTATAATATTATCATTAATTTAATTGATAAAATGGCGTACCTGCAATTATATACAGTGATATAATATATTATGATGTGGTAAAGGCAGCAGGAACCCATTGGATGAGAGAAGCCGGTCGATGTGGCCACGCTTGGAGAACTGTATGTCCAGCAATTCATGTATTTCAGTTGATAAGGATATTCGTGACTATTTTTTTTTTCAGTGTAGTCAGCAGAATCACGAAAATCATCTTGGTAAATAATTAGTAAAGAATGTTCATTTTTAAATTCATGGAGCTTCATCGTACAAAACTGTGAGGATGCACATACTATCAAAACAGCGAAACGGAAGCCATGGAACCGAAAAATAACTAACACAATGTTCGCTACTATTGTGTAAATGAAAAACGTGTTGTATATTTTTGCCGCCACGTTTAATGCCTGCGGCACATTTCTGTTTCAGGTACCGTGGGCTTGTCGTTCAAATAATCAGACTGACGTTCGCTATTCTCTAGTATTTCATTTTTTGTATGCTTTAATGGTGTTTGAAGCAATGAATATTGAATGTAAAAAACCTAGATGCACAGTTCCTTGCAAAGGTTACATCGTAAAAGGTCATTGATAAAACAAAATAAAAATAAAACAGAAAAAAAAGACGTGTGGCACTGGAGTGGAGACTGCCGCGGTAAAGCTATTGCATAGCATTTTTTATCAACTTATGCAATTATAATTATTTATTTATTTTATTAATGCAGTATTTTTTTCCTTTGTTTTTTTTTCTTTGATATTAATTCAAGTTACACTTTGAGCGTGGTGACCGATAAAAAAACATTTTTTTTTCTTTTATTAAATAAATGAGTGTTAGGTTTTTTTCGTTACGGAATTTCTGGATTCGGTCCCCACGCTCAAGGCCCGCGATAGAAGCTATGCAATAGCTTAAAACCTGATAGCCAACACCCAAATAAGAAGCACTAAAAATCCAGAACACGATTATCACGTTGCGGAACGGTACTGAATTTTTCAAATGATGCAGTAAGACAGTAAAATTGCAACGCAACTTCTACAAATATGAGAAACAGATCTAAAAGGACAGTAAAAGCGGTTTTCTTTATTCCTCTATAAGTACGAAATTGCACTGTACTGATCGTATAGGTTTCGCAGTTTAAAAGAGTGTAAACCATTACAGTGATGCCCGTACTGTCATTTTACAACATCGAAAATCTACTGCTAATGCAATGCGTCCCGCAACGTGTTAAAAATCTACAATACCACAGACAATACTGATGAACTCAAAAAAACGAGAGTTTTATTAATGTTATGCATGTTTGCAGTACAACAGCTGCCAAAATTGTTCGTGAATATTCAAAAGACACAATTTGTGGGGACTAGGGGATGAACTAATTATAACCTAAGATAAAACACTGCTCGAGCTTCAACTCTTAAAGTTAAAGCTCGAGCAGTGTCCTAAAAATTTCAAAACTTTTTGTTGGCATTCGTTTAAGCGTCCGTATAGTGTTTGTGAAAACAGAGAATACTAGTCATTCACCTAAAATGGTGAATTCACCTATCTTGAAGAAATATGTACTATTCTTTTATTGGTGTATTTTTATGATTTTAAAAACTGCTCGAGTTTTTTAACTGGACGGAGACGGATATTTATTTTTGTAAGCTTGGTTTATAAAAGTTTAGGATTTTTTTATTAATTTAAGAGCTTAGCTATTGATGTTATAAAGGATTAGACGAACTAACACCGGAAACTAATAGACACTTCAGTAAGTTTTTCTATGAAGATCATCGACAAGCAAATTGCACCTTTAAACGAATATATTTAGATTACAAACTTTATTTACCTGTTATGGAAATCGTGTGAAAATTGCCCAACGTGACAATAAATAGAGGAAGGTCACACCTTTGTTGCATTATCTAATCCACGCCGTAAAGAGAGTATAAGGTCGTTTTAGACCTTAGAGGACCTTAAAAAGGGAAAATGGAAAATCATATTACATGAAAGAAAAGTACCGTAACCTAGTTTCTTTTTTTATTTAGGTAAAACATTTAGGTAAAGCATAACGCTTTGAGAAAACAGTTTATCGTTTGTTTATGGCCTTATTTTTTATGTTTATTACAGTGTTTATTCTGAGACAGGATGAATGGCCCGTACTTAAGCCAAGGGCAAAGATGTTTGATAGCAGAGTTTTATTTTTCTAAGGATTACTTTTTTTGCAATCTCGCATAGGATTGCGAATTTACATTTTTTTTTCACAGTATACAAGTAGGTCTCGTTAAATAAGTTTTATAAGTCAAAGTTTTCACCGTATATTTGTTTATATAACCTTTCAAACACTGGCAAAAAGGCTTTATTTTATCAAACGAACGTGAAACTTTGAAAGAAACTTAACGCGTTCGTCCAGCTAATCTAAACACATGAAGCCGTCAACTAAGCAGTACATCAAACTGCAACCGTATTAATAAATTAACCGTAAATATTGCAGATTGACTAAAAAAATATTGCTCTCGAGTCCCAAAACATCGCGCTAATGGATGCATTGAACAGTACAAGGGCCATAGGGGCATTTAAAAACCATTAAAAAGTTAACAAAAAATAATTGAGTGAGTCGGACCTCCAATATCTCCGTAACTAGTAGGTAAAAAAGGCTTTTCGACTTTGTTATGTGTCTTCTTACAAACATTATTTTGTAGGGTAACATTTTCACTGAAAATTCTGCCTAAATTAGTGACTTCATTGTAATTCTGACAAGAGGACGCTACCTCAAGACATCTTTAAAAAAGATACCACGTTTTTACCTCCTATTATACCTAACTTTGCCACCATTCCGCTTACGTGTGCAACCTTGCTTGACTCCTCATGAGAAAGTCGGTTACTTGGGTAGGCTCCTGTCCCACTACTAGCGTTAAGCGAGAAGCGAATAGCAACGTCTTCTCTTCTACTCCATCTTCTTCTTCGTTTGTTCTGTATTATACAGTTTGGGCCGAGTACGTGGCCACGTATTGCAGCGTCTGAGGAGTAGATCAGATCGTAAAGGATTTGGGACACTCCAGTAGGTAGACATAGCCTGATCAGGGGAGCTGGCTATGTCCGCATTAGGATTCGGTATTCGCATGCACAATTGCAAATTAGCTGAACAACGAGCAGCGAGTTGATGGGCAATTAAGTACCGGGGTAATACCGGACGGATTTTCGAATAGTTGCAAAGGTGTTGCACAAACATTTTTGGAACGAAGTTCCTTATCGCGCGTTGTGAAAGGGGGCTAGACGGAAAAAATTCTTACGAAAAGTTGTCACGACACTTTTTGGTATAGTAAGCTATTGTAAGCTGTGCGGCGTCGCATGTTTCTCTGTCTGTCTCTCTCTTTCTTATAGAAAGCAAGCCAGATATTTTTATTTCTACATTTTTTTTTTTTACATAATAAAAAATAATAACAATAACTTCGTTCCATCCGGGTGTTCCTTGACACCTCTAAAGTTTTTTTTTTTAATTTTGGTATACACGACGTTCTTGAAAAATATTGAAAATTGTTAATGATGAAACATAGTTTCAATTTAATTTATTTATAAACACTCAATACTTTCTGCTATGTAACAAGTACTGTCTTTGAAAGCTCTACTCATAGGCAGTGTAAACAGTCGGCTATCAACGATACACGAATCTCTTTTACTTCTCTTTCAATGGACCTACCAATTTTTTGCAAGTTGTGAGCGAGAAGATAAAAAGTCGCTTCCTCGTCCGCGACGGTGGGACCTAAGATGATCGGTCACATCGTTAGGGGCTCTCGCTGCGATAACGTTAATTTACGCCATGGGACCCGCATAATGAAGTGCTGTTTAGAATTTGATGAGTGCTGCAATTTTTATGAAGGATGTTAGACGCCTGGTAAGTGATGTTGCTCTTGAGGTTTATACATTTTGACGTGTATTATATTTGCAAAAGTTGGATTGTAAAGCTCTTGCTTGTTTTAACTTGCTTACTTTTGAGTAAAAGGACGGTTTGTTAGCAGACAAAGAAGTGATTCCGTAAGGTTTCCGCCTTGTCCCGGGGTTTATAGTAACTATAATAAAATTGATGCTCGGAAAAGGTTGACTAATTAACAAAGAAGGTAAACTTTGCAGAAAATCTTTTCTTAAATATTCGAACAAAAAATATTATTTAACAGACAAAAATTAAAAATAAGCTTCTGTTTTGAGCGCCACAATTCGGAATTTGCCTTGTTATCGTGGGGCCTGTTGTAACAGCTAGTATGTTGTTATGTAAGGATTTAGGTAACTTGGCCACTTGACCAGTACACAGGTACCTACTATAAACCCTTGTTAAATGGTAATTGGGGACAATTTGCCCCATTTTCAGGAAGATATGGAAATACACACATCAAAAGTGTCTAGGGATCAAGCATTTTTATGCGGATTTCTTGAGATTGAGATGTGGCTTTGTAATAAATTTATGATTTTATAAATTTATATGGATCCTTTTTGGTGCATTTCATAATTTGAATCAGGAACTGTGAATCAAATTCGAGTAAAAGATGAAAATCAGCTGTCAATATTTTCCCTATAAAAACATACAACGCATTGAAGACATTATTAGTGCTACTGTTTCCCTACTACTGATTAAAACCAACGTTATTATGGAGCGGCGACGTCATTTAAGCAGGGAAGAAATGCTCAGAGCCGTGGGAATGATAGAAGCTGGTTCCCGGCAACGTACTGTGGCTTTAGCTCTGAATACAAGTCAGAGTGTTATCAGTCGACTTTGGACACGTTACCGAAGCACTGGTACCGTGGCTGAGCGCCATGGAGGACGGTATCGCTGCACCACACGGAGACAAGACCGATACATTCAAATCTTAACTCGAAGAGCTCCAACAATAACCGCCATGATGTTAGCTGTGAGGCTTCATCACTCTTCAGGGAACTTAATTAGCGACCAAACAGTCAGAAACCGCTTGCATGAAGTGAACCTTCATTCCCGAAGACCGCTACGGGTACCACCTATAGCAATGCACAATCGTAGGATTCGATATCAATGGGCTCTTGAACACAGAAATTGGGCAGAAGAACAATGGCGTTTCGTGTGCTTTTCTGATGAGTCTCGTTTTGGTATGAGACCGGATACAAGACGTATACGACACTGGAGAACCCCTGGACGCCAACAGCGATTAAAATCCTGCCAGGAAGTCCATCCTTATAGTGGTGGAACCATCATGAGGTTGCCTCTGATCCAAATCAACTCAGTTCTTCCGCCGATCCAAATACCCGCCTATTTGGATCGGCGGAAGAACTGAGTTGATTTGGATCAGAGGCAACCTCAACGCTCAAATTTATGCTGAGACGATTGTATCAGACGTCATCGTTCCTCTACAAGTGCAAATCGGTCCCTTATTTCAGTTAATGCATGATAATGCACGACCGCACACCGCAAGAGTTGTAAGACAGACTCTCGCCGCAGCTAACATCAATGTCCTGCCCTGGCCTGCTCAGTCGCCAGACTTGAACCCGATTGAGCATGCATGGGATATGCTACAGAGAAGAGCTCTGCCGAATATGGAGGGTTTTGTTTTTTGTTGTTGCAACGAACATGGGCGGCCATTCCACAGCGTGATTTGGATGAACTCATTTTGAGTATGCCAAACCGATGTTCTTGTGTTGTTAGTGTTCGCGGTAGAAACACGGATTATTAATTGTTTAAGTTACCCAATAAAATTTTAAAGAAAACTGTTATTTCAGTCTTTTTTTCGAACTTTAATGCAAATTTCTTTATTAATGCAAAGGTGACTTGGTTTATCGTTACTGTGACAAACGAAAACACTTATTTGATGAATCCTTAAAGAAAATTTTAATTAATATCAATCAGGAGAAAAGTTATTGCAAAAATATATGTTGATCCCTAGACACTTTTGATGTGTGTATTTTGAAGTGGTCATTGGATCTAGGATTAAATTTCGTATAACCCTAACTATTCATGACAAACATTTTAACATTTGTGTTCCTACGTTTCATAGTAGAAACTAGTAACGTTCACACTCTCAACAAATGTTCATAAATAAAAAAAATATCATAAAATGAAAAGTACTGGGCCAAACTATGTTAAATTTTTATGGGACCAAATGGCAACTATTCCGCATCAAACAAAAAAAGAATCACGTGAATCGAATCATAAATCTCAGCGTAATCGGTGTACATACATAAAAAAAAAACATACCGATCGAATTGAGAACCTCCTCCTTTTGGGAAGTCGGTTAAAAAGGGATTCGCGTTTGTTTAACCGTCCTCAGAGGCAGAAGTTTTTCAGATTTTTATGTATAATTGCCAATTAAGATGTCAATAGCGGTCAATTGACCCACCTACATTTGTTAAAAATTTTAACTTTGAAATCCCAAAAATAAACCTTTTCCTGTCTTGAATCGTCATCTATCTTAAACATTTTTTGTAATGAAAAACGATATTGTTTTGGTTCGCACGAAGAGATATTAGAGAAAGGGCAATGACCGCAATTGACACCCTAACTGGCAGAAACTGTAGATGTAATGTGAAGTGATGAAAGTCTGCCAATAGTTACATTAAAGAAAAGTATAAAGTATCTCCCCTTTTCAAAAGACTTTTAAAATAATAATATTCCCCATACATGCGTGATATTATGTTTATGGTGCTACTGAAACATTCTTGATCGAAAAACAATTTGCCCGACCCGAGTATTGAACTCAGTACCTCATGCAAAAGTAGCTTATTCAAAATCCAAACTAAAATAACCATTGATCCATCATTCAAAGTGGGCATCCAGCAATGAAAGTACTTATCCCAAATTACCTGATATTGATGCTGATCAAAACATACGCATGTAATGAGTATAGTGGCTTAATACAGGGCACTGA
This sequence comes from Diarsia brunnea, assembly GCA_949774965.1. Taxonomy (NCBI): domain Eukaryota; kingdom Metazoa; phylum Arthropoda; class Insecta; order Lepidoptera; family Noctuidae; genus Diarsia; species Diarsia brunnea. The sequence continues at coordinate 4,164,049 of OX459016.1, read as the reverse complement.
CTGTACAGTCATTAGTTCTGTAATATTTAAGGAGTTTTTATTGTTTACTTTAATAGAAGTTTTAAATAACACTCTTTTTTTGGGGCAGTCGTGTAAAAAGAAGGTTGTGAAATGTTAAAAGAGTTTTAATTGTTTTCATTCAATTTTAGTTATTAGAAAGGAGGTTGTTTTAGAAATATAACAGGTTGACTTACATTTCGCATTGATATTTTGACATTTTAATTATTTCGGTCATTCCAATATTGACGTCTGTAGAAAAAGATAATTATGTATTAACAAAGCCACTACATTTTGTAATTTACAAATAAATCTGTATTAATTTATGTAATTCTTGAGAGTTTGATTATAATAATATGATAAAACTTTCCTACAGTTCATTGAACGTAATAAGACAAGCCACTGAATAGAAGACCTATGAAGGCTAACGACCGCAATACCTTCATTCATCATTCATTCGCCTCTCACTATCAGTTCATTTCGGTCCACTGCTCTTGGGAAAGATGTCACGTGTCCTTAAACCAATGGAGAAGTATGAACCTTATGTGGAAAGGGTTATTGCGAAAGATATAAGATTATGGCTTAATGAGACGGCACGGTTAGCGCAGTGGCTAAGTGATTAGACTGCTGCGCTGCGTGTCACGGGTTCGATCCCCGCACGGAACAAACATTTGTATGGCCTACAGATAGTTGTTCCGGGTCTGGGTGTTAGTGTATGTGAGTTTAAATCTTTGTGAAGGCACCCACGATATAGGAGATATTCCTAGTGAGGGGCAAAGTTTAATTTTTTTTAATTTTTATTTTTTATTTGGAATGGGCTTGTTCTTGATCTTAATCTTGCCCTAAGGGCAGAGATGAGGTCGACGATGGAACAAGCTTACCCAGAAGAAGCCTATTTACTCGCTACTTAAATAGATTGGGGTTATATGAACTAAGGAAAACCGACGCAGGCAGGGAGTTCCACTCCTTGGCTGTGCGCATAATAAAGGACTAAGCAAAGCGCTTCGTTCGAATGTGTGGAACATCGACTAGGTATGGGTGATAACCTGCAGTACGCCTAGTCTCCCGATGGAAGAAGGGAGATGGTGGAATCAGCCCGTGGATCTCCTGCGCACACTCTCCGAAGTACAGTCTGTAGAAGACCGACAGACATGCGACTTTGCGGCGGTGGGCCATGCTATATAGCTTGGCAACCAGCTTATCGTCCAATTAGCCTCCTGACTCTGCGCTCTACAGAAAAAAAATAAATAGAAAAAGATCCCCAAACTTAGTAGGTTACTTTCATAACATCACGGCTGTCATCACCGAAGGGTTAGGCAGAGGTGTACCTAACAGTACCTACACCCACATTTCGCCTATTACGTTTATAAGTTACATGTAAAAGGGGGTAAACCTATTGCCATTTCTCTGGCATAAATCCTGACGTGGTTGCTACTGATAAACTCCTGATGGAAAAACTCATTAGCAATTTGCCCGATCCGATCCAATCCAATCCGATCCTGACCGATTAGATTTGATATTTGTCGAAATCGACCGGGAATCGGCCCCAGGACTTTATACTCAACAGTTACTCTTGTGATCACTGGGCCAACGATGTAGTAGGTTATCTTTAATAAACAAGTAAGCATGACCATTTTGGTAAACCTGACCCTTTTTAAAGAAAGTTGGAATCAACATGAATCCTGCTGATCTTGAGAATAATGACCTGTAATGAATTTCCACAATAATCACGCATACACGGTTTCTGGGTAGACAATAAACAAACCAATATGCTAAGACTGAAACGGGCATAAGATTACGTGTGTTTTTATTATACGGCAACATTCAAATAAATAATCCTTTTCATACAGACACTCGAAAAATATTCAGATATTTTTCGAGTGTCTGGATGGAAAAATATTACCTTTCAAATCGTTACATCTGTAATCCCACAACGAAATAAAACTGATAAACAAAACCTACGACACATTCCCCCGAGCTCTCTCTCGTACACCACTAAAGACGGGTAGCAAATCGTTTTCTATCTCAAAACAAAACACAATCCGAGAAAAAAAGTAAGAAAACACTATTGAACTGTATCGCCCCATTTGGTCTGCTTCAATCCTTTCTGACGTTCGATACCAACTAGTGTTGTCAAGTGTCTGCGGGACGTCCCAATTTCCCGGGATTTATGTCCCGTCGTCCGGCCACCTGGGACGTTAAAATGTAGCTTCTACGTGTGAGCCATTATCGTAACGTGCATGGTAGCCGATTTGTAAAGTGTCAGGTCACTTAATCGAGAATGGGTACTTTTATGTTATGATCTAAAATATGGGTTAAAAGATGAATATTTTCATGGATATTCTCACATGTCATGTTAGCTTACATAACATTCCTGTCTGATAGCAGAATGAGTGTTGTTTCGTTTGTAAAAAGTTCTCATTTGCATTCAATGTATTGTTGGTGATAGAACTAGATGCATTTCGCAAATACCAGCACGTAGAGATGTCTAGATAGGAGAACCTATATCCTGTACACTAACATTTTGACATTCATATTTAAATCCCTAATAAAAGAGGCTAATTGCTATTTACTGCTCTTTATCCAACACCAAGATTAGATTTGTACTGTAACAAATAAATTTGAATTGCCTTTATCAAAAAAAACTTGATGTGGAATTTCATGAGTTATTTGTGGAAAAGACTCGGTTTCCGCTCAGAATCCCGGAACCTTTTACCCGAGGCAGCACATCTCTACACAGCAATCTTCTTGGCATGCATGACCCGTTTTTATTTGTATTACTTGGCACAACGCCTTCGCGCCACTCAACGAACAAATTAGTGATTCTAAACATTTCTCCCGATGCGTTTCGGAAATAATCTAACGAGGCAATGACACGGAAAGTTTGGCACACGCTGTTAGAAAATCACGTTTGGTAAAATGAAAATGGTGTTATAAGTGGATGTTTGAGTGGTATTTTCTTTCACATACTGAAGTAAAAAACAAATAGGCTGATCTCTCATCATACGGGAAGCTCATATAAAGCCAGGTCAGGTAATACTGGTTATGAATAGCTTGATGTGTCGCTGTGTGAACGAAATATTTATTTAATTGAGCCAAGTTAAGTTACGGTCAAACTAGAGGTCTACCCCCTTTGAAACGAAACTTTGTAAATTGACAGAGTTTTACATAAATATGGCCTTGCCTTTTTTCGAAAGGCATCGATACCTGCTACTTAGTGAGGTTTTTATTACTTGTAATGTGAAGCACTAGGGTAGCCTACGAAATTATTTTTTTCTTAAGTTTGTTTGCAATAAGTGTCTGTTTTAAAGAACTTTTATTTAAGTGTAGGTACAAAAATAATAATCATACCTTTTTTAACAGCATAACCTCGCTATTATCTCGAAGCCATTTAAAAAACAAGTTACGTCTGTAATTATGAATAAATATCAGTAATTAATTACCATAAATGATGAAAAAAACAAAAATAAACAAATTAAAACCACAAACCAATATAATAACAGATACTTTCACTTCTATGTAAATTAAATCTGATATTATGAAATTAAAATATGGGAAAATATCGCTATCCATTCATTCTCCGGTCATACGGAAAAATGTGCTATTTTTTCACCGTATCTAAGGAAAATTGTGTCATATTCGTGGCTCGTATCGTAAAGACATTTTACGGTGATGTGGCCATGGGTGAGGTAGCTGTAAATAATCCATTTACCTTCATAAATATTAACATCGAACGCGTAAAGATAAACTTTTACTTAACTTTACCTTTTTATTTTACACGGGATGTTTTTATAACATCCGTATCAATGCTAGCATAAAAAATCTGGCCAAGTGCAAGTCGGACTTGCACATGAAGGGTTCCGTACCATTTTCTTATAAGTTTTCCTGTAATCTATACGTGTTGAACAAATTTCTATATTTTTTTCAAAATTTTAGGCTCAGTAGTTTTGGAGATAAGGGGGGGAGACAGACAGACAAAGGTCATATTTTAAGCGTTTAATTTTTTCCTTTTAAGGTACGGAACCTGTGGTTCTCACTGCAGGGACTCAGGCCTCCTCTCTAGGAAAAGGATGGGCTATGATCCACCACGCGAGCCCAGTGCGGATTGGTAGATGTGTTGAATGTATTTGATATTAATGTAATTTAATTGTTTGTTTTGAAAATTTTGATGTTGCTGCTGTGGTCTAACCTAGACCACACAACATATAATACATAACTCTTATGATAATGTAGCCGTTAAATACTTAACCGTTATATACTATGCCTGAGATACCGCCTTGTGTTAGCCAAAACGGGCAGATACTTCAAAAAATTAGACGCGCGATATAAACGTAGCCAAAACTAAAAAACCATACATACCTACATATAACTGACATGATGATATGATTGGTTTCGGCTGTTTCTTCCCTGAGAAGTCAGTTACAAAACATCGGCCTCATCTAGTTTTAAAAATACATATAAGTTTGTTAAAACCTATATGCAACATAAATCATTTACTACCAAAAAGTGTATGGCAATTTCGAATCTGCTAACTGAGATTCTTCACTTTTGCCTTTAAATATATAGGGTATTCGGTTTTGGATAGAAGAAACGTAGGTAATATGCGTATATAAAAGCATTCACTTCAAAAGCATCACCAAAACTAATAAGTAACAAACACAATAGGAATATAAAACAAACAATGACAACATGTTATCAATGAAAGACTTATCATATTTTCTCATATGAGTATATCTTATTCCTTTTATGGGTACGTAATACACTTAAGTTTTCATAAGAAAGTCGCATATTGGTAAAATCTGGCCCTTTGTGCAATGTTAATAAGAGGTTCTTTTGTGATTTTTCTAGCAGGTTAGATAAAAGGCAGTCATGTAGGATAAGCTATGTTTATGGACACTTAGGGCTCGTTTACGGAGACGCGGGACGTCGCGCGGCGCGTGCAGAAGGCTCGTGTCGAGCTTTTTTATTCATTTACTGAGAGGCGAGAGGCGTGTCCACCGCAACGAACGCTGTATTTTAAACTAACGAGCGAAAAATCGCTTCTCGTAAAATCGACGTTTGAAATCGTTAACGTTTTCATACATCGCCATGTGTTTGAATTAAAAATGCACAACGCGCCGCGTGATCGTAAATGAGGCCTTCGTGTGTAATTAAATTGTACTAGATAATCTTCTTATACTTAGTACAATAAAAACATGTAAAATTGCTTGTCAGATAATACAAGCTGCAGTTTGGCAAAAATAAGTTAAATTCCGGTACCTAGTCAATAATTGAAAGCCATGGAGCGTTCCATGCTAGGCATAAAACTGGTAAATTCAATTCCGAACGCCGACATCCGAAGACGTACAAAGGTTACCGATATTGAAAATCGCGTTTGGAACTCAAATGGGGTTGGGCAGGGCACTTGGCAAGGTGCAGTGATGGCAGGTGGAGTCAGGCTGCCACCGAATGGCGTCCAAGAACAGGGAAAAGAAATGTAGGCCGCCCGGCGCGCCGGGCGGCTGCCCATCTCGCCGCCGCGGCGGCGGCGGCGAGATGGGCAGCCGATAAAGATGCCATCGAAAGAAAAACCTGGATGAGACTGGCACAAGAACGTGGCGATTGGCACCAGAAAGAGAGGCCTATACCCAGCAGTGGGTGAATTTGGGCTGTGGATGATGATGAGTCAATAATTTACCTATATTATACGCTGTTTAGTTGAAAATCGCACTTTATGTGGTTTAGGAAATTATAAATTATTGAATAAACGTTTGTGTTGCTTTGTGTGTATGAAAGCGCAAGGCGTGAATCAGACGGGCTGCGTTTTTTACACGGGTGGTTCACACTTACCGATTTCCGCCTATAAGAAAGAAAATAACCTACCCATTTTATTAATTGCTTCGGGTTGATAATCATTAGTATAGTCACCTCCTTGAATTGGACGAGGATGCAAAGTGAAAGCCTGTATAGTATGGCTTCGAAGCAAGAAACATGACGGCACGGTTGGCGCAGTGGCTGAGCGATTGGACTGCTGCGCTGCGTGTCGCGGGTTCGATCCCCGCACGGAACAAATATTTGTATGGCCTGCAGATAGTTGTTTCGGGTCTGGGTGTGTTTGTGTATGTGTGTTTAAGTGTTTGTAAACGCACCCACGATACAGGAGAAATTCCTAGTGTTGGGCAACGTTTTTTAAAAACAAACAAACAAAACAAACAACATATCTCGGAGACTGATTCTCTACAGAACATGATGCATACTTTTCTACTAAGTAATAGGGTAGTTAACAAAAAAAAATCTTATTAGTCAGTCAGACCCATTTTTTTTTCCTTATTTCACGTAAACAAAAAATGAAAACATACAGTGCCTCGAAAAGTCGTGTGACGTCACAGTTTGGTACATTTTTAATCAGAAAGTGACGTCACAAGCACAAGCACTCATGATCTTTGACACGTTTTATTTTTTTGGTTTTTTTTTATTAATTTGATAAAACAAAAAAATTCATCCAATAATATTTTTCGATAATCTAGAGCTAACAGACGGAACAAACAGAATCATATTTTTTAGTCAGGTCCTATTCTATTTTCTTCGGAAACTAGTATTGTGATTCTGATTGTTCACAGTTAGCATAATATGAAGCAAATTTCAGACCACTAGCGATATCATAGAGTTTACTTTTTTTAATTTACTCCTGTAATGGCAGAATTAAGGCTTGTTTACTGAGAAAACAGACTGGCTAGGTATACAATAAGATTATTATTATTTTACTGTTGCGTGTAGTGCATTTTGCAATCTTTTATGTAAATTTTGCAAATATGGCCTTGGGTTAAAACCTGCTTTCCTGCAGTCATACGATTTATCTTGAAAATAATTTACACTACAGGTATAACAAAGATTATCCTAAATTGGTCTGTCAACAAAATTCAACAAAATATTCGTCCAAGATGTCACATGTCTCCTAAGATTAATAGCTTCTACTCATTTTCGGGCGGCGGCCTACGTAAGGTCCGGTAAAAAGAGGTCTAGTTGCGACCTCTACAAGGATCCTGCTCCTTATAACGGATTACAAGAAGTTTTGATGACGTAATATATTGTAAGTGGACCTTTTTGTAAGTGGACATAGCAACCGTCTGGTGAGAGGAACACTTTGCACGGATAAGAAATCTAAATCAAATTGATATTTTTTTATATTACTATGTTAACCCGTGGACAGCGTTGTGGGTTGCATTATTATCAAAATGAAAACATTGTTAAACTAGCTATAAGTTCTCATAATGTAACTGTTTGTTGTTCCTCTTCATAAAAATAAAAATTAAAAATAAAAGATATCATTTTGAAAGAAAACTACTACACTACTAAAGGGGACTCAAACTTAACTAGCGACCTCGGCACAAGGGCTAAGAAGGAATATAGGTGGTTTTTAGTCAGTAGAAGTCTGACACTCCCTTCCACTCTGCCTAAGAGCGGGAGGGGTTATTTGTTGATTTCCCACCCCCCAAAGAAGGTTTATTAATAAAGATGACCCTATGATCGCCAACAGGGCCAAATCTAGACTCCGGGAGGTTGCTGAGAAATACTTGAAAAAAATAGTACGCATTAACTTTTGGCAAATGTGGGTGTACTATAAAGTCCAACTCTGCGTATCTCTTTGGGGATTACAGGCGTGATGTTATGTTATGTTAACTTTCGGCCGAACAGGAGAACATACCAATTAACTAACAAAATCTAACACAAAGCTTTAAGCTTGCTAACATAATAAGTTAAAACTCATGAATCAAATTATTTTATCAGGACCGACCCATTGCGCCTGGACTAAAGATTTGGCCGCAAGCCAGGGCAACGTAAGCGAATTAATATACCGCACGCTATTGTGACCAGGACAACATAATGTAATAAGAGTGAAAAATTAATGTTGCCGCGTAAACTCATTTTTATTCTTTAGAAATGTGGGTAGATTTGTTTTGTCTTGTTTAGTGTTGTGTATGTTATTTATGATGAGAATTTTGGCAATGTTATGTCAAGGATTCAAAATCAAAAAATCAAAATCAAAAGTCACTTATTCAAACTAGGCTGATAATCAGCACTTTTCGAACGTCAAAATTAACATTACTTTACTTATTTACAAGTGACAGTCCCCCAAAACGACACTTCCCAGTGTTTTTGCTGGAAAGAATAAGTGGCGGAACAAACTCCCTAGTAACACATCTGTCTGTTTGGTTAGAAGAACCAGGGGCTGCAGTCTCTAAATTAATAACGACGCTGTCGCAAACCAAGAATCGCAAAATATTTTTGGTTGCAGTAACGATGCTTGCGAAAAACGCAAGTCTCTACATCCAAGAAATCGTACACTAAAGTGACATATCGATGTCGTCAAACCATATTCATAGTTCGACTTTTTCAAAGACAATTTTTGTTATAATAAAATCTCCTGGACTATGTGGCAAATTGGGGAACTTAATTTAATCAAAATAATAGTTTTATTGAAAATGTTAAAGAAAAAATAATAAACTTTTATCTTAAAAAAGATATTTTACAGACTCTTATAAGCAGCTTCATTCGTTTTTGGGAATTAATATAACTTTAAACATTAATAGGGATATGGAAGTTTGTGTCCTTGCAACACTACATTAGTGTCTGTGCTCAGGGTTTATGAAAAGTTTTGACAAGCGCGGGAGTACCTACTTTTAATTTTAATAATTTTTCTAATTTAATATTAATAAAAACGAAAAAATGATTGCTCAAAATGAGGCAGGTCCAAGCGGAGTCAAGTAAGTACCAAAAGTATCGGCTAATTTGTCGAATTCATAACTTTTCATGTACATAATATTATTAAGGTAGGTAATAAACAAAATTTTGAATATATTCTACTATTTACTTCAATATTTCAGGCGAAAGCGTACATCCCGCGCCACAAGTGGCCAAATAGATGCCCTCTTGTCATTTCTAGAAGCCCGCCCCTTCCTATTTACGCGAAAATTTACTTCCCTCCAGGGCAAGGAAGATTTTGACAAGGGTTGGAAGGTGGCGGCTTCAGAGTTGAACCACGAAAACCGCAGAACTGTTCCTCTGACGGAAGTGGAAAAAAGAATTGTGTCCCTTGGTGGTGACTATAGTTACAGAGAATAGTAAGCTTTTAAACAAAGATTAGATTTTATTTGGCTCTAAATGCATTAAATGGCAAGTCTAGAAAAGAAGATGGCAGTTTGTTATCAAAAGTTATACCGAGCCCTACGAATGAATTACGAACTTTGTGAAGCCGGTGATTTGGTGATTGGTTTAGAACTTATAATTTAATATCCTCCTGACCAAGTTGAAGCATATGCCTTTCTCAACGGGGACTAGCCATGTATACAGAAGAACTCCCGGTTACCCATAGCTCTCACGATCAAGGAACCAACAAGGCCGCAGCCTATATAGAACTTATTTGAGTCAAGAAATACATAACAAAGGACAATAACTGATACTGATAGACCAATAATAGTCAATTGACGACATTATGTCATTATTTTGAGATAACATAACATATCATCACGCCTATAATCCCCGAAGGGTTAGGCAGAGGTGTACCTAATAGTACACCCACATTTCGCCAGTTATTTTGAGATATTGAATAAAAAAAAAGGTATTAAGGTGACTGCCTCGTTTGGAAGGGGCCCGCAAGGGCCGACCCCCGTCGGGGCTGCGGGTTGTTCGAAAGAGAAGAACTAAGAAGGGCTAAGAAGGTCTGCCTAACCCTTCGGGGAGGGGGGGGGAGGCGTGATGTTATGTTATGTGTGTGTGTATTAAGGTAGTTGATGTCACATTTTGAAACGACTTCGATCAACCCCAGTCTGTTAGCACCCAAAAATCGATTTATCTTATTTAATCGTGATATTATGGTTTGATTTTATGAGTCTCGTAGAAAAGCCGAATTTTCCTAAAAAGATTTCTTCAATATTTTGTAAAACTGATAAAATTGAGTCAGTTTGAAGCGAAAATAATCTGTAGTAAGTGCCAACCGTCCCTATTTACTGAGTAAACCATTTTAGGTGAAAGCTGAGAAAACTCATCTGTTAAAGTGAACGTTCAGTTTATGTTTAAAAAGTTGAAGCAAATTCAACGAGCATAGCTTATTTCCTATCGAACTTGTTTGGCACTGCTATAGCTCAAATTTTGGCATTCAGAAATGAAAAACTGTCGAAGTTCATTTTTGTTTCTAGTAAAGTTTACTGCGAAATTGGCTCGATGTCCTGAAATAAAAGATACGATGTCGATTGTCGTATCTACAAGACAAATTTCAAAAAGCATTTTAATCAATTAATAAGCTTCTTTTGGGTTAGCTCGTTCAATCATCGACCTTATCTCAGTCATCAGAACAAGATTATCATTATATTGTTATTCTACAACGATTTCAATTGAATTGACATTATTGCTTCCTTAAGTTATGTCAACTCCACACATTTTAAACATTTCCATCCTCTTAACATGCATATATATAAAAGAAAGTCGTGTTAGTTACACTATTTATAATTCAAGAACGGCTAAACCGATTTGGCTGAAAATTAGTAGGAAGGTAGCTAAGAACCAGGAGAAGGACATACTTTAAGGACTTTTTATCCCGTTCCCGTCGTTCCCGTGGGATGTGACATAAAACGTGGTATAACAAAACACAACTCAGTACGTAGGATAGTAGACTAGGTAGAGTAGTAGGTAGGGTGGTAGGTAGGTAGGGTAGTACGTAGGTAGGGTAGTAGGTAGGTAGGTAGGGTAGTAGGTACGTAGGTAGGGTAGTAGGTAGGTAGGGTAGTAGGTAGGTAGGTAGGGTAGTAGGTAGGTAGGTAGGGTAGTAAGTAGGTAGGTAGGGTAGTAAGTAGGTAGGTAGGGTAGTAGGTAGGTAGGGTAGTAGGTGAGTAGGGTAGTAGGTAGGATAGTAGGTAGGTTGGGTAGTAGGTAGTAGGTAGGTAGGATAGGAGGTAGTAGGTAGGTAGGATAGGAGGTAGTAGGTAGGTAAGTAGTAGGTATGTAGCAGGTAGGTAGGCAGGTATTATGTAGGAAAACGGGCATAGCAACGCATGCGGGTACAGCTAGTAATTTATGAACTGCCATATGATTTCCACCTATTTTGCTAATGCCATTATTTAACCTCGTACAATAAAACTTTAATTAAATTAACAAATCTATAATCGAAATAAAAAAAAACCAAATATAGCTCAAATGTCACAACATCACGATTCGACTTGCCATTTAACGACTAGAATGATAGCGTCCACGTCATCCGTCCTTCAACAAGGTACCTAGCCATTCTGCCAGCCTAGTTATCTTATAAACGAGCGGCCGTTTCAGACACAATTTTAGGGCACACCTACTAATTTCTCAAGGGAATGTCCCTCACTGACTATTATCTTTTTTATATTTGTCTGTATATTGGCCTAGACATAATAATCTAAGTCTTTACACAAGACAAGACTGTGCTTTAGATAACTAAATATAAATGACGATTATGTACATTCATTTTTTTTAAGTTATAACTAAATCCTCGCGATCATTTTGTTTACGAATAACACGAAGTATGTTTACAAAAATTCATCAATACATTTGCGAGCTGTGAAAGTGTAAGTATTCAATTTTAAACGTAATTTCACATGAGCAAACCAGCCGGTACAAGTACTTAGGTTGACGATAATTTGAAATAAAAATAGGCAACCAACTTAATAGAGCAGGATGGGTGGGTGTAACACGATTATAAGGGTATCAGAAAAAAGGAGGCGTTTTTATAGCCGTTCCCAGAACCATAAAAGTCACAAACGTAGAAAGATGTTGTAAATAAAAACGGTACAAAATGATCTAGATGGATGGATTACTTTCAACAGTTCGATGAAGTTAATCTCCAGATGCTCTATAAGGGATACATACACCCCGTCGGGGCCGCGGGTTGTTCGCAAGAAATACCGCGGCCTCGACATGAAGGGCTAAGAAGGAACATGGGTGGTTTTTAGTCAGTAGAAGTTTGACACTCCCTTCGTTCTGCCCAAGAGCGGGAGGAGTCTGAGAGTTATTTGATGATTTTGAAAAAAAAAAGGTATACATACATGACATGACGTAATGATCTTCAGTAGATTTCTAAGGAAATCTTGTAGTGTAGAACAAGGTTAAAAATAATGCCCGTCGGGGCTGCGGGTTGTTTTAAAGAGAAAACCTGGCCTCGGCACAAAGGGTTAAGAAGGAACGTAGGTGGTTTTTAGTCAGTAGAAGTCTGACACTCCCTACCGCTCTGCCCAGAGTGGGAGGAGTCATTTAAAGATGGAAAATCATTAATGACTCTTCAAAAAAAAAACAAAAACCAAAAAAATAAATATATATTTTGTTTATTTATTACTGCCTCGTTGCTCTAGTGGTTGCAAGCGCGACTGCTGAGTATGAAGTCCTGGATTTGTGCCCAGTTGATGGCAATAGACTGACGCGCTATTACATGGGACTTAAACATAGGTACCTGGCGAAATGTGGCTATACTATTAGATTCTTGTTTTTAGAAAACGTTGCCTCACACTAGGAACTTCTCCTGTATCGTGGGTGCGTTTACAAACATTTAAACTCACATATACAAACCAAACACCAGGCAGATACACCTCTGCCTAATCTGTGAAGGATTACAGACGTAATCTTATGTCATGTTGCTTGGTAAAAATAATTGATGGTTGCATATGAATCACTATCCCACTAATACTATCTTACTAATGGCGATATGAGACTTGTTCGAAGAGTAAACAAGCCTTATATTCTCACTTCTCTTAGTTATTTATTTTTAGAAATATTTCATAGTTTATTTCCATTGCATTCAAAGAAATTGGCAAAATATTCCTTGAAAACCGACGTAAAAATCTGAATAAGAAATATATATTTATGTGAAATATACGGCTGAATTCAGATGCCTCGTTTTGGTGAAAATGATTAATGTCGAGGATCTCTCGGACGACCTAAACATTGGTTCTCGATCGAATGTAAAAGTTTAAACTGACCAATTTGTAATATAATGTTTTTACCTCTTCATAAAAATATCAAATATCATGAAATCTACAATCAGAACCCGGTTTTGTCGACACGACCACAAAAAGTAATTTTTCTTCATTATACCTTTAGTGAGAAACATAATACAGGGTTAGTCCAGTCATTTTAGGTTTCATCTGGGGAAAAATTCCTAGTGGGCTGAGTTTTTGAATACACCTTTATTTCGGTGATATTATGAAGATGTGGAAAATCGACATCGATATCGTGCCGGCTAAAAAAGTTACAAAGGTCAAAAGGTCACGAAAATCAGTTGTTTGCAAATATTTCGCAACCTATTGCTCGGAGGTCAATAGAGGTCACTATAAAAATTGTTCCTCATAAAATTATCTATAAAAAATGTCTCTTATAGTTTTTATGTAAAATTAACGGTTTTCGGATTAAAGCGCTGAGAAAGAGGCTACATTATGACGATGCACTCGTTTACTCACCACCGTCGAGGTGGAATGTGAGGTGCGTTTTTTTTCAAAGTTTCTCTTATAGGCATAATTTACGATATATAATAAAAGGTTTTTTTTTATTCAAGAGTAAATAATTTTATATTAAAATTTTTAAAAATACAAAAAATTAAATTATTTGTAGATAATTTTATGAGGAACAATTTTTATTATGACCTCTATTGACCTCCGAGCAATAGGTTGCGAAATATTTGCAAAAAACTGTTTTTCGTGACCTTTTGACCTTTGTAACTTTTTTAGCCGGCACGATATCGATGTCGATTTTCACATCTTCATAATATCACCGAAATAAAGGTGTATACAAAAATTCAGCCCACTAGAAATTTTTCCCCAGATTGGGGTTTAAAATGCCTAAAATGACTGGACTAGGTGACTGGATCTGAAATAGCAAATTCGCATACCTATGAGGAATAATAAATTTCTATATAGCAGGTCAAAATCCAGTCACCCTGTAATCAAAAACATAAGAAACGACGTTTTAAATGCTTAGTACCGAAAATATGTGAGTTGATCTGTGGTGTAAATGGGGTTATGTGGTACCAGGATATTAGAAGAAGAAGGAGCTTATCCTCCACTGTCAAAATTTAAAATTGCCCTGAATAAATTCTCTCTATGCGTCTGTCTGTGTACATACCTGTGCAAACGATAAAATCTCATGCATGGGTGTAACTAATGCGTGTTTCTCAAGCTTCCTCCCCACGTGACACTTCTAACAGCTTTAAATGCAAATACGCCACACGCATGCGAACATTTATAATAACTTTGACAAATCTCCGGAAGATATCGTAAGGTTTCTTATTTCCCCGTCGGGGCTGCGGGTTGTTTGCAAGAGATACCGCGGCCTCGAAATAAAGGGCTAAGAAGGAACATGGGTGGTTTTTAGTCAGTAGAAGTCTGACACTCCCTTTCGCTCTGCCCAAGAGCGGGAGGGGTTTTTCGATGATTATCCACTCACCGAAAAAAAAAGGGGTATCTTATTTCAGGATCGGATGGCAAAGAAAAGATAGAATTCTGTTTATGCTGAAAGTACAACAAGACTTGATACAAGATAGAAAGGATACCGACGCACAAATATTTACGGTGTATTCAGTACAAATAATGAAAACAATCATCCAGTTTTCTTAAATTGAAAATTGACATAATTTCGATTTTATCAAAAATTAACTTCACGTTGTTTCTTCGTAGTAGGAGCTCCCAATCTGAATAAGGGCGTAAGAACGGTTCACGAATAAAGTATACCTACAACGCGCGGAGTGCTTGAGATTTGCCTAAAAATGATGAGAAGTCGACGACGGGCTCGATTCGGTCCGCTCCTTTTTGTAACGTTTTCATAAGTGCGTGTTGTTGGCGCTGGGGTAAAGTATGACGGGATGTAAATTGTATTTTCGTGATAAAAATAAAAATTAACATATTTCCATTCGTGCTGCGGGTTGTTCGAAAGAGATACCGCGGCCTCGACACAAAGGGCTAAGAAGGAACATTGGTGGTTTTTAGTCAGTAGAAGTCTGACACTCCCTACAGCTCTGCTCAGAGGAGTCATTTGATGATTTCCCACCCTCGAAAAAATTAAAAAAGAAGATATCTCCATTCTTCTATTCCAAATAGAGATAACAATGATCGTTTGTTTTGATTAAAGAACTGGACATTCATCATCAATCCACCCATTTTCATGCATTTTCTCAACTATATTGGAGTCGGATTCCAATCCTTCATCCATCTCTACTACTACTAGCTTAATAACTGACCTTCACAACCCAGTTATTGGGTAATAAGATACTCTTTGGCAAAACAGAATGTCCGATGACTATCCGTAAAGACGGCTTTAACGATCTTTTCATTATTGAAACCCATTTTATTTTAACCTGTACCTATTTTTTTAAATCCATCTATCCGATAAAAATATTAAGTAATTTAAGGTGTTTTCAATCGCTGCGGGTTGTTCGAAAGGGATACCGCGGCCTCGGACACGAAGGGCTAAGAAGGAACATGGGTGGTTTCTAGTCAGTAGAAGTCTGACACTCCCTACCACTCCGCACAGAGCGGGAGGAGTCATCTGATGATTTCCCACCCTCTATAAATCCAGTGCACGGAGGAGATCCAGCTCAACCCTACAAATAGAAAATTCTTCTGATCACGCTCAGTGAAAACATAACCTTATACATCAAAAGCACGAATTAAAAACTCGCTAAGGATTTTTTACACCCAATAAAAAGTGGTCAGTAGCAACAAAGTAACGCCCGTAGGGATTTCTACATAATTTCTCTGCTACCGGCCATTTTGCATTTTGTTCATAAAGTGAGCATCAGAAGCAACCGCGGCTCTTTGAAACCTATAGAGGATAATGCTGTTCTAGCATCTTTAACTATGATAGAAGAGGATAGACGAATATTTGCCTAATTCTATTTCTTTCTGACGAACAGATTTACTTTAAAAATTAGTAAAGAGGTTCGAGTTCGACAAACTTTAATATTCTTTTTTCAAATATATGAAATCTTTTGAGCCAATTTTGCGAATGAGATTTGTTCCTTTAGAATCTTTATTTGGATTTGAATTTATTATGATGCTTTGAGTGATAAGTTTATAGCTTTATAATACGAAATTCACGTACTAACTTAGCGCTAACTTAGCTTAGCAGCGGTGGCCCAATGGTGGCGGCCCCGATTTACGAACAACAAGTCGTGCATTACTTTGTATAATTTAATTCATTTCCACTGCTCTCTAAACGGTGAAGGAAACATTGTAAGGAAACCGGCATGTCTTAGAACCAAAAAATCAAAGAAATGTGACATCTACCAACCCGCACTGGGCACGCGTGGTGGATTATAGCCCATCCCTCTCCCAGAGAGAAGGCCTGAGTCCCTGCAGTGGGAACATTATAGACTGATGATGATGATGATGAACTTAGCGCAATGATAGGCATTAGTAATGGTTGCCGCTATTCACTGATTAAGCACATATTAAGTCTATCTAGTCAGCCATAATGTCTAAATCTAGTTAACCAAAATTGGTCTACCAAAGGGATTGAGTTTCCATAGCAAACAGGACATTCGAGCATACCGAGCTAATTTACTGGTCGAATAATTGCTAAGATGATAATAATTCTATCATTAGATCAAATCTGAAACTAGATAATAATTATCGCCTATGCATGAGCGTGTAGTAGTAATCAACAAGGAACGTTTATCATTCTGATGGAACTCGCAAGTATTACGAAGTACTAAGTCACCATCAATGCAGTTAGGTGTTGGACCGGTCGATCAACGACATTGGATATTATGACGTGTCACCGGCTCACCACACTATCTATTATGTGGGGACGCGCCACTTGCAGGGCCAGTGATTGATGTTCCTTGAGTTTATGTTACCCTAGTAAATCATGGACGATGATGTATGACGGTTTGTATTGCAGAGCTATGGGGGTTTTCTTAATAATTGATGATGACGTTAAGTAGACAAAGAGAATGTTATAACTAGATTGCGAAATAAATACGATCATAGTAACGGTTTATAATATTATGAAGTTCCTTATCGCACGTTATCGTTTCGATTTGTTAGCGGGCTTAGGTACTAGAACAAAAAATATGTAACAATGAAAAACGACACCACATACCGACATTATTTTGCTGTGGTTTTTGAGGCACTTCACGGTCACTTAAGAAACTAAAACTGTGTGCTGTTAATTTTGAAAATATGCAAAAATATTTTATAATTTTAACATTTAAACGCCCGTCATAAACAATATTTTTTGTTCCAAGCGGATGTCCAGAAGATACTTGCAGGGAATGCAAGATCCCGTCGGGGCTGCGGGTTGTTCGCAAGAGATACCTCGGCCTCGACATGAAGGGCTAAGAAGGAACATAGGTGGTTTTTAGTCAGTAGAAGTCTGACACTCCCTTCCGCTCTGCCCAAGAGCGGGACTTATTTGATGATTTTCCACCCACCATAAAAAAAAGGGAATGCAAGATTAATTAATTTATTTATTTATTTAAACTTCATGCACAAACGTGGTACATAGGCGGACTTAATGCCACAAGGCATTCTCTACCAGTCAACCTTAGGGTCAAATAGGACAGCACTGTGGTAGAGTACAAATATAAATAAATTAGGAGAATACTATTTTGTTAACATAAATCAATCATTAATCCCTTTTTAGAGAGAAGAGTGGTCAAACATATGCCTTGCAAAAGCTTGCAAATTACCCTTATCTACCCAAAAGGAGACCTAAATCCAGTTTTAGTTACGTGACATGCCAAGCAAGTTGTGTAAATCAGTTAAAATGGTTCGGTCTGTACGCATCCCTGGTTGAAGGGACTGTGGCTTGACCCAATTGTGGTCGGGCGAAACCTTGCGCGACAGAGCATTTAACAGCGACGTAGTGTTGATGTATCTGCATTTTATGATATCCTGGTACTTGATTGAGTACTGGATTGTTTGTCTTGTTTTACCGGAATATTGTTTTGTACTTACTGTAGATACTTGAAGGTTTGCTACAAATTTAACTTGATGGTTTACCTGAAAAAAAGAAAAATAACATGTTTAAATAGAATAGTTTTAATGCATTTTCATTTATGATTTCTTAACACCATAACGTTACTATCGGTTAAATAAATTGTTACTAGGTATATAAGTTTTGATCCTTTCATAATCTCCAACAGCTATTATTATTTATGACCAATTTGGAATAATAAACACGTTCCCCAAGATAACCTCTCCTATTATATTTAGAAGCGGAACTGAGTCCAAGCAATGTCAACTCCGTTTCACTTCCACTTATTACGTCATAATTATATATATAATTGGCAACCTATAATTGCCTGGTAATCCTTATTAACTACTAACATAAGTAACTCTGTCTGTCTGTCTGTCGCACTTTCACGCCAAAACTACTGAATCCAGTAGCGTATGGCCTTTACATACGCTAGTTTTTAATGCGAAAAACACGTTCTAAGGGATTGAAAGTCGACGACATGAAGGGCTAAGAAGGAACATGGGTGGTTTTTAGTCAGTAGAAGTCTGACACTTTCGCTCTGCCCAAGAGCGGGAGGGTTATTTGATGATTTTCTACCCGCCCAAAAAAAAAAAAGAGGTTGAGAGGGAGGGATGAAAATATTTCTTTTGGTAGCGATAACCGACAAGACAACCACGCGGACGAAGCCGCGGGCATCAGCTAGTTGGTTATAAACACAACTAAGGCAGTGTTACACCGACACCCAAATAAAATGGGACAAGGGCAGAAAGGTGATGATGATGATGAAAGTTGACTAAGACAGACATTTCTGTGTACCGATTATTAAAATAGTTGCACAGTTAAATATTGACTGTTATATCCAAAACCTTACATAATCATGAATTTTCCAAAAAGTAGGCAGAAAATACAAAACGACACTTGGTACTCAAGTACTATTCGTACATAGTCTGCACGTATACAGACGTTATGTTATGCTTCAAAGTACTCTTAAATGAGATCGCCTCGTGCACAAAAATCTTTACAAAATAACTTATATTTTTGAGACAAGCCCGCCACACTATTCCCAAACCACTGTAACTCCTGTTAGCCAGAATCAACAGTGGCGACCACCAGAAAAGCGCCGAGACAGTTAAGCTCAGAGAAACGATTTAACCAAATAACTTATTTGCTTCGTCCTCGTTCATCATATTATATTCATACACGTGTACCAGTCACTGAACACATGAAGTTTAAACGACATCCTCGTAAAACCCTGACCATTTGATGAAAGCGCTCAATATTCCGTCCACGTGAAAACTTATCTAACTCTTTTTTGTCGTACAATTGACTGGCCTAACAAAAGGTTTTGCGTAACAAACTCTAACGAGTTGGCATAGTCGCAACAGTTAATCTCTGTGAATTTTAACTTGTGTTTTGAGCTATGTACCTATCTATGTACTACGAGTGTGTGTGTGGTCGGAACCCAGCTTAGCGTAGAAATAATGTAATGACCATAGATTAAAGTGTTGTTCAGTCTGATGTTGGAGTCGTCGGGGCTGCGGGTTGTTCGCAAGAGATACCGCGGCCTCGACTTGAAGGGCTAAGAAGGAACATGGGTGGTTTTTAGTCAGTAGAAGTCTGACACTCCCTTTCGTTCTGCCCAAGAACGGGAGGGGTTATTTGATTATGATTTCTACCCGCCCAAAAAAAAAAAAGGATTTGTGCCCAGTTGTGTAATAGACTACATAACAGGCAAAATGAGGCTGCAGTACTATAAAGAGCGTAAACCTTTTTTTTTGTTGTGTGGGAAATTATCACGGGAAATTATCAAATGACTCCTCCCGCTCTGGGTGGAGCGCAAGGGAGTGTCAGACTTCTACTGACTAAAAACTACCCATGTTCCTTCTTAGCCCTTCGGCTCCGGGGCCGTGGTAACTCTTAACGAAGCCCTTAGCTAAAGGTACCTATTCCACCCGTCATTGCCTACCTTTTAGTAACGGAGAGAATGGAGTCAAAGTTCCGAATTTTTAAGAAGTTTTATTTAATTATAATTATACTTTAATTGCCTCCATGGCCCGTTTAATATTCAACGCATCCATTAGCACAAGGATTTTGGTGTACTACATTGAGTTCTACCGTAAAACGTGATTTTCACCCAATAAAAAATGTTTCTGCGTAGTGTTACTTAGTTTGATGTACAGAGTGCTTGGTGACGGCTCTCCGCTATTTTATGAAACTCAAATATATTTGACGGAATGAAGGAAAATAAATCTGCTTATCCTTGCGTGGAACACGTGGCGTAATCTTACGTAAACAGTTTCGGTGGATTGTGCACTCTCCATGATTCAAACATTTTATTTCATTTTTTGTACATCCATCCAATCACATCACTATCGTGGTACAAACGTTTGCATAACAATCTATCGGTTACGTTTTTTTTATGACGTAGTAACAATCTGCTACTATCACAGAATAAATTGAGCAATTTGAAAAACTGAAAAAATAAAGTGAATAATCTGCCCAAGAGCTCAATAAATAATAAATGTTCTCGCGTAATAAATGTTCCGTGCAACCGCACGACTACATAAATGTCATTTTTAGTCACTTTTGATTTGGACTTTTCGGGGTTCCGTACCCAAAGCGTAAAAACGGGACTCTATCACTAAGACTCCACTATCCGTCTGTCTATCACCAGGCTGTATCTCATGATCCGTGATTGCTAAATAGTTAAAATTTTCACAGATGATAATAATATTTTTGTTATAAATAGTGTCTAATGTTGTATACATAATTGTACGGAACCCTTCGTGTGCGAGTCCAACTCACACTTGGCTGTTTTTTATTAGTATTGACGACATACGCAGCATACGCTTATGAAGGATGGATTCCATTGAACCCAAGGAACCCTAAAAACATATAAACAACCTTTCATTTTCAACGGAAGTTTGTCACAATAGCATTTCTAAACTTTCGGTCGACTTCTAGACCGTACATAAAGACCAAACACTCATATTTACTCGCACACATCATTTCAGTAACTGTGCAAACATTATGTATATTAAGATATTCGCTTCAGCGGTTTTTGTTCGCAAATATTCGTTCTCTCTTCAATAAACACATTCAGCCTAATTCAGGTGTTTCAGCACGCTTGGCTACTGAAATATAAAGTTTATTTGTAATGTATTAGAATTTTATTTTATTCAAACTTTTTTTGAAATTATACGAATTCAGTGGAAGTTTCAGCGGAATTTGTTGTTGAAGAGTATTAGGGCTACACGTAGCAGAGGAGGTGTACTCGTGCGTTGTTTTAGGGACAAAACGTCTTGTCCCAATTTTCACTACACATAGGTTAATGCCATAAATATTTTTTATAAGCACTGCTGGAATTTAACTACTCCTGAGCCAAACGCTGGACATCTAATAGTACGATTTTAATTAGGAATAATTAATGTATGTGTCTCCTTGGGTTTAGTTAAGTACCTACTTATTAAATACTGTAAAATATATTTTGGTTTATTTTCTAAATAATACAACAAATATTTAAAAATTGAGTTTACGACAAATGCTTATAAAAAATATTAATTTGTGACTGACTTTGGTTAACTAGTCCGTCACGCTGGCTATAGATAGGTCCATTACCATTTAGAGTAAATTACTACACCCTGATTGAATAGCAATCAATCACCACAGATCACTTTCAAGCAGACGTATATTTTACCAAAAATCCAAAATAAAAACTCCCTGACTAAATTACCTCGAGTAACTGATACCCCACAAAAATATACTGCCAGCAAATTGTTCGGGACTCCGAAATAGCGTGAAAAATAAAAGTGAACAAAGCGTTTTTATTTTACACCGTTATTCCGGGTATTTCCACAAACATTCTCACATTGCTTATACCCTGGTACTCCAGTGAAAGCGATATTGTAATTTGATATTTAGATTCTTGATTTTTTTGGCGGGTTTTTATTGTTGGTATTGTAGTTTGGTATGATCGTTTTCCTTGAATTATATTCCATTACTGGTTGGTATATCTGTTATGAGTACAGGAGTGATATTACCACATAGTGCTGTAGCACTTGAATGATATCTTTAAGTGCGCTATTATAGCTGACATTAAATTAAAATTTCACTCGATATCGATTGTGAGCTCCTGAAATTTAGACGCTGTTGCAAGCTCCCATGGTCGCAGGATGGTGACTGCAGCGTCGAGATATTGAGGCGGAAAACCTCGGTAGATATCCCGTAAGTGTGCGTTAAAGTTTGATTATAAACCGTAAAAACGTGAAGCTTATTTAGCCCACGCACCATAAGAACCATGATAGACTTATGATGATAATGATTGGCCAAAACTGTCAGATTTCGTATTAAAATATAAGAAAAAGTAGGTGTTGAAAGACCCTTTAGAAACAATTGAAAGCTGTGTCAAAACTTATCGCCACACTTTGGACCGACGACAAATCCATACTCTTTGTAGGTTGAAAGAAAATAAGGAAGCACAAAATAAAACCATAAGGCCTATCAATATTCATAGAAATCTGGCGAGTCATGGGTATTTTTACACAGATGAAAAGAAGATCGGATGACTTGATCTATTAATCATTTGGGCTCCAGACTTACTCTAAGGAAAGAAGACTCACATTGTGAATGGATTAAATAGAAAGGCACATTTTTTTGGTGGTTGTCCTTCACAACTCAAATGAACTCAAAGCATTCATTCCAATTAAATCAATTCCAGATTTTTTTTAACTATCAAACTCAGAAGAACAAAGAAAATTCCAAAGTCTAGAACCCCATTGATATGCACAGTGAAAAAATGTACTTAAGGGAATTGAAATTAAAGGGCGGTCGTTTTTATATAGAAGCGTACTCCAACGAAAGAAGAGAAACTTTGCATAGCAGTATGTAAAAAATACGCCTTTGCTAGTATCAATATAATCTGTATTTTGCAGGTACAAAACTTTAGTTTTTTATTTGTTTGTCTTTTTTAAACGTTGTCCCACACTAGGAATTTCTCCTGTATCGGGGGTGCGTTCACAAACATATAAACTTACATACACGAATACCCAGACCTGAAACAACTATCTGCAAGCCATACATATATTTGTTCCGTGCGGGGATCGAACCCGCGACACGCAGCGCAACAGTCCAATCGCCTAGCCACTGCGCCAACCGTGCCGTACCGTTAGTATTTATAATGTAGTTGCAAAACTTAATCCATTACAATATTTTTGTTATCACAAAGATAACTTCATGAAAACAAACATTTAAGTTCTCTCTTTTTTTATTAAAAACAAAATATTTTTGCGAAACTGTCAAATCGTCCTTTTTTTTATTCGTCACAAATCCAAGAAATTAAATAAACGTCTTCGATTAATTCATGTCATTCAAAATACTGCCAATTTATTTAAAAAAAACCACAGACATTCTTATTTATATTTAGAAATCATGACCTGACTGGTCTTAGTGCCAGTAAAACAGGCTTTTAATGTCACACATACAACAAAAAAAACAATTCTTTATAAGACATGTCATGAACCAGTAACATGACTGTCTCCTACGCCGTAGCAGCGTAGCCGTGACGTCATATCTACAGCTACGTGACTACGCCGTAGCAACCATAGTGCAATCCTCTTACATTCAAACCTGCTTAGTCTCAAATAAAATATTTTTTGTCTAGAATTCTAGATTCTTACAGACAAAAGGAAAAACGACGGGTTACCTTATTCCGTGTAAATGTATGGGTCCCGGGAAAGCAATAAATTCAACTTTTTACGTGAGTGTATTCGCTTGAAAAATGTAGTTTATTGTACCTTTTTCACGTGTTGTTGTGATTACGAAAGGATTTGCAGTAGTGGAGGGGTCGTTAAATTATTCCTAAAAAGATTTATTATTCACCTTGAAGCTTGCTGTCAGTTCTCCGTACTAATTTATTTTTATATCTTCTTGAAGTTAGTTTTGGTACAAAGCAACGTCTTATAGCATAGATATTAGAGGAAAAATTCCCAAAAATTATAAAAAGTTGAAAATTATAGAAGATAAATAGTACATTTAAAAAACTGCAAATATAACTTTGTCATTCGCAAGGGAATCAAAACCTACAGGATACTTCCCGTGAACTCAGAATCTTGAAATTCGATACGAAGCAACGTCTTATAGCACAGATAAAGGAAAAATTGCAAAAATCATACATTTTTAATAACATCATAATAAAAATATTTTTAATAATTTTAAACGTTGTTTGTACGGAACCCTCGGTGCGCGAGTCCGACTCGCACTTGGCCGGGTTTTCTCCTTATAATATCAATGCTAGTATAGGATCCTAGGCCTATAGGATATCAGAGGCAGCAGTGCCTCCCGTCCGGGCTACGGGTTGTTCAAAAGAGATACCGCGGCCTCGGCGCAAGGGCTAAGAAGGAACATGGGTGGATTTTAGTCAGTAGAAGTCTGACACTCCTTTCGCTCTGCCCAAGAGAGGGAGGGGTTATTCGATGATTTTCCACCCGCCAAAAAAAAAAAGGCAGCAGTACCTACTTGTCTAAAAAAGGATTATGAATTGAAAGATGTCTTTGACTGAAAGTGACAGAAAAATTCGTTTTGTAAGGAAATGTACCAAAAGATAAAAAAATAGTTCATAGACGTTAGTGTGAATTTAATTACTTATTTCCTATTATAGGAAACAACACAAAAAGTAAAACGAATTAATGGAATGTTCCAAATGAACTCACGTGAATACATGAAATATTTTGTGGGACACAAATTCAGTGGAACATTCGAGGAATTTCGTCTAGACTTGAGACAAATGTGTCGTTTATACAGGTATCAATAATATGTTTAAAATGTTGCTAGCTTCATAAAATCATTTTGAGTAGCAAACATTTACTATATAATTGTAATATACTAGATAATTGTGTCATAACTGATTTGATTGTGTCATGATTGTATCCTGTGTTAATCCAGGCTGTAACTATATTTGCTCAAACATATCATCATCATCATTTCAGCCAAAAGCCGTCCACTGCTAGACATAGGCCTCCCCCAGGTGTCGCCACATTGATCGGTCCCATGCGTATGGCGAATAACAGTTCAAGCAGGACACGATATTAATTATGTGTGTGCCAAACACCCAAATCAGTATTACAAACATTCACACACCCATCCTCAAGAACTTCACCATTTATATCATCCCAGCCTTTTCCCAACTATGTTACTGCCGGCTTCCAATCTAATCAGATGCAGTTGGATACCAGTATTTTACACGGACCGACTGCCTATCTGACTTCCACAACCCATTTCATACTGGGTAAAATACGATACTCTTTGGTAAGACCGGTTGTCAGACTTTCAGGTCACTGACTACCTGTAACGACTGCCAAAGTTCTATATATATAATGTCAGCCGGAACCAACAGCTTAACGTGCTGTTCTCGGTATGTAATGGCTGGTCATCCATCCACAGACCAACCTAGGCAAGCGCGGTTTAACCTAACGATCGACCCGAGTGGCAGTTATTATTAAGCCAAGAGCTTCTTAAACTTTCCATTTAATACTAGTGAAATATTATAATGCGTGAAAACGTTTTCACTCATATTTTATATTTCAGTCGCAGCCACTAAATCCGGATTTAAATATAACCCGGATATAAATAAATATTCTATTATATTCCATAACCTTTTCTAAAAAGTATCTTGAGAAAAATTCTCGGAGGTCCTTCGGTCGACTTACAAAGACAGATCGTGAACAAAACTCGTCTTTTCACACTGCAATGTCCCAAGCATTCCAACTAAGGAAGTTCCTAGAAAACCATTAATAAAATGGAGTAGTTTGCAGTATGATCTGCGGTTTTAAGTCAGGTTCACACTATATTGAAAAGCTTGTTTCAAATACAGTAGGAACGTTTGGGTTATTGGCATTTTAAAGTTTATTTTAGTGTGGTTTCCTACAGTTTTATTCAAAGTATTTGTTTGTACACTTATTCTGACACACATATGGGTCAGACAAGTTAAACATACATGTTTGTGTCAGCATGATTTGGTACAGCCGGGTGACAAAATCGAACACATGCAGATATGCCTAAGGTGTAAAAGTCGTTCGGGTTAGATCGAACATGGGTCAGCTTAATGGTTGACAGGATATGGAATTTGCCGAGCAGCATGAGCCGAATGAATGCGGTGAACATTACCAAAAGAGAATTCGTATGTGAGCGATTAGAAACGATTTCAGCTTAAATGACGTAAACGTTATGGTCAAAAAATTGTCGTACCTTACAGACACTCACATCATCCGAGACATTTCTGGTAAGTCCTTGAGAAAACTCTTGGTTCCTATACATCAAAGCCCTCATTATCGCGACCTACTTTAAATCTGCAAAGAAACCAAGATGGCGTGGGCAGGACTTACTTCAGTCCTTGAGAAATGTATTTCTCTTGTTATTCTTTGAGTTCTAAAATAGCGTTATTTGTTTAGTTTTTCTTAGCATTTAGTATAATTGGCTTACGAGACAATAGGCTTAGTTTTATTTAAAGTTGTTTTAGTAGAAGAATATTTATATAAATACAAAAGAATTAGATGTTAGAAACATTTATTATTGTTATTTTTTGTAGCACTAGCTGTGTCACGTGGTTTCACCAGCCGTATGTCGTGTTACAATAGTCTTTATGTGAAGCTGTATTGCATCCTAAAGGTAAAAAACATGCAGTTGAAATTCGCACGCTACTTCCGTCAACGCCATGGAAGTGGGAAAGTTTAAAGTCAACAAAAATTTAAAAACATCAAAGATAAAGAATGCACTTCACATATTATTCTCAAAAATAATACTTCACAGGCTCGCAAGAGGACCAACATTTTTCACTCGAAATAAAACTAAGTTCTAAAGACGTACTAAATACAATTACACTTCAGAAGTGACAGTCGTGCGACTCAACACCATTTTACTTCAAAAAAAGGAAATTTCAGACTTGCAGAGAAGAATAAGCAAACAAACTTCTAGCACCGCTTTTCCTGAAAGTTTGATAAGTATCCCTGTTGCTACCCACAATAAACAATTTATGATGGATGAGAGAAGACGACTATCAAAAGATATATACAAGGCAGATGTGAGTGGCAACAACGGGAGGGGGCCTAGAAAGACAAACACTGACCCTATTGGTGAGGTTCTTCAGAAAGAATAGGTACTTGCAACCGGCGGCGGCGGCGTGCGTGTATGACCAGATGTGTGAACGTGGACGAGGCAAAAGGAGTATGTAAGGATCGTAGCAGGTGGCCTTCTGTGGTTTCTACCTAGCCAATGGGAAGTTAAAACGCGACCTTTCTATAAGTAGATTAGGATCTCTATCGACATGCAAAGAATAATTTAACAGATTTTGCATTTTAGAAACCAAATAATAAATGTACACATATTTCAGTTAGGTTTTATCCACGGCTTCACCTACCTGGTGATCCCGGCGAAATATAATACCAAAATGAAAAGGTATCCTGAGTCTACACAGGTCATGGTTTACCTTTGTACCCGATAACATCGCAATCCGTTCAGCCGTTAATTAACACGTAAAATGGTAACAGACCGACAGGCAATGTAATTTATAATATTAGAGTTATGAGACATTCGTTTTAACGATGTCCCTGATTTCGAATTTCATTAACCGCTCAATAAATTAATTAAGCATGTATTTCAGATAATCGCTTAACCTACACTATTATCATATTTTCAGAATCTAATCGGTGTCCGTTCGTCCCGTGACAAAGGCCTCCTCTAGCTCCTCCATTTTATTCTATTCTGTGCTATTCTATTTCCCAGTGCTCTTAAAAAGTTCTAAACTGAATACAACCATTTTTCTTTCGCTTCTTTTATATTTAAAGAACATATAGAAAGCGACATGTCAGGTGTAAAGCCTTAGATAAAGTGTCGTGGCATGTTGCCAACCCTTCTCTCGGATAACGATAATACAAGTCGAAACAAACACTTTCGCTGACGCGGACACGAAGATGTTTTCTATCATGTTTTATGGTTCTGTGATTATTTTTACTACTGATAGTAAACCTTAACGGAAAATGAAGATTTTATATTTGTAGTCACAAAAATGTTTTTCTTTAAGCCCAAGATACTCGTCGTAATTCTGTTCGGATCATAAATAATAATCAGCATCAACACAACCTGAAGCTGACTCTGTGCTTCAGGAACGGCTTCTTATTTAAGCATGTTAGTCGAAATAAGTACCTATCTTAATCCATGTCACAAAATCAACAATTTTATCTTTTCCTTTTTTTTTTTAAGCTATTGCATAGCTTCTATCGCGGGCCTTGAGCGTGGGGACCGAATCCAGAAATTCCGTAACGAAAATAAAAACCTAACAAATTGACACTTGACAATTTCTTGAAATCAAAAATTGTGAGTTGCCTGTATTATTCAGTCAAAAACTTCCTCAAAGAATTTCTGTGAGCGTGTTAATTAATTTTATAAGCGTAAGATAAGATACTATTAATAGAAATTATCAATAAATTACATTATTTGAGCTAACATATTAATAAAAATAAATTAAATTATATAAATCAAATGTAACCTTCATAGCTAAAAGACAAAATAAAAGAAAAAGTAAATGACATCTTGACAACTGACGTAATGTCAGATGAAAAGTAAACATTGAAAAATTATTAAATTTAATATTTTAAAACAGCAAAATCAAAGTTAATAAATCGAATAAGATCGATTATAAGGCTGCCAACAAAAATAGTTGTCGCCAAGGCGCGACATGAGACGTAAAAGGACATTTTATAAAAGATGAGGATGATTAGTAAAAGTGTAAGTATAAATACTATATTTAAATACTGCATTAATAAAATAAATAAATAATTATAATTGCATAAGTTGATAAAAAATGCTATGCAATAGCTTTACCGCGGCAGTCTCCAGTGCCACACGTCTTTTTTTTTCTTTTAAGGCTCTTTTAACTAACACTAATTGTATTTTATCATATTTATGTTAGTCTCTAAGTTGTTTATCTATGGGCCTTGATGCCTGAAAATAAATTGATTATTATTTTTCACGACTTAAAATAAAATAAAAAATTAAATAATTAGAATTACTTTTTAAAGTGTTTGTCCACTACACTGTACCATACCATGACCGTGCTATGAGCATATCGTGCAAGAAAAGAAACGTGATGTATACTAGTATGACTTTTTTTTTGGAGGGTGGGAAATTATCAAATGACTCCCGCCCTGGGTGGAGCGGAAGGGAGTGTCAGACTTCTATTGACTAAAAATCTCCCATGTTCCTTCTTAGCCCTTCGGGTCCAGGGCCATGGTTTCTCTTTCGAACAACCCGCAGCCCCGGCAACGTCTCAATACCTTATATTCTAGACATTGATAAGTATGAGACTGGATGAGACTTGACCGACTGATTGACTTGATTGTTTGACGGAGAAGCTGAAACTATGGACATGTCGTATTTTCAATACAAACAATATTTTTTTTTGCCTAATACGTGTTTTATTTACTTTTTTTAGTTATAATTTTGTAGTCAGTTGCAAATAGTCGCAAATAATGTAGTGAGCGCTCCATCTCGAAACACAGCGGTAAAGAGGCTGCTGAATAAAACATTCACTCACTGAACGAAGGCGAAACAAACAACAAACGAGCATATAGACTGTTACTAGATGGGATATTACCGATATATTGATATAAAATAACGTCGTTATCTTCCAACTCTTTTCCTATGTTACTTGAACACAACTTGACTCATTTTTTTTCTTTTTCTTTCATATAATTTTTTTACACAATCCTTTAATTTTTTTCTTTCTCCTTCTTTTCCATCTTTTATCTCTTTAAATCTCTGTGCAACAAAACTTAGATTCATGAGTCATTATAAATAATATCTAATTAAATCTAATCTAATTAATAAATATTATCTAAAAAATGAATATCTCGTTTCCTATGGGTTTGTCGCTATGTGTATTTATGATCTATATTGTCTACACTAATATTATAAAGAGGAAAGATTAGTTTGTTTGTTTGAAACGAATAGGCTCCGAAACTACTAGACCGATTTCAAAAATTCTTTCACCGTTGGGAAGCTACACTATCCCCGAGTGACGTAGGCTACTTTTTAACCGACTTCCGAAAAGGAGGAGGTTATCAATTCGTCTGTATGTTTTTTTTTTGTATGTTTGTTATCGCATATCTCCGTCATTTATCAACCGATTTTCAAAAAAAAATTTGTGTTCGAAAAGGTATACTCCCGAGGTGGTCCCATTGTCACCAAGTCAGGATCTAATGATGGGATCCCAGAGAAATCGAAGGCAACCCTCACATTGTATAGGCATGTATCACGTGTTTCGTGCTTTTTTTTTAAAGTTTTTTAAATATTTGCATCTAGCAGTCATCACTTCATGTTGATGATGGAAGGTATAACTCCTCAACGGTTTAGAGTTAGAGCATAATTCTTCAGTAAAATATTAATGGGACGTATACAGGGTGTCCCAAAACTCAACGTCAAGCCGAAACGGGGTGACAGGATTGATCATAACCATCACGAGAAAAATCTGAAAAAAAATCTATTAAGAACTTAAAATTAAGAACCTACCTAGATATGGTTGTATTCTTTCAGGTTATCTAGGTGAGCTGATTATGGAAGGTACTACTCCTAAACTGTTAGGAGTCGAAAGCAATAATAAGGGAATCTTGAAAGTTAAGGGTTAGGGTTCTTGGTTGAATGTTAAATGTAAAGTAAATATTTGTATAGGATATTACAAATAATAATTGTAAAATAAAAAAACTTTTTTGAAAAAAAAAACCGACTTCAAAAACACAAAAAAGTGAAAAATAAACATCACAAGAAAAAGCAGCTTCTGAAGTCGGTGACATTTTGTTTGTTTGATTTCGTTTTTTTTGCCACCAAACACAAAGTTTTTTTTTATCCTGTATTCCCACGGGAACGGGAACTACGCGGGTGAACCGCGTGACGTCCGCTAGTAGAGAATATTTGCATACTCTCACTTTGAATTTTGCTATAAAATAACTCAACAGCACGTCTAATCCTAGAAGTTAACTAACTAACCTCAGCTTAAAGCCCCACTTCCTCGGTGCTTTAGTCAATTGTGTTCAGTACAACATACTAATACCTCCAACGGCTTACCGGCAACATACCAAGACACCTCACAACATAATTTAACCTCTTCACCTTACCTACATTCCTGGTACCGCTACCGTTTCCATTACCCCTAAATCTTGACAAAATAAAGTGCAAACGGCCCGCCGACAGAACAAATTGTAGGCGCGAAAAATTCCATCCCCGCTTGAGTTTCGCCGTGTTTAAATAAAAACACCATTATTTTTTATCACATCGTCGGTTTCGAGGGCAATTTTCACATTTTACAGAATACAGCCCGATTTATTTACGGTTATTAAACCCAATGGAAAGTGGGAAGATGATGTTATTTCTTTGTGAACTTTGAAGGAAAATTGATTAAAGGATACCTTATAAAATTTTAGATGAAACAAAAGTTTTTATTCAAAATCTAGTCACTTGCTCAAAACGTTCAAGTGCATCCTTATCCAAAGATCACACAATTCTTTTTACTTTAAGTTTATTTTACAAACCATTTACTTTATATGAAATAAGTTTTTTGTACGCACTTATATAGATTTAATTTAAGCTGTAAGGTCGCATTTTTCTAGTAATCCCGACATTGTGAACAAAGCGTAAGCATTTTAATTAAATAGCTAAATCAAGCAAGGTGCTGCTGCATTTTTCTGTTAGAAAAATCTTGGTCACCGTCATACTTTCTCTGATTAAAAAAGACCGGTACAATATTAAAATTTTATGTACTCTTAGTAAATAAACCACTTGATAAAAACGAGTGAATAAATCACCTAAGAAAAAACCCTGTATTCGTTCATTTTATTTTGTTCCTTTTATGTTATTTTTATTACCTACTGTGCTTATTTGTGATTTTTATGTGTGTGTATTGTGTTATTTTTATGTTATTTGTGATTCGTCTATGTTGTGACATTATTATGTAATTTGTGATGTATTTTTGATTATGTTATTTTGTATTGATTATTTGTATTTCTTGATTATGTTTTGTTGTAAATTTTGCGTATCTAATTCTATGGACTTTAACGTCTGCGATTAAATGATTATTATTATTATTATAAATAATAATTAATCAAATCATGGTACCAAATCATGCATTAATTATTATTAACACAAAGTTTTACAAATGTGAAAGTTTGGGCAGATGGATATTTATTACACAGTCATGACAGGAGTCTTTGGTCAACTGGACCCGCTTACAACTGGACCCACAGCAAAACTATAAAAAAACAATTTAAAATGTGATTTGTTCGGATGACTTCGTGGGCCCACTTAGAGTGGGTCCAGTTGACCAAAAACTCCCAGAATGGCTAAACGGATTTGGACAAAATTTTACAAAGTCATAGATTGTTATAGTCATACGATTTTTTTTCTCAAACAAACCCATTAAAATTTCCACGCAAACGAAGTCGCGGGCAACAGCAAGTATTTACATAAAACTTACTCATTTAAATAAGAATAAATCTCACAAAGCAATGTTACGCTAAAATGTACCAGGACAACAGCACCGCAGAAGAGATGTAACATTAATGAACTAAAACAATTATGTCGAATAGCCTGGTGGGTTAATTAACTAAACAATGCTAATTAGGGAACGAGTTGCGGAATTTTGAATGCACAAATTAATGTAAAGTGAACTCGAGATATTAAAATAAACGGTTGAGAATGGCTGAGGAATTGAGAGTAACAATATTTTAATAAAGACAGGTTGTATAACTCTTTTTCGTCTGTGTTTTCTTTAAACAGATAGAATTTGCTCAAAACGTTATCAGACTCAGCACATTTTCTCCGTGTTTAATCATTTTTAACCGACTTCAAAAAAGGAGGAGGTTATATGTTCGTGTGTATGTATTTTTTTTTTTTTTTTTTTTAAGTATGTTACCTGATTTCTCCTCCATTTGTGAACCTTTTTTATTTGAAAGAGTATACTCCTGAGGTGGTCCCATTTAAATTTGGTGAAGATCTGATCCTGATCTTCGGAGATATACAATAGAACTCTTCAAAAATAGACGGCAAATCTGTCGTGATTGCTACAATCGCTTGGATGTTTATTGTTTATACAACATCATGACGTAACATCACGCCTGTATGATCTGAGGGGGTACGCAGATGTGTACACCCAGATTTGGACAGTAAGATATTATGTAATGTTCCATTTATTGGGGATAAATAAAACCTATTATTTGTTTGGGAACAACTAAAAATGGAAAAATAAAAAACTTTTTAAAATAAACTTCACAAGAAAAAGCAGCTTCTGAAGTCGGTGGCAAAGAAAACGAAATCAAACAAACAAAATGTCACCGATTTCAGAAGCTGCTTTTTCTTGTGAAGTTTATTTTTCATTTTTTTGTGTTTTTCACTTTTTTGTGTTTTTGAAGTCGGTTTTATTTTTTGCAAAAAAGTTTTTTATAAAAAACGCATTACATAATTCTCATGTTGTTTTTGGGCCTACATGTAATACTTTTGGGGAGCTCGTGGCTTAATAATAACTGTCACTTAGGTTGATCTTTAGGTTAAGCCACGCTTGCCTAGGTTGGTCTGTGGATGGTTGACCGCTTATTACATACTGAGTTTCCTCCGTGCCTCGGAAAGCACGAAAGTCTGACAACCAGGTCTCACTGGTATTCAGCTGCATCCGCTTAGACTGGAAGCCGACCCCAACATAGTCGGGAAAAGGCTAGGCAGATGATGATAATGTAATACTTATAACAAAATATAATTAAGTTCTTGAATACTATGAGACCAATCTCAGGAATATCATGACTAGGTTTCTATAACTGAGATTTTTCTCCTAAATCCAATACACATAAACATACAGACAATACATACACATATATCCGGATATGTATATCCAATATATATTACTTAAGTAAACCCCTAATAAAGACGTAATTATAATAATGCTATGTTTAACCCCCAATTACTTTAATTAAGCAATAAAATAGCTCTACTATGTACCGAAAGACCTTTTCTAAAACCTCTTAACAATTTGAGGGATCCTAGTTACGACACAGACGTAGTATGAACTATCCACAAATGGCTTAGAACGGCTGTTAAAACTTGAGCGTTGGTGCTCAATGCTCAGATGTCAAGCTTAAGGGTGTGCTAATATTTGTGAAGAATCGTAATGTGGATTTTTTTTTAAAGAGAAGTGACATTTGTAGTTTGATTGTCATTGTGTATCAATAGTTTACTAATAATTGAGATATTGAGGTGTAAAAGACAAGGACCAAAACACAATCCTGTGGTGGTAAAGTAAATATAATTAACACAATATCACGTGAGTTTCTCCCACAATTATTGCTGGTAAATGAATTTGGTTTTTGCCATAAAATAATATTCTAGACAACAAAAGATTACTGTACCTACTGATACAGCAAATTAAAATTACTAATTATAATATGGTAATAATCCGCACTTTATGTATGGTCTACAAATTCATGTCTTTCATTGATGTTTTATGAGAAAGAACAAACAATAATCTAATATCTGGTTGTGCGTTGTTTTATAGCGAATATTTTCATGGAATTTGGATTCACATCATTTTTTTTCTCATATTATCGTTTCATAGAATAGTTAATACGCAGAATACTTACTTAGAAGAAACTTAAATCGTAGATGTTTGTTTCAAATAAGTTACAATTTAGAATTTTCATGTCATAAACTAACGAATCAAATATTTTTATTCTTATACTCTTTATTACACATAAAACTTTTTACCAAGAATAATATTTTATCGAGTAACCGGTTCTAAACATTTCAAGTCATACTATGTATTATAACTATAAATATAATCTCATTTTTTCATTTAACAAAATATTAAAAACTGACATCTGTGTAGCATGCGAGCGGTTTAAAACTGTCGGAATGCCGTAATACTGCAACAAATTTCGATGTAGCGCTCGTCGGCCGCTGCCGCGGCACCGCTCGCTTCGCTCGCTCGGCTCGCACGTAGCTGGTCACAGTTCTAACCTAACCTGACCTATTTGTTTGGAATTACCTAGATCGTGTTCGTATCATAGTTTGACGTTAAAATATGTAATCATATATGTATATTAATCATCATCATTTTTGGGAAAAAACCAAACCAAAAAATAAAGCGGGTCGTAGCTCAGTCATCCAGGTACTAACAAATTAAGCCGAAGCGACTAATTAATAAAACGCGGATATTAAAACGTACAAATTAAGCTTAAAGTGTGAGAAATATTACTATGAACGAGAAGCATCACTTTAAACGCGCCCCACGCCAGTTCATAAATCTCAAAGGAATGGAGGAGCCCCTTACAAATTGTAACAGTTACAATCTGGGGCTATACTCAGCTTAGTTATAGGGTAAAATTCATATTATGGTAATCATAAAGTTAGGGTTACAAATTACTAAGTGGGATCTTAGATACAAATGGGAAATACTTTGATAGTATGCTTCAAGTAAACATACTATCAAAGTATTTCCTTGTTTCCTTTTCTTGTTATAACAGTCATCTACATTACACAATTTTTTAAAGCTATACCTAGGTTTGTGTAACCTTTACAGATTCAAGATTCTTTATTTGCATGAAATATGGTACAATATGGTCTTAAAAATAAAAGGTTTCACATATTTCGCTTACTACATTCAGCATGCAAACTTAAAATTAAATTCAATTAAAACACCTAGTAGGTACTCGTAATTTAGGTGTTACCTTGTTACATAAAACTAAATTGAACAACAAATAACACAACTAAAAACACAACTAAAAAAAACGAAAACACTTAACAAAAACAAACAACAAAACATCAATAAAATAAAATAGGAAGTTAGGAACATAAGTTATCGATTAGAAATGGGTTTAAATGTCAAAAACTCATTTATTGAATAGAAAACGTTTTTGAGCAGCCATTTCTTCAGTTTCTTTTTGAAATAATCAATAGGAGTCCAACATATATATTATACCATCATTAGCATCTTTTTCCTGTACTTATCACAATTAATTTAGAGTCTGTTTCCATATCCCCTTTACGTGTACTCGTCATCACAGTAGATACACCCTCTTCTAGGCATGCCATTTTTCACGAGATTCATCTTTTGTTTATTAGGTTTTCCCTAAATCTGATTGCCATCCACATTCATGCTAAGATCTTCGTAAAGAAACTTCTAGACATAGTACTCTAGTAACTGATAATATTTATAGCAAAAAAAAATGTAATAGAATTGCATAAAATTATACTCAAAATAATTTTACTGATACTTATCCAGAGGTATAAAATAAATCCAACTACAAAAAAAAATATTAGTGGAGGTTCAAAGCAATAATTAATTTAGAAAATTAGCTCATCGCACGGCTTATCCTAATTCCCTCGACCCATTATCTTTAGGTACAAAATTGGACCGCTAACGCAAGTTTCAGCTTTTGGTATAGACTTTTCGACGATAGATAAAGCTGGCTTAGGAATGAAATAAATTGTTTTCTTGTAAAGAAATAGAATTTGACGATACCGTTATAATCGGGAGAAATACTTGAATATAAAGGGATGCACAGAACTGGATGGAAGACAAAAGTGGAACAGTAGGCCATGGGTAATTTCAGACTGAGATGGTGATTCGGTTAGCCACTACGCCAACCATGCCATCCAGGTCCAAGTATTTCAATCCATGTCACAAAATTTTTTACAGAATGTTTACCAACCGCGCCCCTCAACCATCTGTCAACGTAATATAGTGAGAGCTCCTAGTTGCCTAAGTTAAACTGGGGTTATAAAATGGCCACTTCAGCAGATCATAATACGAATTGCATTAAAAAGTGTGAAATGGTACTTTCATAATAATAACTACAGTACTTTCACAAGTTATTATGCCTTGTGACTGTGACTGTAGCTTAGGAGTGCAATACGTCGTCCCGGGGGTTGCTGCGTCGAGTTGCGCGTCGCCGGATGTCTGCGGCGGCGAGTGCTGTGGGTGCGGGGGCGCGCGGCGGCGCGTGCCGTGGCGGTGGGTGCGCGGGGCTCCGGGTCGCGGGGCGGTGGTTGCGCGTTGCGGCGTGCATTCGTTGTTCCGTGATTTGGAGTCTCGTACATTCGTTGTTGCGGTGTGCGTCGCTGCGTGCTTTCGTGCTCGGAGTGTTCGTTGTTGCGGGCATTCGGCGGCGTGTGATTCGGCGTGGTGGCTTTCGGGATGACGTATTGCACTCGTAGTTTAGTTTTATGAATTGTTCTTCTGACATTCAAAAGTACCTAGTAATGGTTTAATTGAAATAAATGCTTTGACTTTGACTTTGAATAGAATTGTATAAAATTATACTCAAAATAATTTTACCGATACTTATTCAGAGGTATAAAATAAATGCAGCTACAAAAAAAAACATTAGTAGAGGTTCAAAGAAATAATTAACTGCGTCTGTGACCATCATCATCTGCCTAGCCTTTTCCCAACTATGTTGGGGTCGGCTTCCAGTCTAACCGGATGCAGCTGAATACCAGTATTTTACATGGAGCGACTGCCTATCTGACCTCCACAACCCAGTTAATACTAGGTAATACGATACTCTTTGGTAAGACTGGATGTCAGAATTTCAGGTCACTGACTACCTGTAACGACTGCCAAAGATCTATATATGGCAGCCGGGACCAACAGCTTAACGTGCTTTCCGAGGCACGGAGGAAACTCGGTATGTCGGGCGGTCACCCATCCACAGACCGACCTAGGCAAGCACAGCTTTACCTAAAGATCGATCCGAGTGGCAGTTCTTATTAAGCCACGAGCTCCTCGCTAACTGCGTCTGTGACCATTTAGGAAAATAGATCATAATATGAATTGCTTATAGTTGCTATTATAAAAGGCCCATTTTACGCCTTTTAACGCAATTCATATTATGATCTGCTGAAGTGGCCATTTTAGACCCCCTGTTCTGTATACAAAGAACCGACACTAGCTGAACCGTTATTTAAGTATCGAATAAACACAACAAAATGATCTCACTTAAAACAAATCTACAACTTTCTCCACACATATCGTTCCTCGTTTTATGGAACCTTTCACACTTCCAGCACTTAAATCGCGTCTAAACTTGAGATTTGAAACAATAGCTGCGTCATAAAGATATGTACAATGTATGAAACATGAATGTTACCATATAAGGGATACTTGTTCGGGTCGGCACTTTTGGTTCGTAGTATTTGACGAACGAAAAAGCCGACCCGAAGCAATTACTAGTTTTAAATATGGATGTTTAGGGGGACGAGAAAGAAGTTCAAAGTTCCTCATCCACAGTAGAAAATGAAGGGTCCTCCGACTCAACGGGTGTTGCGTTGCGTCTGATGAGCTACCGTCCCATGGTTGTGGTCGTTTTTTTACCATTATATGTTATAAACTCGCGGATAACTCTAATAAAGGCGAAAAGAGATTTTGATTGATATCACACCAGTGTACTTTTATCAACTTGATTATGTCTGCTACATAAT
Source organism: Diarsia brunnea (assembly GCA_949774965.1). Classification (NCBI taxonomy): domain Eukaryota; kingdom Metazoa; phylum Arthropoda; class Insecta; order Lepidoptera; family Noctuidae; genus Diarsia; species Diarsia brunnea. Next base: position 4,125,601 of record OX459016.1, on the reverse strand, counting down.
TATCTATTTAGTTTTTAGTTCACTCATACCAAATGTTCGGTTTAAAACAACCTTGGTTCGGTTCGGCTCGGTACAATTCAAACTAAGCTGAGCGACTACTTCCCGAATATATTCTGTCCACATTAGATTTTGCCGCTCGATTATGCCGAATCATATGATCCAAATAACTACGTAACATTCTTACTTTGTAAAATAAAAATGTTTACAAATGAAGTAGATGGTTGTGTGATGGCACTTTAAGTGTTGCTGTAAAACTAGACGAGATGTAAAATGGAGTTGTAAAACACAATTTGTTGTAAATATGTAATCAGTGTACGGATATTCCGCTCGTGTTTTTTAGGAGCCGAGAGTCTGAATTATAAAACATCACGTCTAGAGGTATACCGCCATTTAATTAGATAACAGGTGTACCTATTGCTTGAGCACAAATCCAGACTTTGCCCGTCCCGGGAATCAAACTCTCGGCCATTTTCTAGCAGTAGCGCCTATCCACTAGACCAACGAGGCGGCTTGGAAAAATAATATTAAGTGGAGTAGGTACTACAATATGTGGCAAAAACACTGATATGAAAGTTATTATGTAAGCCAAACTGACAAACCAGGCTTCACATCGGCACATGAGGCAGCAAAAACTAAAAGGGATAACACCGCAAAAAGTCCCAGGATTTGCGAAAGCCTCAAATCCTAGCGATTCCGGTCAAGGAAACTATTTTGTAGGCAAACAAAAGTGTGGAACTTTTAGTTTTAAATGCTATCTTCTCGTAATATTTTACTTCTCTTTTAGAAATTAATACTAAAATGATACAATGTTGGACTAGCGGCCTCAACATAGAGTTTTGGGTTAGGGCCCCAGTTTGGTAAGATTGGGTTTTTTCAAGATTGGGTCAGATAGACAGTCGCTCCATGTAAAATACTGGTATTCAGCTGCATCGGGTTAGACTGGAAGCTGACCCCAACATAGTTGGGAAAAGGCTAGGCAGATGATACCAAATTGACCTAAAAATGTCTTTGTTCAAACAATACGTACTAGAAAGACTGCATCTTCCTACAAATACTACTTAATATTATAATAGAAGACTGGAACATTTTATAAAACTATTTGTATGTCGGGCAATTCCTTTGTCTGTTGAGAGGTTTATCTTGTAAGATGCATGGTTCCGTACACAGCGCTTATGAAATGTTCAACAATAAATTGTACTGTCTTCACAATCTCTGCTACTTAAATATTTCAATGTTGCCTGTACATTCTTAAGTCAAGTACTTTTACTTATAACGGTACATAACCGCCACTAAGGTTATGGAATGTATGAGTTAAAGCTCTATTTTTGAGCGTTTGGGGTCGAAACACTCGCGTCGTGGGATCCGAATCCCCTTTTTAAAAAATCTCTCGCCGTCTGGTCGACACTTCGTGACTAGAGGGCTGTGCCGTCTTGGGCTGCGGGTTGTTCGCAAGAGATACCGCGGCCTCAATATGAAGGGCTAAGAAGGAACATGGGTGGTATTTAGTCAGTAGAAGTCTGATACTCCCTTTCGCTCTGCCCAATAGCGGGACAGGTTAATTATGATGATTTCCCACCCCAAAAACAAAAAAAAGGGCTGTAAAATTTCTTAAGTTTGCTTTGCCATTCAACGTGACAACGCTGTTAGTCTTCTGGGAAAGTTCCCGGTTGTCAGCGATGCAAAGGAGTATTTTAACGTCTTAGTGTCCCATTTATTTTTTATTTACTTCAGACACCTTTAAAGTCCGCGTTTACAAACATTTAAACTCACATACACGTTTGTGTATGTAAGTTTTGCTAGAATTGGAGCAACATTAAAAGCTACTATCAGTTGGTTTGTTATATTTTGACTGCGTTGTTAGTCTAGCGGTCGCTGCTTAATATGAGGTCTTAGTACCAGCAGTGTTATCAAGCCATACCATCAGGGATTTCTCAGTAATTGTGCCCGTTTGTTGACAACAAACTTGCTTTATATGGGACTTAAACATAACTGGCGTAATGTTTGTACGCTCTAAGTAGCCCTCTATTTAAACTTTCGGGGAAACAGACTCGTGCTTCACCTATTACATAATTAATTTTAGGTAAAAATATTCATTTGTTCAAAATAGAGAGTTTTATTTAATTATTATTTGGGTTAATTATTTCGAATCAAATTAATTGGCTTGTTAAACTATGTTCACATAACCGTCATCATAAATTCCATACTAATTATGAACAAACATTTTCTTTCCATTCGAAATGGATAGAACAAATCCTTCGTTGTTCAAATGTTTCAGAAAATGTATTTAGCTGACTATTGTTGTAAATGAAAACCGAGCGCGGTAATGTCTGGTACAAAAGGTTGAATATTGAATAAATAATTTTCAATTTCCCTATAGAGATTGTTGAACACAGGATGGACGGGTCGGGACGGGTGAAAAGGAATTAGCTGGTATTGATAGACAAAGACTAATTCAGATTAGCCATCTTAACTCTACTGACGGGTTTGCTATTGATATCGAAACGTGAAAAAACAGGAGATAAATTATATGACTGTAAAATTACATTTGGGTTTGGGTGCCAATAAATATATTTTCTTTCCAAACACCCAGAGGCGAAATAACTATCTGTAGGTCATACAAATATTTGTTCCGTGCGGGATCGAACCCGCGATACGCAGCGCTGCAGTCCAATCGCTCAGCCGTTATATTTAGATTTTATAACATGAGAAATTGTATTGACTGCAGCGTTCGTCTAGCAGTCGCCATCGCGCTACGGCGCATAAGGTTCTGGGGCCGATTCCCGGGTCAGGCATAGACTTATTCGGTCACAAATTATATTCACCCCATAGAAAGTACAGACACGATTCTTGATCAAGTAATATTCGAACAGCAAATAGGCAGTTTCAATATAACTGCTATGCCATCCGAACAAAGAATTGACGTAAAGCGTAACCGCTTTTAAATGTCTGGTTGCCTGGTACTCCGGCTTGCTGCTAGTTAATTTACTTTTCCGCAAAACCTGATGGGTGGTTCGTTGATCTAATGAATGTATTGTCACTAGCTGTTCCCCGCGACTTCGTTCACGTAGACATTTCGATGTGAATGATTGAGAAGAAAAAAATTAAAGATCCTTTATAGAACCTATGTCCATCCCTAGGATATAATCTATATCCATGCTAAATGTAATTACGAACCGATTAACCGTTTAGCCTTGAAAAAGCAAAAAACAAACGAATTGTTACTTTTATAACATTAGTATGGATGTGGATGTTGCTTTACTTTATAACTGCTACAATAGTATAGTTTAATTGCTTGGACAATCCAAAATTATTGTTGAAGTCCAGCGGATTTCGGAGAATGCACTTTTATAATCACACTTCTGTTAAGTACACATAACTGCAAAGAACAATGCCCACTTTCCATACATTTAAAAACCTGATAATTAAAGTTAATGTATAGTTATAAGGTATAGTAGAAAGAGTACGTGTAAGTTTAGAAAATAATGTCAAATAGTCATTTTTACGATTTAAAGTCTACAAAGGCCAAAAAATATTAATGTTACTTTTTAGGTTAGGATTTGTCTTTACGATAGTTGACAGTTTGTTTACCTATAAAAAAAGTCTAACTTTGCTTTTATATTGTCAAAAGTAATCACTTTTCTACCCATTTCATGCTTCGAATCGCCACAAGAGGGCTCTCTTTTGCCATAGTATTATTATATTCTTTGAATGAAGAACTGCGCCATTGCTAATGGCAGAACTGTCAAAATAATAATATCTAATAAATTCCGTTTCACTCGTGCGAGCTCAATTATATTCTGCATGATTAATAATTTATTTAATTATTTTGTTGTTTTTAATTGATCTGTATTATTCACAGACTAATAAAAAATAGTTATTGATTAAATAAAAAATAAAATAATGTATAAAATAATTGAATAAAGTTAAGAAGCAGTGTGTAAAACGGAACGTTGTAAAAAATGGGTAGTTGGATGCGTTCAGGGTGATTGAGATGCGTTCAAATAATGGTAATACCCACCATAAACGTAGAGATAGCGTAAAGAAAAATCAAAGAATATTTTTTCCTGGCCTTCTTTTAACATTGTGATTAGCGTAATGAATGTACAATTAAATTAGCTTAATTTTAATATTTATTTCATTTCTATACATTGTCAGGTGAAAAATGGGCATCCTTCTTTTGTATGTTTGTTACTCACGCAAAAACAACTACAAACGTATTTTGACAAAACTTTACCAAAAAAGCGTATGGATATACAACTTTAAAATAATGAATATAAATTGATATTGCTTGGCGAAGCCGTGGGTGGGTGGAATCCAGAAGAATACGTTTGAAATCAAATGTAAACGAAATATATCAAGCATCTCGAATGCAATTCTCATTGGCCTACACGAGGATGTAACTAAATAATCCATACTAGTAGGTAGGTGCGTATAGAACTGACCAGTGTCGACATAACACTTTGAATTAATCCTGCACTAGAGCTGTTCAGACACCTCTATAGGCAGCACATCGACTAATCTATAACAGCCATGGTTTCATGTTTCAATGGCATTATAACTAGGAGTAAATACATCGTATAGTAATATTATACAATGTGAGCGTACTTTTGTCTGTCTGTTTTTTTTTATAACGTTTTAGCATTATAATGATATTCATCATCATCATCAGCCTATAATGTTCCCACTACAGAGACTTAGGCTTCTCTAAGAGGGATGGGCTATAATTCACCACGCGGGTCCAGTGCGGGTTGGTAAATGTCACATGTCTTCGAATTTTTTGTTTCTAAGACATGCCGGTTTCCTCACGATGTTTTCCTTCACCGTTTTGAGAACAGTGGCGATGAAACAAATTACACAAAGTTATGCGCCTGCCTGGGTTCGAACCCACGACTCACTGTTCGTAAGTCGGGGCCGCCGCCACTGGGCCACCTGAACTGCAATGATGAAATTGCGATTAGATAATGTTTAGTGTTAGAATCAATATTTTTATCGTGAAAGTTCATCGCTGTAATAATTTACAAGGTGGACAAAACCACGTGCATAAATAATAATTATTATATGGGTAGGTGCAGCAGTTCATTAGAAGACTAGCACTTTGCTGGTGACATTGTCTGCCCATCTCACGTCCGTAAGGAATTTAGAAATTGCAACCTTATTCTCCACTCACGTGGATGGGTTAACCCATTACATATTGTCTCGGAAAGCACGTTAAGCCGTTGGTCTTGGCTGTTATTTCAAGATCTTTGACAGTCGTTACAGGTAGTCCGTAACCCAGAAGTCTGACAACAAATCTTACCAAAGGGTATCATAATTATGGCCCAATAATTGGGTTGTGAAGGTCAGATAGACCAGGTAGTCAGGGGGTCAGGTAGTCGCTCCATGTAAAATACTGGTTTTCAGCAGCATCTAGTTAGACTGGAAGCCGACCTAAACATAGTTAGGAAAGGGTTTGGCAAATGATGATGATTTTCCACTTGTAAAGAAAACGGAGCTCCGCTGTCTCAGTCTGTTGTTTTTTTCCGTGTTCAATTTTTTCTATTTTTCACTCTGGATTTAAAACAACCCTATTATGTTTCATAGCAAGAGCTCAGGACTTAACGATATATATTGTGTGTGTGTTATACTTTATTCATTTAAACTTCATGTACATACATGAAGTTTAAATAAATAAAGCATGTCATTGAATAAAATATATTTTGTAATGTACATTTATTATTAAATAGGTCACTCAATTATTTATTTAAGTACAATACTATAATAAATAATAGTACCAAATTAAAACATCCTTTAACATGCATAACACAATGTAGCTCTTCATTTTAAATAATGATTAAAAGTATTGCAATAATTTAATTATTCCTGTTGGGTTTTCCAGCATAAAATAAATTATGAAATTTTCATCGTTTGCATATACACACATCAAAAGTGTCTAGGGATCAACATATATTTTTGCAATAACTTTTCTCCTGATTGATATTAATTAAAATTTTCTTTAAGGATTCATCAAATAAAGTGTTTTCGTTTGTCACAGTAACGATAAACCAAGTCACCTTTGCATTAATAAAGAAATTTGCCATTTTCCTAATAAAGGGATTTTTGACATTTGAACCACTAACATTAAAGTTCGAAAAAAAGACTGAAATAACAGTTTTCTTTAAAATTTTATTGGGTAACTTAAACAATTAATAATCCGTGTTTCTACCGCGAACACTAACAACACAAGAACATCGGTTTGGCATACTCAAAATGAGTTCATCCAAATCACGCTGTGGAATGGCCGCCCATGTTCGTTGCAACAACAAAAAAAGGTCTTCTTGCGACTGGATACCCTCCATATTCGGCAGAGCTCTTCTCTGTAGCATATCCCATGCATGCTCAATCGGGTTCAAGTCTGGCGACTGAGCAGGCCAGGGCAGGACATTGATGTTAGCTGCGGCGAGAGTCTGTCTTACAACTCTTGCGGTGTGCGGTCGTGCATTATCATGCATTAACTGAAATAAGGGACCGATTTGCACTTGTAGAGGAACGATGACGTCTGATACAATCGTCTCAGCATAAATTTGAGCGTTGAGGTTGCCTCTGATCCAAATCAACTCAGTTCTTCCGCCGATCCAAATACCCGCCCATACCATGATGGTTCCACCACTATAAGGATGGACTTCCTGGCAGGATTTTAATCGCTGTTGGCGTCCAGGGGTTCTCCAGTGTCGTATACGTCTTGTATCCGGTCTCATACCAAAACGAGACTCATCAGAAAAGCACACGAAACGCCATTGTTCTTCTGCCCAATTTCTGTGTTCAAGAGCCCATTGATATCGAATCCTACGATTGTGCATTGCTATAGGTGGTACCCGTAGCGGTCTTCGGGAATGAAGGTTCACTTCATGCAAGCGGTTTCTGACTGTTTGGTCGCTAATTAAGTTCCCTGAAGAGTGATGAAGCCTCACGGCTAACATCATGGCGGTTATTGTTGGAGCTCTTCGAGTTAAGATTTGAATGTATCGGTCTTGTCTCCGTGTGGTGCAGCGATACCGTCCTCCATGGCGCTCAGCCACGGTACCAGTGCTTCGGTAACGTGTCCAAAGTCGACTGATAACACTCTGACTTGTATTCAGAGCTAAAGCCACAGTACGTTGCCGGGAACCAGCTTCTATCATTCCCACGGCTCTGAGCATTTCTTCCCTGCTTAAATGACGTCGCCGCTCCATAATAACGTTGGTTTTAATCAGTAGTAGGGAAACAGTAGCACTAATAATGTCTTCAATGCGTTGTATGTTTTTATAGGGAAAATATTGACAGCTGATTTTCATCTTTTACTCGAATTTGATTCACAGTTCCTGATTCAAATTATGAAATGCACCAAAAAGGATCCGTATAAATTTATAAAATCATAAATTTATTACAAAGCCACATCTCAATCTCAAGAAATCCGCATAAAAATGCTTGATCCCTAGACACTTTTGATGTGTGTATTTATCCCGTCAAAACAGCTTACAATTTACTAATAATATAATAAGGAGAACATTAATTACAACATTACGTGAAAATCAATGTGTATTCAGGCTTTATTTTATGTAATACTAGCTTTTGCCCGCGACTTCACCCACGTGAAAATGACGATTTTCCATACAAACTTTTAAACTTCTTTAGAGTTTAAAATCCTTGAGCAAAATTTCAGGATTCTAGGTCCAAGGGTTTGTGTTGGGCGTTGATGAGTCAGTCAATCAGTCAGGACTTTTCTTTTTATTTATATATACATAATATAAGGTAGATAGATAATTATGTTTAATTATTTTTTTTATATAAAACGTTGCCCTACTAGGAATGTCTCCTGTGCCGTGGATGTGTTCACAAACATTAATACTCACATATACAAACACCCAGACTCGGAACAACTATCTGTAGGCCATACAAATAATTGTTCCGTGCGGTCATCGAACCCGCGACGCGCAGCGCGTCCTTTGCTTGAGCCACTGCGTCAACTGTGCCGTCAAATGTGTCATTTATTTTAACGTTTGTGTACCATCAAGAGAACCTGGAAAAATATATAGTACCCAAGCATGTCGTAATTCTACAGGGGCTTTCAACCGGTTCTTTATGTCAATCCAAAACAATTATTTTACATCTTCGTAGCCACTGTCTCTTTATCCAGGCGCTCGGGTCTTGCCCATGATATTCTCAAATCGTACAACAAGCTACCGTCATCCAAATATAAAATGCCATTTGTCAGTGGCCAGTTGATTTTATTTTGAGTCCGTATCTAGATACTGCGATGGAGCGCAGCATTCCAAATGTAAAATTAACTGACCGCATAAAAAACACCACAATGCGCTCCAGAACGCAAATTGCCGACTTATAAAGCTGTGAGACTGAAATGGGACTGGGCAGGCCATGTCTGCCAGATGCCGCCGCAGCTGTGGGTCCGAATATCGCAAGACTGGAGCCCTGACACAGCTAGACGGGGTCGCGGTAGACCGAGGAGAAGATGGCGGGACGCGTTGGATGGCTTTCTCAACAACTGGCGAGAAGAAGCACACCATCGTAAGAAGTGGAAGGAATGGGGGGAGGCCTTTGCTCAGGAGTGGGACAACACGGGCTAAATAAAAAAAATCTTGATACTCTGTGTATCTATTGGAACCTCGTTCTGCATCCTATTTAATACTACTATTACTTGCTAATCTCAGAGGATTATTAATACAATGACATTTTAAGCTGCAAAGCCAAACAGCCACCAATCTGATCAGTCAAATTGATGGATAGTAAAGTCGATTGGCGATGTGTGACCCGCAAACTAATTGCGTAATTCAGTTAATCCGTGATCATAGTGCTTGCAACAGCGCCGAAATATTGAGAACTTAAAACAAACAGTGAAAATGGTAAGTATTCCGTTTTCAGTGTTAATAATATTAATGTCAGTTTAAAAAATTAACACACTTAAATAACGTAACGTAAATGACGTATTACGAATAATTTAATTATTTACGCAATCGAGCAACCTAGCTAACCAAGTCTTATCAAAGAATATCGTATTACCCAAGTGGGTTGTGGAGGTTAGATAGGCAGTCGTTCCATGTAAAATACTGGTATTCAGCTGTATCCGGTTAGACTGGACGCCGACCGATATAGTTAGGAAAAAGCTAGGCAGATGATGATTTACGTAATCGAGCAGATCAATATCTACTGTCAGTGCTGAATCAAGCGTTGAATATTCCACTGTATGAATTAATTTAGGTGACGGTTAGTGTTAGGCATAAGTCAAAATGTTACGCGTATGGGATTCGGTAGTTTGTAGGATCGATGTAGGTACCTACTGCACAATGCAGCTATTGCAAATAATGATCTTCAATAGCGAGCACCATAGTTCATAACCCGATACCTACTCAGAAATAAAAACAAATTAAGAGTAACTCAAACAGATAACTCATTTAAAATTGACTAAGTTATTTCTGACTAAAATTGAGTATCTGTAGGGGGACTAAATCCCAAGAAAAAGTGGTCAATTACCGTGACAGATTGTTGTAACGATCGATGGTGACAGTCAGACAGCTATCGGGGTTATAACGTGACGAAAACTTAAGTTTAATGATAGTGGCCGATTTGTTAAACGGTTTCCTGGTGGTTTTTGTTCCTTTAGAAGGTTCAAGAAAAAGTGTAGGAAGGACTATATTATACTAGATTTGGCGTAGTCTTTCTTTCTTTTTTTATATAGCCTCTTTTGTGTCCCATTGCTAGACAAAGGCCCCTTCTCTTTCTCCAAACCGGCACGGTTGGCGCAGTGGCTGAGCGATTGGACTGCTGCGCTGTGTGTCGCGGGTTCGATCCCCGCACGGAACAAATATTTGTATGGCCTACAGATAGTTGTTTCGGGTCTGGGTGTGTTTGTGTATGTGAGTTTAAATGTTTGTAAACGCACCCACGGTACAGGATAAATTCCTAGTGTGGGGTAACGTTTTTTTTTTTAAAAAAAAACCTCTCTGTTTTGTGCAATTTCTCGGCCACGCTTTTCCGTATACTGTGGGCCAAAAGCACTCAAAACGGATGCCGTGAGACTCCTCCTCGCTGTCTCAGAACACTAGTTTTGTGCTATTCTCTCGGTGGGTCACGAAGGATACGGTGGAACGAATAGGTCCCTACTATGTCATCTTAAAACAGTCTTAACTTAATCTTATTCCAGTGTGGAAACGTGACAGAACTGTACAGGGTGTCTAGCGCCATCTCTTTTTCACACTGGATTAAGAATATGTAAGGACTGCAGGTTCTGAAACAACTTAAAAGAAGACGCTCGCGAGACGTGGAAGTAGTGGAGGAGGACCTTTGCCCTGGAGTGGGACAGAGCAGGCTAGGATAAGGAAAACTCGTAATAGATATCAAACAACATAACCGGCCTACAAAGTTTTCACTGCTGGGATGCAAGCCTGCTCTGCGTAGAAGCCATAATTTGAAGTTTTGTTCACTTGTAATACTGGTTTCTTTAAGATATTTTATTACTTCACCATTTTGAGAGCAGTGGCGAAGACATAAATAAACATCAAAACGTAATGTCACTTGGGACCGACACCACTGGGACATCTATCCTTTACGTCAACATGAAGAACCTAAACACGTGGTCACCTTCTTCTGGGAAGAGTTATTAATTATTACAACAAACATTGATGTACAAAGCATTTTTCGGGTTGTCCGTTATTTACATTTCAGTTACATGGGAAATACAAACAAAAACAACTATTGTAATTGAATCAGAAATACTGAGTTTCCAAATCAAAATGTTTTCATCATAGTTTTTATTTACACTGCGGCTTGTAGACCAGTTTGAACTAAAACAAAGAGTTTCTGATTGTAATGAAATAGAATGCATCGGCGGCATGCCTAGGGTCTATACAATTCCTGGAATAGCATGCATAGGCACGCCTAGGCATACAGTTCCATAAAATTCCGTAAAATATTTAAGTGATTTGCTAAACCCCGAATCAAAGCCATCGTTTGCCCGAATACGTTATCGTAGATAATTATATTCCACTACTATACACGATTGCGGGTTCGTTGATCGCTTTGGTTTGAGCGTGGAAGTGGATTCCATTGGTAAACAATGCTGATTGCACTGTTTGATTTGAAAGAAAGTACCCGTTAGGCGTATCCCGAAGGCCTAGGGCTTAATATTATTGACTAACTGAGCCAAAAACACAAATCTTGATACTTCGATGCCAATTTATTATACTTAATCAGTCTCTTGAGTTTCGTTCAGCAGAAACTACCACACTAATTAGTATATTACACGAAGCGACTGCCCAGCAATCCCCTAGTTCTAGAAACTAATTTAAGTTCGAGCAGTAAAAAGTCTAAATAATCGTTCCCTGAAGTTCTGAAAACACAGGTAGGTACTAAAATGTACTGAAATTCCCTCACCAGAAGGCAGATTCTCTTCTATTTTTATTCGAAACAAACTGTACATATTTGTGGCCTTCCCAATTCTTTGTCAGTTCACGTTTCTAAAGAAAACCGTACCCCAACAATACTAAAGCCCTATTTGACAGTCCATTGCTCGTTCTCTATAGCGACAAGAAAGAACGTTAAAATAACATTGCTACAAACCAAGTAATGGAACGCAAAAGTTCAAAGTTGTCGAGCTATTTGAAGTGAGATAGCGACCACAGTCTTGTTTTATTCAGCTGTTTACGTAATACTTGTGTACAATGAAGTTTGGGAAGCGTTTCGGTAACATATGGCCTACAGATTGTTGTAGTATCTTTACCTTTGTAGCAGTCGTTTGTTTTGGAGAAAAACATAAAAGGAACGTTGTGAACTGTTCGTCGATTCCAAACCAAGTAAATGTTTATAGAAGCTGGAATATAGACTAAAATATATAAAGGCTAGGAAAAATGTTATCATATTTTTGTTGTTTTCAGTCAGAAAGCACACACTCGGAAAGCATGATACAAAGAGCATACTTACTACCTAGTAGCAAACAAGCATGCTTTTCTACAAAGTAGCATGTGTATTTCAGGCTTAATATAAAAGCATAACATAACTGACAACTGTTACTTCACTGTTTGAAGTTACAACACACAAAATTAAGCTATAATACACAGACGTTTACAATGTATCGACGACACTGAACATTCACATGTTCATATTTTTTAAGTACCACCAAAATTATTAGAAATGAAAGTGTTTTCTTCCATCAACTTTATATTCAGTTCTCATTGGAATGGCTTTACAGCAACACCTCGATATCAATATGTATTTATGTTTCTGGGCTCACAACCAGTGAAAAACATAGATTACCAATCCGTAGAAGATTAAAACCATACATATTTTTGGGTCCTTCGAGCCGGATACATTTTGTTTCAACGAAATCTAATGTTCTCTCTATTTTTTTTTGTTACATTTATTTAACTTTAAGAAGCTATTGAAGAAAATTCTTTATGAATAGATGATTGATTCCTACTATCAAATAAATAAAATAAGATCAGAAATCAAATAAAATCTGTCTACGCATCCGAGAGGATATTCTTGTAGGGATTCCGAGAGATCCGGCGAATGGTATTACTGTACGTTTCAATTCATTTCTCCTATTGTGTCCGAGATATTATATTTTTGCTGGAGGACTATTGCTTATTTTGTATGTTTTCCTGTGAGGTCAGTCAGTTTACGAAGGTATTGTGTGTGATTGCTGGTAAAATGATTTGATTATTAGGCTCGTTTGGTACGACTAATCATTTTGAATCAATATTATCAAGTTAAATATAAACCAAGAACGGTGTTTTTTACTTTTAGCTCGTGGCTTAATAAGAATTGCCACTCGGGTCGATCTTTAGGTAAAGCTGTGCTTGCCTAGGTCGGTCTGTGGATGGGTGACCGCCCGACATACCGAGTTTCCTCCGTGCCTCGGAAAGCACGTTAAGCTGTTGGTCCCGGCTGCCATATATAGATCTTTGGCAGTCGTTACAGGTAGTCAGTGACCTGAAAGTCTGACAACCAGTCTTGCCAAAGGATATCGTATTACCTAGTATTAACTGGGTTGTGGAGGTCAGATAGGCAGTCGCTCCATGTTAAATACTGGTATTCAGCTGCATCCAGTTAGACTGGAAGCCGACCCCAACATAGTTGGGAAAAGGCTAGGCAGATGATGATGGTCTTTTTTTACGCTTATTATGTTTTATTCAGCTCAGCACATACTATTTTTCTATCAGGATGTCATGGATATACCACAATAGCTTAAGGTTTACCTGCCTCTGATAGGTCAGTATATTATCTGTCAGAGTCTGGAGTCCAGAGTCGTATTCGGAATTTATCCACACTATTCCAGTATCACAACACCAAACTTAGAGTTTATTTTTATTTTGTTAGCTTTTTTGTATTTCTCACTGCTGGACAAAGATTTCTTCTTCCAAACCTCTCTATCCTGTGCAATATCTGGTCATGTTCGAAGAGAGAGATTCCGAAGATTACCTCTTACATACAAATTGTTCCTATTTATAATATACTATCTTTTGCTCGTGGCTTCACTCCCGTAATGTAAGTATATAAACCCACGGGAAAGAGTTTTCTGAATCAGATCAGTAGTACCAAAACCAACGGGTTTGGTAGGTCTTACCAAAGGTTATCGTATTACCCAGTATTAACTGGGTTGTGGAGGTCAGATAGGCAGTCGCTCCATGTAAAATACTGGTACTCAGCTGCATCCCGTTAGACTGGAAGAAGACCCCAACACAGTTAGGAAAAGGCTAGGCAGATGATGATAAGTAGTACCAAAAATTACCTCCTACATACTTCACCTCTTTATAATAATAGTATAGACTAGCAGACGTCCCGCGGTTTCACCCACGTAGTTCCTGTTCCCGTGGGAATACAGGGATAAAAGTAGACTATGTCACCCGGGAATAGTGTATCTTCCCAACGGTGAAAAAAATTTTGAAATCGGTCCAGTTGTTTCGGAGCCTATTCGTTACAAACAAACAAATCTTTCCTCTTTATAATATTAGTGTAGATAGATAAAACTTTCACCTACCACAAACCAACCTCATTCTAAATTAATGCCATTCATTCACTCATTCAACATTCCTCTCCGAAACTAGAGGTTTAGTTTCCATTCGTTCACCTCACATGAATACCACTTGAATAAGCTAATACCGTGAGTAATTCAGTAGCGTATGTGACTGATGTAACATGCAAATAAGTTTGTTAGACTCAGCGCTAAATAACACGGCTTCATCGAGAGTTCTTTGAGTGCATGGTACAGGATGTGTTTTTATTTGTGGACTGAGTTTTTGATACGTATGCTTTATTTGAGCTGGTTGACGTTTTATTGAGTGCTGAGGATGCATTAGTTACTTTTTAACTATGATTAATACTGAAAACGGGATATTTGCCATATTTACATTTGACCATTATTTACCATGTTTGTTTTTTTTTTGTTTTTAGATGTTGTTTACTTTTTAACAGAATACATACGTTTTGCCACACGGCTGTGGAGATTAAATGACTGACGTTGATTTGCGACACGGTGGAACTCACACAATGGGAACAAGTGACACTAGAGCGTTTCACTTGCCGTAACTCGCGGCACAAGTCCCATAGCCCGTACCAATGGATATAGGGTGTTAGACTTCAAGCTAAATAACTAATAGACGAGTAAACTAAATCAAGATAAAACTGACCAATATTGTAAGGTTAAACTGTAGAATATTGGTATAGCCGCAGTAATTGGGTCACGTAGGTCAGTTAGCCGCTCCATGTACGAAATATTGATATTTAGCCACATCCGGTTAGACCGGAACTGACCGCAGCAGTTAGGTTGGGGCGACGATATCTAATAATGTTTAGTGACGTAGTTAGCTGCCTAGCTGTTACATACCGGGTGCAGTGAATGGATTGTGAGCCTAGCTAAGTCCTTTTGTTGCTATCTAAACAATAAGGATCTGCCATCATCATATTGTCGACCTAATTCTAATATGGCGGTAATCTAAATTTGGCCAACCGTTAGGGATATTTCCTGACCAAAAAGATATGATTCTGTTCAGTCCGTCTGTCAGATTATTATCGAAAAATATTGGATACGTGTCTTTTGTTTTATGAAGTAAATAAAAATTTACGAAAATAAAACGTGCCAAAGATCATGAGTGGGGGCTTGTGACGTCACTTTCCGGTAAAAAATGTACCAAACTGTGACGTCACACGTCTTAATTTTTTGTTTACGTGAAAAAATCAAAAATAGTTGTCCAATATTTTTTGAAAATCTATTCTATCTGGCGGACTAATAAGATTTTGTTTGTCAAACTACCCTATTATTTTTTGTAACTTGAGGGAGTGATCTAAAAGTGTTACATCTAAACGGTAAAAAATAAAGCTATATTTTCGTTAGAACATTAATTTAAAGTGTCCTGAAAACTTTACAATATACTCAAATCTTATCAATTTAGACCAAAATTAACTTTTATCACGTCACTCACGATTAGACAAACAACCTGTAACTGAATGTTGTCGTAAACTGAAGTTGATTCCCACAAACTTGCTTTACGGATAAGAAGGTAGAGATTCAGAGCTGACAGATGCGTGACAGTTAGAGAAGTGACACACCGCACTGTAGTGTAACCTCAAATTATGTAACCATGTAAGATTAGTGTCCCCATAATTACGTTCTCGAGGGAGCTCCTGTTCGTTTCTCCCGCCCTGGTTGATTATTTTGAGAGACACACTTTATTTATTTATTTAGAAGATGATATTTCGATGTGTTATGGTGCTAATTACATCAAATTGTATTTTATAGCTTTTTTGCTTATTTACAATTTTAATTACCGTTTTCATGAACACTAAATAACATCGAAATTAATTCAGAAATATTATTTTGTAATTCTGGTATTAGTATTTTGTATATTTAGTCATCATTCTTCTGCCGTTATCCCAATTTATTTGGGGTCGGCGCAACATGACTTCTTCTTCCATACTTCTCTATTTCCCGTCATGTCAGCAGTCACTTCCTTTCTAGCCATATCATCCTTCACACAGTCCATCCATCGTTTCTTTGGTCTTCAATAATCTCGGAGGTAGGTACATTTATAATACAAACCTAAAAAAATGGAGATTGAGTTCCACAGTAATTCTCCTTCTTCTTTTCGTGTCGATTCTACTTCCATCTTAATCGGTTTGGGCGCAGTAAGTAGAAAAACTAGTCAAACAAACCCGAATTCAAGCTATTTTCTAGTGGCCACTGAAGAATTCCACTATACACCTCCTAGCTCTATTATCAGAACAGTTCTAAGATATCAAGAAACCGTGTTGTTTTCCAAACTTAGTTAATATTAAAATAACAACACAGTAAAAATCGACTTCAAACATTTGATTACATTTTTAGTTAAAAACAAAAAACTTACTAGAAATTAAATTCACCAGACTTTGACAGAATACCGGATGAATAAAAAATATTAGCTCAGAAAACAAAACAACACGACACAAAAACGCATCGTAGCAGAAAACTCATGGAGCGTTGCCATAGCAACGGTCTAGTTTCCATAACCTTCAGCATAACATCTTAATATTGGCGTCCACATCCGCATTGATTACGTGTATGTGTAGGAAAGCAGTTATAGCGCTACTTAAAGTTTTGTTTATTTCAGGATAGTGTTGTGTACGTTTATGGTTTCCGTAAACAAATTGTTGTCGATAATGTTGAATTATGGGAGAATTCTATAAACCATGGTAACCGGTCATGGGTTTGCAACTTTATATCCCGTAAGTGACAGTGTAAGTTTAAAATATAATACATTAAATAGTCAGATTCAACAGTTTTCATATCAAAATAAAAATTCTTTCTGCATTATTTTAAACAGAAGCAACCACAAAGTGTCCGTTTACAACCCGGTATACTAAGTGCTAGTTAAATTAAACACACATTATTATTAATCTAATCGCTGGCTGTGTTACTAGCTGAGTATATAAGACCATAACCGCACGCCAAGAAAGGCTAAGCAGAAGTGAATCTACCTACAGCATCACCCACATAGCAGGTTATGTTGAAGTCCCAAATAAAAAGAGGGCAAGCCTAGCCTAGAGGGCATTAACCGGTTACAAAATCGGACTTCTTCTGAAATAACCGATAACACTTTGCCGAACTTGAAAATTGAATACATACCTGTGCTCTGCTATAATTATTTAGGCCAACGAGCCAGCTTAATAATAAAATATGAAGCCATTCTGTGTTACTTTGAACAGGAGCAACCGCAAAGCGTTCGTTTACCAACCGCGGCATTAAGTGCTAGTTAAACGCACATTATTACTGTGTCTGCTGGCTGTTACCAGCCAAGCCAGTTCATTTACCTAGTGGTCACTCGCCTATCGATCATGAGTTCAAGATCACTTTTAAATGTTCTTTTATTATTTCCCTCTTGTAATGTAATTATTTTACCACAATATTATGATACGAGCCGAGCTGACCATCGAGAAGGTGCAACATAAAGTATGTCAGTTACAATTGATGAATTATCATGAAATAGTTCTCTAACATATGAATTTAAAATCAAACTCGGGTACTTACTATAAAAGCCAAGCATGTCATAATGTATTCACAAAATGGAATACAAAAAATCAAAATGCAAATCATCTTCATTCATCCATAGCACTTCATTTACCAGACCTTGAACAACAATCTTCCTGTTCACGATAATGACCCATAACGACTCCAAAATAAAGGCTTAACTTTCGGAATTCGCGTATAATATAACAAGAATCGATATGGAATCGTAACGAGTATTCGATTACCGCATCGTAGGGCTTAGCTTCGCGGCCCATTAGCTCCGGAGCAAGATCGAGACTAGTCAAGCGTGAATCGCGCAACACAGCCTGTAAACAATTAATAATCGAGTTGTTGTTTATTTGGTTATTCGTTGTTGAAACAGGAAGGGTTTGTGTCGCTTGCTGTTTCGAACAAAACAAATGTTATGCGGTCACTACTTTTTCTGTGTAAAATTATGAGTTAATCATCAGATGAAAGAATAAGTTATGACAGCCTAGTGGTGTGACCGTTGGACTGTTAACTTGTCAATTCATTGGTACCTATCAAATGCGTACCCAAGATACGCCCCTCTAATTCAGATTCATGGGAGTATTGTATAATTTTCACTTGCTTCGGTGAAGGAAAATATTGCGAGAAAACTAGCATGTCAAAGAGATATTTCTCGACGGCATATTGAGTGAAGTTAGAGGCCTTTTTTTTTTTGGTGGGTGAGAATTCATTAAATGACTCCTCCCGCTCTGGGCAGAGCGGTAGGGAGTGCCAGACTTCTACTGACTAAAAACCACCCATGTTCCTTCTTATGCCTTTGTGTCCGGGGCCGCGGTATCTCTATCGAACCACCGGCAGCCCCGGCAGAAAACAGTAAACCTGAGACGACTATTTGTAGACAGTATGTAATGTTAAGTCAGAGGTCAATGGGCGGCATAAAAGCTCTATCACCAGGTTAGACACTAACCACTCGAGATAGAACAAAGATCAGATCGAAATGTACAACAACGGTCCAGTGCAACAGTCATCTAGCCGATGATATTCTAGAAATAAGAGAGACTAAAATAACAATTCGTCGATTGTCATAGAAAGCGTAAAGGAACAAAAATAAAATGCCCTCGGCCTCACAAGAACACATTAATCTGCCGAATCTAATAAATGACAAATTGACATTAATTCGAATCATGAACATTCGGTTTCATTCAAACTTGAAGAAATCAAGATTAATACAGTCGATTAAATAGAAAAATACTAGCTGAATCCCGCGTCGATGTCGGTTACCGCGACCAAAAGAAATCTCTTTAACCCCTCTTTCAATCCTTTATTCGCAATAAAAAGTAGCCTGTTTTTTCTCAGGCTCTAGATTATCTGTGTACCGAATTTCATTTAAATCGGGTCAGTAGTTTTGGCTAGAAAGCGTGACAGACAGACAGAGTTACTTCGCATTTATAATATTAAAGAATTAGGTAAGGGTTGAGGCTGTCTTGTTGGTCTCGTGGTCATAAGCGAACTATTAAACAGTAGGAAGTTCTACATTTCAAAGTCAAAGTCAAAGTCAAAGACCCGGAGCCCCGCGCACCCACCGCCACGGCACGCGCCGCCGCGCGCCCCCGCACCCACAGCACTCGCCGCCGCAGACATCCGGCGACGCGCAACTCGACGCAGCAACCCCCGGGACGACGCATTGCACTCCTAAGCTACAGTCACAGTCACAAGGCATAATAACTTGTGAAAGTACTGTAGTTGGCCATTCCCTAGCGTAGATCTCTATGGAGAAGAACGGGCAAGAAACTCCATGGACACTCTTTTAAATCAGAATATTGTTACAAAATCTTGGTACATTATATCATTCATGTTGAGATGGTATATTATGTGAGAACGATGTAGCAAGATGTGCACGATAAGTGTCCACAGTAAAGTCAAAAAACGACGATTCAAAGATAAAATAATAATTCAAACAAGCCGTGGCAGCTAAGAGGTGACCAGTCACAACTGACAGCACCCGTTCACGAGCATGACGCATGGATCAGCACCATTCCACTCAACCATTTTGAAGGGAACGAAATGATCCGACACACCCGCCACCATTCGTTTACCACGTCGAGCAAAATGGTATTGAATTTTTCAAAATACAATTCTCAGAAGCAGCCTGAAGCCAGGAGTTTTGCCCGGTTTATGGTCATAGGCTACCCTCTGAGTGTGTAGTACTAATAGTACCTTAACCTCTGACTAACCTTTACAAGAAAATAGGAGTTATGAGAAATGTAAAAATCTCAAACCCGTAGTAGAACTTTCTTCTAAAACCTTAGAATCACGGAACAAAACGTCAACAGATTTAACATAAATCCTCTTTTCTTAAATCTGATCGTCCATAACGATTTACCATCCCCCATCTCGCTCTAACGTATGCGGTTTGAAGGGGAGAGATATAATGTCGAAGTTGAATGTTCGACACTTACATACGGCTTTGAAATTGATCTGACACACTATTGGTTGCTTCCGGAACGAAAATATAATATGTGCATTGAATGGGATTTGAACACTGTATGATTAATTAGTTTTTGCCCTCGGCGTCGCTCTTGTTATGGTTGGAAAATATCCCATGGGACCTCCTTTTTTAGCTTTTAATATTCGGGGGATAATGTAGTTTCCTATTTAAGATAGATTTTTAGAATCGGATGGAATGAGCTTTTGGCTACATAAAAACAGCCACTCGGGTTGATCAAATTAAACCGTGCTTGCCCATTACATACCGAGTTCCTCCGTGCCTCGGAAAGCACGTTAAGCTGTTGGTCCCGGCTGCCATATTTAGAAATTTGGCAGTCGCCACAGGTAGTCAGTACCTGAAAGTCTGTTTCATATTACCCAGTATTAACTGGGTTTTCGAGGTCAGATAAGCATATCGCTCCATGTAAAATACTGGTATTCAGCTGCATCCGGTTAGACTGGAAGGCAACCCCAAAATAGTAGGGAAAAGGCTAGGCAGATGATGACGACATGACTATTGTGACATCTACTAACCCGCACTGGGCACGCGTGGTGAATTACTGCCCATCTCTCTCCTAGAGAGGAGGCCTGAGTCCCTGCAGTGGGAAAATAATAGGCTGATGATGATGATAAAGATAGATAATTATAAAACATTATAAAACACATAGAAATATCACTCACTTCAGGTACATTAGGAATAGTATATTGAAACATTT
This sequence comes from Diarsia brunnea, assembly GCA_949774965.1. Taxonomy (NCBI): domain Eukaryota; kingdom Metazoa; phylum Arthropoda; class Insecta; order Lepidoptera; family Noctuidae; genus Diarsia; species Diarsia brunnea. The sequence continues at coordinate 4,104,901 of OX459016.1, read as the reverse complement.
CTTTATAAAGCCTATTACATCGAAATATTTAAGACGTCTGCCGAAATATACTTATGGGTAATGGACCAAAGAAATATAGCCTCGAGTTATGTAAGCTTTCACGCGTAATCGTTTACCATATTCAAAGAGGCAATTTAGTTTTCTTTCATAGAGGTGGCTCTTCTTAGGCAAATTAGAACCAACTTTTCTTAAGACATATTTTAATTTTACTTACGGTAGAATTGCAAACGCAGACCATCAACATACCGTCGGGGCTGCGGGTTGTTCGAAAAAGATACCGCAGCCTCGACATGAAGGGCTAAGAAGGAACATGGGTGGTTTTTAGTCTGTAGAAGTCTGACACTCCCTTTCGCTCTGCCCAAGAGCGGGAGGGGTTATTTGATGATTTCCCCCCAAAAAAAAAAGGGTAATCAAGGGCAACCCTCAAATTTCTCTTCACTCTGTGTAGTCTTGTCAGGGTGGTCATAGCTATAGTGGTTTTACTGCTACGGTTTGTGGTTGTGGTAACCTTTTGAATTCAACCTTTTACGTAATATCAGTAGTACGTACTGGCACTTTACAAGAGTAATTGAAATATTTTTTTTTAAACCAGGTGTTCTAAAATGGCCACTTTAGCAGATCACAGGAAAATAATATGAATTGCGTTAAAATTCGTAAAATGGCTTAAATTTTAGACCCCTTTTTTTTGGAGGTTGATATATCATCAAATGACTCCTCCCGCTCTGGACAGAGCGGTAGGGAGTGTCCGACTTCTACTGACCAAAATCCACCTATGTTCCCTCTTAGCCCTTTGTGTTGAGGCCGCGGTATCTCTTGCAAACAACCCGCAGCCCCGACTGGCGTCGGCCCTTGCCAAGGGGCCCCCTTCCATGTTGCTGACATCTCTTTGAGGCGCGCGTGGAACACGAACGCGCCGTCGACACGGCCTGTCGTCGTCATAAGACGGACGGACGGCGAGCTTACCCATCACTCACCGTCCACAGGCCCGCATCTACGGTGGCCGGAAGCCATCACGTAGCCCCCGACGCCCGGAGCGCCTCTCACGTTCCGCCACCTCCTTCGCTAGCATCACTGCTTCGCAGAAGGAGGCGACGGCGTCCCATTCCTCCTCGCCCCGGACCATGGCTTGCACAAGGGCCGGAAGCGAGAGGTCACCGCCGCCGATCGCCGCTACGAGAACACGGCGGGGCTCCGCCCAAGCGGGACACACCTTCACGGTGTGCTCCACCGTGTCCTCCGGCCGATCCTCACAAAATTAGACCTCTTGGTTTTATATAATTATTAGGTGTGACGTAATTATATTCATAATTTTCTCAGCGAACCCTGTCTTAGAATCTTTATGCACCCTTATGATAACTATATCATGAGGGTGCATAAAGAATAACTAGTCCGCAAAATTTGGAAGTCTTTATTATGACGTCAATTAGCTTTTTTTTGGAGTTTGAGAAATCATCAAATGACTCCTCCCGCTCTGGGCGGAGCGGTAGGGGGTGTCAGACTTCTACTGACTAAAAACCACACATGTTCTTTCTTAGCCCTTTGTGTTCGAAGCCACGGTGTCTCTTTCGAACAACTCGACGCACGTCAATTAGCTTTCCATGCATTATCCTTTGCCGACTAAAAGTGTATGCATTTCAGCTCAATCAGTATGGACTAATAATTATTTTAAAAATCAGTTCCATGATTTGACCTAAACAAAAAAATCATAAATAATCATAATACAAACATTGAAAGTTAAATAAAAGCTTGTAAAAAAGAACAATAGCATTTAAAACACAAAACAGAAGCGGTTTTAAATAATAGAATCTTCTTTGCAATCCGATATTTATAAGTCCATTCCTGAAGGTGGGGTATTATCTTCAACAGATCTACTTTTTGAACGCTGAAACTCTAGTCAAATTGCTTTATTATTTGTAAACATCCGCTTTTAGTACCACTCTGGAGATAATATTGTTTATTTTAAAAGATAAGTAGTTTATTGTTTAAGTAATCTGATTAAAATAGGACAAACAGTCTGACTTTATAAGGATATGGAAGAAAGATGTCAGATGAAGAAAATTATGTTTTTTACCACGAGTGAGCAATTAGAAATATAAATTTTATAAATAAATAAGAAGTTGGTATGTACATTTAGGTAGGCGAAAATTAATTAAATAAGAATTAATGTAATACTTAAAAAACATTGTATCTTAACAAATACCCAGGTTGACATACATTGCAATAAGGGAGATTCCAAGACATAATAATATGCCTTAATTAATTTAACCGTAATGTATTTACAAACGCAAATGATACACATTCAGGTTAAATCAAATTTTCGGGAATAATTAATTCATAAGCCAAGCTATACAAATGTTTGTTTCCGTCTGAAATTCACGGCAATCCATCGCATACAAATTAACAATGAATGTTCACTCAAGAAGTTTTCATTTTCTTAACAGTCAAACTCATGAAGAATTGAGAAGCCTTTGCCCAGCAGTGGGATTATAGTAACTTCAAAATTGTATACTTGAAAGTAACAAAAATCCGGCCAGGTGCAACCAACTCAACGGTCTAACTCGTGCATGAAGGTGCGAACCATCGTAGCAGCTTAGTAGTTAGCCGACTTCCAAAAAGGAGGAGGTTCTTAATTCAATAGATATTTTTGCGTGATACTTCCTGGCCGCGCCAGTCGCATTTTGAATCGGGGTTAATGCAAATAAATGTTCGTAATACATATGTTCATTATTGTTCATAATATTTAAAAAAAAAAGTACTATGAAGGTTCGCGAGATATTTGGATATATATCGTCAACAGATTTTTTGCATTCTGTTAAATTTTCAAATTATCTACAGATGGTCGGACGGACGGACAGCGAAGGCTTAGTAATAGGGCCCTGTGGGTTACTCTACGCTACGGGTACTGGACCCTAAAACAGTGGTACCCAACAAATATAATTTACATCATTCAACACTCAACAACAAAAGAAGCTACGTAATCCCTCCGAAAGTAGGAACTAGGGATGTTACGGAGCATCGACTTCTATTCCAATAGGTCGGAACTTCCGATTGATGTTACACCTCCGGTTCCGATTTCAGTTCCGACACTTTTAAATCGGAAGTTTTAATCGGAGGTCGAAGCATATCAGATGGCGGCGGCAGAGCGTGAACAGGTTTATGCACGCATTTTATTTTACTAGGCCCACCCTTCTTAACTCATCTCTCTTCTGCCACCATCTCGAGCTTCGCTTCCGACTCAGACTCCGATTCCGATTCCGACTCCGATTCCGATTCCGACTCCGATTCCGATTCCGATTCCGATTCCGACTTAGATTCCAGTTTCGACTTCTACAAACCAAATTTAAAAAAATCCGGTAAAACCACCTCCGTAACATCCCTAGTACCTAAACCCTATTATTCATGCTAAATATTGTTTTCATAACGATCTTTCTAGGGAACTGTGAATCGAGTACCTATTGTGATATTGCTACCTACTACATATATCACAATAGGTACTCGATTCACAGTTACATAATCCAGAATTTGGCTCCGAACCAGTTTCTATGTAATCAGAGTAAGGGTTCGTTTACATACACCGGCTCGGAGAGGAGAGCAAATTTTTTATCACGTTTAAAACAGAAGTTTGAATCAATGCAATAAGATTTATTTTTAAATGGCACTTCTTTTGTTCTTGAGAGCAACTTGTTCTTTTATTCTTGAGCGTAGTGATATCTAAAAATAAATCTTATAACAATGATTCAGAACTCTGTTTTAAACGTGATAAAAATTTGCTCTCCTCTCCGAGCCAGTCTGTGTGAACGGGCCCTAAAGCTCCGCAACGCTGGATAACGTTATTCTTCTTTTTTTTTAAAAAAAAAAACGTTGCACCACACTAGGAATTTCTCCTGTATCGTGGGTGCGTTAACAAACATTCAAAGTCACATACACAAACACATCCAGACCCGAAACAACTATCTGTAGGCCATACAAATATTTGTTCCGTGCGGGGATCGAACCCGCGACACGCAGCGCAGCAGTCCAATCTCTCAACCACTGCGCCAACCGCGCCGTCATAAAGGATGAGATTAAAATACGTAAGTTATTGAACAAGAAGTTTGTATGCAAGACGGCATATTACCTGCCTACTTGCGTCAGACGAGATTAGAAAGTTTTGCTGAAGGTACTTGCATGAAAATTATGCACAAGTATGTTTGATCGTTGGAAGTTCGCGAATGTTGCGGAGTAGTTTTTGAATGAAGTAAATTAATATTGGTAAGATGGAAGTTTTTGAATTGCTGAGTAGGTAAGCTAAGTTTACAGAACTTTGCTACGAAAACTTACATTTACATTCGAACTTTTGACTCTATAACAATATCATCACGCGTGTAATTCCCGTAAGGTTAAGCGGAGGTGTACTAGTTAGTACTCCCACAATTAACCAGTTGGTTTAAAGTCCCATATAATAGGGGGCGAGCCTATTGCCATCATCCGGGTCAGGATTCAGACTCCGTGGTTGCTACTCAGAGTTTCCTGAAGAAAAACCTCAATATCGTTTTGATCGACCCGAGAATCGAACCCAGGTCCTCATGCTCAGCAGTCACGCGTGCTACCACTCGATCAACGAGGTAGTCAAGCAGTCACTTGTGATATACATGTCACATGCCTTTTTAGTAAAAAGTTTCCAATTCCACGAAACAAGTTCGCAAGTTTCATTTCTCGTCTTAGCATACTATTTCCGTATCAGTATGTAATGTCATATCTGAAAACCTATAAATAACACAAAAAGTTCACAAACAATAAAATACCTCATTACTCCCACACAATTCCTTCCTACCAAAGAATGCAACGTCCGCAGAGAATCGCGCGGAATCCGCGCGGTTGCGTCACCGCTATCACAAGTACAGACAGCATCAGAACCCGTCGTGGCTGTGGGTTCATCGAAAGAGATAACGCGGCCTCGACACAAAGAGCTAAGAAGGAACATGGGTGGTTTTAGTCAGTAGAAGACTGACACTTCCTACCGCTCTGCCCAGAGCGGGAGGACTCATTTGATGATTTCCCACCATCCAAAAAAAAGACAGCATCACAAGTAAATTATCACTTCGAAGTAGGAACAAATTATTGAAGAGTCAGAAATATTTTAAAGAATTATCTTCTGGAATAATAAAAATAATAGCTGAAAACGTGTACATCAAATAATTAAAATTCCGAAATGTTAAATTTAGTTCTTTTGCGAACCGTACCTGTGACCGCTATATCAATAAAACCACGATATTAATTGACAACGTTCGATGGAACACCTTACTTGCGAGAAATGTCAGCTGTGCACAAACAATAGGATATTTTTAGTTGTGATATAAGTAAATACTGTTGGCCTATTTGCGATGGATGTTTAGTGACGTCATAACATTATTGGATTTTTGGAGTTACGGCAATGAACAAATCTATTGTTTTTGTCTGTTACGTCAAAGGGAGCTATGGTGACTTAGTAGTTAAAGCCCCGACATTTAAAGGTCGCCATTTTTCGGGTGCGGTTAAACCCAGCTGCGACACTTCATTTTATGTGAATTATTTCATCACTAACAAACGGGTGAAGGCAAAAAACATTAGTTCCACTCACACATACATAGCCCACTCAGACAGCTAAGGCTTTTGTCTCAGCAGTGGATATAAATTTATGCTTATGGTTTTGATAAAAGGATCAGAGAAAAATAAAAACAATTAGGTTCTTGCACAGCACCGTAGTTAATCCCAAAATAAAACCATTATTTCAATAAAAAATCCACTTATCCAACTGTCTTCGCATTTCAGTTTTAAAATTCTTCAGGAGCTCGACCGTAGGGTAGAAGCACCCATTATCTGCCGTCCACGTCAATATATTGACGCAATAAATTGACGTCAAATAGACAGTAGCCTCATTGTGTGCACTGACTTCACAAGATTTATGGCAGTGCACGATTCGCGGGTACTACGAAATATTCTTTCTTTTCTTAGAAGAATGAAAAATGGATCTCGGGAATAGTTTGAGAAGTCATTAATTATTTATTAGATGTTGTGTTGATGGATTGATGAGATGTTGAGATTCTTACTTAAATTCTCGTCTTTCCCCCCACAAGTTTAGATATAAACTACAGGACCTGCTACGATCATTAGATTCTCCTTTCGCCTTAGATTGAAATGCGGAAATGGAAAATACAAAGTTTACAAATTCGTAAAAACGAATTTGAAAGATACAGCCTACATAGTTACATAAGCAGTCTGCGGTTACAGATGTGCAGCTAGTTCTAGTTGAAAATCAGGGTCTATATATTAATTAAACCTATAGCTAAGGCTGCCACCTAATACTATTTTGGTTACTCTCTAGTAACAGTATTTTTTGTAAACTGACAGTGTTATATGAAAAATAAATATACTTTAAATAAATATACTTTCATGGGAGTAAAATCCCGTCGATTGAGAAATCGATAGGAAAATAAATTGCGTTTTTTTTCTGAATTCTTGAACAATATACACATTCCTGACCAATAGAGAAAAATCCCCTTTTTCTCAGTTAATTCTTCATCCCATCTTAAATCATTTCTAATTCATTGGAGACTACTCAGATAAGGAAACTCGGTCATACGTGGTCTAACTATCTTATGCCATATGCTTGTCAGTTGCACACAATAGATAGACGCAGAAGGCAAGGTCCATGCAACTGGTGCAAACAGGTGCACGTCGGAAATGCATGGTTTCACGATCAAGGTCTTAAACGCATGTCAGACTTAAGTGCGAATTAGATTGCGGAAAGTGTCTCTAACTCCGTAACCACGAGTTAGAGGTCCAAAGTGTGTGACTGCGAAGGAAACAAGAAAACGAAATCTGTTAAGAACATGGCCTATGTCCAGCAGTGGACGTTAATGGCTGAAATGATGATGATGATGATGGCCAAAATTAAGCTCGTGGCTAAATTTTGACAGCCACACGGGTCGACCTTTAAGGTCCATGCTTGCAAAGGTCAATTTGTGGATGGCTGAACATCAGATACATAGGTACCGAGTTTTCTCCGTGCTTTGGCATGCACGTAAAGTCGATATATGTTGATCCCGGCTGTCATTTGTAAATCTTTTACAGTCGTTACAAGTATTCAGGTGACCTTAAAGTCTGACAACCAGCCTTAACAATGGGTAATACCGTATTGCCCAGGACTAACTGGGTTGTGAAGGTCAGAGCAGACGCTCCATGTTAAATATAGGAATTCAGTGGCATTCGATAATAACGGAAGCCGACCCCAACATAGTTCGAAAACAGCAGATGATCTGATACCACCATTTATAAGCCAAGTAATTACAAATGCCGTTAATGATGATTTTTAGAATTTGCCACGAGCCACACTTTGTGAAGCAATGGTACTCACGCAAGGGAACCAAGGATGCATGCCCGCCCGTCGGGGCTGCGGGTCCCGTCGGGGCTGCGGGCTGTTCGCAAGAGATACCGCGGCCTCGACATGAAGGGCTATGAAAGAACATGGTTGGTTTTTAGTTAGTAGAAGTCTGACACTCCCTTTCGCTCTGCCCAAGAGAAAAAAGGTGTATGCCGCGCTAACGTAGCCATTAACAGGGCTTGTCGACCTTCTGTACATACCTACGTATTAAGTATGTGTTGGTTGGTCATAAATAAATCTCATACACCCAGCACTGCGGCTGCAGTGTAAGATTTATTGCAGAAGTGCGTGTTTTTCTGTACAATATGAATTTATTTGAAGATATGTAGGTAGTTCTGTTGCCAAACTGCCTGTCTGAATAAAGCGAGGCTTCAAAATAATGTCTGCTCAATTTTCTCGTTCTGGTTTTTTTTATATAATCAACTTACTTTGAAAGAGCTTTCTTCATGGAGGTATTAAGTAATTTCTAATTATTTACGTAGAACCTAATGTTTTTATTAGAACCAAAACAAACCGTTAACAAAAAAAAAAATTGTTTATACAGGTTATTTATAAGTAAATCTCATCAAAAGTGTCAAATGTTTCTGTAATATACCCGTCCTTAACCTAGTGTAATATAATTGACTAAAACACATAACAAAAACTAAACCAGCAACGATGCTCAAAAGTCTTCAGACTTGGTAGCAACAAAGCTCAAAAGACTGTTAAAATATAGCCAGCAAGACGCCATCTTGACACAGTGCTTAGTCGCCTTTCACGACACCTAAGAACGGAAAAGTACCTTCCACAGTTTTTCCGGGTACGCAGAAATTAAATTACCTATCGATAAATTGACAACCTAACTGACTGTTACAGCAACTGGCACATAATGTATGGTGTACCTACTAAAATATTCAATAGACAAAAAGTTAACATTATGTATGTTAAGTATTATTTCTAAAGAATAAAGGTGACGTCTCAAACATTTTTCTAGAATACCTGTGAAAAATTTGAAATTGTTTATGCTTTTAGCTTGTGCCCAAAATCGATTCAAAAAGGGCAATTTTGTTTTCAAATACACTTTCATAAAATTAATTGATATCAACTGCTTAAAACCCTTGTAGCACAGCATCAAACAATCATAAAATCAGCCTTAAATCAACTAATTACAAAACCTCATAAGTCACTTCACAAAAAAATACAGACATAAGAAGCCAACTTTAAAGGTTTGTTTACGCCGACGTAAGGCCGCGGGTACAAGAGATACTCTAGACACAACTCAAGCCCTGTCAGGTACCTTAACACTAATGAACCTTGCTACGGAACCACGGGGAACGCTTCATAAGAGTGGCTGCCTTGCTTATGTGACGATTTTGTGGGCTAAGGATGTTGTTTTTACTTCAGTGTGTACTCTGCTTTTTATTAGGACAAGCTTAGGAGAGTGTGTGTTCTGTGTTTTATGATTTGAAATTTTTGGGCCACCCTGAAATAAATTGGGAGTGGACAGGAGGATGTTGATAACGATATTTATGGGCTAATATGTTATGTTGATACCTAATGAAAGACAGAAGGTTGTTGTTATCTCTGAAAATTGAAGGCTTTCCCGTGATAGCAGATTTTGTGAATAAACTGCTAGGATGTGAATAATATGTATAGTACTTTTTATTTTAATAATGCGTTGTTTTGGCTGCAACTCGCCTGATGTGATGGGATGCCACCTAGAGTGGAACACGCGTGCCTAGAAGGAACCGAATCACTTGAATTTTAAATAGATCCAGATTATAATGATCGGACCACAGAAAAGCCGGCAGTTAGTGCCATAAACTGTCGGTTCGCACAATAAATGTGGAAGCATAACGCTTTGTTCGGGTTCATGGAACTTCAAACATTTAACCATATATATTCTCTGCTCATACGATGATAGAAAGGGGATGAGGCAAAGAGAATTGAGGCTATATAGTCATTGGGATGAGATAGAGCAATTCTAAAGTACACTCTCCGTTTCACCGATAAAAAGTGATAGGTTGGCAACTTTGCGGCGATGTTCAACGCTTTGGAGCTTGGCTTTGACGGGAGTTGTTGTCAATGAGCCTCTTGGCACGTCTCCCGATAACTTCTAACGCTTGCAGCTGGTACTTAATTGATCCATCCCAAAGGTAGTCCTTTAAACAGTAGTCCTTTGGTCGATTGAATTTATATAAAGTATATTTATCTTATGAAATGAATAAAATATTAAAACCAAAACACTCACAATCACTCCCAACATCAAAATATTGAAAACTCCAGTACCTGAAATAAAAGAACGAACATTTTAATCAAACATTCATAAATACTTTTACAACGAGAGACTTTTTGACTCGACTTAGAAGTGGTATCATCAATCTTATTTGTGCGTAGACAGGCAGAGACCCTGATTAATTGCCTACACAATTAATCGGTAAAGATGTACTGATACCGGCTTTTGTCACTATGTCGTCGCCAGATATGATTCTGATAAACTGTTGTGTTGAGTGAGCCTTTTTAATTACCAAGGGAGCATATTCGTGGAAGGGTGGGTCCCAAGTATACTGATTGTATTGTAATGAATTTCTCCGAGTTTGCATGAGGATAACAGTGGAAGCTCGTGTGAAGTACCAGGAATTCAGAGTCATTGTAAAGGTGGTAATTACGAGACTACTAGCAGGTGCTAGCTTTCGCCTATTGAAAAGAACTCACACAAGGGATTATGATTGATATTCATTTGACAGGCTGTTTTGGATCTTTTTCCTTTGATTGATCCGTTTAGTGTCATATTTTGCCATATTGTTACAAGCAAGGAAACACGCACAATAAAATTGTGATTAAAGGCATGTAAAGCTTAATTTTCAATTTTGTGAATTACTTAATTTGTTTTCGAGTACCGGTTTGCCGATCCTAAATGGAGTACGAGAATTGAAGTCGAGATCTATACTCACTTCTAAAAAATCCTAGACAGAATAAAGATAGCATAAAACTCATTATCCTGCTCGTTGGCTATCTCCAGAGACTATTACATACACTACGTCACTATATACCTTCATAAAATACATATGTAGTCCAACACGTACATTTGATATGGGTCGCTACTTCTAATTATTTCGTATCCTGTTACCCCAATTATTTGTGAAAGAATTAGCTCATTCGGGTATCCGGTTCTCGTCATAGGTAAGTCAAAGTCAAAGCATTTATTTCAATTAAACCATTACTGGTACTTTTGAATGTCAGAAGAACAATTCATAAAACTAAACTACGAGTGCAATACGTCATCCCGAAAGCCACCACGCCGAACCACACGCCGCCGAACGCCCGCAACAACGAACACTGCGAGCACGAAAGCACGCAGCGACGCACACCGCAACAACGAATGCACGAGACTCCAAATCACGGAACAACGAATGCACGCCGCAACGCGCAACCGCCACCCCGCGACCCGGAGCCCCGCGCACCCACCGCCACGGCACGAGCCGCCGCGCGCCCCCGCACCCACAGCACTCGCCGCCGCAGACATCCGGCGACGCGCAACCCGACGCAGCAACCCCCGGGACGACGCATTGCACTCCTAAGCTACAGTCACAGTCACAAGGCATAATAACTTGTGAAAGTACTGTAGTTGCCCATTCCCTAGCGTAGATCTCTATGGAGAAGAACGGGCAAGAAACTCCATGGACACTCTTTTAAATCAGAATATTTTTACAAAATCTTGGTACATTATATCATTCATGTTGAGATGGTATATTATGTGAGAACGATGTAGCAAGATGTGCACGATAAGTGTCCACAGTAAAGTCAAAAAAAACGACGATTCAAAGATAAAATAATAATTCAAACAAGCCGTGGCAGCTAAGAGGTGACCAGTCACAACTGACAGTACCCGTTCACGAGCATGACGCATGGATCAGCACCATTCCACTCAACCATTTTGAAGGGAACGAAATGATCCGACACACCCGCCACCATCAGCGAGACATTTAAGTGAGCATGACACACTCTCAATCGCCAGGGCATATCCAAGTCAAATAATTAATAAGTAGGTTTCCAGAGAATGATAGCTTTCTAGTACATAGTACTCACACAATATGTGCTATGCGACTATATAATACTAAAGAGATTGAATTTATACATTGCAAAGATAGTTGTACAATCTTCTTTTTCTTTCTTCTTCCTATTTAATGCTATCAATTTAAGCGCCCTGTCCTTGTGGAGCAGGACCGGCATTAAGCCAAGCATTTTTATCAGCGATATAATCGTCCAACTTGTAATATGCTTGCTTGCATAGTGTGCGTTTGATGCATGTTTTAAATTTCGTTTCATTCAGTTCAAGAATGCTTTGTGGAATTTTGTTATAGCATCATAAGAATAATCATAAGAATAAGTAAGAGGCTTATATTCAACTAGCTGTTGCCCGCGGCCTTTGATCACATGGTTTGATTATTATTAAAAAATATATATTTGAATTGCATTTTATTAACAATTTCAAAGGTTTAAATTTTGGCATGGAACCCGAATTATGTTTCTAAAATAAAACTAGTTTAGGTGCCCCATAGATATAATAAATAAGGATACCTACTCCTTATAACATCAGCTATCCAAATAGTAAAAGTCTCGTCAAAATCGTTCTAGCCCGTTTCGGAGATTAGTCGTAACAAACAGACACACAAATTTTTTTTAAATGTGTTATTGTTATAAATGCCGAATATATGCCTTCAGTAAAAATATGTTACTTTGCGTACATAGAAATAAGGTTGCTGTCGTGGCTATCATTGACTAGTCTGATATAATAAAAGTAATCTTTTTGTCGCAATAATAAGGTGTAATTTTATGTGTCCCCACACCCCAGTCACAAGTGTTGACAAAGAACACGGTACCGGTGACTTGGAAACAAATTAAAAAGTCATCATATGACTAGTATTTTCCCAGCAATATTGGGGTTGGCTTCCAGTTTAACTGGATGCAGCTGAATACCAGTATTTTACATGGAGCGACTGCCTATCTGACCTCCACAACCCAGTTAGTACTAGGTAATACGATATCCCTCGGTAAGACTGTTTGTGTAACTTTCAGGCCACTGACTACCTGTAACGACTGTCAAAGATGTATGACAGCCGGACCAATAGCTTAATGTGCTTCCCAAGGCACAGAGGAAACTCGGTATGTATGGGTGATGACTAATCCACGGACCATACTAGGCAAGCATGGCTTATCTTAAAGACCGACCCGAGTGGCGATTATTATTAAGCTACGAGCTCCTAAACAAATTAAAACTTATGAGTTCAAGTTCACAGTTCCATTATTAAAACGATTAAAAACATAAACTTTTCGTCATCATCAGCCTCTATGTTTCCACTGCCTGCAGGTACTCCGGCTTCCTATCTAGGAGAGGGATGGGCTATAATCCACCATGCGGCCCCAATGCGGGTTGGTAGATGTCACATGTCTTCGAATTGTTTGGTTCTAAGACATGCCGGTTTCCTCATGATGTTTTCCTTCACCGTTTTGAGAGCAGTGGCGATGAAATAAATTACACAAAGTAGCACCTGACTGGGTCGAACTCACGACTCACTGTTCGTAAGTCGGGGCCGTCACCACTGGACCACCACTGCTCTTAAAACTTTTCCCAGCCATATTTTCCACAACTAAAAAGTTTGTCAACATGACACTTTCAGAGCAAAGAGTAAAAAGTCAATTTCAGACGCTCAGTTTAAAATCAGTTTCGTGCTGGGAGGCGAATAGGAGAATATTTTTGAAACCAATATCTTCAATATTTATTCCAACGCGACGGTTGAATTGAGCTGGTTTCGATTTTCTTTGCTCAAGTTGCCTTTGGAATGTATTCTTGGTGATTGAATCCTGTCTAGCTTGAAGGTTAGGTATAGATAAGAGGAAGAGGAGATTATTTGAAGTGGTTCAGATACTTAGTTGGTGGTTAGTTGGCTTATCTGGTGGTATCAGATGTGTTTTTAAATGGGTTAACGTTTTTACCAATATAGCAATATACCAAACTACATAAAATCATATTTTTTAGACGAGGCGGTTTTACACCGCCTAAGAGAGTGTAAGAAACCAGCAATTTATAAACCATTGAACATTATATTCTGTGTATATATATAAAGGGTGTAAAAGTACCCTTAACGCAAACGAAAACCCCATATTCTGCCCATCATTAGGATACTTTTTCGCTTCTAGACTATACCTGGGAAACCACAGATTCTGGAGATATTGAAGGTCAAAGTGTCAACTTTTTTTTCTACTTTTTTACACTATCGAATACCAAGCAATATTACAAATTTTTCATCCAAACAAACATTATCATTTTTTTTAAATTTTCTTAACAAATTACGAGTTTGAAGTTACAAAATAGTCTTGGATTTAAACGCGCGCACACACGCAGCGAAGTCGTACACGCACACAAGCGCGCCGTATCAGCTGAGCCCGCTGTGCGCGTAACCTCGGGTCATTCGAGTTCAACGTATGAACACAGTACGAATGCGAGCAGCCTTGTAGGAGCAGTGGGACTCAGCTGATCGGTTGTAGGACATTTATTTGTTTGCAACAATGAAAAAAAAAGGTTTATTTGCTCTGCGATATTACACACATGAGATTGGTCTGCTGATTTTTGTGATACCTACTGCAAGTTGGTTTGTGTATTAACGAAGAACACACAACAAACCGTTTAAAAAATTAATAAGTAGCTTCTTGCAGATTCAATTTAAAATGTTTCTTTTAATGACTGGATTAGCAAACGGAGTTCGCATAACTGAATTGTGGGCCAAATTTATGTAATAAAAATTTCCCATTGACACGCTAAGAAGAAGTTAAAGTTAAAATGTTTAACAAATTATTTTTGTAATTATTTGGGACTTCACATTGACATTATTACTTGCGAAAGGTGTGTGTACCATTCAGTACACCCCTGCCTAACGCTTCGGGGATTACAGGGGTGATGTTATGTTATCATTGAATTCTGCCAAAAGATTAATAATTGTAATTAAAAGTCATCATAACCCATCCCAAGATGAAGTCTTGAAATTAATTTTTGAAGCAGGTATTTAAATGAAATAAACTAAACTTTATTAATTCAATCAAACAGTTAACGCCTTAGTGAAAATCTTTAGCAATTTAGTCATCTCAAAGCAAGGGATATTGTACATGTACTGCAATATCTACTTACCTTCTCGCCGCTTACGCGCTTCTACCGCGCGCTACGCGCCATAGCGATAACAAAATTTTATTCACAAAATTGTAATGATAAATCGAACTCTAAAGACATCTACATCCTATTCCACTTTTAACCCTTATAACTTTTGCAATAAAGTTGAAAATTGGTCATCAGGCATGTTTGTGAATTGGTAAAAAATAGCAGGCGTTTAGGCTGCCTGTCCACAGAAGCGGACCGAGGCTGCGGAGCGGAGAAACGGTTAAATATTAACCAATAGGATTGCTTACTGGGACCGGAGTGAAGATTTTATGCAGTCTAATTGGTTAATTTTTCTCCGTTTCTCCGCTCCGCAGCCTCGCTCCGCTTCTGTGGACAGGCAGCCTTATCGTTAGATGTGAGGACTTCAAAGCGGCCGCCGCATACCGACTCGGCGCGTGCGGCTAGGGATGCCATCCGTCCGGGTTTGTCCTAGCTTAGAGGACATCCGGGGAGTGTCCGGGCGGGGTTTCATTTGTAGTCCAGGTTTAAAAATTTAACAATTACAATTGAAAAATAAAACAATTTGTAACAAACTGTTAAGATAAGACTTGTTTTGTTAGGTACCTACATTCAAAATTAAATAAGATAACTAAATTAAATTTTAATATCTGAAAATAAATAAAAAGGTTTTCCATAACATCTTCAGCAGTTTTTTTACTCTGACTAAGTTTTAAAAAAATTGTTGACATGTCCGGGTTCTGGGCCGGGGTCTTGTCCTGGTTGCCAAAGTTTTGAGATGGCCACCCTACGTGCGGCGGCGTGTCTTCAAAGAAAATTGTAACTAAATAAATTTTAAGAATTTAGTTCGGTTTCATGCGTCATCGAGTTTGCATGTGCATTTTTATTACGCACTTTTTTTATTTACCTTCCTGTTTCTTTTTATTTTTGCTTTAGTTTAGGGACATTTGTGATCGCAATACGCATTGCATTGTTAGACATTGTTACGCGTTGTTAGACTTATGAATAATTATCGCGGTTGTGTTGTGTGTGTTGTGTTGAGTGATAGTGATAATGTGAGAGAAATGGTAGGTAGACCAATGTTGCTACTGACAATCCATGGTGTTTGTGTTGTGAGCGAGTGTGTTTTGGCTGGCCTGGTTGGTGTCGTTCTTGAACGATGCCAGCTGTTATCAGTACTCATCGCAGAAATACGTAAGTACCTACATGTTTAACTGTAGGTAGCGGTATGGCCTCTGGAAATACCATCGCGTTATTTACCTTCGTGTTTCTTTTTTTGCTTTATTTATTTAGGGGTATTTATGATCCCAATGCGTATGATCAGACTCAGTCGTGTTATGTTAGCGAAATGGTAGGTAGGTAGATCAGTGATGCTCCGATAGTACATTGTGTTTGTGATAGAGTGTGTTTTAGCTGGTTGGTCTCATTCTTGAACAATGCCGGTTATTAGAAGTCATCGTGGGAATACTAGTTCATGTTTTACTGTTGCGGTATGGGCTATGGAAATACCATTCGAGGCCTATGCTGACAAGAGAAATTTTAAGTCTGTTTTCACGTGCAGTGGTCATCGATGCTAGATCAGCTAGATGACTCATGACAGCAAAGCGATAGACAGTAGGTAGGTACATAATTAGTTTTAAACAAGTATCTTTTCTTGCAAGTAGATGAATCAAATTTAATTTACCTAATAATTTTAGCTAGGTAAGTACTCTGAGTAGCGTACCTACACCGCTACACGCTTGACCGAGGGGCGTGGCGTCGCGCCTCCAGCTGTGTGCCATGGCCGTGTAGCGTGTCCGTGAAGACGCACGCACACATGAATAGCCGATTGCGGCCGACACTAATGCGCGCGACAAAAATCAGAATATTTTTGAAGTCAAAAAAAAAATTTCGTTTCCCAGCAATTATTTTTGCGCAGTGCTACTTAGTGGGATGTACAGAATGCCGTGAAGGGTTCGTTTGCGTGAAGGGTTCGTTTACACCCTGTATATAGTCCTCCTTACCGATTTCGGTAACGGCGACCCTTTTTTTTTTTTTTTTTTTTTTTGGGGGTGGGAAATCATCAAATAACCCCTCCCGCTCTTGGGCAGAGCGAAAGGGAGTGTCAGACTTCTACTGACTAAAAACCACCCATGTTCCTTCTTCGCCCTTCATGTCGAGGCCGCGGTTTCCCTTGCGGACAGCCCGCAGCCTCGACAGGCGTCGGCCCTAGCGGGCCCCTTCCATGTTGCTGACATCTCTTTGAGGCGCGCGTGGAACACGAACGCGCCGTCGACACGGCCTGTCGTCGTCATAAGACGGACGGACGGCGAGCTTACCCATCACTCACCGTCCACAGGCCCGCGTCTACGGTGGCCGGAAGCCATCACGTGGCCCCCGACGCCCGGAGCGCCTCCCGCGGCGGCTGGGACGAGAGGTTCTCTCCCTCTCACGTTCCGCCACCTCCTTCGCTAGCATCACTGCTTCGCAGAAGGAGGCGACGGCGTCCCATTCCTCCTCGCCCCGGACCATGGCTTGCACCAGGGCCGGACGCGAGAGGTCGCCGCCGCCGATCGCCGCTACGAGAACACGGCGGGGCTCCGCCCAAGCGGGGCACACCTCCACAGTGTGCTCCACCGTGTCCTCCGGCCGATCCCCGCAATGGTGGCATCCGGGCGTTTCCTCCCGCCTGATTCGGTGCAGGTACCTCCCGAAACAACCGTGTCCGGTGAGTACCTGCGTCAGACGGAAGGTGAGGGCGCCGTGGCGCCTCTCCAGCCACTCCTCAAAGAGGGGACTTACCGCTACTATCGTGGCGTGCCCTGTAACGGCGACCCTTACAAGCTATTTCAAGTGTGCCCTTAAATGGCTGGCTAGCCATTCTGTGTATACCTAGCAATTAAAAAACATGCATGTATTTAAAAAGTGATGGATATAAATGTAATGGATGGATGGAGAGGCAGAGGAAGGCCAAGAAAAGATGGATGGATTGTGTGAGGAATGATATGAAAGAGAAAGGAGTAAATGCCACTGTGACGTCTAACAGGGAAGAATGGAAAAAGAAAACTTGTTCCGCTGACCCCAAATAGAATGGGATAAGGGCAGGAAAATGATGATAATGATGCCCTGGCAACTAAAAAATATACATGAAAAGTCAATGACCTCTTTTCCTAACCTGAACTTTTTCACCGTCTCATTAGGGCCAGATGTCTAAGTTTCCCGCGCGTTTCTATCCAGGGCCTTTTTATAAGGTTACTCTCAATGAAAAGGAATTCATTAATCATTTATATGAAAATACTTACGCTGGGTATAATACCTAAAGAAAGTTTTTACTTCTACAAGATTTGATTAAATCCTGTACAGGTTGTTTGGAAGACGGACTAACATAATTTTGTTAGGGAAAATCCTAGTTTTCTCTCACAGATATACAAATCATGTATGTTGGATATAACAAGTATTACTACGTTTTATTTGTGTCAGATTACACTGAAAACAAAATATTACTGTTTAAAAAAATATGCATTAATAAAGTATTAAAAATAAACGAAGCATTATTTTTTTTATATTTTCATGAACGAACACACCCACCATTTAGAAACCCATTATTTTAATAACAGAATCAGGTACAATATATAATTATTTTGTAAAATGAATACTGCAATGTAATATCCATTATAATACCAGGTAAAAAACCACAGGGTATTAAACAAATGGAGTAATTACAGCTAACGAACCCTTTAACATTGTAATTACTGAACAGCGTGCGTCTGATCCTGATTGAAATTGCGCTATTAGTAGGTAGTTCAAAATCCTGCAATTTTAACATTATTAAGATTTATTAATGAGTATACAGGGAGGATTTTTGAGACGGGGTTATAAGGACTCATAATGAAAGAAATGAGAAATGGAAGAAATGTCTTTATTGAAGAAGGTCGTAAGTGCGACCAGCTTTGATTATATAGTTTTGTGAGATTGCTATTAGCATTCTGACCCATTACAGCGATAAGAAAACGTAAAACCACAAATAGGAAAAAACTTTCCACTTTTAATTCTTTTTGTTTTACGTTAAAGTTTAATTTCCTCTCAACTCTATGACCGCAATATCAAACGTGTCCCCAAGGAGATTATTGGCGAGAATTAAAGATATTAAACGGTGTTCCGTGACGAAATTTCCAGGACAATATTATCGATAAAGTTATCAGCGGCCATTATGATTTATTACCACGATTTTTCCTTTTTTGTCTGACACCCGTCTTAGGCTTAGAGTAATGAATGAGTCTGCCGAGAAATCTAGGAATCGTTTTGTCTAAGAAATTAGCCTGACTGTGGAAAACTGATGTGTTTTTTCAGATTCTTAAAGTTTTCGCCTATTCTATGACTACCTTTGATGACATTATATATTGATTGCAGTAACAGTTTTAATGGCAAATCTAAACGATAAAATAAATAAATAAAAATCTTTATTTATGCAAGAAAAAAAAACCATCAACATTGCATAAATACTAGGTCACATGAATCAATGAATCTTAGACGAAAAATGAAAACAGTCTTAAAAATTACTTTCAAAATAATTCGATTGATATAAAGACGCATATACGGCGACACATCAAGTTATACTTTACCAGTATAGCACGGCCTCGCTTTGTATAGGTTTCCCGTATAATGAGAGTTCCATGTAACCTAGTTTGTCGCCGTGCTTACCTAATTTGCTCAGTTATTATTATTCACTTCCTTATTGTGGCTATTAAACATGCCACAACCAGCCCTTGCCTAGCTCTTCTAAGTAAACTGTTTACCGAACACAATCGCAATATTGTGGTTAAAGTGACGACCTCGTTTAAATACAGGTAAATCTTCGATGGCTTAAATTAATACTGAAGTGTTTCAAATGCTATTTTTGTGCAGCTGTAGGATAGAATTGCAGACATTGTGTGCTTTTTTAGTAACAATAGTAACAATAGTTACAGCAACTGGCAATACGTTACTATCTCGTTGATGTTTTTCATTTCATCGTCATCATCATTCGTAGCCTGTATCCAATCACTGCAGGGTAAAGGCTTCTCTTTTCTTGTGCCGTTCTCCATGGTTGTTTTATTTTAATTTCCAAGAAATTAGTGGGACGTAGACGTAACTCCGTAACTCCGAATGGCAACCATTTACGGGACCTTTTATAAATTACAGTTGGCTGGAAGTCGTTATTAAGAGGACTGCGTTTATCCGGATAATTCCAATAAATATCATTATACAAAAAATTATCATGTGCAGCTCGCACATGAAGTATAATGTCTTCTTCTCTCTTCTCAAATAAACACTTTTGAGATACCAAAGTACGGGGAGGATCTAACGATTTATCATTCTCTATTTTATATGACACTTCTATTAAGTATTCTCACAGTTTTAACAGGTTTAAGTTATTAGATGTACTTGAACGGTGTAGTGAAGGGCTGTGACCCCGGAACACCCCTCGGGCGGCAATTAGGACGCTATTCTGCGTAGCTTATCTTAATTAAGCAGTCACCGGCTGCAATCACGAACCGCTCACACTTTTGTTAGGCCTTCATGAAAATTATGAGATATTATATTGACAGCCGGCTCTTATTAGGATGATGATAAAAGACTGCCGTTGTTGGCCGAGTGGTCGAAAACGCGACTAACTGAGTATGAGGTACTGGGTTTTATTCCCAGGTCGGGATAAATATTTTTGGGTGTTCTCCATCAGAAGTCTGGATTTGTGCCCGGTTGACAGCAATACACGCCACGACAGGATCGCTCCTTTCAAAAAGAAAGAAAGAAAAAGTATTTTTTGGTCTCACACTGAACAAGAAATTAATAATAAAAAATTGACATAAAAAGAAAACAAGAGAAACACTTAAGAAATAAAACAGAATTAAAATAAGTCCCGTACGAGGCACAAATGTTTTCGATATTGGGAATCGCGTTACGGAACTCAAATAGAGTTGGGCAGGACACCTAGCAAGGCGCAGTGATGACAGGTGGACTAGGGCTGTCACCGAATGGCGTCCAAGAACTGGCAAAAGAAGTGTGGGTCGTCCGGCGGCAAGATGGGCAGACGACATAGTTGCCATCGGGGGCAAAACCTGGATGAGGCTTGCACAAGACCGTGGAGATTGGCACAAGAAAAGAGAGGCCTATACCCAGCAGTGGGTGAGTTCGGGCTGTGGATGATGATGATGATGATGATGATGATGACGAGGCCAAAAGGCCACTATCTCAGCATGGTGCTGCAACATGGAACTGTAAACATAACTGAAATGTGAGTATGTCTGGTTGGTAGATGTATGTATGAAGCGTGGCCTGCCTAACGGCTACGTATAAAGCCTGTATTTATCAATAGTTGAATCTGATTACAAAAAATCCTTCAAAGCGTCACGTTTCCGAGGTATGAACTACTAAAGTTTCTGAGTCACACAGCTGTTGTGAGTGGCTGACCGGTACGCCAGAAGACACTCAAACTTTTTATTCCTGTTGTGTGGACTCGTCCTTCATCACTTCACTACATAGTATTACAAAGTCGCTTTCTCTGTCCCTATATTCCTATGTATGCTTAAATCTTTAAAACTACGCAACGGATTTTGAAGCGTTTTTTTTAATAGATAGAGAGATTCAAGATGAAGGTTCTAGTATATAATTTGACCGACATCCACGCGGATGCAGCCGCGGGCATCAGCTAGTTCATAATAAAACATATTTATTTCGGGAAAAAGCGTCCCTTGAGCGATTTGTGAGCCCTCAATCATAAAAAATAGGTATTTCCCTGGTGTAATAAATCTAGGTTATCATTTGTTTTATGTGGACTCTATCTAAAAATACTATGAGGATATCCTTAGTCAGATCGAAAGATCTTCAGTTTTATTATCTTGAAAGGCTATAAAATATTAGAGTTTCTGTTTTGACGTACTTCGATTTGATTATTAATATTTGTTACTTCTTAATGGTACTTTCCATCATCATCTTCCTGCCCTTATCCCATTCTATTGTTGGGGTCGGCGCAACACGTTCATTTCTACCATTCTGCTCTGTTAGACGTCATGGTGGTATTTACTCATTTCTCATTCAGAAAAAACTAAACTATCTTTAACATTTAGGCGCCTGCTTGCGCCCTTTATTTCAATGCGTTAGGATGAATTATAGATGCTTTTAAATAATATACAGTCAGTATAATAATAAATAATATATTTTCAATTTGACAACTGCAATGGTTCCTCTGGTCTGAAGCTAGCCTTCGCTTGTCTTCCATAAAGAACCAAAAGAAAAGTGTATTTATAACTACGCAAACTCATTAAAATACGGTAGTATGAATCGGAAATTTATGATTCGCCACAAACATTTTCAATAACTAAATGAAAACGTACATATTCGACCCGCACAGGACAAAACAGTTAAACAAAATTAAATAAAAATTCAACCAAAAAGAATTCAATTCTTTAGGAATTTGAATTAATTTTGCTTTTGGTTTGTATTTAATTTATTTTATAGTTCATAATTTTTTTATGACTCAATATTTTTTTTGTTGCTATCTAAAAACGCTATGCTGAAGACCTACATCCTATAATAATATATCCAAATCACGTCTTCAATAAAACGGCGTCAATTTCCGGCACCTACAATAACATCCAAGTTACGAAGGAGATATAATATTCTATTTTTATTCCAGGTCGTCTAGGCTCGAGAGTAGGGTCCAGATGTTTATTTCCTGAGGCTGTCAGGTCTAACGGTCCGGATGGCCTAATATTAGGCACAATGATTATGGTACTATAGGATATCTCAGAAATAACCACAGAAAACCTTCAAAACTTATTTATTATCAAAACTTATTTATTACTCATCATCATCTTCCTGCCCTTATCCCATTCTATTTGGGGTCGGCGCAACACGTTTTCTTCTTCCATTCTTCCCTGTTACACGTCAAGATGGCATTTATTGATTTCTCATTCATATCATTCCTCACACAATCCATTATTTATAACTCATATTCTTACAAATGATGTAGGTATCATAATTTATTTAGAATTTATCACGACGATACAACAATCTCTCTCCCGCCCGCTACGGGCGCAGCCATCAGTGTGTCCAGCCTAAATTATTCTTTTTAATACGCATTTTTCGCCGTCAGTATGGCCAGCAGTAAATTTTAAACTGTATTGTTTCTTGTTTCAGATATATTTAATAAAACCTTACAGTACATTAAAGTCTAGACTATATTGGCACATAGATTTGCCATAGTGTTAGGAATTACTTTTTATGGTAGTTAATATATTCAAATAGCTCGTGGCCTAATAATAACTGCCAAGTGGGTCGATCTTTAGGTTAAGCCGCGCTTGCCTAGGTTGATCTGTGGATGGGTGACCATCCATTATGTACTGAGTTTCCTCCGTCCCCCGCAAGCACGTTAAGCTATTAGTCCCAGCTGCCACATCTTTGGCAGTCGTTACAGGTAGTCATTGACATGAAAGTCTGTAAAGTATATCAAAAAACACCATGTTCAAAAAATAATATCATCTAAATAAATAGGTTAACCCCAGGATGGATTCTAAAAATATTAAGTATAATGACATAGATTATTGTCAGGAACCCAGTGCAGGTACTCCCATTCCTGGGCAGCATATGGACCAATTCTCATATTAAGATGAGTAACCTCCTTTATCAGTTTTTGGTACCTATTTAATTTATTTTATTTTAAATTCAGAATTTCATATTCAATCATGAGTCAACATTTTTTTTGGTTAAGCCGCGCTTGCCTAGGTTGTTCTGTGGATCGGTGACCACACATTACGTACCGAGTTTCCTCCGTGCCCCGGAAAGCACGTTAAGCTATTAGTCCCGGCTGCCACATATAGATCTTTGGCAGTCGTTACAGGTAGTCATTGGCAAAAAAATCTGACAATTAGTCATCCAAACGGTATTGTATTACCCAGTATTAACTGGGTTGTGGAGGTCAGATAGGCAGTCGTTCCATGTAAAATACTGGTATTCATCTGTATCCGTTTAGACTGGAAGCCGAACATAACATAGTTGAGAAAAGGCTAGGCTGATGGTGACAAATGTCGGTACATATAGGACGCGTTTCGGGTAAATAAACTGTACTACCCGGTTTTATTAAAATAATGTTTGGTTATACGCTTGCTGCAAGTGAACAATGTCGGTCCTGTAATTAGTACGACAAATGTCGCGCATTTAGTAAACAATGAGACCTTGAAAAAGAAGGAAACTTTCAAGAACATTTTTGAACTTGAACGCCGATCAACGTTTTGATTTTAGTTACGGCGGCGCTTTTCCAAAAGTAGAGAGTTTTTAACAAATTGGTTTTCTAAAGTTTTATTCGTTTCTAAGCTATCAGAAAAGTATCAGTTTTGCATCCTAAACAACGTAAATTTGTCACCATCAGCGATTTATGGTGGAGAGGAGGAAAACCGTTTCAACCCGCCAACAACCCCTCCCGCTCTTGGGCAGAGCGGAAGCGAGTGTCAGACTTCTACTGACTAAAAACCACCCACGTTCCTTCTTAGCCCTTCATGTCGAGGCCGCGGTATCTCTTGCGAACAATCCGCAGCCCCGACGGGCTCGATTCGAACCCTAATTTATCGAGGTTAATATTTTCAAAAACTAGGTCTAGTATCACCCGTTTCAAGGAATAAACGCAATTTTCAACCAACCACCCTGTTCGAACCTACCTACTTGGCACAAAAGCGAGGCAGCCTCCACCGACAGGGGCGCTCTAATTATATCGATTGTTAATCTGAAACGTGACTGCATAGGAACGGATCGCAGTGGCGACGCTCGAACTGATATTGCTAATAGTACTGGCACGCTTTTCATGTGTGTACCAAGTATATACATAAGCATATTAGTTACCTAACTATTGTAAAAGAAGGAACATCATCATCCTGCCCTTATCCCGTGGCATTTGGGGTCGGCGCAACACGTTTTTATCTTCCATTCTGCCCTGTCAGTCGTCACGCTATCATTTATTCCTTTTTCCTTCATATCACTCTTCACACACTCCATCCATGATTATAAAAGAAGGAACAAATCGTATTAAGTTTTAGAAGTGGTCGTTGTTCACTATAATCAGCATATAATTCCCCACTGCTGAGACACCTGACAGATAATTCCCTAATGCTGAGACACCCGCTGATGACGTGTCGTGGTAATCTACAACGTGAATCGATAATAATATTTATGGAATTTGTTTTTGTGATACAGCGGCCCAGGATTACATCTTCAGGTTTGTGTATGTCTGACCCGTAGGCTTTCTCTCTGTGAGAGGAAGTTGCCAACCATGCCCCATGCGTGTTGCTTCATGTCACAAGTCTTCGAAATTTTTGTTCTAGGAGTTACCCATTTTCCTCACAATATTCTCCTTTTTCGTTCACCCTTCACAATTTCTACACTGGTTTGACGTCAGTAATGATAGTTTTAAGATACATAAAGTAAAGTGTCCGTTTGAGTTCGAACCAACTACCTACAAATCAAAAGCCACAGTCGTATCCACTGAGCTATATTGGTCACTGACAGTGGATTATGTTCACTGAAATATCTAGTCGATTGACAGACAGACAAAATAGAAACATGATAGCCAAGAGTATTCGATTCGCGTAGCCATTTACTAACTGGGTTGGGTACAGCTTTTAGTCTCCCCAATTGCTTTTGAAAATCTGTATTTTTCATTGATTAACTCAGCTATCTGACTTTCAACCCAATTAAGTACAGGGCAGTTTTTTCATTACATAAGTAAAGTAAAGGAAATTAGTTGATTGGCTACCAACGTTCCGTCCGACCAATAGTCTGCCTATTCAAATCACAACATCAACATCTTTATTAATTTATGAAATGGCTTTAACAATGAATTTGTCAATTTGCTTAAAACATAATTTTGTCAAGCTTGCTCAACATCATCATCTTCCTGCCCTTATCCTATGTCATTTGAGGTTGGCGCAACACGTTTTTTCTTCCATTCTGCCCTGGCAGTCGTCACGCTATAATTTATTTATTTTTCCTTTTTCCTTCATATCACTCCTCACACACTACATAATTAAACATTTCGAGGGGTCAAGTAAATGCGCAGTTCACTGTATTGTAATAGTTCAGCCATGCAGAAATTAGGTATACAATTTGGTATATTCCAATTAATACACCAACTGTCGAACTTTACATTATTTATGAAATACGTTTTTATCCTTTACACATCTACTCTAAAAAAAATAATGTCTCCAATAGATTCCTTTTAATACGCAGTAATATCCGATAATACGACATCCAGGAAACGTGGTACATTATCAAAGACAAACCCGGATATCCAGTAACACGGGCTGACGGTCCGTGTCGGGTGTCACGGTACTAGGGCCGCATAACACTGAGACGATGTGTTTGCAACCTTCACTTATTTGCTTAACGAATTTACAACACACTGTTTTGGACAAACATATTCAGGCAACACAGTCAAGACTATTTATTAAAGTGTGACAAGTGTTCGTCTTGACTAATTTTACTTGACAACCTGATACCACCATGTTTGTATTAGAATTTGTCTGCATTTTAATATAAATATATATTATAGTAAAAAAAATAGCTAAATGTACATCCATAATATTATATTTATGTCTGACAACCCAGTAGTAGGGACAATAATATACACAACATAACATCGTGTTCTTTCAATCAATATTGATTTCGTATGAAAAAAATAAATGTTTTTAGAAGAAAACAAAAGACTTCAGCTAAGGAAGACCACACGCCTAAACCATGCCAATAACGGATCCCAGACGTTCAGTAACACAGGCTGACAAGCCCTATCAG
Source organism: Diarsia brunnea (assembly GCA_949774965.1). Taxonomy (NCBI): domain Eukaryota; kingdom Metazoa; phylum Arthropoda; class Insecta; order Lepidoptera; family Noctuidae; genus Diarsia; species Diarsia brunnea. The sequence continues at coordinate 4,078,553 of OX459016.1, read as the reverse complement.
GTGTCAAGGTACTAGGGCCACATAAAACTGAGTTGATGTTTACGTGGTACGCAGTTAGATACAATACTATATCGATATTAGTACATATAATTGGTCGAGAATATTACGATGAAATAAGAAACTTGCCAATTAAGGACGAGGTAATAAAAGATCTTCGGTTTATGAAATCAGCATTCCGCTGTCATATAAATGACGCGTATATCGTCGGACATCTACTGGGAGTGGGATACGAGAGATATAAAGAATGAGGAGTTATGATGCAACTTGCAAAGGCCAATGTTGACTAATGGTATTCAAAGAATTCAATCTACTATATTATTCTCGCCGTCGAAATACGTTTTTCTTCCATTCTCCTTTGTCAGCCGTCACGCTATCATTTACTTCTTTTTCTTTCTCTCCTCACACAATCCATCCATCGTTTTCTTGGTCTTCCTCTCCCTCTCCATCCATCAACATTTATATTCATCACTTTTTAGTCACATAAGATTCGTCCTTCCTCACCACATGCCTCATACCAAGCCTTCTCTTTTATTTTTTGTTCTAACAGACGAACTATAAAAATCACGAATGACATTTGACTGACATTGAGGAGACCGGTACATTATTAAAACAAAATTCGGCATCCAGCGACACAGACAGTCAGTGTCGTGTGTCGCGAGTATCACAAATGTCACGAGTGTCAGCATATCTGCTGTCTAGGGCTGCCGGCTTGACACCTAAGTAATGTCAAGATGGGTGGATAAAGTAATGTTTGATTTGGTAGAGGGAATCTTGAAATGAAATAAACGGTAGGATACTATCTTAAAACGGAATATTTATCATTTTTATTCTTGGTTTGTGTTGGAAAATATCCCGTTGATAGTGACCGTGACAGTTGAAAACAATAAATTATAGATGTTTATATGTAAGAATTAGTATGTTTATTTGCCCAGAAGGAGATGGCGGGATGACCTGGACTCTTTTACAAAGGATTGGTTTACAATCGCACTAGATCGCGAAAAAATGAAAAAGGGTAGGGAGGCCTTTGCCCTGCAGTGGGAAAATATAGGCTTATAATAATTCATATGAGAGACCCATCTCTATCGTTAGTTATTTCTACCCTATGCTGGGCCTGCGTAGTGGATTAAGTCAAACTGCATTTTACAAAGAGGACATCCTTTGCCGACGATCTGTGTCCTAGTAGTGAAAACATTGTAAGTTAATTTTATTTTGCTATCTCTGAAACTTATCCTGACTTTACCGTTGCAAAAATATTAACTGTAATAAGAATACAAACTGAAAAAAACTACTTATCAAAGAAAAGATTTCTTCTAAGCTACTAAAATTTTACAACTATCAGTTTCCGAACGTTCTTGTGAAAACTTTATAATAACAAGCTTTAAAAAGAATCTGAAAGTTTTAAAATCAATTTGAATATTTGAATTCACGTAGAACCCTTATTATCTTCCGTCCCCAGGGACCACCCTTAACTGAAAACTAAAGTTACCTCTGCTAGGTACTATTTAACTATTTGCCAACCCTACGAAACCTTCGTTTATTTTGGTAAATTGTGATGGTATCACGGTATATGTAGCCCTTTATTTGTCAAACGTTTGAATAACAACGGATATACATACCAAAAAACTAATTAGGGACCTATTCTGCAGATAATTTATAGAATAGTTAGGTTTCGTCATTCAAATATTTTACAAGATGGCCGACCATTGGCAAAATGATACAGAGTAAGACAGCTTTCTTATATAACATAACATCACACTTTTAATTCCCGAAGGGTAAGCAGAGGTATACCTAATAGTACACCCATATTGTACCAGTTATGTTAAAGATACATGTAATAAGAAGCGAGCCTTTTGCCATTAACCGGGCACAAATCCATACTCCATGACAGCTATTGAGAAATTTCTGATGGAAAAAACTAATAATATTTTGCCCGACCCAGAAATAGAACCTCGGACTCATACTCAGCAGTCCCGATTGCGACCACTCGACTAACGATACAGTGTATTTTTTTTATTTGGGTCCAATATTTTCTTATACTTACCAAAAAAGAATGGATGGACTGTGTGAAGGATGATATGGCTAGAAAGGAGATGACTGCTGACAAGACGAGAAATAGAGAAGTATGTAAGAAGAAGACATGTTGCGCCGACTTCAAATAAATTAGGATAAGAGCTAAGAGAGAGAGAGAAGAATGATGATGATCCAATATTTTCTTATAAACGAGCATTTTTTGTTGTCATTCCAAACAAAGCCGAACTAACTATCACCAAATTAAGTACCACCACTAAAACAAAAAAGCTAACGAACTTAATAGCCGGGATTTTCAGTAAAAATTAAAAGCACTAACTTTAACTTATTACTAAATAAACGGTAGTTTAAAGTTCCAAAATATATTTTGGTCCCGTATATTTTTAGTTGAATTAATAAACTTTAGGGTAGAGATAATCTGTTCATGAATGACCAAGTATTTAATGATTAATTTAAAAGTTAGAAATATAATAATAATATTATAATAGTATATTCTCCTAATTTATTTATATTTGTACTCTACCACAGTGCTGTCCTATTTGACCCTAAGGTTGACTGGTAGAGAATGCCCTGTGGCATTAAGTCTGCCTATGTACCACGTTTGTGCATGAAGTTTAAATAAATAAATAAGGTTTTAAGCTTTGTAAACAAAGCTTGCATTAAATTATTCAGATTCAAACAATAGGGCGGCAGTATTTAAATGCTGAGAAACCGGTATGTCCTGCAATTACCTATAAGTTTGAAGACATGTTACATCTTCCTGAACTTACGGAGAGACTTGAGACCTAGCAGTAACGAGAAATAAATGGGTCATCATCATCTGCTTAGCTTTCCCCAACGATGTTGGCGTCGGGTTTCAGTGTAACTAAATGCAACTGAATACCAGTATTTTACATACAGTGACTGCCTATCTAACCTCCATAGCCCAGTAATCGTTAAGTCAGTAAAGGCAGATTTATGAAAATAAGGTGGTTTGTTTTTTTGTTTTTTTTTTTTAAACAAACTGCTCCACACTAGGAATTTCTCCTGTATCGTGGGTGCGTTCACAAACATTAAACTCACATACACAAATACACATCAAGTAACACCAAGTGACATCGAGTAAATATTTTTAACCGACTTCAAAAAAGGAGGAGGTTATATGTTCGTGTGTATGTATTTTTTTTTTTTTTTTTTTTTTTATGTATGTTACCTGATTTCTCCTCCATTTGTGAACCGATTCTCAAAATTCTTTTTTTATTTGAAAGAGTATACTCCTGAGGTGGTCCCATTTAAATTTGGTGAAGATCTGATCCTGATCTTCGGAGATATACAATAGAACTCTTCAAAAATAGACGGCAAATCTGTCGTGATTGCTGCAATCGCTTGGATGGTTATTGTTTATACAACATCATGACGTAACATCACGCTTGTATGATCTGAGGGGGTACGCAGATGTGTACACCCAGATTTGGACAGTAAGATATTATGTAATGTTCCATTTATTGGGGATAAATAAAACCTATTATTTGTTTGGGAACAACTAAAAATGGAAAAATAAAAAACTTTTTTGCAAAAAATAAAACCGACTTCAAAAACACAAAAAAGTGAAAAATAAACTTCACAAGAAAAAGCAGCTTCTGAAGTCGGTGGCAAACAAAACGAAATCAAACAAACAAAATGTCACCGACTTCAGAAGCTGCTTTTTTTTGTGAAGTTTATTTTTCACTTTTTTGTGTTTTTTTTTTCTTAGAGTGTCGATGGTGATCTAAGTAAAGTTGGCCCAGAACTAGGGTTCAAATTAGCCTTCAGCAGCGTCCATAAAGAGCAAACAACAGAATTCCTAGTACATTAGTGCCCCATCGTTTCTGGAATAGCACTTTTTTTTTTTGTGGCGAGAGGAAAATCATCGACTAACCCCTCCCGCTCTTGGGCAGAGCGAAAGGGAGTGTCAGACTTCTACTGACTAAAAACCACCCATGTTCCTTCTTAGCCCTTCATGTCGAGGCCGCGGTATCTCTTGCGAACAACCTGCAGCCCGGACAGGCGTCGGCCCTTGCGGGCCCCTTCCATGTTGCTGACATCTCTTTGAGGCGCGCGTGGAACATGAACGCGCCGTCGACACGGCCTGTCGTCGTCATACGACGGACGGATGGCGAGCTAGCCCATCACTCACCGTCCACAGGCCCACGTCTACGGTGGCCAGAAGCCAACACGTGCCACCCGACGCCCGGAGCGCCTCCCGCGGCGGCTGGGACGAGAGGTTCTCTCCCTCTTACGTTCCGCCACCCCCTTCGCTAGCATCACTGCTTCGCAGAAGGAGGCCACGGCGTCCCATTCCTCCTCGCCCCGGACCATGGCATGCACCAGGGCCGGACGCGAGAGGTCGCCGCCGCCGACTGGAACAGCACTTCATTTACACATCAGCGCATAGTCATCTATGAATATCCGCCTGAGCAGACGGAGATTTACCTTGCTTCAGCCAACCCGAGTCCAGAGTCTTTTAATGACTTAAAAAAACGGCATGTCTTAGAACCAAAAAAAATTAAGACATGTGACATCTACCAACACGCACTGGGCCCGCGTGGTGGATTATAGCCCATCCCTCTCCTAGAGTGGAGGCCCGAGTCCCTGCAGTGGAAACATTACAGGCTGATGATGAAGATATTGGTAATAAGCGAAAGTTTCAGACACATAAAAGAAACTACCTCCCTATCCGCTCAACTAACACTTTTATACTCCTCAACTTTAAGGCTATTATTTAAAACTATACTACTCACGTTATCGATTATAAAAACAATTAAGCAACCACCGGTATTAAAAGTTGGGGCTTGCCGGCACAAGTTTGTAATGGAGTTAGCAGAACTACATGAGGACGGGAAGCATCACAAATTGCATTATGAGCCCGCGGGCAGCGGTGAGTGAATGTTTGACAAATACTTACGTTGTTATGACGGTTCTTCGTCTGGACTCTAATGTCTCGTAGTTTTAGTACATTGAAGACAGTCTTTAGAATCTTATTTCTTACTATAAATGCGAAAGTTTGTGAGGATAGATGAATGTTTGTTACTCTTTCACTCCAAAACTACTGTATAGATTTCAATAAAATTTGGCACATGGAAAGTTTATAACCTGGAATAACTCATGGGACATTTTATCCCTGTAGTACGATCCCATGGGACAATCACAGAAGTCCACGTGGGCGAAGTCGTGGCATCAGTTAGTTTTATTTATAAAACTACCTTGTTAGGAAAGTGGTCGTAAGCGCGACTGCTGCGCATGAGGTCCTAGGTTCGATTCCCAGGTCGGACAAAATCCTCCTTGCGAAGCAGTGATGCTAGCGAAGGAGGTGGCGGAACGTGAGAGGGAGAGAACCTCTCGTCCCTGCCGCCGCGGGAGGCGCTCCGGGCGTCGGGGGCCACGTGATGGCTTCCGGCCACCGTAGACGCGGGCCTGTGGACAGTGAGTGGTGTGCTAGCTCGCCGTCCGTCCGTCTTATGACGACGACAGGCCGTGTCGACGGTGCGTTCGCAAAGGCCGAGGCCCGTCGGGGCTGCGGGTTGTTCGCAAAAGATACCGCGGCCTCATGAGGGCTAAGAAGGAACATGGGTGGTTTTTAGTCAGTAGGAGTCTGACACTCCCTTTCGCTCTGCCCAAGAGCGGACCCTTCCGCTCTTAGATGATTTTCCACCCGCCAAAAAAAAAAGTTCGGGCAAAGTGTTATTGGGTTCTTCTTAAAGAATTTCTCAGTAACAGCCACGGAGTCTAGATTTCTACTCGAATGATGCCAATTAGCTCATTCCGTATTATATGGGACGTAAATATAAGTGGTGAAATGTGGGTGTACTTGTTAGGTCCGTCTCTAGAAATTAAAATATATTGCAATAAATACTAGTGATTGTTTCTTTATCCAAATAATTTATATAATTACGGTCTTCCTAAGGTTTCCAAAGAATAGAGCAGTGCGGTTGCGGCCCCGATTTACGAACAGTAAGTCGAACCCAGGCAGGCGCTTTACTGCCGTTGGGACTGCGGGTTGTTCGAAAGAGATACCACGGCCTTGGCGCAAGGGCTAAGAAGGAACGATAGTGGCGGTAAGTCCCCTCTTTGAGGAGTGGCTGGAAAGGCGCCACGGCGCTCTCACCTTCTGTCTGACGCAGGTCCTCACCGGACACGGTTGTTTCGGAAAGTACCTGCACCGAATCAGGCGGGAGAAAACGCCTGGAACGCCCTTTTTCCACAATGGTGACAACCATTGTGGAAAAAGGGCTAAGAAGGAACATGGGTGATTTTTAGTCAGTAGAAGTCTGACACTCCCTTCCGCTCTGCCCAAGAACGGGAGGGGGGTTATTTGATGATTTCCCAAACCTCAAAAAAAAAAAAATGCAGGCGCATTACTTTGTGTAATTTATTTCATCACCACTGCTCTCAAAACGGTGAAAGAAAACATCGTGAGGAAACCGGCCTGTCTTAGAACCAAAATATTTGAAGACACAATACATGTGACATCTACCAACCCGCACTGGGCCCGCGTGGTGGATTATATTCCATCCCTCTCCTAGAGAGAAGGTCTGAGTCCCTGCAGTGGGAACGTTATAGGCTGATGATGATGGTTTCCATATGAATAAAACGATTTTCCATGTGAACTAAGCTAGTATCGGAATAAAGGAAAGTGAAACTGTAAGATAGGAATACATTGTGAAATAGAAACTGTAAGGTTGTATCTTGTTATTTTGTTATAGAGCACTTGGCAAGCTTTGTTGAAATATTGCACATAGAACTCATGTTCAATATAACAAAGTATAAACAGTAAGTCTTTGGCTTTTTCCATCAAGAATTTCTTAGTAGCATCCTGGAATTTGGATTGATGAAAATAGGCTCGCCACCATGGACTTTTAAACACACATAAACTCACACCCTTTTACCATGCACAGTGCACATACACTGATCTTATTGGTTACGTTCTTCAAAAAGGAGAGGTGCGTTGTACTCGTAACCAGTGTGCGTGTGTGACGAGATGTATGAATGTGAACGAGGCAAAAGAAGTATGTAAGGATCGTAGCAGATTCGACGGCGCGTTCATGTTCCACGCGCGCCTCAAAGAGATGTCAGCAACATGGAAGGGGTCCACAAGGGCCGACGCCGCCGGAGCTGCGGGTTGTTCGCAAGAGATACCGCGGCCTCGACATGAAAGGCTACACTTCCTTTCGCTCTGGCCAAGAGCGGGAGGCATTATTTGATGATTTTCGACCAGCCAAAAAGAAAAAAAAACGATCGTAGCAGATGGCCGTCCTGTGGTTTCTGCCTACCCCCATAGGACTTTAAAAATAAGTTGAAAAGTGAGTTCATTTAAATTATACCACTGCCTTAACCTTTCGGGGTTAACAGGCGAAATGTTATGTTGTATCTATTTATAATACATTTTCCCCAAGTTGAACACAAGAAACTGGCGCAAACAGGCGCAAACCGGTGAGCTGTGAAATAATAACGACCACTGACGTGTGAAGGCACATGTCACTTCCACAGACGGGAGCGAGGAGGAAAAAGGATATCAATTATAAGAGTTATGTGGAAACCATGCTTTTCTTTTGTTTCATATTCATGCGAAACCCGGTTTCGGACCCGACCCATATGATGCGGAGGAATGAGGAAAATGTTAAGTATGAATGTAGATGGCTATAAGAGTAGAGGAAGTCCAAATAAACGATGGATGGACTGTTTTAAGGATGATATGGCTACAAAGAACGTGACTAAACTGAGAAGTATGAAAGAAGAAGACATGCTGCACCGACCCCGAATAAATTGGAACTCGCGAAAAAACGGATTTTATTGTGCCTTAATATTCATTGAAATAGGAATGTTAAAAAATTACTTTAAAGAGTTTGTAAATTTTAACGCGGTAATCTCTGGAACCAAGGACATTTGAAAAAACACTCAACATTTGATACCCCAATTCTTGAAAAACGTCTTACGTTACGACTCTTAGCTGAGCAAAAAGAAGCGACGTGTGAAATCATTTAAAAAATTTGTGATTTTAAGGAGAAAGGAATAACAAGAACAGAAGAACCCAAGAACTAGCGCCTTTTTTTGAAATAATTGTTTATTATTTAACCATTTTCATTTCCAAGTTATGTACTGAACATGAGTTAAATAAACACAAAAAAAATCTAACCAGTTTTAATAATATTATAACTTCAACACCATTTTTCACTTCCCAAACATTTCAAAATGAAAACGTTGTAGGAAGTTCCAAATCACACCGCAGTTCACTCAAGGCCGGATATCAGGCTCCTAAATCCGGGTAAAAAGAAAAAAAGACAGTTAAAAGCTTAGCAAGTATGCCGAGCGCGAGCCGGCGAGGGAGCGGACTATCGTGTGTCCGACCGTCCGGGAGGTGTCCGCGTGTCCGGGCGTGTTGGAGTGTTCGGACGACCCACTGTCCGGCCGCGAACCGCAGTTAGGAAAACTTCTGCTGAATTTAAGGTGTTAAGGTGAGAGTCCCAGTTTGCGCTGCAGGTGACGTTTGAAATTCACTTTGAGTTTTGTTCAGCTTTTTATTTTTAATGCCTAGATTACATGATATTGCACTTATGCTTTACGCCTTTTGCTAAGGTTATAGACATTCTTTTTGTCAGTACTTAAAATAAAATATAGAGCAGACTTAGGTATTAGGTACCTAGATCTATGCTCTCAAAATCCTTACAAACTACCTAGAACCCAATTTAACGTCACGCCTGTAACCCTCGAAGGTTAGGCAGAGGTGCATCTATAATACTCCCACCACACCAATAGGGGATCGGACAAAAAAAAACTAAATAGTCCGTCAGATAGATTTCCAAAAAATATTGAACACAATTTTTTTCTTTTTTCACATAAACAAAATATGAATACGATACAGTGCTTCGAAAACTCGTGAACTCCTCGAAAACGTCATATGTCAGTACATTTTTTACCAACAAATGACGTCACAACCCCCACTCATGATCTTTGACGCGTTTTATCTTCGTCAATTTTTATTAATTTCATAAAACAAAAAACACGTATCCAATATTTTTTCGATACTGTAACTGACAGACTAATTAGAATCATATTTTTTTGACTTAGTCCGATCCCCTATTATGTTTTAGTCCCATGTCAAAGGGGACGAGCCCTTTGCCATCAAACTAGCCAGATTTTACGTGAAATTCTCGAAATATTATCAGCCCAGCTTTGAAAACACCACCTAGGTTAACCCTTTTACCAGTATGAGTTCTGAAAACCGCTCAAACCAATCGGGGTTAATAAACCAATACAGGCAATATTTCCTTTACCGCTTCAAAGCTTCGGTTTCCATTTTGCCAACGTTAATATTCAGTTGACTTCGAACTTGTATTTGACCATCCCATTTCTGTATTTTTCTCCTGCCTTTATTCCAATTTATTGTTCGGCGCAGCATGTATTCTTCTTCCATACTTCCATATTACTTAAAAAACGTGTTTTTTTGTTGTTTATTTGTACGGAAAAATAAAAAAATATTTTTTTTTTTACATTCGGCATCCAATCCATTATTAAATTGCATTCTATCTGCAAAGGGATGAGAATGATTTAATTTTCAAACACGTAAACAAGAACTGTAGGACAACTATTAGTCACCTCACCCCACAATGTTTAAGACTCGCAAACGGATGGAAAGTTCTTTGTTTTCGGGAATCTATTGCATTGTGCCCGTAAATGTTTTGAATCGTCGGGTTAAATCGTCTGAAGGAAAATAAAGTAATAATAACTAATAGTAACTTGGTTAACTTGTATTTATTTAATATATAGGTACTCGTATGTAAACACTGTCTCACAGCCACAAGTAGTCAGGTAACTGTCAGTAATATCAGCTATCAGTCACCGCGAAAGACGGGAAGTTAGAAGGTGAAGCGTAACCTGGACTGGTGTTGAATATCAGCATTTAACATGGATTCCTATCTGATTTCCACAACCCATTTAGCTGGCTGTCAGACTTTCTGGCCACCTATGACGACGGTCAACGATCTACAAATGACGGTCCAAACCAAGAGCTTAACGCACGTTAAGCCGTTTCCGAGGCAACCTCCATGCCTCGGATTTGGTATATAATGGGTGGTCACCCATCCTCGGACAAACCTGGGCAAGTACGGCTTAATCTAAGGATCTACTCGAGCAGCTGACGTTCCACACTTCCTACAAAAACCTAAAATCTTGCCTCTGATCCTACATGTAGTCCGTCCACCCTTATTTTGTCGGATACTTATTATGCATTGCCAGGGTAACTGATAAAATTCGAGAGAACATTTTTTATCAGTTTGTCAGACCCGGGAATGACCTGAGGACTATAATATGCCCCGTCGGGGCTGCGGGTTGTTCGCAAGAGATACCGCGGCCTCGACATGAAGGGCTAAGAAGTAACATGGGTGGTTTTTAGTCAGTAGAAGTATGACACTCCCTTTCGCTCTGCCCAAGAGCGGGAGGGGTTATTAGATGATTTTACACCCGCCAAAAAAAAAAGGACTATGTTATGCAATTATTTGTTTTGTCTAAACAATGTCGGTAAGATGTCTCTAGATGCGCATGTGCCAAAAAAACAATCTTAAATTATTCAAAAACCTTGAAAATTTAATTCAAACAACTACCTCCAACATATTTGAGAACTAGGCTCGTAAGTCATCAGTGTGGTGGATCGCGGCGACAGCGGCATCTGTGACAACTGCCAGCTGTGGCAGATGGGGAGTTGGCAACTTCTGATTTATTGCCACATCTAGGCAGATGCGCTGCCATTGATTAGAGTAGGCTCGAGATGAGGAATTTGGGGTAAACTAGAACTTATAGTGGATGGAGAAACTGTTAAATGAAATATTGATTAAGTAAATCACAGAAGAGTCGAAGGACGAGCGTTTCGAAGGACTTAATCGTGTCAATTTTGTCGTTCAAAAAGGGGTGTTTATCAGCCCAATTGTAATGGATGACTTTTGATTTTGCCAAATGATAAATATGAATCGGCTACATACATAGAAAAATATAATAAATCATTGTTATTTATCTCATGAAATTGGTGTACTCATGATTTTATAAGTCGGCGTAGAAAACTTGTGTGGTGCTTACCTCAAAAGTTCAGTTCAAATGTTCATTACAATGTAAAAACTTAAAAAAACTTAGACCTCTGGATTTTTCCGATCTTCAGAGTAATCTTCTAGAAACGTCTAGAAATAACTTATTTACAAAAGAAATGTCACCATAAAGAAATGCCAAAATGAGGTGGATTCAAAAATGGAGTGTCTTAAATCAGTTTGTGAAGTGTGAAGTTTATACACGTGTTTTATACATAATTTATGCCATCCAATAACACGCTAAAGTTTGTGCCGACTTAACTAGTTTGATGATCTAAGATGATCCATCTTCGTTATAGGATAGCTATGGTTTGGAATATGTTGTGGTTATGGTAACATGCCACATGCCAACGATTTAATTTGATGAGCTCGTGGATAAATTATAACAGCTTCTCGGGTCGATTTTTAGGTTAAGTCGCGCTGGCTAAGGTTGGTCTGTGGATCCATCATGACGAATATCTACGATTGACAGCCGGGAAATCCAGTATGGCAATGGATAGTCACCCTGAAGCCAACGGCCTGAAAGTCTTACAACCAGTCTTACCAAGCGGTATCGTATTACCCAACACTAACTGTTTGTGAATATCAGATAGGGATCAGAGAGACCATTAAAACGACATAATATTCAAACGGCATAACTTCAACTGATGATGATTTTCTCTGATTCTAGACGGTACCTGAAGAAGTTGCAATCGTCTTTAAAGTAATTCGTTCTTCTACATCATTGTTATCTTTCGACAGGACAGAGTCTATGCTGTCGAATAGTCACATCGACGGTCAATGCAAGACGTTCATTATAGATCTTAAATCGAAATTCGAAAAAAGATTTCAAGTAAATTAAAAAAGTCGTCGAAATCTTTAGCAACTCTTATTTGCACTCTGCATCCTGATGATGAATATAATACAAGATACGGAAGTTCCTTGTGACGAGTTCTGATCTGATGTTTGCGATGGTAATTTTATTTTAAAATCCGTATCCCTGCAGAAACTAATTGGCGATCCCTTTTTTTTTTTGGATGTTGGGAAATCATCAAATAACTCTTTCTTGGGCACAGAGCGAGAGGGAGTGTCAGACTTCTACTGACTAAAAACCACCCATGTTCCTTCTTAGCCCTTTATGTCGAGCCCGCGGTATCTCTTGCGAACAACCCGCAGCCCAGGCGGGCGTCGGCCCTTGCGGGCCCCTTCCATGTTGCTGACATCTCTTTGAGGCGCGCGTGGAACACGAACGTGCCGTCGACACGGCCTGTCGTCGTCATAAGACGGTCGGACGGCGAGCTAGCAATTGAACTGGCGATCCCTGGAATAGAAATTAGTATAAGTCAGTTCAATAATATTTTTGACAACCTATACGTTTTCGCCGACAAAAGTCACTTTGTCCAGGCCCTCTAATATGCACATATTTCACAACTACAGATTTACAAATTCTGCTTCCTTTCATTTATCTCGTCCTTAACGTATATAAATGATTCGGACACCACTTGACACATGAGCTCGGGTCCCTACTTGACCCCGTCAGTTTGCGGACCCGTATCTGATTTGCATGTCGATGCGCTGTCTTCCGGGTACGAAGACTGATTGATAAAAAATGTGCATACCAAGTCTGAGATACATAAATAAGTTAAGTATTAGGACTGCTATCTTCTTAGCGAGACGATAACAATATTTAAATTGAGTCAACCTAAAATTTAGCGACGAGTTTGGCATTGTCAGTGCCGACCATTAGCTCCTATGTATTATGTTTTTTTTTTACATTGTTTATTATTATATACTTTTTTTTATTATTGATTTGTGTCTGAATCAAATCAAAATCAAACTAGCCATTTATGTCCCACTGCAGGGCAAAGGCCTCCCTTCCCTCTTTCTGTGTCTGAAGTTAATCTTAATTTAACTTACACCTCACTGTTGTATCGAGTCTGGTTTCTTTAACCTAACTGGCAGATGTGTTGCTGGGGAGTTTGTTCCACCACTTCTTCTTTCCAGCTAAAACACTAGGAAGGGTGGGCGTTTTGGGAGACTGTCTCTTGTAAATAAGTAAAGTTAATTTTGACATTCGAAAAGTGCTGATTATCAGCCTAGTTTGAATAAATGACTTTTGATTTTGATCTCAAGTAAAGGGGCAGGCAGAACACGATATAAAGTGTCCCATAGTTTGTGGGGCAACACCACATTTACACTCCAGGGCAGAGTCATCTATGAATCTCCACTTGATCAGGTTTGCCTTGCTTCGATCAACCTGTGTCTGGAGTCTATTTAAGGACTTCCAGGTCAGCCATGGCCACTCGTGTCCAGGTGGGAGATGTTCGGCAAGTCGCACAATGAATACCATAATACTTGAGCCAGCCATATCACTGACATTTGAATAAAAACCAATTTAATGAGATTTTTAACTAGTTTATCGTCGTCTAAAAAGCATGTTCACTTTTCGATTATTTTCGATTTTCAGGATTTCCCCTGCGTCTTTTTGCTACCAAAACCATCTGTAGTTTTACTTAACTTAATCGCATACCGAATATATAGTTTTTTAATTGATTAAAAAGCTATTATGTCTCGCGTGGATCTACGTTCTGGCACACGAAAGGTTCATACAACTCTTTTGTTTTTGGAGGGTGGGAAATCATCAAATCATTAATGACTCATCCAGCTCTGGGCCGAGCGGTAGGGAGTGTCAGATTTCTACTGAATAAAAACCACCCATGTTCCTTCTTAGCCCTTTGTGCCGAGGCCGCGGTATCTCTTTCAAACAACCCGCAGCCCCGACGGGGTTCATACCTATCTTCGCATTCAAAAATAGCCTATGTCCTTTCTCAGGCTCTAGAGTACCCTAGACTAACTGTGTACCAAATTTAATTTAAATCGGTTCAGTAGTTTTGGCATGAAAGCCCGACAGATAGACAGAGTTACTTTCGCACTTATAAATTTTAAGTAAGGATATATAGCTACATCCAAATAGACTAGAAGCTGACCCTAAAAAGTTGGAAAAAGACAAGGCAGATGATGATGACGAATAATAGAAAAGTAAAGATAAGTATGAAAACCTATGAAATAAACTAAATTGACAATAGTTAACAATAGTTATGTAACTAAATTCTGTTTAATCAGACCCAGAACTAACAAATAATTTATTTCCCTCACCAAATCTGAGCTTTTTTGTTGAAAAGTAATATATTTTTTTCAAAAACCACATGTTCACCTCGTTATTCCCCACAACAAAGCATTCAGGTACCAGGATTACATAAAAACAAGCAGCTTGCATGTAATTGTTCCCTGGTATCGATACAACATCGACGCGACACCAGCAAACAATAGCGTTTTACAAATTGGAAACACAAAACGCGTGTTTTCATTGAGATTTTATTATTTTCATACATTCCTGGTATGTTGTAGTGTGTCGTTATAAACAAAAAAATGATTAAACAATGTTTCAGAATTAAAATGGAATGTCCAAATTAATATCAACATATTTGTGGTGACCATGGGCCAAAATACACGGAATTTATTAGTGTGATTGAATTATTTTGTCTTTAACCACAAATAGTGCATTGTAACTACGACTGAAAAAATCAGAAACCTGACTGTGGCTTGTATACCTACATAGTACCTAAACAGTGTGCTATTCCAAAGGACCCCTGCTAACAGTAGATCTAGACCATGCGTACAAGTAATTGATAAAATCAAGTTGAAAAAAAGATACAATAAACGAATCTCTTTCCCAAAGAAGAATATTTCATAAGAAGTATAAAACAAAACAAAGTAGGAAGATCTTAAGCACACTTTTAAATAATAAAATAAGTAAATCTAGAAAACATGCTTAAATTTGAGACAAGGTTTTTCCATTACAAGACTTTTCGACTTAGTTTTAAGTTAACCGAATACTGAAAATAGAATTTACTGCTCTAAAAGATGAATATGAAACCTTTATTGTATTATGCTTCAGCAACTACGCCTACAAGTTCTTAGTGAATATCTGATTACTGTGGAAATTCTTCAAAGTAGTTTTACAATTACTTATGATTTAAGAAAAACTACTGACGTGAAAGGAACACAACACGTTGTGTGTTGTGTTCCTTTCTTTACAGGAATAAAAATCTCCGGACCCCAGCCAATGATAATACCATACAACGACCATACCGTTATTTTTACCTAGAATTAAAAATCATTGCATAATAACTCTACTCTACAGCGACAGAATACGCAATACCACAATACGCTTAAAAACTGGAATCGCTAATGAGGTGATAAGACTGCTGGCTTGAAGTGGGATTGGGCAAGCCATGTCTGTAGGATGGATCAGGACCGATGGGCCAGAGTCGTCACGCAGTGGGTGCCAGAAGACGGGCGTCGTCGCCGAGGGAGGCCTAGAAAACGCTGGCGTGACGACCTAGAAGCGTTTATGACGAATTGGACGGAGGAAACCACACAGACGGAAGAGTGGAAGGCTATGGGGGAGGTTAAGAAAAAAAAATATAACTCTACTAATATTTTAAATCTATGATTATTCAACTTTTTTTATTTTTTTTTTATGGTGGGTGGAAAATCATCAAATAACCCCTCCCGCTCTTGGGTAGAGCGGAAGGGAGTGTCAGACTTCTACTGACTAAAAACCACCCATGTTCCTTCTTAGCCCTTCATGTCGAGGCCGCGGTATTTCTCGCGAACAACCCGCAGCCCCGACGGAATGATTATTCAACTTCATTACTTATTTTATAGAAACCAGATAGGTACCAGAAATATTTTTTATTGCTTTAAGAAACTATCATTAACACGCCGGACGCAACAATCCGGCTCGAAGGACCAACATGGCGACTTGGCGAGCCACAGTTATTGCTAGAAGGCTCCAAAATATTGAAATAACAAGAAACCTAAACCCTAAAACAACATAGAAACACGACACCACCCGCCATCTAACAAGACGATCGGATAGAAACGTGCCAGTCTTTGAGTCTGACATCGGAAACAATCTCAATAAACGCAAGCAAGTATTGCAGCTTCACTGTAATAGATGAATAAACAGATATAGACGCGTTTCAAAGACGTTTCAACGAATAATATTGACATTTGATGTAGATTCAAGCGGTGCATTGCGAGCTGTGTTGTGATTCGTCGATATTGGAATGTAAGGTGCGTCACTATGTGCACACTGAAATGATGTATATGGACAAATTGTAGCACGTGTCTTTGTGCAGTTATGAAGCGAGAGAGACGTGAGGGTATGTTTGTGTGCAGCTTAAATGCTCCGTCGTTTCTCCCCGTCGTGGCTGAGGGTTGTTCGAAAGAGATACAGCGGCCTCGACACAAGGGCTAAGAAGGAACATGGGTGGTTTTTAGTCAGTAGAAGTCTGACACTCCCTACCGCTCCTATTCGGGAGGAGTCATTCGATGATATACAACCCAAAAGGGTGCCATTTCTACGTCAAATAACTAATACGGAATCTTGATCATAAATATAGTCGTGACACTCAGTAGAACACTCAGTTAGGTCAACTAAGAAAAGTTCAAATCATCTTTCCATTCCAACAGAATCCGCCAGTCGTATTCTCCAATTTTGGACGAACTTTTTCAACCGTATAAATAATATATCGGTAATCCGGAGTATCCCGGAGTTAGTTAAAACTCTCAAAGAGTCCCCGGCACTAATTAATTGGGTCTATTTATACATCTGATACCGTGCTACTTTGTGCGAACTTCCTATCGATGTTCGAAATCGATTTGGCAGACTTTTGTCAATAGATTTCGTTTTTGTGATATTTTAAAGACTGAAGTATCGTTTTGAGTAAATTAACTTAAGATAAAAAAACTGGCCAAGAGCGACTGGTATGTACTTTTACTTGGTATTTTGTTATTAAATTACATGTTAACAGTTTTAAATATTTTTCTTTACATATTCTTGCTTCCTGCCAAATTTCTTGATTCTAGGTCACCCTATATAGGTTTTGATTCCGTTGTGAAATCGCAAAATGTGCGACATTAATGGGAACGCGTTTGGTCTCTTACAAGTTTTATTTATTCACTGCTCTAAAGGAAAGCTGACCTGAGTATTTTTGATATAAATGTTAGCTTGATACGTACATACATTCAGGCGCTCCTGAGAAAAAGTCTCGTGACGGGTTTCCAACAACAAAAAATGGTTTAAAGATCAAAACTACAGTTTTTTGAAACACGATCATTTTTGATCATACACAAACCTACGACGTGGTTTTTCTCAATCAGTTATCGCATTCTATGTAGTTAATTGCATGTTAAAAGATAGCTATTAAGTTACAAGATTTGATACACGTGTACAAAATCTAATGAATAAACTTTCTTCTTGAAATAACACATTAGTTAGTTAACCTTTTCCTTCTATAAATTAATATAATTCTGTTGTTATTTATATTTCCCTAAAAAATAAGACATTAGCAACAACGTTATCCTGAGTTACCAGGCGAACAGAGGCTTATAGCCATTTGAAGTAATGGGAGATGGACTATAAGTGTAATACCTTAATTAAATAGCTTTACATAAAATGTAGGAAATTGCCTTAATATTTTATTTTTGTGTAATTGTGTACTTGACTTTTTCTACTTGTGATTTGGAAACAGTAAATAAAAATATATTCAAAAGTAAAAAAATTGTGTAATATCTTATAAAATGGCTTAGTTTTAACTGATTTAAAATAACTCGCTAGACAAAGACAGCGCTATGAAGAAGTGACGTCATATTGTCATACCACCATAGTTACGTAGTACAAATGGCCGTTTCGCGCGACAAGGATAGAAAGTGCCCCCACCAAGAAATACTAAAGCGTGTAGCTACTCCATTTTTTGATCGATTTTATTACTTTTTTTACACGTCGTATTATTTCTGTTAGTTCTAATAACATTAAATTTTCGTAATTTTTGACAGTTTCAAGTACCCAATTCCTGAATAGGTATACAAGGTGTAAATCAACCCATCACACACCCGTCAACCAAGCATTCTGTACATCAAACTAAGTACCCCTGCGCAAAATTTTTTGCTGGGAAACGATTTTTTTTTTGGGGTCAAAAAACACATTTTACGGTAAAACTCAATGTAGGACTCATAAAACATTATGCTATTGGATGCTTTGAATAGTGAACGGGTCATAGAGGTAATTTAAGTAAAATTATAACCTGAAAAACTAGTCTTTACAAAAACAGCTGTGAAAAATTTGGAACTTTGACCCCCAATATCTCCGTAACTAGGGAGTTCCCAGGTATGGTCTAGAACAAAAAAATGATTGCAGTGGTGGGGAGAACAAGTGCCCTTCGTTTGCGTTAAGGGTGGGTACTTTTACACCCTATATGTAGGCATTAACTTATTCAAGTGTTTCCTACTTGTTACCAAGGCACTACTTTACTATACATTGTCAAGCAGGCACTAAATGATGAAAAACACGCAACTACTGGAAATATTTTTTCACAATAAAGAGTGTCGAGTGTCTTTCTGAGAATATGTTTCCAATTATTTGTCCATTCCCAAGTATTTGAAACGAAATAGTGTTTTTTTTTTGGACGTGATACAAAGGTGCCTGTAATGGTCTTTTAATTGAAATAAATGCTTTGAATTTGAGTTGGTGATATTAAAGTTTTTCATCAGGATTTGATTTTTGTGTTTGTGCTTAGTTCATAGCAAAAGACTTTTTTTTTTTTTTTTGGTGGGTGGGAAATCATCAAATAACCCCTCCCGCTCTTGGGCAGAGCGAGAGGGAGTGTCAGACTTCTACTGACTAAAAACCACCCATGTTCCTTCTTCGCCCTTCATGTCGAGGCCTCGGTATCCCTTGCGGACAACCCGCAGCTTCGACAGGCGTCGGCCCTTGCGGGCCCCTTCCATGTTGCTGACATCTCTTTGAGGCGCGCGTGGAACACGAACGCGCCGTCGACACGGCCTGTCGTCGTCATAAGACGGACGGACGGCGAGCTTACCCATCACTCACCGTCCACAGGCCCGCGTCTACGGTGGCCGGAAGCCATCACGTGGCCCCCGAAAGACTTGACACTAACAAACAATAACGAGCAACATGTGTGGGCACACTCCTGCGAAGTGGAGAACAAGCGTAAAGTTTTAAATCCGTAAAATAAATTTATATCCTGCCATTTTGCTACACCCACAACAGAAAATATTGTTTGCTATCTATCGTTTTAAAAGCAAATAAGCGTGAAATATCTGTGGGTAGTCACAAGAATAGTTAACGACGTGTCAGGCATCGAACGTAACAAGCAACGCCCTATATTGGTACTGAAATAGAATGTCTAAGAATATTTCTTATAATATCCTCTGATACACATCGTGTGTGAGCAATTGGCGAGAGATTTACATGACGGCTTAATTTTTAGGGTTCCGTAGCCAAATGGCAAAAAACGGAACCCTTATAGATTTGTCATGTCTGTCTGTCTGTCCATCCATATGTCACAGCAACTTATTTCGGAAACTATTAAAACTACACAGTTGAAACTAGGTACGTAGATGTATTTTTTTTTTTTTTTTTGGAGGTAGGAAGTCATCAAATGACTCCTACCGCTTTGGGCATAGCGAAAGGGAGTGTCAGACTTCTACTGACTAAAAACCACCCATGTTCCTTCTTTGCCCTTGTGCCGAGGCCGCGGTACCTCTTGCGAACACCCCGCAGCCCCGACGGGACGTAGATGTGTTCTGTGAACCGCTTTAAGATTTTCATACAAAAATAAAAAAATAAAATGATTAAAACTTTTTTCATCAAACCTATACTTGTGGGATGTCTATAGACAGATCTTAAATAGAATACATTGAGGTTCCTACATTAATTTAAAATTAAAGATACGGTTGTCCCAATATTTGCTCGACGCGTTCGCCATACAGAGAATCGGTGTAGTCTGCTCGTTAACGTAACCTTGTATAAGCGGCGTGGTATTTTCGAGGTATAAAGAACATAAATAAAGCTTTTAATTTAATTTACGACCGCACCCGAAGAGAGCCGATCGTGGACTAGTTCACTTCGGCTTAGGAAAGACCGTTTTAGGACCAAGTTCGAGGCGTCATTGTAACATGCGGTCCTCCCAGTCCTTACGCAGTAATATATAAGTCAATGGGTTCCTAAAACAATTTTTTCTCAAAGTCAATCGTTTGAAAGATATACAATTCCAAAGTGGTAAAATGTGTGTAACTTTAACTAACCTCTAACTTTTAACTAAGAAAGTGAAAAATCTTATAAAAATATATGCTGTAGATCACAACAAAAACTATCAGCCAAAATTGGTTTGAACAATATATTCTCAATAGTTTTTGAGAGCATATATAACTTTGTCATTCATACAAACACTATGAAAAACAAAGTTATCACAAAATATGTTTTTCTGTTTCTGTTGCCGCTTTAACCAGAAATAATAAAAATTAAAAGGGGCTTCCCTACAACGATGGTACGGAACCCTCCATGTGCAAGTCGGACTTGCACTTGGTTAGTTTTTTGGTAAGACTGGTTGTCAGACTTTAAGGTCACTGACGGTAGTTATAGGTATATAACGACTGCCAAAGATGCCAAGTATACAGGGTGTAAAAGTACCCTTAACGCAAACAAAGGGCACTTGTTTTCCCCACCACTGCGATATTTTTTTGTTCTAGACTATACCTGGGAACCTCCTAGTTACGGAGATATTGAGGCTCAAAGTTCTGTTTTCACAGCTGTTTTTGTAAATACTAGTTTTTCAGGTTCGTGGAGGGGTCATGGAGGTAATTTATTTTTCCATGACCCGTTTACTATTCAAAGCATCCACTAGCACAATGTTTTAACAGTGCTACATTGAGTTTTACCGTAAAATGTGATTATTGACGCAAAAAAAAAGTCGTCTTAGTTTGATGTACAAAATGCTTGGTTGACGGCTGTGTCATGGGTTGATTTACACTCTGTATATGGCAGCCCAAACCAACAGCTTAACGTGCTTTCCGAGGCACGGAAGAAACTCGGTATGTACCTAGGCAAGCGCGGCTTAACCTACAGATCAGTCCGAGTGGTACTTATTATTAAGGCTAATTTACTTACCTTTAAATAGTTTATCAGTTATCACACGAAACGTATTTGTTATGGGCACGCGTACAGTACCTGCAATCAAAGAAATTAATAGTTATAGATCATTCACAAAGCGTAGCATAAATGGTATACTTTATTCCAGAAACACCAATTTAAACGCTCAAAGTAAACCGACTCTATTTCTGTCACGCTGTTTTGTTCGTCTACTTTGGTCGTCACCTAGGTTTTTTTATAATGGTTTACGTGCGAAACAATTGTTTTAGAAACGTAAATGATGTAGGATTCAAAAACTAAACCTTATACATATATTATATATCTGTATATATAAAAGGCAGAGGCTGACGGACAACCACGTATTCCTCTTATGACGTAGGCATCCACTAAGAAAAGATTTTTCAAAATTCAACAATTTTGAAAAATCTTTCCCCAAGAAACAAGGGATGAAAGTTTGTGTGGAAAATCGTAATTTTTGTGTATTTCCGACACATACATGGCAAATATGAGAGAATCAAGTCCGTGATAGAACACCCGGGAATCACCCGTAAAACTATCTTTAAGTAAACCCTAACTCACATTACATACAACTTCCCTTCTTGTCCTAAACACCAAATAATGATCATTAAATATCGTTCAAGATATCCAAGAAATATTTGACTAGTACTTAGTTACCATGTGATAAAATGTATTTTCTTTGCAAACACCGCTTCATATAGCGCTGATCTTATTATGCGTCCGTAAAGGGGAGTTTACACTAACGATCAACGACGGTAAAAGTTACCCGTGTCGGGTTTTAATCGAGATATTTTTAGGCTTAGGTGAAAAAGCCTAGAGTAAAGGTTAACCCGTGTTAATCGGGGTTAATCAGTCAATAATACCTGTATAAAATTAATTTTTGTACATATACAAAATACAAATACAAAATAGTTTATTGTGCCAATTAGGTATTACATTACATGTTAATGTGTTTGGAGCCCCCATTTAGGCAAACAATGCCTGTATACGTACACGTCTTATTCTAACTCGAGTTAATTGTCATGTACGGTGACCTTAAGGGTAAAATGCAATGTAAGCACATTTTCTGTATTTATTACATACTAATCTTAATTAAAAAAAATTAAAAAAGTACAGTTACAATAAATTTAAATTATTAACAGTTAAAATAAAATTTAACTTATTCCCAGTGCAAGTGATGTAAAGTGTGTTGTGGGTAGTGCGGTGTTTTGTGGGTTATGTGGTAAGGCGCGAGATGTAGTGTAATGTGTGGCGTGGTGTGTGGTGTGTGATGTGCGGTATGGTTTGTGGTGAGCTGTGTGTGTGAGTGGTGTGTGTTATGGTGTTTGTGTGGTATGGTGTGTGTAGTTTTAGTATAAATAATAGGTGGTAGATTTCAGCTACATATAAATATGAAAGATACTGATGGAGTGGGCCCACGCTATGTTATCCCTTTCAAATGTTAGTTAACACATTATATATATTTTTTTTTTTACAATCATATTGTTGCCATCATTCAACCCCACACGTGTGACGTCATTTCAAATCGTCGCCGCGTTGTGAACGTTCCTTATTTCGGTCACGTAACAGTCATTGACCTGTTCCTTTATTGTGTTCTCCGCCAATTTCACTCCCTCTTTAAGGCCCATACATAAAACGTTTGGCAAATAGTACCGTGTTGTTATGTAGTCGTGTCTGTAATTTAGAAAGAAATTGTGCCTTTCAAATAATATTCCAAGATAGATATCTTGGAATCTATATCCCACGTTTCCGCTCGCGTGGAAAATTTTATCAAGACAAAATGAGATATTCTGCTAAACCGGGGGGGGGGGGCATAGTCTAACTGTATCATTAACTTCATCAAGTTAGCAATCTTGTCACGCTTTAACGGCAGATTGACATGGTTACTTTCACATTCACATACCTATTTGTATATAAATATCATAGCGTGTTTCACTGCTACTGTGAACGGACGTACCGGTCGCGAGCGCGTGCTCTAGTTAAGAGTATTTTGCAGACGCATCATAACACCGTCGTCGCGGTGTACGTCGATCTATCGGGGCCACTGTGATGACCCAGTTACAAGTGCGGAAATCGCCATGAAGTGTTTATTATAATTGTTTAGGTGTCACGCTCACCTTAAACCTAAATAATGGCTGCACAACAGTCTATTAAAATCAAAACTGATCTGGAAAAGCAGTTGTATGACTGTTACATCCAGGAGAAATCGGACAGAGAAAACCTGCAACAAATGGTACGTCAACTGAACGGCCATATACAAAGCTTGCAGGAACAGGTTCAAGATCTTCAAGGACAATTAAAATGCTTAAAGGTACAAAAAAAAGAAGAACCCTCAGATAAACAGGCCAGTGGGAACATAACACCTGCTCAGCCTACTAAAACTGACGCTGAGTACTGCACGGATGAGGAAGAACTCGCCAAAGAGACTGAGTGGATTAGGGTGAAAAACAGGAAGAAAAGGAAGTTAAACACTTCCCTTACTCCACCACAACCACAACAAGCTACAACTAGCATTCAGCAGCAGCAACTCAACAACAAAGAGAAGGCAACTACTAAAAAAATTCTGGCACCGCCTCCAATCGTAGTCGACGGTGTTAAGAATTATCAAACGTTCTACGACTTTTTGACTGAATCTCAGCCAGTAGAAACATTTACCGCCAAAATGTTGAGCGGTAATAGTGTGAAAGTAAATGCCAAAACTGAAGAGTCCTACAGAGTGATCGCTCGTCGCTTAACAGAAAATAACTGTTTATGGCACTCATATGAGGACAAGCAGACCAGGCCAATAAGAGTAGTGGCGAAAAAATTGCATTCTTCCTGCCTACCGGATCGGATTAAAGATGATTTAACATTGCAAGGATTTCAGATAGAAAATGCTATTAACAAGTTAAGCTGGAGAACAAAAGAACCGCTGAACATGTTTATTCTATCGTTCAAGAATGATGAAGATGTCAGTAAAATATACGGCATTAAACATATTCTAGGGTGTAAAGTTGAGATTAACCCGCTTAAGACGTCAAAAATAATACCCCAGTGTAAGAGATGCCAGGCTTATGGTCATACTCAAAAGTATTGCTCAAAAGAGCCAAGGTGTGTTAAATGTACAGGAAAACACCTCACAGCTGATTGCAGCAAACCTGCGCAAGAAAAACCTAAGTGTGTTCACTGTGGCTTACCTCACCCAGCCAACTACAGGGGGTGTTTAGTTGCCAAGGAGATGCAAATGATTAAGAACAAAAAATCTAAAAATAATCCACCTAACAACCCTGCCGCTAAGCAAATTGTTAGAAACACCGACAAACAGGCAACAAAACAAAGTGCACCGTTTGCAAAGACAACCGTGGCAAATGCACATACATCCAAAAGTGTCTCATACGCACAAGCAGTAAATCCAAGCACGAAGCCATCAAGTCTTGAGGACAAGCTCAACCAGATCTTGAAGTGCATATCCTCATTTGACAAGAGACTAGAGAAATTAGAATCAAGCACCATACAAATCAGTCATGAATAACACACTAAAAATAATGGCGTGGAATTCTAACGGATTGCTGCAACACCAACATGAGTTGCAAGTAGTCCTAGACACAGAAAATATTGATGTGTGTTTGATCTCTGAAACGCACTTCACTAAACAGTCTTTTGTAAAGTTTAGAGGCTATAAGGTTTATCACTCGCTGCACCCTAGCAACACGGCGCGAGGAGGTAGCGCGGTTATTATTAAAGAAAATATCTGTCACTACGAACAATGTAAATACGAGGAACAAGACACGCAAGCTGTGGCGATATCAGTAAAAACAAATAAATTTAATGTAACAATAGCGGCCGTATACTGTCCCCCAAGACACAAGATAAACAAAGAAAAATATATACACTTATTCAGACTCCTCGGACAGAGATTTATACTTGGCGGTGACTTTAACGCTAAGAACACTCATTGGGGATCGAGATTAACGTCAACTAAGGGCAGACAGCTTCTAAGCGCAGTGAAAGACATGCACTGTGAGGTCATAAGTACTGGAAAACCTACTTACTGGCCGACTGACCACCAGAAACTACCAGACCTTATTGACTTTTTCATAGTCAAAAATATATCAACCAACTATCTGAATGTAGAAGAGGGGTACCATATGAACTCCGATCACTCTCCGATATTATTACAATTAAGTCACAAAATATTACTTAGAGAAAACCACCTGACGTTAGTTAACAAGTATACAGATTGGGAAAGTTTTAGCTTAGAGCTACAAAATATTATTGACCTAAAAACTTCATTAAAAAGCAAAGATCAGCTCGATTTTGAAGTAGATCAGTTTAACATCAATATCCAACAATGTGCATGGAACAACACACCACAGCTTATAAACAAGTTTAAAGGAAATACCTATCCAAAAGAAATAATAGACCTATTATATGAAAAAAGGACTCAAAGAAAAAGGTGGCAGCAAACTAGATTCCCGCAAGATAAAACTGTATTGAATAACCTTACCAAAAGACTGAAGAGAAAGATACAAACCTTTCAAGATGAGGCTTTAGATACTAACCTGCGTCAGTTAACCAGCGACCATACAACCCAATACTCTCTTTGGAAAGCGACAAAGTCACTCAAAAGGCCAATTGTACCAATTCCCCCTATCAGAGATGATAACGGAAAGTGGGCCATAAGCAATGACCAGAAAGCTCAAAGATTTGCACATCACTTGGAAGAAACCTTTCAGCCAAATGACGAGTCTCTGGACAACCTACAGTTTGCCAACATTCTGCAAGATCAAAGAATTAAGCTTGTGACCCCGAAAGAAGTTGCAAAGGAAATTCAAAACATTAGCCTAAAGAAATCGCCAGGATATGACCTTATTACGGGAGAAATCCTGAAACAGCTCCCGCGTAAAGCCATAATTAAGCTTACTAGGCTCATAAATGCTGCATTCGTGCTTAAGCATGTTCCTGAGCCATGGAAAGTTGCTGAGGTGATAATGATTGCAAAGCCTGGTAAACCACCTCACGAAGCATCATCATACAGACCCATTTCCCTGTTGCCTATACTTTCAAAGCTATTTGAAAAACTGTTTTTAAAACGCCTAAAACCAATCATAAACGAGAAAAACCTGATCCCTGACCATCAGTTTGGTTTCAGAGAGAAACACTCAACAATAGACCAAGTACACAGAATTACCAACATCATCGAGAGAACGCTTGAAGATAAAAAAGTCTGCTCCACCGTTTTTTTAGATGTAGCACAAGCTTTTGATAAAGTTTGGCATAAGGGTTTGATATACAAGCTAAGACTAATGCTGCCCAATGATTTTGCCGATATCTTGCAATCATATATTACAGATAGAATGTTTCGAGTAAGGCACGAGGGAGCCTTTTCTGAGTTAAAAAATATTAAAGCTGGCGTCCCTCAAGGAAGTGTGCTGGGTCCAATCCTCTACCTATTGTACACGTATGATATACCAGAGCTGGAAAATAATACCATTGCAACCTTTGCGGACGACACTGCCATTATGGCTACAGGGTCATGCCATGCGGAAGCAATCAGAAAGGTACAAATTGCTGTAAATGAAGTTCATGACTGGGCACAAAAATGGAAAATCAAATTGAATGAATCAAAGTCACTTCACATTGATTTTACCAACAGGAATTGTGATTACCACCCAATTTTCATAAATGGCCAACAAGTGCCATACGCAAATACAGCCAAATATCTTGGCATAACGCTTGATGCGAAATTGCGCTGGAAAGCGCACGTTAAAAAGAAAAGACAGGAACTGGACATGCGTTTTAAAAACATGTATTGGCTGATTGGACGAAATTCCTGCCTGTCGATACATAATAAAATATTATTATATAAGCATATTCTTATGCCAATATGGACATATGGCATCCAACTGTGGGGCTGTACTAAACCGACCAACATCAAAATTATTCAAACATTCCAGAATAAGGTACTCAGGAGTATTGTTAATGCGCCCTGGTATATAAGAAATGACGACCTCCATCGTGACCTAAAAGTGGAACCCGTCACCAAAATAATCCAAAAATTTGCTGAGGCCCATGAACACCGACTCCACCAACATGTGAACATCGAGGCAATTCAGCTGCTAGACCAGACAAATATAGTGCGAAGGCTAAAACGAACAAAACCTTTTGAATTAGTGTAGTGTAAATAATGTAGAAATAATAGTGACAATGACACTCATATAACACATGAACAAAGTGTTTAGTTTATATTATAATATTAGACTCTAAGAAAGTGGAACGGACTTGTATAAAGTACAATCAGCACTATTCTGTTTTAAAATAATTATCACGTAAAAAGTTAAGTTAGATTAAAATTGCTTATTAGTCTTGTAGGCTAGATTGTAATTAATTATTAAGAACCTGGTTCTTTTTAATAAAGGATAAAAAATATAAATATAACTCATCCTTATTTCACAAAGGCAACATCCCAAAAGCATTTAAATCATCACCAATAATCATCATTATTCTGTAAACAAAAAATCATCTCTCCACATCTATTGGATTACATACCTTCCTCAGTGATTCATGAACAACTCAAAATAACACAGTAAAAGAGGAAGTATCGTCATTTGCCAAAAAACCTGACGGACAGCCACCCATGGTCTAAGTAGGTACTGGATGCAAACACTAAAAAAAAACTTGAACTACATCCAAACCATAAATTGCCATCTTTCCTATTGTTTAACATCATAAAACATAAAAGGACGTCCGATCGAAAAGCATTGACAGACAGACATTAACTCATTATGCGACTACAGCACAATGGAAATCGAAAAATTATTGAACTACCCCCAAATGGAATTGAATACCGTTTTCGTAATGTCTTTTGTCTGTTTGCGCAATTCTTTACTATCGGGAATTTGTTACTTTTTGCTTTGTGTTAAAGGATTATAAATACTAACCTTATATAAATGGATTTAATTTTGTAAATCTTGTAATCTTTATATCATACAGCACTTTTATAGATATAGAAAATAAATAAGAAATATTGACATGTTTTTTATTATTGGAAAACGACTTCTGATTGTGATGAATATAGTATTGAACGCACTTTAAAAATAAGTTAAGAGCTGATATGTCTAAGTTTGTATGACGCATGTACAATTGTACAGGTGTCTGTATGGTGTTTACATATCATTACTCACAATCCATCCATCGTTTCCTTGGCCTTCCTCTCCCTCTCCATCCATCAACATTTATAACTCTTTTATTCACATGCAATTCAAAAGTAGTGAAACTTATAACGACTTACTAAATAAAACCATCAAAATAAACAACAAAACGGTTGTCCGTGCGAAAAACTCACCAAGAACTCTCATGTAATCGAAAGAAAACGATTTATTACATCAAAAACCTAGCTTAATCGGAAAGAAGAAAATATATTCGACAACTTAATGGTGGCGGTGAATCAACATTAACTTTTTGTCGCCGCAGCAAATGATGGCAACTTAGAGCGTTATCACACTGACGAATTGCCAGCGTGTTTCTAGCGCGGCGATTTGTGGACAGGCTGTCCGCGGGTGGAAAGCGAGCGTTAATACGCGACTTGTTTCTTCTTTATCATGTGTTTAGTGTCTAACCTTATGTTTGAGTGTATTATGCTGCCTATAGGCGTCTGACTTTGTCTGACATGCCGTCGAGAAATATCTCTTAGGATTGCTGGATTCCTCACAATGTTTTCTGTCACCGAAACCAGTGATAACTATACAATACGCATATGACTCCGATAAATCAGAGGTGCGTGTCTTGGATTCGAACTTGAGACCTATATATTGCTGTGGGTTGTTCGCAAGAGATACCGCGGCCTCGACATGAAGGGCTATTTTATGGTTTCTTCTTTAACTGACTTCCTAAAAGGAGGAGGTTCTCGACGTCTCACTTGAATATCACGGGGGTTACACAAGAGGGTACCCGTCGGGGCTGCGGGTTGTTCGAAAGAGATACCGCGGCTACGGCACAAAGGCTAAGAAGGAACATGGGTGGTTTTTAGTCAGTAGAAGTCTGACACTCCTTTTCGCTCTGCCCAAGAGCGGGAGGGGTTATTTGATGATTTTCCACCCGCCAAAAAAAAGACCTATGTATTGGAAATCCGATGGTCACACCACGAGACGACGTGTACGTGATAAATTCTGCGCAAGTTTACAATATTGTACACTCGTTTGTCTCGATCTCGTGCAGGTATGTATTTTTGTGAGTCAAACTTAGCAAACTGGACAGTGCGTGCAGCGGTAACAGAGATCTCAGTGCATTTTGTGTCAAACCCCGCAGCCCGCAATCAGGTCTGCTCTCATCTAACGCATCTTTTATCAAACGCCACGCTAAGAGCACTTTTAAAATCGCGAGTGTGGTAAGGCCCTTACAGAGACGCTACCATATTTTGATTCCCTCGAACAAATTGTACCATTTGTCTACCGCATTCGAACCAACATAGATGGCGAAATGTCTGGAAAAACTGAACGAATGCCATTTAGTTGAGTTGAAGTTTCAAATGTGATTTAGTCCAGTTGAAAGAATTATTGTAACTTTTATGTGGATTCATTTTGAAAACGGTTGAATTTGTTTTAAAATATGATAACTTTCTGCGGTTCACATCTATGTGAGAGTTAGATTTTGTTGAAAATAACAAACAACTCGTGCATGAAATGTTTTCATTAAAACTCTTATAAAACAGCCTTTCCATTAAAGATTATAATAACATGCAAACTTGGAACAAAAAATAATAGAGTAAGAGTCATGATTTATGACTTATTACCAGTTTTTGAATTAAGTCAACTAAAAACAAAAAACATAACTGGTGAAATGTGGGTGTCTTATTATTGATGTTATTTATGAAACTGGTCAAAAGTATACTAGTTACGAGTAATAAATCTAAAGCTACTATATATTCAAACAGAGATAAAGTAGCTAGATTCAAATACCTCTTTTAAAACAAAGTACAGTTATACAGTTGAAAGACACCGATGAATTGAATTGTAAATACGAATACTTGAATAATTTACATAGTTTACATAGGAAAACCAACTTTACCTTTACATAAAGTGTATCGCTATCAGAGGAGCCTTTAACCTTTCACTTTTTCCCCTGTTTTCATTCCTGTGTTGGGAAAGAAAAATGCAGGAAAATATCAAAGCAACTAACGTTTTAAATTGAGAACAGTGTTTCATCGTGGCGGAGTTTAAAAATGTTATAAATTGTAGGTTGTACGTAACTCAGTTATCATCGCGTAATGTTGATGAATACCTAGTCTATAAAATTAAATTTCTTTAGAATCAAGAAAGTCAATTAAATCAAAGTATTGAAATTAGTATGGGTAGCATTGTGCCAACATTACTACGCCGTAGCACACAGTGTGCTACGCCGTAGCGAAGTGCTACGCCATAAGTTGTGTAGCAAATCCCTCTGATGAAGCCACTATTAATAACATTTCTGTAGCCACATGAACAGTAGCTATATTTGCTTTCGATCTATAAATTTCCCTTTTGTTAATTTAAATTAAAATAAATAATTGTCAAGTAACAGACAATGGGCACTAGATCCTACATTACGCCTAACCAATAACAAAGTCATTTAGAAACTCGTTCAGGACATAAAAGAAAATTGAATGGTACAGTTGAGCCCAACAGGTATCCTTGAAAACAACTTGAATAGTATTACAATCTATTCGTTAATTAGAATTGTTACTTTATGTTATAACCCTTAAAATCTATTTCAATTTTATGGTTTTACATAAACTGACTTTCTAAGTTACTGTAGAACTTATCGGATTTAGATTGTTAGTTACCACGGTCTTAAAGTAATTCTTACCTAAAAAATGTTAATCCTTTGGGATTAACATTTTTTGGGTTTTTCATGTAGGTTTTTGTAGGTAGGCTTTTAAGTGAAACTATAATAAAAAGCTATGCGGCTGCTGAAATAGCTCGTGGCAGTCAGAAGCCCTAAAGTCTGACCACCAGTCTTACCAATAGGTGTTTACACAGTTGCTGAGTCATTCAGATGGCCAGTTGCTTCATGAAAAATACTTGTATTCAGCTGCATCCGACTGGACGCCACACATTGGGGACAGAATGTTCAAAACCATCTAGAGACCTCAAATATTAACCAAATTAAACCTTTTTTGCACAGAAATGTTTGAAATTAAATTCCAAAGACACTCACGAAGCCCGATTTGCGAAATTAAGTTGTAATTTTTGTATAAAAATGCATATGAATTGAATATAAAAAAGTATTTTTTTATATTATGACTGATTTTATATTATATACTGATTTTATATTATTATTATACATCGGAAGCGTATATTTGCACTTCCATGCTAGTTGAAATGGGTTTAAGAACAGGGTAAAACTCGCTTAACCTTGGTTTTAGTGGGTTATGAAGTTTTAGATTTAAGGACAATTTGAAATCCGGCTTCGTCAGTCTCTTTAGAATTTAATTACAAACATTTCGGTATAAAAACTGTCTCATTTTTTTTTTTTTGGAATGGGCTTGCTCTTGACCTCAATCTTACCCTAAGGAAAAGATGAGGTCGACGATGGAACGAACTTACCCAGAAGAAGCCTATTTACTCATTTAGTTTATTTTTGCGATCTCTAGGTAGTTTTGAACAAAAAATTGTCTCTATCCCCAATGTGCGCCGACCTGATAACATAACTAACATAATAAAAATATTTAACAAAACACTACCAACGTAATCCACCAATTGTCACATTTATTGAAAATAACTTTGTGAAACACCTACACAACAAGTAACTCATAATAAATGTCTGAAACTGTAAATATAACAAGCTTCTTCACGCGTCTGTCAAAATCAAATAAGTAGGATAAATAAGGAAACGTAAATATACTCGTATGTAGGCGTCACATACAATTTAATACTTATGATTTTCGCACGTGTTCAAGTACATACCGTTTATGACTATGCTTTCAAGTGAAACCTTTTCCGTAAAGACATACAAGTTACAAAAAAATATGATTATTAGACATTTCTTCTCTAAAAGTCGCGATTCAGAGCACAATAATTATTATTTGAACGATATTAAGTACGTGCGCACGGACTCTAGATTCGTGCCCGCTTGATGGAAATAAGCTTGCCTCTTATTACATGGGACTTAAACATAACTGGCGAAATGTGGTTGTCCATTTAGGTACGCCTCTACCTAACCCTTATGCTTCTTCTCCCTATAGGCCGTTTTTTTGTAGGGTGGGAAATCGTCAAATGACCCCTCCCGCTCTTGGGCAGAGGGAGTGTCAGACTTCTACTGACTAAAAACCACCCATGTTTCTTCTTAGCCCTTTACGTTGTGGCCGCGGTATCTCTTGCGAACAACCCACAGCCCCGACGGGCGTCGGCCCTTGAGGCGCGCGTGGAACACGAACGCGCCGTCGACACGGCCTGTCGTCGTCATAAGACGGACGGGCTTCGAGCTAGCCTATCACTCACCATCCACAGGCCCGCGATAATAATGTGCCTCACAATAGTATTTAGTTTTTTAATTCACATTACTCAAGTAAACCAGTTTCCAAGTATATCTAGGAATTTCAATCGCAATACTTAGCGTCACCTATATACGAGGTTGACGCTGAAATTCAGTTTATATTCCTCACCCACGGTGACGATTTCATATCGCCCGACTGCCGCTGATATTAGAAATTGTTACCGACTTCCAATATTGAAACGATTTCGAATTATGATTTATATTATCACACGTGAGAATTGTCGTTTAAGAATTGCTTGATATCTTTTATAATTCAGGTATGAATACATGCTCCAAATACCTCTAAACACTACACTACTGAGAGCAGTGGTGACTCATTGGTAGCGGCCCCGACTTATGAACAGTGAGTCGTGGGTTCGAACCCAGTCAAGCGCATCACTTTGTGTAATTTATTTCATCACCACTGCTCTCAAAACGGTGAAGGAAATCATAGTGAGGAAACGACATGTGACATCTACAAATCCGCACTGGGCCCGCGTGGTCATAGCCCATCCCGCTCCTAGAGAGGAGGCCTGAGTCCGTGCAGTGGGAACATTATAGGCTGATGATGATGATGATGACTGCACTACCTAAGCAGTGCAGGGATTTACATTATAATGATATAGAGGCCTCCTTTTTAGTATTAAAATACTGTGCTAAGAGACCACAATATAGTTGGGAAAAGGCTAGACAAACGGTGATGAAGTATTGAGATGAAATGATCTCAACTTGTGAATCTATTATGCAGAGGTGCACCTACAGATCGCTTATTTTGATTTAAGTAACATTATAATAGGGGTTGCGTGAGCCTTTTGCCGTCAACGGGTCAAAAGTTCAGACTCCGTGGCTGCCACAAAGAACTTCTTAACAGGAAAACCCTTTAAATAAAAGTTTTACTGTCAGGTAGTAAAACTTTCGCATAATTTTACTGAAGTTGTGAAATATGATAAAAATAAGTTGTTTACTCACTTTTGTCACAATGTTTGACGACGTAACTGACTTGGACAGTAAAAAATATTTGCCGGTAAGCTGTAATTTTAAACTTAAATTAATTTCACTTCTGCTCAATAAACTATAGCTGAATATGGACGTGCACCAATTTTAGATTTTTTTTTGGATGGTGAAAAATCATCAAATGACTCCTCCCGCTCTTGGCAGAGCGGAAGGGAGTGTCAGACTTCTACTGACTAAAAACCACTCATGTTCCTTCTTAGCCCTTTGTGTCGAGGCCGCGGTATCTTTTTTAAACAACCCGCAGCCACGACAGGATGGACGTGCACCTGTGTTGAGGCATTTCATTCGTTTGGGAGGTATCTCCTAATTGGTAATCTTGACGGGGCGAGGTGTCTCAGCACAGGGACATTTTTGTATACTTATAGAATTAGATGTATGTAATGACTTGACCTTTGAATTGTATTTAAGTTTTAACAAAAATTTCTAAGTTTTTTATACAACCTTTTAATTTAACTGACATAAAATAAATAATATTAAATTTCAATTAACAGTATCTATACTTAATATTATAAAGCTGAAGAGTTTGTTTGTTTGTTTGTTTGAACGGGGTAAACTCAGGGACTACTGGTTGGAATTGAAAAATTATTTTAGTGTTGGATAGTCCATTTATCGAGAAAGGCTTTAGGCTATATAACATCACGTCACAATCAATAGGAGCGAAACATAAATGAAAAATGTTGCAAAAACGGGAAAAGATATTCCTTTTTGAGAGCTTCCGTTGCGTGCGCTGCGAAAACGGTTTAAGTTACGTAAATTTCATGTATGAAGGAATTGTTCCTTTTTAAAAGTTCTAAAAAAAAGTCCGCGACAGCATATGTTTATCTTTTACGATTGACTCACTGTAACCATTTTTTTATATTAAAATGTTAGGTTAAAAAGAATTATATTTTGCGAAGCTTATTTAACCCATATGGTATTAATCTATATCTAAATAAATATGTTTGCTAGTACAGAAATTTTATATAAAATATTTGTGCCCTTTACTCTATACAGTTTAAACAAATATCTTAGAAGATATCGCAATGTAAAAATATACGGGCGACAAAATAATTAGCGCGTGACAGTCATTCGGTCCGGTGCGGTAGGTACGTGGGGATTCTGGCCTCTGAGGGCTCCGGAGAAATTCAAATTCAAAATATTTACTGCACCATAATGTTTACAAGTACAAGGTGTTACTGTATATTAAACAGTAAGAGATACCTATAGTAATTGTTACTTTAATAATATAATCGAAGTCAATCTAAACTAATAGGTATTTTATAGAGGAAAGGTAAGATTTTTTGTTTGTTACGAGTACGATATAGCTCAATTTAATAAGTTGGATAGTCGATTTATCTAGAAAGGTTATAAGCTGTATTATGTGTTGCAGACGAAGTTGCGCGGGTCAGCTAGTGAACTTATATAGTACATTCCATAAACAATTACCGATATTTAGATTAATCGTCGATTAATTTATAAAAAAATAAATCCTTCATTGAAACAAAAATACCAAACGAATACCATGTGTTATAACAACAAACAAACAAAATAATTGAAATAGAAATTCAATGAAACTGTTTTTATCAAAACAAACAAATACGCAAAAGCCTCTAATATAATTCTGTTTGAGTTTATTCCCCTTTTGTTTGATTTTAGAATTTCGCGTTCGCTATTTTTTATAGCCGACTTAAAATAAATACTATACAAGGGTACTACAAAACAATTCAACATTCTGGGATGAAAGTACGTAAATAAAAGTATTTTTGGGTTCTCTATTCTACTACTACCTACGACTTTCAAATCAACGCAATCTGGCCAGAACACCTCGTTCTTGGCCTTTCAAGGTCTCTCGCAACCACATTTTGGAACATGTAACGGGGGGCAACCCACCCCGTCGGGGCTGCGGGTAGTCCGAAAGAGATACCGCGGCCTCGACACAAAGGACTAAGAAGGAACATGGGTGGTTTTTAGCCAGTAGATATCTGGTACTCCCTTCCGCTCTGCCCAGAGCGAGAGGAGTCATTTAATGATTTACCACGCTCCAAAAAAAAGGGGAGGGGCAACCTACATACGCTTACCGACATAATTGGTCATTGGTGTCCAGCCCAAGACCCTCATTCTCCCTCATATATTTTGAAGTTATTGGATTTTTAAATCAAGGAGCTCGTGGCTTAATAAGAACTGCCACTCGGGTCGATCTTTAGGTAAAGCTGTGCTTGCCTAGGTCGGTCTGTGGATGGGTGACCGCCCGACATACCGAGTTTCCTCCGTGCCTCGGAAAGCACGTTAAGCTGTTGGTCCCGGCTGCCCTATATAGATCTTTGGCAGTCGTTACAGGTAGTCAGTTACCTAAAAGTCTGACAAACAGTCTTACCAAAGGGTATCGTATTACCTAGTATTAACTGGGTTGTGGAGGTCAGATAGGCAGTCGCTCCATGTAAAATACTGGTATTCAGCTGCATCCGGTTAGACTGGAAGCCGACCCCAACATAGTTGGGAAAAGGCTAGGCAGATGATGGATTTTTAAATCAATAGCTGCTACGGAGTTTGGAATTTGTGTCCGGTTCAAGGCAATACGCTTACCCCTATAACAATTACGGGCGTGATGTTATGTTTGTAAATTAGTTAGGAAAGTATTTTATCCACTAATATTTTCTTAAGCATGCGTGCATGACTAACCAAATATAACTTCCAGGGCTTTTAACCTACTTATAAACCAGTTTATTTAACCTTGAATCCCAACATCTTCACAAAATTTTCTTTTAGTCCCGATAAAAATCCGAACAAGGAAGAGCTCATAGAACCTTCACAATAAAAATACCGATATATCATACCGCTATGATAAATAGCGGTAATGGTACACAAAAACCCGTATTCATAGTACAGGGAGTACAATCGCCGGATCTCACATCACATCGTTTATCATTCGAACGATCCTGTCACTCAGAGCGATAACACGAAGTCAAGAGAAAAGATTTTTTCTGTGAAATTGATTGTCTAGTTGTTTTTATCTGCTCTTTTTGCACTGTAGGGGGTGAAACC
Source organism: Diarsia brunnea (assembly GCA_949774965.1). Lineage (NCBI taxonomy): Eukaryota > Metazoa > Arthropoda > Insecta > Lepidoptera > Noctuidae > Diarsia > Diarsia brunnea. The sequence continues at coordinate 4,041,893 of OX459016.1, read as the reverse complement.
GGTGATGTTTTTACGAGAACGGAGGGGCAAAAGGGTTGGCTTCGACTTTTTTTTTGTCTTTTTTTGACAATTCTGCAGTGAGAGCAAAAGTTAAAAGCAAAAATGAAAACAATCCGGCTTCAATCGCAGTACAAACGAAGCTCGAATTCAATAACTTTTATCCAATAATTATTGCTTCATAATAATATCTTTTTATTTAATTTGAATGTAAATGGCTATAAGTATAGAGGAAGACCAAATCTGCAATGGATGAACTGTGTGAAGGTCAATTTGGCTAGAAAGGAGGTGACCACTAATAGAAAAGTATAGAAAAAGAAGAGCTTTTTTTTTTGTTGGGCTGTGAAAAATGCCTAAGTCCGGGGAGACGGCGCGGTTATGTGGGGCTTGCACCCACTAAAAAACACCGTCGTGAACCTACTGTCGCCTTGTTGGATGGGCAACGAGAACTGATACGTATGACGTTCGCGACCGGAAGAAGAAGACCTGTGCCAACTCCAAATAACTTGGATAAGGGCAAGAGCATGATGATGTTTGAATTTGATATGAATTAAGAATTTCCTTCACAATAATAGGGATGTTTACTGACTAAAAAAATATGATTCTAATCAGTCCGTCTGTTAGATTATCGAAAAATAATAGATACGTATTTTTTCTTTTATGAAATCAACAAAAATTGACGAAGATAAAACGCGTCAAAGATTTGAGTGTTGTGACGTCACTCACCGGTAAAAAATGTCATACTAATGTCTTAGAATATGACGTCACACGAGTTTTCAAACTACTGTATCGTCTTCATTGTTTGTTTACGTGAAAAAATAAAAAATAAGTGTCCAATATTTTTTGGAAATCTATCTGACGGACTAATTGACTACACGGTTGGCGCAGTGGCTGAGCAATTGGACTGCTGTGCTGCGTGTCGCGGGTTCGATCCCCGCACGGAACAAACATTTGTATGATCTACAGATAATTGTTTCGGGTCTGGGTGTTTGATTGTGTATGTGAGTTTAAATGTTTGTGAACGCACCCACGATACAGGATAAATTCCTAGTGTGGGGCAACGTTTTTTAAAAAAAAAAAAAAAAAAAAAAAAAAAATTAGATTTTTTTAGTTAACTACCCTATTCTCTGCGTACTCTTTGGTACACCCTAAGATCGTGATTCTAAAAGTAAAGTTATACAAACGTCTCCTCAGGTTTAATTTACAAGCCTCAGTAAATATTTATCGCTAGCGGTTAAGAAACTTGGCCTGTACTCTACTGTGTGTTTCTCAAGAACTTCTGAAGTGTACGTATATGTAAAGTTTACAAGCTAATTTATTTGTGTACAAAGAACGTTTGAGCGACTCCATTGTACTTACATTTATTTACTGTTTCAATACAAATCGTTCTCAAGTTGGGGAAATAATGGTGAACCATTTCATTTTTTTTTTGGAGTATATGGTATAACTTAGAAGCCCGTCGGGGCTGCAGGTTGTTCGCAAGAGATACCGCGGCCTCGACATGAAGGGCTAAGAAGGAACATGGGTGGTTTTTAGTCAGTAGAAGTTTGACACTCCCTTTCGCTCTGCCCAAGAGCGGGAGGGGTTATTTGATGATTTTTCACCCCTCCAAAAGATAAAAAATAAACTAAGAACCGACGGGACTGCGGGTTGTTCGCAAGAGATACCGCGGCCTCGACATAAAGGGCTAAGAAGGAATATGGGTGGTTTTTAGTCAGTAGAAGACTGACACTCCCTTTCGCTCTACCCAAGAGCGGGAGTATTATTTGATGATTTCCAACCCCGCAAAAAAAAAAGGTATAACTTAGAGGAAGACCAAGGAAACGATGGATGGACTGTGTGAAGGATGATATGGCTAGAAAGGAGGTGTCTGCTGAGTTGACGAGAAACAAAGAAGTATTGAAGAATAAGACATGTTGCGCCGACACCAAATGAATTGGTATAAGGGTAGGAGAATGATGAAGAAGGTATAACTTCACGCCTGAAACTAGAAGGAAGGGGTTGGTAAAGGTTCACACAGTTTGTTCAAGGTTAGGCCTATACATTTCACCAGTTATTTGTCTGTCCCATACAATAGCGGGTGAGCCTATTTCCATCTACCTCATCATTCATCATCATTCTCTTGCCCTTATCCCAATTCATTTGGGGTCGGCGCAGCATGTCTTCCTCTTCCATACTTCTCTGTTTCTCGTCATCTCATGAGACACCTCCTTTTTTACCATATCATTTTTAACACAGTCCATCCATCGTTTCTTTGGTCTTCCTCTACTCGTATATCCTTCCACATTCATATTTAAAACCTTCCGCACAACATCTACCACCACCACCATACCATCCACCTATGCCACCACCAGCCACCACCACCACCACCATACCACCACCATCACCACACCACCACCACCACCACCATCTACCATTTCCATCTACCTATGCTACTGAAAAAATCCTGATGGAAAAACCCAATAACACTTATGGCGACCTGAAAATTGAACCCAGGGCCTCATGGTCCCCGTCGGGGCTGCACAACTCGCTACCGCTCTGCCCAGAGCGGGAGGAGTCATTTGATGATTTCCCACCACCCAAAACAAAATGGACCTCATGGTGAGTAGTCGCACTTGCGACCACTCGACCAACGAGGCAGTCGAGTTTTTTTAACCGACTACGGCGAAGCCCAAAAGGAGGGTTATTTTAAAGTAGTTTTATAACATTAAGCAGGACATAAAAAATCTTCTACGATTTTTGTTTTCCTGGGCACTCTACAATAATTTAGTAAAAATGTTTTGCAGAACTGAGACTTAGAAAATAATAGTATTTCACTATTCTAAAGTCTAAAGCGCCCGCACGTTTCTGTGATCCTAGTACTTAACCATCTTTCTCTGCTGAAATCTTTGAGTGGAAAAGGAATCCCGGATTACTACGAGTTTTATCTACTTGCCCTCTGTGGATTTTTTTTAGTAGATAGAATAAAAGCCGTTCTTATTTAATTCTACTAACTTATGGTTGAGACTAGGTAAGTTTTATGTATGTTATAGCCGAAGTAATTTTATAAAACGCAAAAGCACGATTTCATTTTTAACTATCTTTGCCTCGTGACTTTCGTTAAATTAATTATCACTTCCCATTTGAATCGAATTTTGAAAACTTTTCTTGGTTCTGTTTTTTTGCACGTAACTCTAATAGTTTTTCTAAACTAAAACCTCAGTTACTCCTTACAATATCACCCCTAGACCAGTAAAAATCCCATCAAAATCGGTCCAATGTTTCTGAGATTAGCTGCAACAAACAGACATTACACAATTTTCAAAAAATGTTTTTTATAAATACTTTGTATTATTTTGAATTACAAATTGGCAATTTTAGCATTTTGTATTAAGCTAACCTAATTTTACAATCAGCTCATAAAACTAAATCCTCAAACAGCAAAATCCTTACCTGAACACACTAAAGTGTTTCATATCTATCACGACGTTCAACATTATTTTATTTCTGTCAATCCAAATTATGGGTACATTTTCCATTATTTTTATCACTGACTAATATTTATTACCAAAAGTCAAACATGATTTCCATAACATAAAGAAACATATTTGTAAACAGCACTATCATCAGCCGTTCCCAAATTAGCATTTTAACTGCCAACTTAACGACGGAAAAGTTCATAAATACGAGAATATTCTCAGATAAAAAATGACAATAGAGCATTTTAAAAGAGCGAGCCCGAAATAATTTATGGTAGCCATTACCGAAAGAGAGTGAATATTAAAAGTCAAGTGGTAGAAACGGATAATTATGATAAGCCGATGCGATGTTTTGTTTTCGTATAATGAGGGAGGACTTCGAAACGGCCTTTTTGTTTAAATAATCGGCATCATTCGGGTTTCGGGTCAGTGATTCAGTGAGATGGGCATTTTGAAGTGTAATTTGTTTGTTTATCATTTCATGAATCAACTGAATTTAGACAGTGGATATAGAAAGGCACAATAAGGTTGCTTTTATTTTTGTACGGTTTTGGTAAATATTCAGAAGTTAATTTTACACATGAAAACTTTGATATTGATGGATGCAGTTGAATACCAGTATATTACATGGAGGGTCTGCCTATCTAACCTCTGCAACCCAGTTAGCACTGGGTAATACGATGCCCCTTAAGGCGACTACGAAAGACTTTGAACTGCTGTATCACATGATATTTTATGTGCTATACGACTTCTCTACAGGTATCTCAAATTGAACCTTAGTTATTACAGTGAATAAATAAAACAGAAATTCTTTGTGTGTGTGTGTATGTCTAATAATATCTCAACAACGGTGAAACGTTGTAAATTATCAAAGCTTTTCAGAGATTTGCTAAAAAGTCGCTTCATTCAAATATTATACTTACATTCCTCAAGTTATAAGCTGTTTTACGTGCAGACACACCATGTAGGTAGGTACATATTATGATATGTGTAAGAACGAAAATAACGCATTTTTCAACACACTTGCTCATAAAGTGGCTCTAATTTCACCGCAATTAGGCATATAATGACACCTGTAATCAAACTGTGAATTTTTCATTGCCATTATTCACAAGTGAGTTATAGGTTTTTTTTTTAATTTTTTGGTTGAGTTGCTCTGTTCTTAAAAAAGTTTCGATACTAAAAAGATTGTGTTTAATACTACAAATAAATTAATGTACCTATTCCTTGCTCATTTCATGCAACTTCGAATTTAAATAGATAATTTCAACTTGTATATATGTTTTTAATAAATAAAACTTTTGTTTTCTCTGTAATAAAAAAAACTTTGAATTCCTCATTTTGTACGTGGCTAAAACGCTATCCGCAAAAAGCAAAAAAAAGAAACCTCATGCTTTTAGTCTATGGCCGATCGCCATTGTTAGATGCGCGCGCAGGAAAACTGATTAATTTTACCCGCCATGGCGAAATTTTTTTCACAACTCGTTTTATCTGTTGAAAATGATTTTTTTGTGTTATTTTCTTCACAAGTGTGTTGAAAAACGTCGTATGATACGAGTACACGTGTGTATTGATGATTACCGTCCTCGGCTCTCTTAAGACCCTCACCTAACGGCTCGGGTCTCAATGGCGCCTCAGCAGTAATCACCAACGTTACACACTTATACCATAATGTACTATTATCTGCCTATCATCTCAGTTAAGCTATGGAGGCAATTTAAGGAAGCAGCCATTTTGAGGGCAACGTAATGGTGCCAGTAGGATATAGAAACTGATTTATTGCTATTTATATGATATTGCTGTTTTCATGCTCAAATACTGACCTAAAAAGGTCAAGCTCAATATAGTAGGACTTTTGGCTAAATAATATCAACCACGCGGGTTGCAAAATCGGTCCGTGGATGATTGACCAACTGACCATCATACAACATAAAGGGTGTAAAAGTACCCTTAACGCAAACGAAAACCTCATATTCTGCCCATCATTAGGATACTTTTTCGCTTCTAGACTATACCTGGGAAACCACAGATTCTGGAGATATTGAAGGTCAAAGTGTCAACTTTTTTTTCTACTTTTTTACACTATCGAATACCAAGCAATATTACAAATTTTTCATCCAAACAAACATTATCATTTTTTTTTAATTTTCTTAACAAATTACGAGTTTGAAGTTACAAAATAGTCTTGGATATTAAACGCGCGCACACACGCAGCGAAGTCGTACACGCACACAAGCGCGCCGTATCAGCTGAGCCCGCTGTGCGCGTAACCTCGGGTCATTCGAGTTCAACGTATGAACACAGTACGAATGCGAGCAGCCTTGTAGGAGCAGTGGGACTCAGCTGATCGGTTGAAGGACATTTATTTATTTGCAACAATGAAAAAAAAAAGGTTTATTTGCTCTGTGATATTACACACATGAGATTGGTCTGCTGATTTTTGTGATACCTACTGCAAGTTGGTTTGTGTATTAACGAAGAACACACAACAAACCGTTTAAAAAATTAATAAGTAGCTTCTTGCAGATTCAATTTAAAATGTTTCTTTTAATGACTGGATTAGCAAACGGAGTTCACATAACTGAATTGTGGGCCAAATTTATGTAATGAAAATTTCCCATTGACACGCTAAGAAGAAGTTAAAGTTAAAATGTTTGACAAATTATTTTTGTAATTATTTGGGACTTCACATTGACACTATTACTTGCGAAAGGTGGGTGTACCATTCAGTACATCCCTGCCTAACGCTTCGGGGATTACAGGGGTGATGTTATGTTATCATTGAATTCTGCCAAAAGATTAATAATTGTAATTAAAAGTCATCATAACCCATCCCAAGATGAAGTCTTGAAATTAATTTTTGAAGCAGGTATTTAAATGAAATAAACTAAACTTTAGTAATTCAACCAAACAGTTAACGCCTTAGTGAAAATCTTTAGCAATTTAGTCATCTCAAAGCAAGGGATATTGTACATGTACTGCAATATCTACTTACCTTCTCGCCGCTTACGCGCTTCTACCGCGCGCTACGCGCCATAGCGATAACAAAATTTTATTCACAAAATTGTAATGATAAATCGAACTCTAAAGACATCTACATTCTATTCCACTTTTAACCCTTATAACTTTTGCAATAAAGTTGAAAATTGGTCATCAGGCATGTTTGTGAATTGGTAAAAAATAGCAGGCGTTTATCGTTAGATGTGAGGACTTCAAAGCGGCCGCCGCATACCGACACGGCGCGTGCGGCTAGGGATGCCATCCGTCCGGGTTTCCCCGGATTTGTCCTAGCTTAGAGGACATTCGGGGAGTGTCCGGGCGGGGTTTCATTTGTAGTCCAGGTTTAAAAATTTAACAATTACAATTGAAAAATAAAACAATTTGTAACAAACTGTTAAGATAAGACTTGTTTTGTTAGGTACCTACATTCAAAATTAAATAAGATAACTAAATTAAATTTTAATATCTGAAAATAAATAAAAAGGTTTTCCATAACATCTTCAGCAGTTTTTTTACTCTGACTAAGTTTTAAAAAATCTGTTGACATGGTCCGGGTTCTGGGCCGGGGTCTTGTCCTGGTTGCCAAACTTTTGAGATGGCCACCCTACGTGCGGCGCGGCGGCGGCGTGTCTTCAAAGAAAATTGTAACTAAATAAATTTTAAGAATTTAGTTCGGTTTCATACGTCATCGGGTTTGCATGTGCATTTTTAATACGCACTTTTTTATTTACCTTCCTGTTTCTTTTTATTTTTGCTTTAGTTTAGGGACATTTGTGATCGCAATACGCATTGCATTGTTAGACATTGTTACACGTTGTTAGACTAATGAATAATTATCGCGGTTGTGTTGTGTTGAGTGATAGTGATAATGTGAGAGAAATGGTAGGTAGACCAATGTTGCTACTGACAATCCATGGTGTTTGTGTTGTGAGCGAGTGTGTTTTGGCTGGCCTGGTTGGTGTCGTTCTTGAACGATGCCAGCTGTTATCAGTACTCATCGCAGAAATACGTAAGTACCTACATGTTTAACTGTAGGTAGCGGTATGGCCTCTGGAAATACCATCGCGTTATTACCTTCGTGTTTCTTTTTTTGCTTTATTTATTTAGGGGTATTTATGATCCCAATGCGTATGATCAGACTCAGTCGTGTTATGTTAGCGAAATGGTAGGTAGATCAGTGATGCTCCGATAGTACCTACATTGTGTTTGTGATCGAGTGTGTTTTAGCTGGTTGGTCTCGTTCTTGAACAATGCCGGTTATTAGAAGTCATCGTGGGAATACTAGTTCATGTTTTACTGTTGCGGTATGGGCTATGGAAATACCATTCGAGGCCTATGCTGACAAGAGAAATTTTAAGTCTGTTTTCACGTGCAGTGGCCATCGATGCTAGATCAGCTAGATGACAGCAAAGCGATAGACAGTAGGTAGGTACATAACTAGTTTTAAACAAGTATCTTTTCTTGCAAGTAGATGAATCAAATTTAATTTACCTAATAATTTTAGCTAGGTAAGTACTCTGAGTAGCGTACTACACCGCTACACGCTTGACCGAGGGGCGTGGCGTCGCGCCTCCAGCTGTGTGCCATGGCCGTGTAGCGTGTCCGTGAAGACGCACGCACACATGAATAGCCGATTGCTTCCGACACTATTGCGCGCGACAAAAATCAGAATATTTTTGAAGTCAAAAAAAAAAATTCGTTTCCCAGCAATTATTTTTGCGCAGTGCTACTTAGTGGGATGTACAGAATGCCTGGTTGGCGTATGCGTGAAGGGTTCGTTTACACCCTGTATATTATACTACAGGTTCGAGTTCACGTTAAGCTGTTGGACCCGACCGTCATTTGTAGGTCTTCGGGTTGCCTATCAATTACCTATCTGACCTTCTGAACCCTTTTTTTTTTTTTGGCGGGTGGAAAATCATCGATTAACCCCTCCCGCTCTTGGGCAGAGCGAAAGGGAGTGTCAGACTTCTACTGACTAAATACCACCCATGTTCCTTCTTAGCCCTTTGTATCGAGGCCGTGGTATCTCTTTCGAACAACCCGCAGGGCGCCGCCCAAGCAGGGCAGACCTCCACGGTGTGCTCCACCGTGTCCTCCGACCGATCCTCACAATGGTGGCATCCGGGCGTTTCCTCCAGCCTGATTCGGTGCAGGTACCTCCCGAAACAACCGTGTCCGGTGAGGACCTGCGTCAGACGGAAGGTGAGGGCGCCGTGGCGCCTCTCAAGCCACTCCTCAAAGAGGGGACTTACCGCCACTATCGTAGCCTGCCCTGACCTTCTTAACCCTTGAATTAGGTTACTCAATACCCTTTAGTTAGACTGGTTGTTAGATTTTCAACTTTCCGAGTCCTGATAGCAATTGTCAAAGAATTTCTTCATTTTAGAAGTTGGTGTCAAAATAAACCGTTACGTTGTTACGATCTAAAAGGCAGGAGAACATCTGAGGTTTTATTACTGACACTCGCGTGAGATAAATCTCATTAAACTTTGTGAGCCATCAAACAATGTTATGTGAGTTAAACAAACAACATTATGTTTTGATTTCAAGCTTTGTTATGGCGTCATGTTGTGTTAGAGTTATGCGATATAGAAAGAGCCAGGTCTCCTTATCTGTCAGCCACGTAAAGCACAAGGGCGTGCGTTGCACCAGCAACGTTGCCAGTAAATTATTACTGCAATTATTACTTAGGGGTATACTGAATAATAAACTAAACTACTATTAAGTAGTTTAGTTTATTATTCAGTATACCCCTAGAAAGATGGGAAGACGAGCTTAAAAAATTGGAATACAACAACTGGATGAGAGTGAAATGGAGGCAATATATGAGCCTTCGGGGCTGCGGGTTGTTCGCAAGAGAGACCGCGGCCTCGACATGAAGGGCTAAGAAGGAACACGGGTGGTTTTTAGTCAGTAGAAGTTTGACACTCCCTTTCGCTCTGCCCAAGAGCGGGAGGGGTTATTTGATGATTTTCCACCCGCCAAAAAAAAAGGCTATATATGAGGTCTATACCAGGAACAGAACTACTACTATAACACCTTAAATGTATATACAATGCAAATAAATAAATTCTAATTCTATAATCGTCGAGAGGTTCTCAGTTAAAATTATGTAAAAACAAACTATATTATTATTAAGGAATTAAAGAGGCTGAAATAAATAGTTTATTATTCTTCTTCTTGAATCGGTGACTCAGTTTTTATCCGACCAGTACGTAGCGACATGGACATTTCTGTCGTTTGCATCATTCAAGTCCTGAAAGGAGACCTTTAAAGTAACTGCTAATCATGGCTTTTTCTGCTCAATTAATTTTCGAACACACTAGAAACAAATGAAAATATCATTCATTCGATCAAACAGCGATAATAGCCGCTACATTTATTCATCAGTTCATTGACTTATACATTTTCAAAATCTCATAAAAGTTGCAAGCTTTAATGGACATTGTTGCTTTTCATTTCATATTGCGTCGGTGTCTGTTTGGTCGATGAGCACTCACTTTGGTACACTTGGTTTAATAAAGAGAGGTGACGATATTTCATGGTTCGAGAAGAAACGTATCATAACTGACTTTAATAGGTACAATATTAATATTCGTTTGAGAAGAGGAGCTCGTGGTTTAACAATAACTGCCATTCGATCTTTAGGTTAAGCCGCGCTTGCCTAGGTTGGTCTGTGGATGGGTGACCGCCCATTACTTACCGAGTTTCTTAAGCTGTTGGACCTGGCTGCAATATATAGATCTTTGGCAGTCGTTACAGGTAGTCAGTGACCTGAAAGTCTGACAAGCAGTCTTACCAAAGGGTATCGTATTATCGTAACCGGGTTGTGGAGGTCAGATAGGCAGTCGCTCCATGTAAAATACTGGTACTCAGCTGCATCCGGTTAGACTGGAAGCCGACCCCAACACAGTTGGGAAAAGGCTAGGCAGATGATGATTAATATTAAAAAAGTAATTCTCCAATCGACTGCATCGTTGATCTTGGGTTTCATACACAGCTCGAGCAATGTGTTATTGCGTTTTTTTGTCACATTAATTTCAGCAACATCCTTTTTTTTTTGGGGGGGGGTGGGAAATCATCAAATAACCCCTCCCGCTCTTGGGCTGAGCGAAAGGGAGTGTCAGACTTCTACTGACTAAAAACCACCCATGTTCCTTCTTAGCCCTTCATGTCGAGGCCGCGGTATCTCTTGCGAACAACCCGCAGCCCCGACGGGATTCAGCGACATCCTTGAGTCTTGCTAAGTTGGTGGTAATAGGCTCACTCCTATTTACATGGAATGAGCGTGGAGCTTGGCACAACCAAAAAAGATACCCAGCAGTGGGTGAAGTGGGTTTTGGATTATGATGATGATGATGTCAACGTCATCACTGTCACTTCCTAGTGTCGTACAATCAATTGTTCGATACTAGAAAGTGTCGAAGGGTGGGCGTTTTGGGGGACTGTCTCTTGTAAATAAGTAAAGTAAATTTAAAAAAGTACTGATTATCAGCCTAGTTTGAATAAATGACTTTTGATTTTGATTTGATTTTGATTTTGATGTGCGTGAAGATATTAATCGTTACCCCATGTTATATACCTCTTCAGATGTCATCATTTTCCTCGTGCCATTATCCCAATTCAATCGGCGCAACATGTCTTCTTCTTCCTTCTCTAGTACTCGTCAAGTCATCAGACAACTCTGCTTTCTTGCCATATCAATCTTTACACAGTCCATCCATCATTTCTTTGGTCTTAACCTCATGCTATTTTCCTTATTCCTCCGTGTCATATGCCCATACCTCGACAAGTGATTACCACACAACACAACAAGTACAATGTTATTTTCAGATGTAACAACTTAAAATACTTAATACCCACAAGTACTTATTAAAAATCTGTTATCACCGCTCATTAACAGCTGGTTGCCGAACGAAAAACATTAAAGCGAAAATTGCCAACTCGTGCTCAAAACTTCCCAAATCGTTGTTAAACTTGGTTTAATTACGATTTAAATTAATTTTGTGTTTCAAAATCGAAAGGTTGACTTTAATACGGAGACATTAAATCAACCTTTCGATTTAATGGCTTATTAAAAGTTATAAAGTTCCCACTGCTAGGTAATGCTAGCAATTAAATACAAAATAAAAACAAGGAATACTTCTTGATCCTATCAGAAACAATGGTTTCTATACAAAAACAAAACAAGGTATTTGTCCTTCTCTAATACTTCATTGATAAAGATCTCAGTAATATAAAATTTACAAAGATAAAACTTTCAAAAGAAACCAAATTCTGTTACAGGAGTTGTGAAACTCGATATATCAAAACATTTCGCGTCAACGCTACGGGGAGCATCGAAAACTGCGGGAACCTGTGAAGAAGAATGGAGAATCTGGACACCTGGGATTTTTTTGTAATAGCTTTATCCTTTGGAACACACGAACGTGTGAGATTTACTTGATAAATTAATAGTGATGTTAATTAATTAATGTGATTGTACTAAAAATGACCATATTCATAAATATAGTAGACGTGACAGCAAGTAGCGCGTATGGTTACGTTTATACCTAAACCAGTGACCCGTCTATGACTTGGATATCGATAAAGCATCGAGGTTTGTGTCAAGCTATTTAAGTATGTTTTTTTTACACATAGCGTTATTAATGTTTTATTTTCAAAAAAATATGATTACGCTTTCACAGAAGTTATTTTAATGATGAACCCCGGATTAAATACCGTTACGTAGAAAGACCTAAGTAGGCACGCAGTACATGTCCATGTCGCATGTCATGTAAAACAAAGTCCTCGGCCGCGTCTGTCTGTTCGCGATAAACTCAAAAACTACTTCACCGATTTTTATGCTGTTTTCACCAATGGTGGTTCTCTAAGAAGGTTTTAGTATATAATTTGACCGACATCAACGCGGGTGAAACTAGTATTGATTTATTTTTCAGATGAAAACTTCTTGAAAATAAAACAACAGACAAACCTACAATCTGAGACACAAAAACAACCCCTTTACACTTTATAAACAACATACTAAACTTATAATTTAATTTATCGCAAGTAAAGATAGTTCCGTTTTGAAAGGCGCGCGTCGCACTTCCTTGGATCATTACCACAGTTATTACTGACATAACATTTCTAGCCTGATCAGTATTCAGATGGACACTCCATGTGTGTTGTAGCTTAGATTAGTTGTATCTTTGTTAGGTAAAGCATATCTTGAAATCTTTATATAACATGGCATAGCACATCACCATGTGCCTAGACCTATGGCCAGCTGCGGGTTGTTCGAAGGAGATAACGTAGCCCCGGACACAAAGTGTTAATAAGGAACATGTGTGGTTTTTAGTCAGTAGAAATCTGACACTCCCTCAAATCTGACACTCCCTCCGCTCCGCCCAGAGCGGGAGGAGTCATGATGATTTCCCACCATCCAAAAAAAAAAGACCTATGTCCTAGACTTTACCGTTGTTGATGTTGGGGTCGGCTTCCAGTCTGCAGCTGAATACCAATATTTTACATGGAGCGACTGCCTGATTTCCACAACCCAGTTAGTACGATAAATTACCCTTAGTATCACTGATTTTCAGAATTTGGGGCCACTAATTAGTAAATAACACATTAGTTAGATGAAAACACATGTTAGTTAGAAATGATAAAATTCTCTCAAAAACTATACTTGCAAAGACGACAATCTTCCGTCAATAAAATAAAAAGCTGTTATAAATACCGAATATTTGGACAAAAAGTTACAGGACCCCCTAGACCCACTTTTTTTTTGGGTGTGGAAATCATCAAATGACTCCTCCCGCTCTGGGCAGAGCCGAAGGGAGTGTCATACTTCTACTGACTAAAAACCACCCATGTTCCTTCTTAGCTATTTGTGTCGAGGATCTCTTGCGAACAACCCGCAGCCTCGACGGGCGTCGGCCCTTGCGGGCCCCTTCCATGTTGCTGACATCTCTTTGAGGCCCGCGTGGAACACGAACCCGCCGTCGACACGGCCTGTCGTCGTCATAAGACGGACGGACGGCAAGCTGGCCCATCACTCACACACACAGGCCCGCGAGACCCTAAACCCCTTAGTGCTCCTTTAGATTTACAACCAGCATTCTATCATCATCATCATTCTCCTGCCCTTATCCCAATTTGTTTGGGGTCGGCGCAGCATGTCTTCTTCTTCCATACTTCTCTGTTTCTCGTCTCTCGTTACCTCCTTTCTTGCTATATTCTTAACCAGCATACTAAACTTATAATTTACTAGCTGATGCCCGCGGCTTCACCCGCGTGGATGTCGGTCAAATTATATACTAAAACCTTCCTCTTGAATCACTCTATCTATTAAAAAAACCGCTTCATAATCCGTTGCATAGTTTTAAAGATTTAAGCATACATAGGGACGGACAGACAGCGACAGCGACTTTGTTTTATACTATGTAGTGATTCCAGCGCAAGTAAGATCTAGCTCCGGCTAGATGGGCGCTCGTCCCACGTGCCCGGGTTATTACTTACGTTACATTTTCTATCCTACTCAGTATTCAGATTGACACTCCATGCGTGTTGGAGCTTACATCACTTGTATCTTTGTATAATGTTGCGTAATTTATCATCACACTTCGTCTTCTAAATATCATTTATATTCTGTTAGCCCAGAACTTCGATGACGGGTGACTGCTGAGCATGAGTGCCTAGGTTCGATTTCCGAGTCGGGTAAAGTGTCATTAGGTTTTTGTATAGGAAATTCTGAGTAGCAGCCACGGAGTCTGAATTTGTGCCTGGTTGTTAGCAATAGGCTCGCCCGATTTTTCATGGGACTTAAACTTGCGCAAAAACGTCGTTCGTACTATTAGCAGTGGCATTCTGGCGGTTATTGCGGACAAATTTGACTGTCCTATTCTGAGTCATCACATTAGGGTGTTGATTCAATCTAAGTGACATAAAAACATAACGTAATTTTAATAGTATTGTAGAATGAATTTAAAATTACTTAATGTAACTCAATCTCCAAATTTATTCGTGTTCGTGGTATTTTACCTAACCCATATGGACCTGGTTGTTCGAAATAAAAACATTATTATTATTAAACGTAATTGAAGAAATGTAGGGATACACCTATGTTTAACTTTTCGGGGATTACAACCGTGATGTTATGTTATGTAAGTAAATGGTAGCACACTATATTCGTATATGAAATGCCCCTACAACGGCCAGCCCGTATCGTAAAAGCAATTGATCATCCTTCTACCCTTTTACCTATATTAGGGGACGAGGCATTACCTATATATTTTTCTTCTATACATCAGTTTCTGACAAGCAGTTTTACCAAATGTTACCCTGTTACTTACTGAGTTATAGGGGTCACGTAGGTCCCGCCGGGGCTGCGGGTTGTTCGCAAGAGATACCGCGGCCTCGACATAAAGGGCTAAGAAGGAACATGGGTGGTTTTTAGTCAGTAGAAGTCTGGCACTCCCTTTCGCTCTGCCCAAGAGCGGGAGGGGTTATTCGATGATTTTCCAACCGCCAAAAAAAAATTTACAGTTTGCCAACCCGTGCAGAAAGTCATCATAAATAACATCATCAGCCTATAATGTTCCCACTGCAGGGACTCAGGCCTCCTCTCTAGGAAAGGGATGGGCTATAATCCACCACGCGGGCCCTGTGCGGGTTGGTAGATGTCACATGTCTTCGAATTTGTTGGTTCTGTGAAATGCCGATTTCCTCACAATGATTTCTTTCACCGTTTTGAGAGTACCTGTGATTAAGTTAATTATACAAAGTAATGCGCCAATCTGGGTTCGAACCCACGACTTACTGTTCGTAAGTTGGGGCTACCGCCACTGGGCCACCGCTACTCGATATAACATAAACTAACTTAAATATATTATACAATAATTACAGATCTAATTCCATATCGAGCAGTTTGGGTACGCACAGAGGGAGCCGCGAACAAGCCCGCGAGGCACAGGCCCGCGACCACCGCAGTCGGTCCGGAGCAGACAGGGAACAACGAGCTAATGAAGCCATGTTGTCCATTTTTAACCCCCGACGCAAAAACGACGGGGTGTTGACGTGTCTGTGTGTGTGTGTCCCCGGCATCGTAGCTCCCGAACGCATGAACCGATTGACTTTAAACTTTAATATGGAATGAAAATGACTATGAATAATAATAAAATTGAATTACCATGCATGTAATTATACAATTATATACAGGGTGGTGCCGACAATACGACAATAAATCAAACCACTGGCAGTTCTAGTTCATAGGAACATTTTTAAACTATCAAATAAATCCAAACACCGTCGTGGTGCCGACGATACGACAATAACCTGCCCAAAAGTCTTTGCCAAATTCGTTTGTTACATTTTATTTCCACACGTTAATCAGTGCAAATTATTCCTAAGGTTAGTAAACCAATATTTGTTTGTGAATCGTAATGTATTTCGTTTACAGTTTTATGCTACTTAGTTTTATTGTTTTTTTTTTTATTTTATTGTTAAGGTTTATTTGATAGTTTAATAATGTTCCTATGAACTAGAACTACCAGTGGTTTCATTTATTGTCGTATTGTCGGCACCACCCTGTATAATCCCACTAAAAACAAAACTTGTAAAAAAAGCCAAGTCGCACAACTCAGTTCTTCTACCGTAAAAAGTAGTGAGATCCATGTAATACCAAGTCAGTTAATTTATTCAGGCCCTACTTAAGGCACCTTATATCTTAAGTTATTACGTAATAAGCTAACCTAACTAAATCTTAAAGTGACCACATCAATATTAAAAATATTTGATGTTTTAAATAAATAAGTTGACTTGGCCATCGCATCGCATTCGCCAATATTAAATACAACATTCTAATGGCTAGTCGCCATCGCATTGGCCAATGTGATGCGGTCCAAACTCGATAGAGTTAGGTCGTTTAACAACGGGATTTCTATGGTCACCTTCCACCTCCAGACCCTGACCACCATCTAAATATTTAAATGTAATAAAAAGGACCCACCCATAATAATTATGTATAATCGTCCTTTTTGTAATTTGTATGTCAATTGGCAAAACATAGCGCACTGCCTAATTTTTAAGAGCTTGTATGTAATTATTACCTATGTTTACGAATAAATGATTCTGATTCTGATTCAATCCAATCAAGCCGCCAAAATACAAGACTTCCCACAAATTGCTCAAACATTCGCCTTGTGTGTGTGATTACTATTATAGAACTTTCTATACCGTTTAATATTCTGTGAGAGTATAACCACAAGTTTCACTACGCTAGGACTCGCGACCAGATATGTTCTGAGCAAAACTATGACCTAAAGCAACAGTGACAAGTGACATTTTGTGTTGAATTTTTAGTGAGA
Source organism: Diarsia brunnea (assembly GCA_949774965.1). NCBI lineage: Eukaryota > Metazoa > Arthropoda > Insecta > Lepidoptera > Noctuidae > Diarsia > Diarsia brunnea. Next base: position 4,025,086 of record OX459016.1, on the reverse strand, counting down.
AAAATTTATTTGTATTTTTGATATGACAAGCTATGTTTCCGATGCGATAGCAAACATTACGAGCTTCCTCATGTGAACATTTTTACTCTGTTTAATCCCTTTACGGAATGTTTTTTTTATTACTCCTGTTTTCTCACTTTACTTATTTAGTAATCTCTTGAGCAACATTTTATGCTTGAAAACTAAGTGGTTTAGACTGCATGTTAATAAGTAAATTTTAGATTTTTATAAACCTAACTGTATGAGAGCTCGTGGCTTAATAAGAACTGCCACTCGGGTCGATCTTTAGGTTAAGCTGTGCTTGCCTAGGTCGGTCTGTGGATGGGTGACCACCCGACATACCGAGTTTCCTCCGTGCCTCGGAAAGCACGTTAAGCTGTTGGTCCCGGCTGGAAGGAAAACATTGTGAGGAAACCGGCATGTCTTAGAACCAAAAATTCGAGGATATGTGACATCTACCAACCCGCCCTGGGCCCGCGTGGTGGATTATAGCCCATCCCTCTCCTAGAGAGGAGGCCTGAGTCCCTGCAGTGGAAATATTATAGACTGATTATGAGTATACTTTTAACCGGTGTAAGAATTATATGTCTGAAAAGGTTATCGATACTTACCTACGCGTAGAAGTTGGCCAGACTTTGATCATTAATAGTTTTTGAAACTTTTTAACACAGAGATTTTTAATGAGTTTGAATAATATTTTTGCTAATACTCAACTTTATTTTAACGGTATTTCAAAATTTTACAATAAATGTTAAACATTTTATGAGTGCCTAATTAACGATAAGTTTAGAAAATATTTATGAGAAAATAGCTTAGATTACAAGAAAATATAGAAAATAAGATCATGACTTTTAGAGTTAGACACAGACGTTAGAGTTAAAATAAAATAAATAAATAAATAATCTCCGAAAACTTAGACAAAGGTAAACTTACAGCCCCGTCGGGGCTGCGGGTTGTTCGCAAGAGATACCGCGGCCTCGACATGAAGGTCTAAGAAGGAACATGGGTGGTTTTTAGTAAGTAGAAGTCTGACTCCCTTTCGCTCTGCCCAAGAGCGGGACCCCGGGGTTATTTAATGATTTCCCACCACCCAAAACAAAAAAAGGTAAACTTACAGTATATTTTTATTTTGCCATTATTTTGTTTTAAAGTTCCTTGTTCCTTCCTAAGCCTTGGGCTGGTGCTATTGTCAATAACGAGACACAATTCTGGTACACTACTGAAAAACTTCAGTTAAAAAAGAAACAAAATACTTTGCTCGAACTGAGAATTGAAGATCTGTAGCGGTTGCAACTACTACACCAGCTGCAATTTCACCTTTTAAATTAGTCAACATCGTGAGGGTCCGTTCACACAGACCGGCCGGAGAGCATCGGCCGGCGTTATTTTATACTAAGCGCGTTAGGTCTGTTCTCAAAAATTAAAGAAGTGACATGTAAAAATGAACCTTATTACAATAACTCAATACTCAGTTTTAAACGTGATAAAAAACTGCTCTCCTCTCGGAGCCGGTCTGTGTGAACACACCCTGAAACTCTTTCCAAACAACTCTATGCTGCCGTGCACACATACCTACACTGCCGTGCACACACACCAACATACTGAGTAAGCACTCATACGTGTTCCCTACTCAATATTCTGTGAAGGTACACTCGCTGTCACAAGCGTATCGTCGCTAATGACGTTATTCAAATAATTACTCTGTATTCACTTCACTTTTATTGTTCACTTTAGGGTAAATAATGAAAATAAATGTTTATTTCTGTGGGTAGATTATTTTGAGGACATTTTTAGATATTTACTTATTGTCTGGTGGATTGTATAAAACTACAATTTGTTTTATAACAATATTGAAATAAGCCTTTCGCATATAGCGCATAGAACCAGTATTTTACATAACATAAAATCACGTCTGTAATTACCGAAAGAATAGATACAGGTGAAGGTCATATTTCGACAGATATGATTCAAGTCCGAAGTAGATGGATCAGATGGATAAACCCATTAGTACACTACACACACATTTTTTTTTTTGGAGAGTGGCAAATCATCAAATGACTCCTCCCGCTCTGGGCAGAGCAGAAGTTAGTGTCAGACTTCTACAGACTAAAAACCACTCATGTTCCTTCTTATCCTTTTGTGTCGAGGTTGCGGTGTCTCTTTCATACAACGCGCAGCCCCGACGGGGTACATCACACACCTTGGGGCACAACTGAAGGTCCTGGGATACCGCTTGCGAACATTCTAGACTCTCTAGAGTAACCAACGAGGTTATTTAGCCGCCATTTACTAATATCTTAGATGTACTTATTATTATTATTATAGAAATATTACACAAAAGACTGAATACTTTATAGTATCCTAAAGTTAACGGGCTTTATTAGATACTTTAAACAAAAGACAAGATCACGTGTGTAATTTATGTCAAATTCCAATTAATAATTTAATCTGTTCATGTGAGGGCACACATCAAGAGTCCTAAACCATAAAGGCTCCGTCGTCATACCCCTTGGCTATGGTATAAGTTATAAAAGAGAGCGAGTGACATTAAATATGTGCGAAAAGTTCTCGAATATTTTTGAAAAAATACTCAATTAGTTCAAGATAAAACCATGGGAAACCATGGGATTTATAAAACCATGGTTAGACCTGCTGTCGTGTATGGATCAGTGTGTTGGGCCACAAAAGGGATAAATGAAAGGCAATTGCATCTGGCTGAGATGAGAATGCTAAGGGGGATGTGTGGTATGACGCGAATGGATAAAATAAGGAATGAGTACATAAGAGGAAGTCTGAAAGTAGCGCCGGTAAATGGAAAGTTGTGTGGTAATCGATTGTCGTGGTATGGACATGTGATGCGAAGGAATGAAGAAACTGTTGTGAGAAAAATGTTGAGTATGAATGTAGATGGCTATAAGAGTAGATGAACACCAAAGAAACGATGGATGGACTGTGTGAAGGATGATATGGCTAGAAAGGAGGTGACTGCTGACATGACGAGAAATAGAGCAGTATGGAAGAAGAAGACAAGTTGCGCCGACCCCAAATAAATTGGGATAAGGGCAGGAGAATGATGATGATGACTCAATTAGTTCAAGAGGCGGAGAAAATCAACCACCATTGCAGTGGCCTTTGGAAGATATGGAAGTCATGAAGAGAGGCGCAAGCTGGAGTAACTGAAAATGAAACGTGACTGTTAATAAATAAGCAATTGGATAATACCTACACACAAGATGTTTGGCGCTAAACGTATTTAAAACATCATGTTGTCTCCATATTCTATGTTAGGGATTCAGTTTCCTCACTTAGTTCTTAAAGTGGAATATTGCACGTAAGCATATTGTCTCTGTAAAACTGTTAAAAATGTTAAACAATTTTAAAAAATCTCTTAAGGTCTCTATTATTTTTATAAAAAACCACAAAAAAGTTTTAAAAACGATTCAATTCCCACTCATAAAACAAACATGAAAAGCAAACATTTTGTCACGCGCCGCTTTAACCTTTACGCCATTTGTCATCTCAAATCGTCCCCCAACGGACGCAAAAGCCTACCAGGGTCACATAACATCGCAGAGATTTTAATTTTCAAAAATATATCTACATAATAAACTGAGCTTCCTGGGTTGTTTGCCAAATATAAATGATGATGAATGTAGGACTGAGGGTTTTTTTATGGTAACCGTACGTTGTTATACTAATGTTATAGTACGTCTGTTGAATTATAACGTGTGTCCTTTTATAATTAGGGGCGTTTGTATACATACGTCGGATAAAAATATCTGCTACGAAGATGCTACGGCGTAGCGGTCGCTACGAGGTCGTAGCAATTCGTCAGTTACATTAGATACATTTTTTATTCTTATGTAGTGTTAATTTGCCAGAGTATCCTCCTACGTTTATTGTAGTATATCGACCAAATTATTAAAATTAAAAACCGGAAACCCTAAACCACGATAATCAGCATAATACATAAGTTGAATAAATAAATCGAATCGCACTTTAATCACACCTATTTTTTTGGAGGGTGGGAAATCATCAAATGACATCTCCCACTCTGGGCGGAGCGGTATGGAGTGTCAGACTTCTACTGACTAAAAACCACCCATGTTCCTTTTCAGTCATTTGTGCCCGAGGCCATTTTTGTATTTTGTATTTTTTTGTATTTGTATCTCAGGCCACGGTACGCGTGGAACACGAACGCGCCGTGGACACGGCCGGTCATCGTCATAGGACGGACGGACGCCGGTGGGTTAGCCTATTACTCACCATCCACACTTTAATAACACCTCAATTGAAATAATTAAAGTAGAATGGAATTAAACTTGCCTACACTTTCAAATGGTTTGTTTTGTTAGTAAAATGTCCAATAGTTTTACCATAACTGTTAGAAATTGGTCGGAAACAAGTTTCATTGATACTGTTGTAAGTTCTTCTGAAATATTCATTAAGTTAAACTAGTCTTTAGTGTTAACGTATTAGGGACCAACGAGAAAGTTTTAATTGGTGCTTGCTTATCGCATAATTAATTTTAGTACATGCAAGCAACTTGCATGATGAGCTCGTTGCTTAATAAGAACTGCCACTCGGGTCGATCTTTAGGTAAAGCTGTACTTGCCTAGGTCAGTCTGTGGATGAGTGACCGCCCGACATACCGAGTTTCCTCCGTGCCTCGGAAAGCACGTTAAGCTGTTGGTCCCGGTTGCCATATATAGATCTTTGGCAGTCGTTACAGGTAGTCAGTGACCTGAAATTCTGACATCCAGTCTTGCCAAAGAGTATCGTATTACCTAGTATTAACTGGGTTGTGGAGGTCAGATAGGCAGTCGCTCCATGGTAAAATACTGGTTTTCAGCTGCATCCGGTTAGACTGGAAGCCGATCCCAACACAGTTGGGAAAAGGCTAGGCAGATGATGATCGGCAAGCAACTTGTAGATATTTGTCTCAGTAATTATATTCTGTAAAGTTAACTTTGAATCTCATTGTTGTGAATTCATTTTGTTTCTTTCTAAATCATTTGATTCACAATTTACGAAATGCCTCAGTTTGAAAACCCATAAGTCCTATAGGAGTTAGTTGAAAGTATGTCTTAGCCGTAAGCCATTTTTATACGATCTTGATAAACAATCATCATTATTCTCTTGCCCTTACCCCAATTTACTTTGGGTTAGCCAGCATGAATTTTCATTCCATACTTCTCTATTACTTGTCATCTCAGACACCTCCTTTCTCACCATAACATACATAATTATCTTAACATTATGAAATGTAAATAAAAATATGAGTACATTTAAACAGCCCGTCGGGGCTGCGGGTTGTTCGCAAGAGATACCGCGGCCTCGACATGAAGGGCTAAGAAGGAACATGGGTGGATTTTAGTCAGTAGAAGTTTGACACTCCCTTTCGCTCTGCCCAAGAGCGGGGGGGTTATTTGATGATTTTCCACACGGCAAAAAAAAAAGTACTTTTATACACATTACTAGCTGTGCCCAGCATGCGTTGCATTGCACCCTTTTCGACTTTTCCTATCTACGGGTGGGGGTAGAAGGGTGATAAATACTTTACGACCTACCATATAAAATTTCATAAAAATTGGTCAAGCCTTTTCCGAGGAGAATGGCAACTAACACTGTGACACGAGAATATATTATTATAAAGGAATATATGTCAGGCCAGAGCTTAAGTTACTTTAAGTAGAGTTAGTATACGTTTCTTATGAATATTAATCTACAAACGTGCGCAGAAAACGAGTTTTGGATACTAATATATTTGGAAAAAAAATAAGCTTCTAGGAACCTTATTTTCATTCGTTTTTTTATACACATGTCTTATTTTCATTCCTGAGATTTATGCCTACCTCTAAAAAGAGAAGAACTAGTGATAAATGTTCGTACGGAGAAAACACGGAAAAGTTTTCAAATGGGGAAAAGTTGTGAGTGGCTGCAATCGAAACTCGTTTACGTACAACGTAAAAACATCAATATTTTGTTTATATACGGTTCAAGTCATCATATTATATCTTTAAATTTTTCTCAACTATTTTGGGGTTGGCTTGCAGTCTAAATCATCATCATCATCATCAGCCTATAATGTTCCCACTGCCTGCAGTGGGAATATTATTAATCCCTCTCCTAGAGGGATTGTCTTCGAATTTTTAGTTTCTAAGACATGCTGGTCATGCCAGTCTAAATGGATGCAGCTAAAAACCACTATTTTACATGGAGTGACTGCCTATCTGACTTCTACAACCATCACTCATCATCATTCTCCTCAAACAACTCTTTTCAATTTATTTGGGATCGGCGCAGCATATCCTCGTACACAACACAACCACCTTTCATAAAACTTTTGGAGAACACTTTTTGCAAAAGTGCATCCTTTAAAAATACAATACTACTGCTATTTCTGATCCCGTGCTCTTTCGAAACTAAATCCTTATACCAACAGATCACGTCCCACAATACAGCGACCTCTTTAAACTCCACCTCGTTCATAATTCCCTGGTAAATAAGAAAGAACGGCGCTTTGAAAGTAGTTTTAAAGTAGTTTTCTTTTAATTGAAGTGCGGATAATACGTTGGTAATTAATTCTGGCACCTTATCTCAAAATAGGCAAAAGAAAGTTGGGATGCCGCCGTTTGGTTCGGTGGAACTGGATGAGAGGTGCTGGAAATTGAGCTCAGTGACGTACAATTAAAGAGGCCTATGTCAAGCAGTGGACTGCTGTTTGCTGATCATGATGATGGTGATTTGACCACCACGTTTTTGTCAGTTTATATAATGGATACATTTGAGATTAAAGAGAGATTGTTATAGTGTAGTACGGTCTTTTTGGCGGTTGTATGATATTGCGGGGCGGATGCTGTTCGTAAACATTTGTTTTTTTTTTTTTTATTGAAACGACACACATGAAGGAGTATATATTTTTTTCAGACAGGTAAAATAATAAACCACCAACATTCAAACTCAGTGAAAACTTATTTTCCAAGGGCCCAAAATGACTTTAGAGAACAACCATACTGGCATGCTACGGTCGCTAAGCAGCCTTGTTTTGTTCCAGATCAAAAAGTTGTAGACAAGCTCAGATGATCTTTACAAATTGTACATAAGTTGACAAAGCACCGGCGTGTATTTTTACCTTCTGGTTAAAAACCCTATGCAGAAATTCACAGAGTTTGCGTGATGTTTATATTATAAAAATGACATAAATAATTTAAACTGTAAACCCTCAAATTTTTCAATTACATAATTAAACGCTACTTCACCTCATTTTCTTCACTTAACAAACGTTTAAATTACATTTTCACGCCTGGAAAGTGTGTAATTTACAGAATTTTCAACATCTCCAAGTATTTAAGTATTAGCTCTCATAAATTCTGCTTGCCTGGTCTTATTTTCTGGCCGGCGGTATACAAGACAAGTAGCTACACACGACGTGGCAAGTCTTTGTTTTCTGCGCGCTCTATAATTGCATCCTTCAGTTGTTCCCTGAGCACCATCTTAAGAGCTCTCTTCGCGTATGGACTCCTAGTACTTTTGCACGCAGGTGGAAATTAAGTGGTGATTTAGATATGCACTGTGTAAAATTTTGTAGAAGGGTTGCTTTTTTTAAACTGCATTCATAGTTGCAAACTAACCCTGCCTTTAAAATCAAAAATATAAATTACCCGTCTTAATAGAATTTATATGTGCCGCTATACGCATTATTTAATTATTTTCATCTAAAATTCGTTTTTTAGTATTTTTAATTCTCTTCATTTCAGTTCTGACACCCCAGAACTTATTAAACCGCGAAAGTGAGCTAGATAACTAAGCTCTTAACCAAAATGTTCTCCTAGTAACAAGAAACGTTCAGACATTTCATTACTTAGGCGTTACGCTCCAAGACCCAAATCAGGTCAAGAGCCATGAGAGTTATGACAATGTCTTCCATACAATGAACGCATATTCAGTTACAGGAACCCCCTTTTCATTCATGAATGGAAAGATGGATCCTTTCACGAAGCGAAGGCAATGTAAGATATTGGCGAATAGAATTTCACATTCAATTGTGTTAGTTGGCAAGTAATTAATTGGTACAGTCACCAAATTAAGCTGATGAATATTCCAATATTATGAATTTTACTGAAGCAGGTGAACGTTATTGTTAGCCTACATATTCCCTCTTCTGGGCAAAGGCTTCTTGTTCTAAATATTGGTGTAAAGAAGAATCAATATAAAAGAAGTATTTTTAACACATTTTTTATTATTTTTCATGACCAAATTGAACATTCAACGCTAGCTTTTATGGCTTTAAGTACCTTCAAAGGTCAAAGAGAAAAAATCTTTTCTACCTTTATAACGTAGCAAATTTCTTAAAAAACTCAAGTCCCTGAAAAATGATGAAGTTCGTAAAGTTAATTGGTAGTAATTAGCATTGTTACGGTCAGCTAAGTCCTCGACCCCAGAAAATTATGTCTTTAACATTGCTACATCAGCTAGGAAATCATTTTTCAAATCGACGGAGCGAAAATTGTTAGGAAACAGTAACTTATCTATGTTATTGCAAAAAAATGTTCTGAGATATTTGAGAATTGGCTTTCTAATATTAATATTTTAAATTATGGTATTTAACTGTGTCATATGTAACACTAGCTGTTGCCAGCGGCTTCGCCCGCTCCAACTCGAAAATTATCCCACGAGAAGATAAAATCAGGATAAAAACTATGCTATATGTTAATCCAGGTTATAAACTATCTGTGTACCAAATTTTATCCAAATCTGTTCAGTAATTTTTGCGTGAAAGAGTAACAAACATCCATCAAAACAAACTTTTACGTTTATAATATTAGTAAGATTATAAATATTAGTAAGATTAACCATAGGCATATGCCTCCTCCTACCTAAAGGAAGAACTCGTGGCTGCTAGTGAGAATTTCCTGAAGCAAATTACAATAAACAACATGTAACAACTCTTAATTTAAGTTACATATAGAACACATGGGTTACTCTTAACTAGGGAACCCTTGATAAACTAAGGACGACGTGACGACTACGGTCACATGGCTAAGCTTATATATCCCTAAAAAAAGGTTCATATTATTTTTCATTGTGCTGACGCTCCTATTAGGTACATGGGACTTACAATTGTATAACAATTGTTAATTTCGACAGTACTTATGCATTTCTGTCTACTGTTTTGGAACCTACAAACGTGATTTTTATTACGTAGCAACCAGTCTATTATCACTATCAATACATATTATAAAACAAAGTCCTCCGGCGCGTCTGTCTGTCTGTCTGTTCGCAATAAACTCAAAAACTACTGCACCGATTTGCTGTTTTCACCAATGCATAGAACGGTTCTCGAGGAACGTTTTAGTACATAATTTGTCAAGTTTTTGTATACATAGGCGGGCAAAGCCCCGGGCATCAGCTAGTTTATAATGAACCATTTTAGATAACCATATCTAACATTTTGTGAGATGTATTACCAAACAATTTTCGATATGACCTCTAAAAGTTAAATCTCAAGAAGACATATTAAAATATTTACGTAATCTTCATATACTTGACAAGCGTTTAAATCAGCAGTATCTTAAGTGAAAAATAAAATGACACTTTAGAAAGAGAGATTGATGTAACTTTAAAGTTTTTCAGTTAAGCATACATTAATCAATTTTTCATTTATCTACTATCAATCATTTTTTAATATGACCATATATGTTTTAATGTGTAACAATTTTCGATATGACCTCTAAAAGTGAAATCGCAAGGAGAGATATTAAAATATTTACGTAATCTTCATTCATACACTTGACAAGCGTCTAAATCAGCAGTTTCATAAGTGAAAAATAAAATGATACCTTTTTTTTTTAAGGTGGGTGGAAAATCATCAAATAACCCCTCCCGCTCTTGGGCAGAGCGAAAGGGAATGTCAGACTTCTACTGACTAAAAACCACCCATGTTCCTTCTTAGCCCTTAATGTCGAGGGCCGTGGTATCTCTTGCGAACAACCCGCAGCCCCGACGGATGAAATGATACCTTAGAGATTGATGTAACTTTAAAGTTTTTCAGTTAAGCATACATCAATCTGCTTTTCATTTATCTACTATCAATCATCATAACTCGCTAAGCTCCATGCAAATAGTATTTACCCAACAATATATATAAAAATAACAGTGTGTCTGTTGTACAAAATTGCCTTCTCTTCAAAAGTAAGTCTCAACGTTGTCGCCGAGGCAATTCAGTGCCGGTAGCCGAGAACCCAGACTATAGTGTATATTTATGTATTTACATACTGGTACGTGATACGAAGAGGATATCATTTTGTGTTAAACTGCAATTTGGTAGAAATTATTCGTTTTTTTTTTAAATTGCAGTGTTTAACACAAAATTTATTGTTAATTTCATTCATGTTACGAATCTTAATCATCTCTAAGAATTTTATGTTGGCTCCAAAGCTACTTCTGACCAAGAGATCCCGGGTTCAAATCCCAGGTCGAACACAGTGTTACTGACAGTATTTCCATCAGGAATTTCTCAGTAGCAGCCTGGAGTTTGGATTAGTGCCAGTCCGGCCATAGGCAATAGGATTGCCCCCTACACAGGACTTAAACGTTAAAAGCGATTAATGTCAAAGTGTGCCTGTACTATATGGGTATATAATCCCTGCCTAACCATTTGGATATATGTATACAGGCGTGGTGATTTTTGTTGGCGCAGTGGCTGAGCGATTGGACTGCTGCGCTGCGTGTCGCGGGTTCGATCCCCGCACGAAACAAATATTTGTATGGCCTACAGATAGTTGTTTCGGGTCTGGGTGTTCTGTGTATGTGAGTTTAAATGTTTGTAAACGCACCCACGATACAGGAGAAATTCCTAATGTGGGGCAAAGTTTTTTTTTTAAAAATATAAAGTTTTCTTAGGCGTTTTAGCCCCTAGGTGTGTAAGTCCTACACTATTATTCTACTATTGTTTTTTCTTTCATTTACTTGAGCCCGCAAGGATAACTTACTTTATAGCTAAGTTCTTGAAAATATAAATAATGACCGTGAAATTGATACCATAAACATTTTAAAACTTTAAAAAGTAAAGCAAGTTCTTACCTACGTGACCTCAGAAAAATAACGTAACCACCAAAACCTTAATAAGAACCAGTAAATATTTTATGTTCAGAAACTTTTCCTGTACTTGGGAATAAATCGAAAAAATTCGCGAAGTAACATAAAGTTTTATGAAACATTCCCTAAAATGTAACACGATTAATCAATATACATTGCGTTATTTTACTACAATGTCATACTCGTAACTGATGTATGTAGTAAATGTTACTTTGATCAAGTTTTCTTGTGTGTTTTGTGATTTTGCTTGCTGTAACCAAATGTTATTTATCTGGCAGATATGCCGAGTGTGCAGAGACTCACAGGCCCATAAACTGCATTTTTTAAACTAAAAATAAAAGTAATTCCAGCGACAATGTTTTGTATGCCGCTCTTTAATACGGACATAGAATAATTCACAAGCATGACAGTGGTATCATCAAATAATTGGATACTTGACAAAATAAAATCTAATTAGTTCTACAGATAGATTTCCAAAAAATATTGGACACATATTGTTTCTTTTTCACGTGAAAAAAAATAAAGACGATATAGTGCTTCGAAAACTCGTCTGTCGTAACATTTCAGTTCATTTTTTTTTGAAAAATGACGACACAAGCCCCAATTTATGATCTTTGACGCGTTTTATCTACGTCAATTTTTTTTTTATTTAGAAAGAAAGAAAGAAAAAAGAAAAAAAAAAATTTAAATTAATAAAACAAAAAACACGAAAAATTATAACTATATATAAAAAAAAAAAAAAATATTAATATTTTAATTTGATAAAACTAAAAACACGTATCCAATATTTTTCGATAATCAAACTGACGAACTAAACAGAATCATGTATTTTTTAGTCAGGAAAGTACCCAATTAACACCACAGCATATTTATACACAGTCGTGATGTATGAGCTCGCAGCGACAAGGACAGTCAATGTCTGATCTTAGTGGAGTTGAGACGTCCCAGATCTGTGCAAGATTAATTAAGCCCCTTCTCATTAAGTTAAATTGTAGTATTTCAACTAATTTGTAAGAAAACTAAAAACAGTGTATCGGACTCAATGAGTTTTCATTGCATGAAACCCATGACGTACGATCCTAACGGAGTAAATTCTGACAATCCGACATGTATATCGTTCACGTTCCTTAGTTTAATAGGGGTGATGATGGCAATTAGGTGATGTGTACAGAATGCGTAGAAAACGACTATGTAATGGCGTGCTTTTACACTCTGTAGATATAGAGATTTATCGTTTTTTTTTTTTTTAAGAGGAGCTCGTGGCTTAATAAGAACTGCCACTCGGGTCGATCTTTAGGTAAAGCTGTGCTTGCCTAGGTTGGTCTGTGGATGGGTGACCGCTCGACATACCGAGCTTCCTCCGTGCCTCGGAAAGCACGTTAAGCTGTTGGTCCCGGCTGCCATATATAGATCTTTGGCAGTCGTTACAGGTAGTCAGTGACCTGACATTCTGACATCCAGTCTTACCAAAGAGTATCGTATTACCTAGTATTAACTGGGTTGTGGAGGTCAGATAGGCAGTCGCTCCATGTAAAATACTGGTATTCAGCTGCATCCGGTTAGACTGGAAGCCGACCCCAACATAGTTGGGAAAAGGCAGATGATGATGAAATATAGAGATTTATAAAAATGCGGCGGGTGCCAGAAACTTTAAAAATTTAGATCCGGTGAGGCACAAACGTACAAGGATTATATGTATATGTATGTATGGGCTGCGGGTTGTTTGAAAGAGATACCGCGGCTTCGGCACAAGGGCTAAGAAGGTTTTTAGTCAGTAGAAGTCTGACACTCCCTTTCGCTCTGCCCAGAGCGGGAGTGGTTATTTGATGATTTCCCACCACCCCAAAAAAAAAAATAAGCCTATAAGTATTTTAACACTATTTAGTTTACGTAAATATAATTTCGAGCTGAAGTCGTCATATGTAATAGTATTTTAAGGGAATGCCTACTATCTCTAGTCAACTTAAAAAGTCTTCAAACCTATAATAACAATGAGTTAAGGAAGATAGTCCAATCCTTAATATGACTTAAGAAAAACACATCTGCTTTATACCATTTCTCATACTTCTCACCATCTTTGAACAAAACACAACAGTGTTACGAGTACAGTAAATTAACACTTCCTCAAAGCTTTATCTTGCCCATTGTTTATCTTAGGATCAAACTCATTTGTCTCTCGCGTTGCCTGCTACCCTAGTAGTGTACTACCCGGCTACCCGTTAAATCTTTGAATAATACCCGCCAGACGCTTGTGAATGGTACTCGTATAGTAGGCAAAAATGTTTAGTAAAAGGTTTCTGAATTACCATGAGATTCGATTTAAGGGTCTTTTATTTCCCGTAGAGGCTGCGGCTTGTTCGAAAGAGATACAGCGGCCTCGACACATGGGTGGTTCTTTGTCAGTAGAAGTCTGACTCTCTTTACCGGTTTGCCCAGAGCGTGAGGAGTCATTTGATGATTTCCAACCCTCCAAAAAAATGGGGTCTTTGACTTTATACGTATTGAACATGAATAATAAGACGTTTTTCGGTCATTTACGGACAAGTAAAGACCCATGTCAATATAGATAGCAATTTGATAGCTTTGGTATTTTTAATTGTTATTTTGTTATCATGGTAAACTTAAAGCAGACAAATGTATAATAATTGTATCGTATCTATAAAATGTTGTTGAAATAATAGCACTGGCTAGAAAACTGTTTAACTATATAGTCTAATGCTAGCAGGCGATGTGCTAGAAACTTGAGCACTTTGGTAGAAATAGCTATAATAAGTGATCCCAATAGTGATCGTGAGTATAAGAACTAAATATTATAGATAAAAAAACAAACTTTGCACAATATAAGAATACAAACTGTTTACCATCCAATGGAATTATACATTTCTGGACACATCTATTGGCCCACCTTGTATTTTCAGTTTCGTTTGGTCCTAGCTAAAATTTTATATTAGGTCGGACAAAAAGTTTTTATGCAGTTTTGAACCTGGCACATTCACAATTTCATTCAATAGTCTTTTTTTGAATTTCGACACAGCAAGATTGGAGCCGTGTACTCTTTTCAGATGAGTCTAAAATTGTGTTACATGGCAATGATGGAAGGAAGAAGGTCTACCGACGTAAGGGAGAGCGTTTCGCACAATGCTGCTTTGAAGAGAGGGTTGCTTATGGCGGTGGCTCATGGACTGTCTGGGGCGGTATATCCGCGAGCGGCAAACTTCAACTTGAGGTTGTTACAGGACCACGGCTGCCAACATTAAATGCTGAAAGGTACATTCGTGAGTGCTTAGAACCTCACGTGATACCATACGCGGACTATGTGGGCCCAAATTTCCTTTTTATGCATGATAATGCAAGAGCCCATGCGGCCGGCATCGTCAGGGAATATCTTCGGGATGTGAACATCACAGTTATGGACTGGCCAGCCAGAAGCCCAGACATGAACCCCATTGAGCACATGTGGGACGAGCTAAAAAGACGTGTTAGGGCTCGTCAGCCAGTTGCCCAGACGATGCAGGAGTTGAAAACTGCCATAGAAGAGGAATGGGAGATGATCCCTCAAAATTTCATAGAGCGGTTGATAAACTCTATGCCTAATCGTATGAGAGCTGTGGTAGATGCCCATGGAGGCAACACGCGTTATTAAATTAAACCTTTATTTGATAAAACATGTTTTTTATTCAAAAATCAATTGCCTATAACAAGGCGCATATCCGACTTGTTAGGCGTAGCTCCATGTCGTATGGTATTCTGAATTCAAATTTAAAACAATACGATCGAAAAAGATGGTAAAATGTATCAGGTTTAAAACTGCATTAACAGTTTTTGTTCAATCTAGCAATCATATTTCGGTAGGGGCCATCGAAACCTAAACTCTAAGGTGGGCCAATAGATGTGTCCAGAAGTGTATTATATCGGTAAAAATTACATACTACCATTAACATTTTCGTCTCTCGATAAACCTCATTAGGGATTATTACTCAATCCTTTTATGCATTCCATGTGTACCTATTACATAACAAAATAAAAGATCAATATGTGCCCACATAGATTAAACGAAAATGCTTCTCATTCTCATCTTACTGACATAAGCGTCTTCGCTGAACGATGTCTACAAATTTATTGGTAAATATTATTATGGCAACCTACATTATTTTAGACAAATCTGACGAATCGCCGAAAATAATAAACGTGACGTATTAGCACAACGAAGCCCGGCCAGAGCGGTGACCACATAAAAACTTAATTAATCAACAAATCTAATAAATTAAAATCAACAAGCCGAACGAAAAATACACAACCATTCGTTACCGATGCAGTCACCAACACAATAAAATTATCTGACTCTTTTGGCTTGTTAATCAACCCCATCCAAATATGTCAAATGAAAATTGAATACTAAACAGGTCTATCTGCTTCAGTACGCAAGTCAAGAGCCAAATTACTTAAGTCAGGGAAATCCTGCATTGCTAAACCGCGCCTGCAATTGGTTCTGCTTACCAAAGATTAAGCACTTATTAATAGAAGCGAAACTCTTGGTTTTTTTTTTTAATAAAACGTTGCCCCACACTAGGAATTGATCCTGTATCGTGCGTTTAAAAACATATAAAGTCACATACACAAATACGCCAGACCCGAAACAACTATCTGCAGGCCATACAAATATTTGTTCCGTGCGGGGATCGAACCCGCGACATGCAGCGCAGCAGTTCAATCGCTTAGCCACTGCGCCAACCGTGCCGTCAAACGTAAACGCACAGTGTTACTACTAACTATACATTAGCTTTAAATTAAAGGTAAAGATTGTATCCTCACTTGTACCCAAGTTTGCGCTCCGTGATCAATCATCGACATGTAAATGATCCTATAGAGTACCCGTCGGGGCTGCGGGTTGTTCGAAAGAGATACCGTGGCCTCGGCACAAGGGCTAAAGGAACATGGGTGGTTTTAGTCAGTAGAAGTCTGACGCTCCCTTTCGCTCTGCTCAGAGCAAGAGGGGTTATTGTTAGTGTTATTATTTAAACTGAAAACGGAATATTTACCATGTTTACTGATTGTTTCGTTTGTTTGTTTGTTGATTGTTGCTAGTGACCATGTCACTTTGAAATCTTATATTGTTAGTGTTGTATCAAAATACCAGTAATGCCCTCTATAGTGTTATTTGAGAACTATTGCATGATTACCTACTGAACTATATTGTATGTATTGATCGTACTAGGATTCGTTCATGAATAAAGTTCCCATTCGTTCTCTCTGTCTCACAGAAAAACTGTGTTTGCTTTATAGTTATTTGATGATTTCCCAACCCCAAAAAAAAAAAAAGGGGTATATAGAGCCGGGTATGAAGTTCCTCATCCCTTGTTGAAAAGAGAAGATCCTTCGATAACCAGTTTTAATATGTTCTTCTGTCTCTTCTTGTGTAGAACATTAATCGAAATTAAAGATATTGATTTTTAGATGTTGCTAGTGTACGTTTTGTCAGATTAATTATATCCGCTAAAGTATTGCAGTAGAGAGCATTGCTTGGATTGGGCATGCCTCCCGTAGTGGATAGTGATGGACGGTACGTGTAAATGTTAATATTTTGACAAAAAGGTAGGACCTACATAAGTGTCGCTTCTATACGAATATCTTATTATTTGGTAGGCACTACGTAAATAGAAGAGTAACTTCTAACGACTGGGAGGAAGGAAAGGAGAATTTTATGCTGAAGTTGAGTTGATGTTAGTTTTGATTTTAGTTGTTGGAAATAACTTTATGTTCTAACTTGCAGAAGAAATCAGGAAGGCCCAGAAACAGATTTATTGCTTTTTACTATCGTAAGAATAGTATTGGGTAAAACTTGTTGGTTATATAAGATTTTAACCCTCTGCGGCTGACGTGGTAGTCCAACAGACACCGCGAAATACAAAATCCCGTTTTTTACCGGCAATTTTCAAATTTGAGCGCCGCCACTGCGAGTACCTTACTATAGTGGGCTCGCACGTCGGTCGGTGTGCGGCGGGAGGTCGCAGTGAGCACACACGTGCCTAGCGAAAGGAAGGTGTCCGGGAGACTACCACGTCAGGGTTAAGGTAAGTGTCCACGAGACTACCACCTCAGTCAAATTGTTATATCTTCATAGTGTCTCCTAAACAACCACGTCAACCAATTAGTTTAAATGATGTGTTATTTCGCGTTATTTTCCAATTTTCATAAAAATAATTCATAAAATTAATCATTTACAGAGACTTAGTGCTGGATCATAGGAAAAAACGAGTGTACATTGAAAGATTGCCAAGGGAGCTGCGAACGACTATCACTAGAGTTTTAGGCAAGGATACCCCCGCTCCACCACTAGTAGTTCCGTCTGTTCCACTAAGTGGCAAAAAATTATGTTATGTTTGTCCAACAAATATAAAAAGACAAACTAAATATCGTTGCTGTGATTGTTTGAAGCCAATTTGCCTTCAGTGCTCCAAGCCACTGTGTGATAATTGTCAATCAAAGCTGTGATTTTGAAACTCTCTAGTTTTTATGTTGACCAACGAATGTATTTCATTTTTCCTAGACTGATTAATGTCATTATGAACTTTTAAAATGTATAATGTTAAATTTGAAAAAAGCTAATTTTGTCATTTTTTGTATGTCATAAATGTCTAAGTAGAAATTTATAGACTGATTTGTGTTAAGTAAACAAACGTTGCTTAATTTTGAAAATACAAATTATTATTTTTTATTTCAAGTAAATTTAACATATTAAATAGGCTAGAAATCTAATAAATATGATTTAATAGCTGCATACTTTAATTCTACAAAAATATTTGCTGTTGAAAATGGTGTCTCGTGTACTACCACGTCAGTTGAATTGTAAAAATTGATCCACGTCAGTTGCAGAGGGTTAAACAAAACACTCACCCGCTCGTCTGCTCATAAACATCCACCCGCAATGACTTCAGTTTATCCGTGATCATGGTGCTTGTAACAGCGCCGAAATATCGGGAACTCGAAACAATCAGTAAACATGGTAAATATCCCGTTTTCAGTATAAATAATGGTGTTGTTGGTTATATTTACATACTAGCGGACGTCACGCGGTTTCATCCGAGTAGTTCCCGTTCCCGTGGGAATACAGGAATAAAAAGTAGCCTATGTTACCCGGGGATAGTGTAGCTTCCCAACGGTTACAGAATTTTTCAAATCGGTCCAGTGGTTTTTAAGTTTATCCGTTACAAACAAAAATACAAATATTTCCTCTTTATAATATTAAAGTATAGAATAACATAACGACTGAAAGCTCCGAAGGGTTATGCAGAGGTGTAACTAATAGAACACCCTCATTTCGACATTTTGATTTTATTTAAAGAAAACTATACTTGCCAATGCTATGTTAACATCCAATCTTACCAAAGAGTTATTGTATTAACTGGGTTGTGGAGGTCAGATAGGCAGTCGCTCCATGTAAAATACTAGTATTCAGCTGCATCCGGTTAGACTGGAAGCCGACCCTAGCATAGTTGGGAAAAGGCTAGGCATGATGATGCTATGTTAATGTAACGTATATATTTACAGGGAAATGTCAAATGGTTCATATTAAAAATCAATGAGAGCAATTTCGATGGATGGGGCGCTATTACATTCTAACGTTAGCAATTTGTCTAAATCGGTTCAGCCGTTTATGTGATGTGTGGCAGTAATGTGTATGTTCTATGTACCAACGAACAGGATATGTATTTGCCACAATCGCCACGCTTGGCAGACGGGTTGGCGATCGCAGTATGGTTGTTACGAAGGCACAGAGAACGCTGCTGCTCATTCTCTAAGTCCCTTAGTCACCTCTTACGAAACCCACGGGAAGATATGGGATGGTGCTATTCGTAAAGAATAGCACCATCCGACACCATACGGAACCAGACGGATTCGAGCATAAATTACATAATTGAGGCAACCAAACAGCTGCGGGTTGTCCGCAAGGGATACCGCGGCCTCGACATGAAGGGCGAAGAAGGAACATGGGTGGTTTTTAGTCAGTAGAAGTCTGACACTCCCTTTCGCTCTGCCCAAGAGCGGGGTTATTTGATGATTTCCCACCCCCCCAAAAAAATAAAAAGGCAACCAAACAGCCAGACGGAGTCGTCAAGTGCTCAAGGAATATCACTCTTGCTGCTGACACCGCAATCTTCAGTGAGACAGTTTTTTTCCAAACGCTATTAAATTAAATTCTATAAGGCGTATCCTATTTAGGCGGTATGTGCAATCGAACAAGCTAATAAGTATACAGATAAAGATCTTTATAATTCTAGTACACTGAAAATATTGATTGCAATTTTGTTTTATAAAGCGTTTCGCATTAAGCGACTGATATCAAACGCTGTATCATTTAACATCAGTCTTAAAATGTATGTGTATAATCTTAAAAGTAAATGTAAGTCAGCTGGCTGTCCACGTATTTGCTTGTTCGACTGTACAAGTAACGACATAAAAAAAAGCAGAATGCCCACTCTATACATTTTTTTTTCAACTAGTTTTTAAAGTTAAAACTTTACTTAAATACCTCCATGAACCGTTTACTATTCAATGCATCAGCACAATGTTTGAATTGCGTTACATTGAGTTTGACCGTAGAACGTTTCACCCCAAAAAAACTCGTTTCCTAGCCAAAAAAATTACGTACAGTTATTCAGTTTGTTGTACGGAGCTTGGGTTAACGGGTCTGTTTATTTACACTTTGACTACAAATACCCAGCAAAATGTTACCAAAGTTTTGGAAGGTGGGAAATCATCAAATGACTCCTCCCGCTTTGGGCGTAGCGGAAGGGAGTGTCACACTTCTACTGACTAAAAATTATCCATGTTCCTTCTTAGCCCTTTGTGTACAACGCGGTATCTCATTCGAACAACCCGCAGCCCCGACAGGCAGCAACGTGCAAACAAAGTCCCAATCCCATCAACAGCCTCACATCTTCATCTGCTTAACCTTTTCCCTACTAAATTAGTGTTGGCTTCCTGTCTAACCGGGTGCAGCTGAATACCAGCGTTTTACATGGAGCGACAGCTTATCTCCTTCACAATCCAGTTCATACTGGATAATATGATACCCCGTGCTAAAACTGGTTGTCAAACTTTCTGACCACTGAATACCTGTAATGATAGTCAAAGGTTTACAAGTGACAGCCAAGAGCAATTACCGTAACGTGCTTTCCGATGCACAAAGAAAACTCGCTATTTAATTGGTGGTCATCCATCCACAGACCGACCTAGGCAAGCGCGGCTGTAATTATCTAACTACGATGCTCCCTCAACAAGAGCTTCACATGAGACTTATATATCTTTTTGTTTGATTAGGTCACAGTGCCAACTTGATTGTCCCTGCGACCTAATGAGGTACTTAATCTCGGTCCTCTTGGCAATGCTCCTACTATTTCCACTGGAATACCAGTGTTTTTGCAACTATTTAATCATTCACTCGTGTCCTATATTAGGGCTCTTGTGTTATTAAGTATTTATCTTTCTCTTAAAAATAAATCAAGTTTATTTTTTCTGTTACTGCGCTCAACTCATTGAGAAGGATTAACAATCAAAATGTTTGTTCACTACGTGTTGGCTATTTTAGATCACTATATTTAGTGGTATACAAACATAATATGAACGTCAACTTACCCCTTTTTCACAAAGCCAGGCGCAACGCCAAATCACACGTAATGTAGCTTCCTACGCGTGCATACATCCGGCCATAGACACAAGCCATTTGCTAGTATTCGCTGATATAATATAGCCTACGTTTTTACTGAGAATCGGGACAAAATCCCAGTACCCAATAAATCTACGGAATCCTTTTGAAAGAAGCCAGGCCTACTTCTGGATAATAAATAATATTCCCGACACCAAACGCCACCCCATAACACGAACTTCCTAACAGCTCAAACGGAAGAGTAAAACATTTTTTCAGACTGACACGAATGAGAAATCTTTCTCCATTATTTTTCACAAATCACATTTATGAATGACGTAACAATAAAAGTTACAGAGAGCGCTATAAAAGGAGAAAAGACCAATGATTCAAGTTAGCGAGAATGTAGTTAATTTCTCTTACTTTTATTCTTCGGGGAATAATCATGTCCTGTTGACGTTAAAGAATGTCCTCGACATTAGGGATCGGAGCCATTTAGGGACACCCTAAGGTTGCGGACACATGGACAGCGACAAATTAAAATTAGCTAGTGAAGCTCTGCTGACTTGAAGGGTATCGACAAACATGACATAAAATACTGTATTGATAACTGTTGGAAGGCCAACGACCCTGTGTACTTAGGTACCCGTGTTACGTAGGTACTTGTAGTATAATTTTAGAAAGAAATAAAAACTAAAATAAATTGGCCTCCTAAAACGACGCGACAAATAAATAAAAACACGTGCAATTTTCCGCGACTTTGCGATGAGTCGCTATTTTCAAACTGCTGGGAAAACTAGTGTTTGTGAAACATTAAATGCACACGCTCGTCTATTCTCGCGGGTAATTCTACTCGTGTATCATTCAATGCAGCACCAGAGACTAAAATTAACGTGCGGTGCAGCCACGCGAACGGCTTTGCTTCCACGTTTATTACATGTACTTCAAGAAAAGTAGGTTCCTATAGGAGTCTGTGTTCCTGGTAATTACAATCTAGGATCTAGGCGTTTGATAATTAACAGACAAGCGAGTAGCATAGCTAACTTTATTGTAATTTAGACATTGATATAAAAACTAAAGATACGGTCGTCCGAACATTTGCTCGACGCGTTCGCCATACAGAGAATCGGTGTAGTCTGCTCGTTAACGTAACCTTGTTTAAGCGGCGTGGTATTTTCGAGGTATAAAGAACATAAATAAAGCTTTTAATAAAATTTACTACCGCACCCGAAGAGAGCCGATCGTGGACTAGTTCACTTCGGCTTAGGAAAGACTGTTTTAGGACCAAGTTCGAGGCGTCATTTTAACATGCGGTCCCCCCAGTCCTTACGCAGTAATATAAAAGTCAATGAATTTAGATTATGAAACTGAACGCGATCAACAGAATTATTATCACCGTTCAAAAGCCAGCAGTGTAACATATTCTACAACAATGATGACATTGACAGATCTCGAACGCGGTTAAGACATGCGATGATAGTGTTCAATTGTATTGGTGAACTTTGCCTTTGATGTTAAAATCAATGCCAGCTAATTTCAAACCAAAAAAAATATGACGATGCTTAGTATAACAAACATATGTCCCCTAAATACAAAATATAAGGACCTTCGGCACACATACATGTGTACGCAACCTAAGGGAACATTACGCAAGGCCGTCCCTACAACACATCCATCATGATGAGGACAGCACTCGACGGGTATCCCGCCGAAAAAATATTGATAATGTCTCCCGAGACCCGATCGCAGTGTCAAGGACATATGACGCCCTGGTACTTGACAACGAAATTGGATAAACTGGCCTTAGGATGTTGAACGGAGATTTTAACATAATTCGGATTTTTTGTTGCTATGTCAAGTTCAAAACGTAAATAAACTGACAATTAAGATAAATCTACAGAAATGTAATTTCCAAAGTAAAACAGATTTAAAGCTGTGCCAAATTGCATTGTGTTCCCAAAGCGGAACACACTTGAGAACTGTTACCGCTGCCGAAAAGTTTGGATTAAAATATATCTCTTGAACTTTCTTAACTACTAGTCATTGTTAAGACCGCCTCTAGGTGTTTCAGCTATTTATTCTCGTAGTGGATAGTAATAGTAAACTCACTTAAATGTTTGGTAAAGTAACTTAATTCAATTTACCTTGAGGCTTGGTTGTCAGATTTGCGAATAGAAGTAACTGGATGGAAGCCTAATTAATAACAAAAAATATTATTACAAGCCAGCTTTCTGTATATTTAATTTTGTGTTGATGAATGTATGCACAGGCACACGACAAAAAACATAAGACATTTGAAAACAAACACTCACAAATAAGGAATCTAAGCTAAGATCAAGCGAGTAGCTTTTCTCGTTTATTTCGCTAAAACGGGGCTTCATAGTAAATGGTCTTGGCCTACATTGATATTCCCTCCGTCCATCTTAGCAATAACTCAAAATGAAGGACGAGAAATATCTCAAAAAGTCTCATAGGCCGAAATTGTAAGCGCCGAGGGCGAGTCACATTTAGGCATTTTAATAAAAGTAATTTCTAAGGAACATACCAATAAAAAGTGTATTAGATGGCCGCTATATACTGGTATTAACTTTATTATGTTTGAAATGTTTATTTAATTAATTTTTGCCTATAATATGGGCGGGTAAGTTCAATACACAAAATAACTCAAATTAATTTAGTGAATAAAGATTGACTCGAAAAGTTATTAAGAGCATGTTATTTTTAGATAATACAGATATTGAGTAACCAACTATATTATTATATGGAAGGAATTAAAATTAATTTAGTAAATAAATGTTGACTCAAAAAATTATTTAAAAAATCAGATTTTTTATTAGCTTCTGCTGTCCTACAGCTGGAAAAAGGCCTCTTCCATTATTTTTCAACTCACTCGGTGTTTTGCAGTCAGGAATAAGTCCAAAATCGTCACGGCAGTGATTCTTGGGCCTGCTTCGGCGACGACGACTGCCTTCAGGCACCTACTGTGTGACGATTCTGGCTCAATTGTCCTGAGCCATTCTTGAAATGGAGCGAGCTATTATGCTCGAAGTTTCTTTGTGCGATAAGATCCGAAATGAGGAAATCCGCCGAAGAACCAGGGTCACGGACATAGCTCTCAGAATATGCAAGTTGAAGTGGCAATGGGCAGGCCCCATCACTAGAAGAACCGACAACCGATGGGGAAGGAAGGTTCTCGAGTGGCGACCACGAACCGGAAGACGCAGCGTTAGTAGGCCTCCCACCAAGTGGACCAACGACATCGTATTAGTCGCGGGCAACCGGTGGATGCAAACGGCAGGCCGCCGTTCTTTATGACATTCTATGGGGGAGGCCTTTGTCCAGCATTGGACGTCTTATGGTTGATGAGGATAATGATGATGATGATTCTTGAAACGGGACCCGCACAGTCCCGTTTTAACCTTATAAACCTATCGACAAAATCGCCGATGCTTGTCTTGGAGCGTATTGTGGTGTTGCGTATCAGACCAGTGACTACGTCAAAGTGTATTTCCTGCTCATCAACCTCGATCCTATATTTAGCGGCATTGTTGATGGCAATAGTCTTTGAATAATTCATCGTCAGTTCAACCTCAAGGCCTAACAGTGTTGACGGCACGTTCGTGTTCCACGCGCGCCTCAAAGAGATGTCAGCAACATGGAAGGGGATCGCGAGGGCCGACGCTGCGGGTTATTCGAAAGAGATACCGCGGCCTCGGCTAGGGCTAAGAAGGAACATGGGTGGTTTTAGTCAGTACAAGTCTGACACTCCCTTTCGCTCTGCCCAAGGGCGGGAGGGGATATTCGATGATTTTCTAAGGCCTAACAGTGCTTATGTCTAGGAGCATTGGTCGCAGTTAATCGGCTTCAAAATTAAAAGAAGATAGTCTGAAAAACGAAGGTTTGATTGCAATTTATCCCAGATCAGAATGCCCATGTGTCCGAAGGTTTTTGAATACCTCCTCGGGGATGCAGTTAAATAGTTGCACTTTCACACTCTTAGTAAATACGGAGACTAAGTAAAAAATCTCTATTGCATGGGTCTTAACATAACTAGTGAATTATGAGTGTACTATTAGGTACACCTCAGTCTAACCCATCAGTGATTACAGGTGTGATGTTAAAATAACTACACCCCGCGTTTACCCGTATACTGGTTTTCGACAAGTTTTTTTTTTAAATTTGCCCAAAATGTCGTGTGTCAAACATGTACTGTACATTGTTTCCAACATGTATTGTTGCCTGTTTTCGTTCTCCATTTTGAGCAGCTTTAAATTTTTACCAAGTAGTCCTAAATAGTCCCAAAAAAGAAAGTATATTTTATACCTTAACTCCGAAAAAAGATCAAAGAACTCTTATAAAAGCTTTATAACTCCCAAACGTACAGTTATTTAGCGCTGAACATCCAAAATTACCATTAAGCTACGAAACGAGCATACAGCAAACAGCAGTTACATGAGAACGACTATATAAGAGAATTCGACGGCATTTGTTTTCAGTTCGTTAATGAACTAGCTCGAAATGGAGTGAATTTGTACCAAATTGTGCTTGTGCTACGAACCGAAACGAAACTAGTGAATGAAGATATGTTTGGTAATGTTGTTTTTGTAGATAGATATTATATATAAATATATTCTTATTTATATATAAATAGACATAAAAATGTCTTATATATATATATATATTGCTGTTAGCAATATACAAAACCTCATTCATATTTCTGTTCTCCTGGTAGCTTGTGGGACGTAACTATCCTTTTTCCTAATCTCCTACTTGTCCTTGCCTGTTTAAAATAACACAAATGCACGTAGTAGTTGCATTAATCAACAGACTAATAACCAACTAATAAAAAACTTGAGAGGTGTCAAGGGACACCCGGATGGAACGAAGATCCTTTTGATTAATTGATGGAGGAATTGAATAAAATATTTTTTTTTATGTTATAATAATATTTTTTTATTATTAACAAATATAATGTAATATAAACTTAATCAGTAGGACAAAAAAATCTATAGCAAAAAGTGTCGTTACAACTTTTGGTCTTAATTTTTTCCGTCTAGCCCCCTTTCGAACTTCTTTCTAATAACTTGGTCATATTGAGTCTTGAGCCTATAACCAGTTTATTTAACCTGTGACCTAAATGAATCGTCAGCTACTCACAAAACATCACCAACTTTGAAACCATTTCTAAACAGTAGTTGTCAATATACATTTTATACATAGCTATAAGTATACCTTTGACTTTGCGATGTAACATGCAATGGCTTAAAAGGCTTTTCAGAATGGAAAATCCTTTGTGAGATGCAATAAAACAGGTAGAAGTTAAAGCTCGCTGCAAGCAAATGACCTTAATCATACGTTCGATGGGATTAAGAGGACTTGGGTCCACTTCGACCTCATTCGATTCAGTAGTCCTTTTTAATAAAAGTCACAATCTTTGAAAAAGTATTTATGTTTGTGTTTAATTAAAATAAAGAATCAACAACCAAAAAACATTAATTTGCTGACATGGTTTTACACGTGAAAGTAGTACATTTTGATGTAATGATAAATTGACGCAATGGTTTTGACACACTTGCGTAACAACGACACATAAAAAATTTGATAAGTGTTTAGACCGAATGTTGTTTTGAATACGTTGACCTTTGCTGTACTTTAGACTTCAAATTGTTAAAGTGTTAAAGTTAAAAGTTATTCAACTCCAATAAAGAAAACTTACCAATATTCCGTCGTATTATTAGTCAATCAGGTAGCGACCCTGACTGCCTGAGGTACCATGGACAGTTGTTAGCAGCCCTGTTCCCAACAAAATATGCCTCCTCTCAACCATGTTTTCCTAGTATTTGCGAATGTCACAGTTACGAATTAAGAAAGTAAATACTAAGCAATAAAAGTGGTACACTTTTTAACACTAGACCGAAACGTGAAGTGTCAATCGTCACTTTCCGAGTGTCGACTCCAACGTATAATACACGAACTCAATCCAACTTTTATATTGAATTTTTAATAACGAACTTTGAAGGAGGCTCCGCGTCGCGAATCGCGATGGCGAAATATAAAACTGAATATTTTAATGCTTTGATCGTATTAAATGAGTTTCTACGTGTTTGGAAAACGTTATTTTAATCTCTGATTTTTTTAACATAATAAACAGGAGTATCTAGTGTTTTCGATATATTTTAATAATACTTTGGCTGGGCAATACGTCTGCCGTCTATCTCACATGATTATATTAATATTCTGGAATATTCGATGTATCGATGATTTCAGAATTTATGAATTTCAGCCAAAATTCAGTAACGACGAAAGCCTCACAAAGGTGTAACGGTAACAGCCACCTCTGATAAAATCACATGATTAAAACAGTCCTCCGAAATTTTCGTGGAACTGAGCAGTGAAGCACTATACACTTGTGTTCAGATTTCCCGCTAGAGATTCATTGTATCCTAGTATCGCTATCACGCACGTAACGTTAAAGGACGGTTCTCCGAAATTGTTGCACGGTGCAAAAGCGAACGTTTTTGACGTTAAAAGAGGAAGCTGGAAAATTGGAATATCCATGCTTTTCGAATAAATTGGTACATTGTTATTTTATTTTTGTTTGTTCACTTCCAAATTCAAACCTATCTTTCACAAACATACAGGCACAAAGTGTGTACAAAACATTCATACCTAGTCATTTTAAAACGTGTATCTGTTTCTATACAGTACTAGCTGACCCATGCAACTTCGTCTGCGTCACATAATATAGCTTATAACAAATAATGTCAACATAAATTGAGTTAAATCGTAACAAACAAAAAATCGAATCTTTCCCCTTTATAATATTAGTTTAGATTATAATTAAAGTATGAATTACTATAGGTATCTCTTACTGTTAAATATAAAGTAACACCTTGTGCCTTGTAAGCAGTATATATTTTAAATTTGCATTTCTCCGGAGTCCCCGGAGGCCAGAATCCCCACTAACCTACCGCACCCGAACCGAATGACTGCCGCACGCGTAATTATTTTGTCGCGCGGATATTTTTACATTGCGATATCTTCTAAGATATTTGTTTAAACTGTATAGTAAAAAGCACAAATATTCTATATTAAATTTCTGTGCTAATAAACACATCTATTTAGATATAGATTAATACCATATGGGTTAAATAAGCTTCGCAAAATATCATTCTTTTTAACCTAACATTTTAATAGTAAAAAATGGTTACAGTGAGTCAATCTTAAAAGATAGACATATGCTGTCGCGGACTTTTTTTTAGAACTTTTAAAGAGAAACAATTCTTTCATACATGATATTTGCGTAACTTAAACCGTTTTCGCAGCGCACGCAACGGAAGCTCTCAAAAAGGAATATCTTTTCCCGTTTTTGCAACATTTTTCATTTATGCTCCGCTCCTATTAATCGTAGCGTGATGTTATATAGCCTAAAGCCTTCCTCGATAAATGGACTATCCAATACAAAAAGAGTTTTTCTATTCCAACCAGTAGTCCCAGAGTTTACCGCGTTCAAACAAACAAACAAACAAACAAACAAACAAACAAACAAACAAACAAACAAACAAACTCTTCAGCTTTATAATATTAGTATAGATGTTAGGGCATGCTTACACGATACTAATAAAAATATGAACAAAGATAAACTGATAAAAAACAAACAGAAACATACCAAATATTTCGGAAAAGTCTCGCAACCCTTGCGCTTATCACAGGAAATGTGCGCGGGTCAATGACTTTTAGGTATAATCCATTATCCCTTCATATTTTAAAACTAGCGTAAGACAATGGTGAAAAAGAAACGTCTAATAAAGTGAGATCTGGAGAACGTGCGGGGCCATAGCACAATTACATCACAAATTAATGTAATAGCATTTTTAACATATTTGGGACGAGAATCGTATACTGAATACCTTCCCTCAATAAGTTTCTCGTTTAACCTAACATACTGTATATTACCACATAACCCAATATTTATGAAAGAAGTAGGTAGCCTCAGCATTGGAGTTGCAAAACAATTGGAATGATAAATATTTCGAACTTGGGTCATCTAAACCCGTAATACCTACTTACGTTGTGCAACAGTCAATCACCGTAGCATCACCGCGCTCAATAGGGTTGACAAAAAAATGTAATTAGTCCGTCAGATTCCCAAAAAATATTCGACACATATTTTTTCTTTGTTCACATAAACAAAAAATGAAGGTCTTTTGAAAACTCATGTTTTATCTTCGTCAATGTTTATTAATTTGATAAAACAAAAAACACGTATCCAATATTTCGTTAATCAAACTGACTTTTTTTCAGGTAAGATCCCTATTAGACCCAGGAAGTTATTTTGACAACAATGTTTGTTTTGCTTTAATGGGTCCCAGAATAGAACTCGCAAGGATACCCCTATGCTTTTACACGGGGATGATATGCAATATCTTGTGAAAGCCGATATCAGTGCCATCAATAGCCATTGAGAGACGATCGAGTTCAGTGGGAGCGTATTATGGATTGCTTGTATGTTTTACCTATACTGTCGAAGGTTATGGAGCATAGTCCCTTTTTTTAAGAACTAACACAGTGGTTTGGTTGAATGATGTAGTAATGAATTTATTTATAGTATTACTGCGCATCGATTCATCCACTCATAGTTGTCACCGTTGCGGTCGAAAGCACGCACGCACTGGCGGCCATTTTCTTATAACATGGTCAATTTGAGCATTTCGCGCGGATACGCCCCCTGCCACTTCTCCTGGTTTTTTTTTTAATTTTATGGGACCTATAGAGTGTTTCTACGTAAATTTAATGTAGTACTTTTCAGTAAATCTAAAAGCTTGTATTGCATTTACGTGGTTTTTATTAGGATAACTGTGAAAAAAATATTTTTTAGACGTAAAATAATTTTCTCGAAATATTGATTTGGCATTCAAGCACACCTGCAGTTTATATCTTCGTCTAGACGCCTTCTCTTCATCCCGGACGTTAGATATCAAAATCTCTGTAAAAAAGAAATGTGCGGTATTAGAAAGATGCTTATGTTTGAGCGCACTCAAATTAATTAATGTCATCATGCACTGTCTTTTTGCATCCTGGTCAAATTCAAAGAGGTAACGATGGCAATGAATTTCTGCCGAAAACAATAAAGGTAGGTCGGTATTTTTTATTTCCTTGTAAATGGAAATCGGTTAGTGTGAACCACCTGTGTTAAAACGCAGCCCGTCTGAGTCTCCCCCTATAACCGTGTTTTCACACACACACACAAACACACGCAAAGGTTTATTGACAACTTCGTACTACCTAAACCGTGGCGGATTTATTCTGATGTACTGTAAAATTTTTAACAACAAACAAATAGCGTATGTTAATTTTATTACTAACTGTTCCGATGTCGGTTATCGCGATCATATTGAGATGGATTTTAAGGCTTATTTAAGGAGTTTCCAACCGCAATGGCTAATTTAGTGAGTTGCAACCGCTCAGAAATATTGACTCCCGGTAAAAACGTACCGAGTTAGGCGACTACCAATTCAGAGGTTCCAATTAAAGGGGGACTACGGGTAAGGCACATAATAAAATCAAGTGAGCGTGGTTCTCCATCGGGGCTGAAATAGGAGGCCGAATTAATGACGTATTAAGACACGTGTGAAGACACTGATGATGACATCAAGGGAGCGTGTCTCCGTTAACCCTTTTTTCGCATTAAGGCTCTAGACTATCTGTGTACCAAATTTCATTTAAATCGGTTCGGTAGTTTTGACGTGAAAGCGCGACAGACAAACAGACAGAGTTACTTTTGCATTTATAATAATATTATAGTACGGAGTAAGGGTTGACCAGGGACCGTAATTTAAATTGATATTTTATGTCTTGTATGACTATACCCTGAATTTTGACGAGGATGCAAAACTGTACCTAGAATTAGAAAGGCTAATCTAGACTTTCAGATACACACAGTGTAACGTTACATTTAACAGGGGAAGCCTGATAAATATAAGGCCACAATTAGCACTTTCCTACCTAGGAGGAGAGCGCAGTTTAACAGAAAAAGGGAAAAGGTAAACAATTATTTAATTTAAGAAAATAAAATACAATTAAACCTAAAATACCTATTAAGCCTATCAGGCCCTACCTACCGGATGCTGGAGAATTCTTATTAAAACACTGTACAAAATCAGGGAAACCGGGGTGAAGGTCCTTAGATATGAAGAGTCCAGGGGTTTCTAAGATGGAAAGCCTCAAGTCAGGCCTTCCAGTCGTTGAGCTCGCAAAGGGGCCGGTTGTAGCCTGCAGTCAAACTTCAGCTTCCATCAGACGCAGAGGAGGCGCGAGGATCAAGGAAACGTCCCTCCGGCTGTAGCAGCAGCCGGCGGACGTCAGGAGTGCCGAAGAGGAGAACCGAAGAGGAGGATCGAGGAGGAGGACTGAGGAACGTCACTCGGGCACTTTTCTTTACGACGCAGACCACCGTAATGCAGATTATTATTGCTCAGAAACTAGTAGACTTCGTAGCAGAGATGATTTCCGAGCCGCTGGCTCTGACGACCCGGTTCCCCGTCATCCTGACAATTTGAAATTTGAAGCTTTTGTTCTAGAACATTAAAAAATAAAATCAATTTATAACGAGGTACAATATCAATTACCTATACTACCTACTCGTAACTCCAGCAGCGAATTAAAAATAAAAACTCATATGGAAAAACACAAACATTACAACAGATGTGTTTGTTGTAAAACAATTATCATTTGTTAAATTTAATCATTAAAATGTTGTCTAACTGCCGCACTCAGAGAGCTTTAATGATTACTTAGGCCATCACTTAGTAAAGGTTTTGACAGTTTTGTCATACAAAAATATGTCAAACCTTTACTTAGTGACGGCTTAAGTAATCATTAAATATCTCTGAGTACCGCAGTAAAATATCTTTCTACTGGCTTTAGAAAATTATTGGTTTTAGACCACTAAGAAGGTTTCGTAAAATCACAGTTTTAATGTTTTTATTAAGGACCATCATGTCAACACAGGCCATAATGAAAAAGAAACCAAATGACCAAATGATTTAAATGAAATGTATATAATGGCCTATGAGAAAGTATCGCCTTAGTAAATCAAATGGCAGAGTTATAAGGTAAACATAATAAAAAGTTCAACCGAATTGAGAACTTCCTCCTTTTTTTGAAGTCGGTTGAAAATCAGCATAATTATTATTCAACAATATAATATCCCAAGAGCTCTTACCAAACTAATCCAACGTGATCATACGAAAAGTAGTAGTTTACTAAAAAAAGACGTGTGGCACTCTGAGACTGCCGCGGTAAAGCTATTGCATAGCATTTTTTATGAACTTATGCAATACAACCAATGCCACCCAAAGGCGGGTTGCTGAACTAAAGAGACAAGCGTGATATTTCAAAAATTCATTAAAAGTTCTGTTATTAATATCGATAGATGGAAAAACTAAAAAGTATCACCGCTGTGCCGGTCGGAGTGGGGGGGTGTTAGGTTTTTTTCGTTACGGAATTTCTGGATTCGGTCCCCACGCACAAGGCCCGCGATAGAAGCTATGCAATAGCTTAAAAATAAAATATTTCTACTCACTCAGGGTAACATAACGTGCCGAATCTTAATATGTAACCAAGCGGACAGTCGTATTTATCAATAACCTCTTTCGGAAATCGAAGAATTCTTGGAGTTTCTGGTTGACCGGTTGCTAGCTCGTCGACAGGTTGCGCCGAACACAACGCGGCCAATAACGCAACAACCACGAACATGATGAAGAGCTTCATGTTCACTTCAGGTGTACTACTTGACTGTTGTAAGAGGACATTCCAGAGTCCCATTTATATCAATTAGTTACTTAAGGAAAAATACTATATCAGGTAACGACCTAATCTAAATTTAGAACGCGAATTGTGAATTTCGAATGTTTTTTTCCCCGTTTGTCCGATGGATATATCCTGTATTAAAATATAATAGTATATTATTTAGCGATCCGTTGCAATGCACTTTTTCCTTCCTCTACTATTTATAAAAATACAATTTTTTTTCGAAAAACAGCGAATCAAAACACTGAACGAAAAGCGCCAAATACCTAAAGTGAAACCTAAGCCCTCCTACACCTATACCCACAACTCTGCCGCTCAATGTTTTAGCTGTGACCGGGTATTTAAAAGCAAATTCCGTCTGGCCAGCCATTAAGGGGACACGTTAGAAAATAGCTTGTAAGCGTCGCCTATAGGAGGACTATACTACCTCCACCTACATACACTACCTACCTGCTGCATACGTACTACCTACCTACCATGTAACTACTACATATCTACCTACCTATCACCTAATTCCCCGAGGCATTAGACAGAGGTGTCCCCAAATATACGTCCACATTTTGACCGTTATTTGTAAGTCCCATGAAGTCGAGCCATGCGGGCCACCATCACCGATCAATTACCCACTATGAATTTACTTCATGTCCTTATAAGACCCGGTTTCCACTAAAGCGGACCGCAGACAAGAAGAGATGTGCGGAAATCATTCAAATTTACATCTGGTCTTTCGCCCTTCCTGTGATTGGTCGAATTTGGCACATCTCTCCGCTCTGCTCGACCCCGCTTTGGTGGAAACCAGACCTTACACACTAACTGTGCCGCTACTTCTCTGTCTCTATGCCAAATTTCATTCTGATTCGTTAATACCATACATGAATTCACGCCCTATTCCCATGGGGGTAGGCAGGAACCTCAGAACGCCACCTGCTACGATCCTATTCTATTTTGCCTCGTGAAAGTTAAATCGGTTAATTGTTTAGCCATTATTTATATAACTAATGTGCTCCTAATTTATTGTTACGTAACACTAAATACAAATAGGTACCAGGTTATCATAGACACTGACAAGTTTCGAGTTCCACATAGTTTACTGTTTAATAGTGACAATAAACTCGTGTAGCCTCTTTATACACAGTGACATCATTATATTCTGTGCCCATTATAATTATTGAGCCTGTAAACGTTAAATTAGTGTTCAATACAATGCTTTCTAATACAACATAATTTTCTTGTCAAGTTTCCACTACTTTTATTCACCAAGCGGTTAGCTTTGACAAAGTGGTAACAGCTTTCGAAGCGCTTAATGTTTCCAAAAAAGTTTCCACAGGATTGACATTGGCTTTTCATTACCTTATGATCGGATCGGGGCTATTTTTGTTGAACAACTGTATGGAATAAGTGAAGATCATCTTTTACTGAAATTAACAGACAGAGAATGCAAACTAGGGCAAAAAAAAAGGAAAAAACAAAAATCAGGATGGGATAAAAACACAACACTGTTTGTAATTTGGTGAATACTTTTAAAAAATAACATATTCTATACCTCAGAGTCATAATCCGATACATGAAATAGTGACTAACAATAACAATTTAACGTTACAAGTGACCCGTAAGTCATTATTCCCAATCCAATGGTCACAATAAACATGGGGACTGTGGGACCGAACTTGTTGAAAGTTGTGCCAACATTACCAACAATATGATACGAGTGATCGACCATACGGATACGAGACCTTTTCTAACAAATCTAATATGGTAGAAGGGCTGTTTCGAAATAGATCTCTGTGATGTTATGTAAATTATTGCTTCATATGATATTGATTATGTAAGTGAATTTTGATTTTGTTGGGTGGTTTTATCATCTTTAATCGCACGCCGCTGAACTCGATTCTCGGCAACTCTTATTTGCTACCGTCCACCCCGCGGGGTTCATCGTTACACCAAGCCTGAGTTCCACCTCACGCTTGCGAATTCTCGGTCTTCACTCAAGTGTGAACTATGTCGAAAACTTTGGTTCTTTGTCAGATCTCCTCATTCCAGATTCGATCCCTCAAAGAGATTCCAGGCACAGCCCTTTTCATACCTCGCTGCGAATCTGGAATTTATGGACCAACCGTACCGTGAGTGATTCACCTTTACAAAACAACAGAGCCTAAATACTAAGATCCTCAGTCAAATCAAGGATAAACACGCTGACGGTTATGACTTACGAGGTTGGTTTACAGTGAAAGTGTGTGTGTGTCCAAAGTTTTTCCCGCTTCTCACGAACTCGTGTGGAGGACAACGTACACGTGTACCAGTTATGACGGAATTTACCAAGTTCGTCCCGTCATCTCTTTCGTGGCTTTCGTTTTATGCTATTTTGACACACAGTTTGTCCAACGCCTGGCATACATGCCATTTCAGTTTGAGCATCCTTTGGAAAGTTTTATTATATTATATATTTAAAATCTAAACATCTAGATTATCTAGAAATTAACAAACTCTCACTGATCTTATAGTTCAAGGGTTGTTTTCTCAGAATTTCTTTATTGAAGCTCAAGTCTGTGAAAAATACTACAATCCTTTGAGAACCTCTTATGTGCTCTTGTGTGTAAGTCAGGGGTATAGGTACCCCGTCGGGGCAGCGGGTTGTTCGCAAGAGATACCGCGGCCTCGACATGAAGGGCTAAGAAGGAACATGGGAACATGGTTTTTAGTGAGTAGAAGTCTGACACTCCCTTTCGCTCTGCCCAAGAGCGGGAGGGGTTATTTGATGATTTTCCACACGCCAAAAAAAAGAAAAAAAGAAAGGGGTATAGGTACCAAAGAAACGTCTTCAAAACGTTGAAAATCAAGGTGATACACGCATTTGATGGTGGATTGTTATAATTGCGATAGCTTTTGTCTATCGATTTTTTCTTATCCATCATCTTTACTTCTGATATAATGTGACTGTCGCACTCAGAGAGCTTTAATGATTACTTAGGCCATCACTTAGTAAAGGTTTTGACAGTTTTGTCATACAAAAGTATGTCAAATCTTTACTAAGTGACGGTTCTCTGTGTATCTGGTGGTATTGTATCTCTGAGTACCGCAGTAAGTCACACTCAAACAGATCAGGGAAACATGGCTTAAAAGGAAGGATGCGTATAGTCCAGCAAGTGGCATTGTTGATGAGTTTTTCTATTGGACCACTATAATATAGGAGGACTAATGAATGCGAAAAACAAGGAGCGAGGTAAACCTTAGAAAATTAAATTACCAAAGGCAGGCACTTTTTGACAAATTGGTTTTTGGAAAATTAAATAAAAGTGAAATCAATCTGCAAAATTTTAAGCTGTCTTTCCTACCGTAAGAACGATATCTCACAAGGATTTCACCAAAATTAATCACCCAAAACCCAACAGAAAGTTACAAACAACATGAACCAATTTAATCCAAGCATTTACATCTTAACCGAAACCTCCTCGCTATCCTACCGCCCTAGTACTCAGATTCGAAGAAATCGTTAACATTGCAATCAATATAAGTCGTGCCCTCAAGATGTAACCGATGTAGGTCAGGCTGATAACGCACCTTATCTAGCCCATTCTACCAAGGAGAGCGATGGAATTAGAACCAAGTGATATTGACTGGATTGAATTGTCTTAAGGGTTATTCGGGCTTTCGTTGGTTTGTTTCCGTGGTGTAAATTAAGGTTTTACTCGATTTGTTGTGGAAATTTCATTTGCTGTGTCTTATTGCATAGACGCATGCTTGTGGCCCTGGTGGCGGCCGCGACTTACGAACAGTAAGTCGTGGGTTCAAACCCAGGCAGGCACATTACTTTGTGTAATTTATTTCATCACCACTGCTCTCAAAACGGTGAACGCGTGGTGGATTATAGCCCATCCCGCCCCTAGAGAGGAGGCCCGAGTCCTTGCAGTGGGAACATTATAGGCTGATGCCGATGATGATGATGATGTATGCCTGTTTTTACTAACACGTTAACACACGAGGTCCTCTTCAACACCTACTTGATCCTTTTTTTTTTTTTGGTGGGTGGAAAATCATCAAATAACCCCTCCCTCTCTTGGGCAGAGCGAATGAACTTGGGTGGTTTTTAGTCAGTAGAAGTCTGCTTCTACTGACTAAAAACCACCCATGTTCCTTCTTAGTTCTTGTGCCGAGGCCGCGATATCTCTTTCGAACAACCCGCAGCCCCGACGGGACCTACTTGATCCTCATGTATGTATGCTGTAGGAATAGCTGATATATTTTTCACGATAATGATGCTATTACCTGGAGAAATCTGAATCACACTTTTATACACGCTATAGACTGATGTGTCAAACCACACGTAACATGACGCCTGTAATCCCCGAAGGATTAGACAGAGATGTACCGAATAGTAAACCCACATTTAGCCAGTTATATTTAAGTCCCATGTAATAGGGCGAGCCTATTGCCAACCGGGCACAAATTCAGCCTCCGTGGCTGCTACTGAGAAATTCCTGAAAACCCAAAAACACTTTTGGCCGACCCGAGAATCGAACCCAGTACCTCATGCTCAGCAGTCGCGCTTGTGACCGCTAGACCAACGAGGCAGTGTGCCACAGGCTTATAATATTACCTTGTTTAACTGTAACTGTGTAACGAGATGTCACCATGTAAGCAGACGTCATTACCTGAAACATAATTATGATAATTGTAGCATAATTCAGTTAGAAATCAAGTTATAACATGTTATGCTGTCAGTGTGTGTGACTTCTGCGATGAAGTTCTGAACCAGTTGTTTGTAATAAACTATTCAGATAAGGATTAAAGAAAGTTTGAATGATTTGTTATGAACCTGTGCCTGTAGTATCAAAAAAGTTATGCACATTAGTGACCTTCATAGTGTGTTCAACGTAACGTTTTAAACACAAAAAAAAGTTATACAGGTTGGTGCCGACAATACGACAATAAATGAAACCACTGGTAGTTCTAGTTCATAGGAACATTATTAAACAATCAAAAAAATCTTAACACCAAAATAAAAATTTGGGAAAAAAAATCAATAAAACCAAGTAGCATAACACTGTAAACGAAATACATTACAATTTACAAACAAATATTGGTTTACTAACCTTAGGAATACTTTGCACCGATTAACGCGTGGAAATAAAATGTAACAAACGAATTTGGCAAAGACATTTAGGTAGTTTATTGTCGTATCGTCGGCACCACGACGGTGTTAGGATTTATTTGATAGTTTAAAAATGTTCCTATGAACTAGAACTACCAGTGGTTTCATTTATTGTCGTATTGTTGGCACCAGCCTGTATAATGGTCGCCACCATAATTAGACAAAGACATGTGTTTAGAAAATTATTTGAATGTTTTTGTTCTGGCTCTGTAGAACTCAAACTCAAAGCATTTATTTCAATGACAGAAAAAAAAGATAGCGACGCTGTAATCATAGTCACAGGGTATATTTACGTGTCCATTCCGAAGTGTCGAGCTCTATGTAGAAGAATGGGCAAGAGACTTCGTGGACACTGTTTTAAATCAAAATATTATTACAAAATCTTTTAGAATGACATTGATTTCATTCTTCAAGCTTACTTCTTGTTCCCGAATTAAGATTCCTCCTATGCATACTATAAATCCGTTCAGATTTAAAGCCACTGTCATCATCAGCTTATAAAGTTCCGACTGCAGGGACTCAGGCCTCCTCTCTAGGAGAGGGGTGGGCTATAATCCACCACGCGGGCCCAGTGCGGGTTGGTAGATGTCACATGTCTTCGAATTTTTGGGTTCTAAGACATGCCGATTTCCTCACGATGTTTTCCTTCACCGTTTTGAGAGTAGTGGTGATGAAATAAATTACACAAAGTAATGCACCTGCCTGGGTTTGAACCCACGACTAACTGTTCGTAAGTCGGGGCCGCCACCACTAGGCCACCACTGCTCCCAAAGCCAATGTGAAATACTAAAATCCAAGAAGTCAAAACAAGAAATAAAATTGAATACATGCAAATTAAATATCGAACTAGTCAAGCTATCCCATATCACACGCTATAATACTTTCAAAATGTTATTCTCGAACGTTCTGATACTAACAAATGCCTTTATATCATAAGGATACGCAAAAAACTAGGCTGAACTATGAAAACAGGGATCAACGGTTTGGGACATTTGGTCTGTAGAATACAAAGTAGCGTTAGCATCATGCTCACTCCCAGAGAGGTTTTAGGACAGTTGCTATGTCTTCTTTAAGAAAATAAAAAATGGCCGACTTCACTAATTACTGACTTCACTTACTGCTTTGTTGCACTAGTGGTCGCAAGCGCAACGAAGACGCATTTGCTACACTCTTCAAGGGTTACAGGCGTGACGTCATGTAAAGTTATCAATTGGGGTTCAATAAAAGTATTCCTATTCATCTATGTTAAAGCAAGTGGATACCTGTAAAACGTTCCATTTCAATCAATATCCTACAACTATTGTTATTACTCGTTCCTTACTGGTTGGCCACAGAAGGATAAACACCGGGAAAATAGGAAAGGAATTGGAAGGTCTTAGCCCAGCAGTGGGACCCAATAGGCTAATTTTTTTTATTAAACTATTGTAATTGACTAACCTCTAATCTAATAAAAATCATGTTCAATGCAATGTCTATCTTAAAAGGCTAACATTACTCCGTTGGAGGAACAAGTGTGATACAGATACAAAAGACGACCCGTCCCATTAGTGCTTTCAATTACCGTAGATTTCCAATACGGTACTTATCGGTTTATTGCCGGAATTCATTATTTATAAGAATCAACAGTAAATACCGTTATAACAGTATTAACTACACATTAACGGCGTTCGTAATGCTGTAATTAACATAGTATTAAATCTTTGATAACCATTGACAACCCAAATACAAAAGAAATGGTATGTTAAATTGCGTCGACAACAAAAGCATTTTTTTTTTCGTTTTGTACGCCTGAAATTTTTAAAATCTTTATTATATTTATTAATGTTATTATACAGTAATTTAGTGTGTTCCTTTTTCCATCGGGCTTAATCATAACTGAAAAAATGTGAATGTACACCTCTGCCTAACCCTTCGGGGATTGTAGACGTGATGTTATATTATGTTAGTTTGTTCTACAAACCTCTGCAAGCTTCTCATGTCCCAGTAACAAGTACTAAGTGAATGCATCCCTCTAAATAATATTTAACGAACCGTATACTTCCCACAAACGACTTCTGAGTCCCATCCCTATCCGTTTGAGTGATGTACTATGTCATCTCGTAATCCGGGACTGATCCCGACGTAGTGCGTAATCACATTACTGCTCTTTTGTGTTATCCTGGTACCCGTATTGGATTATGCTGACCGATTTCTGTTTGAATAATGGTTTTTATACAAAGGGAATCCAAAAAGAATCATTTTGGCCATTTGAGAACGAATTTGATTTACAAAGTTGAAATTATTTTCACTAATAAGTATTATA
Organism: Diarsia brunnea; assembly: GCA_949774965.1. Taxonomy (NCBI): domain Eukaryota; kingdom Metazoa; phylum Arthropoda; class Insecta; order Lepidoptera; family Noctuidae; genus Diarsia; species Diarsia brunnea. The sequence continues at coordinate 3,985,078 of OX459016.1, read as the reverse complement.
GTAATAAGTACAGTTTTGTTTTCAAATTAGCTTAATATTTGTAAGCTATGTGGGTTCTACAAGCTGTGCTTGCCTAGGTCGGTCTGTGGATGGGTGACCGCCCGACATACCGAGTTTCCTCCGTGCCTCGGAAAGCACGTTAAGCTGTTGGTCCCGGCTGCCATATATAGAGCTTTGGCAGTCGTTACAGGTAGTCAGTGACCTGAAATTCTGACATCCAGTCTTACCAAAGAGTATCGTATTACCTAATATTAACTGGGTTGTGGAGGACAGATAGGCAGTCGCTCCATGTAAAATACTGGTACTCAGCTGCATCCGGTTAGACTGGAAGCCGACCCCAACATAGTTGGGAAAAGGCTAGGCAAATGATGATGTGGGTTCTACGACGGATCAAAAATGATTGAGAAGCCCACGCGCGTGCAGAATTACGATGTTATCAAAGGACGTTTTGATTTAAACTTATTGAATATCTAATACATAATAACTTTTCTTACTTAGATCGGCTGTACCTCCGTTAATACTCGCATTAAAGCTTGAAAAACTGGTACACCAACCTAATTGTAGAAAATTAAATGCTCCTCCAGTTTTTTGTCAATTTTTTTATTTATTGAAACACAGTCCTAGCACAGTTTCATTTTAATTTCGTACCATTAAACCATAGATGGTTTGTTTTACTACTCACAAAATGTAGTGGGCGATCACAAAATGTACTTATTAAGAGATAATAATATTCAAAATTCAAAAAAAGATAATAATTTAAGAAAAATCTAAAAACAAGTCAGAAAAATTTGAGGACCTTATGCTCACCAAGAGGCTAGCACAAGATCCTCGAGATCGAAAAGTTAGGATAGTCTTTCCATTGTACCTCAAAACAACCTGTTAAAGTTCTATAACTTTGGAATACTTCCATCTAAAACTATTCAGGTAAAAGTACCTACATAACTGCTGACTACAAATAAATGCGCTCAAAATAGATTCTGTGTTGGATTCAAATAGATCATTGTGGCGTCAATCTGTCTGGCAAGTAGAATGGCGAGGAAGGTTTTCTTTGAAGGTGCTATTCAATGTTATTTATTTGTCAGGTTCACTTTCATAAAATGACTTTCAGTAGAGTCTCACACTTGTTATTGTTAAGGAATATTTTTTTTAAATACGGCGCCAATGGTCTAGTGGTCTTGGGTTCATTTCCCGGGTTGGGCCAAGTGTTATTGGTGTTTTTCATCAGGAATTTCTCAGTAGTAACCAAGGTGCGTAGTACTCGTAACCGGTGTGCATGTATGACCAGATGTATGAATGTGGACGAGGCAAAAGAAGTATGTAAGGATCGTAGCAGGTGGCGTTCTGTGGTTTCTGCCTTCCCCCATGGAAAAAGGGCGTGAGTTTATGTAAGCATGTAACCACAGAGTCTGGATTTGTGCCCGGTTGATGGCAATAGGGTCACCCCCTATTAGAGCCTTAAACATAACTGGATAAATGTGGGTTACTACTATTAGTGACACCTCTGCCTATTATCAGTCTTTGTGGATTACAGGCGTGATGTTAAGTTATTTAAATAAAAAATACTAAGGCGTCAGTGGCAGTCAGAAGAAAAACAGAGACCATTTTCTTTCAGAATCCACTAGTGGTGATAGGAGACAATCCCCGTAAGGTACCAGGCTGTCATAAGCTGAACAGCACATAATAACAAACTTTCAATAACTCGATACGAGGATGCAAGTCTTCTTGTTCAGCGTAATATTCTTACAAGGAAAACTGGAAGTTTAGTACGCGAAGCTAAAATGCGAATGAAAGTCAAACAAACCCAGAGGAAGTTTCCCGCACATCTTACTTGATGGGTAAAAGATAGAACAGTGTGTTTAAATATTTATGTTACGTCATTACTTAATGGTGTATTTGTGTTATGGCGGTACGGATAATGTTATTAATCATAAAGCTAGATTAATGTATAAAATCACAATATATTACACAATAATACATTCATAACTTTTGTACCGACTTCTAGAAAAGATGGAGTTTGTACAGGATTAGTGTCTAATGTTCACCTGGGTGATATCACTCAGGTGAACATTAGATACTAAAGTAGTGTCCTCAATTCACCTGGGAGATATTAGTTTCACCCAGAATTGAGGACACTAATTTAGTTTCCTGTCTTCACCTGGGTGAAATAACCCATTTTTTTTTTATTTTAGTATAGTATAGCGGGCTGGTGTCCGCAACTCGACGTCTAAAGCGCGTAAAACATTTTAAATTGGCTTCAAATGATTTAATCTCGATTTTCATTAAAAAACTTAAGAATCTTAGTAACTCAAAAACTATTGAATATTTAGTAGCATAGTTAGTTGCATTTTAACCCTTACTATGACGTCCTGCAAGGAATACATCAAGTTACCAGCATGTGCATAGTAAATAGATTATGGTTTAGTAATTAGATTATTTGTATACTCTATCATAAACCTCGAAAGATTCTAGATTGGAAACCATGTTACAAGTAATTTTCAGAAGTCAAAACAATACCAAAGGGGACCCCAAGCACCTGACTTTGATAGTATCTCATATTAATTCCGTTTATCGTTGTTTTAGCACATGCGGGCTTCGCACACACAATTAACCGACGCCTGAGGGGTATAATGAATAAACAATCGATCTTGCCAGACAAAATACTGTACCGAGGGGTAAATATGACAGATCAAGCTTTCCAAGGAGATCTGTCACACAGGTATGAGAAATAAAGTCGAAACTCGACGTTTATCCGAACTTTTTCTCGCTTTTATGTCATTAATCCAAAATTCGAAGCGAAAAACGGTTGAATAAGTTCAGCCAGTACTGCCGAGAGTAAAATAAATAATTGGTACAATTTTTAAATTGTCTCGGGTTGGAATGTTTTTGAAATAGTTTTGAATGCATTATTCAAAAATAGTTTCACCTACAGACCGTAATTATACATTTTATAATAGAATACCTTTGTAGTAAAGATTTATTTTTAGCTCAAAGCTTGAACATTTTCATGCAATTGAAGATCTAAACGGCTCTACTGTTTAAAGAGTCACACAGCAGCGAAAGAGAAAGACAGAAAACTTTCCGTGTATGTGAGAGGGACGCAAACATTGCCCGAGGCGGTAATATTAGGGTTGCCACGAGTATATATGTACTTAGAAACAATCTGTAGAGAGGAGATTGACAAATAGGAGTAATTGAATCTCTTCACCAGTACACATTTAAGCGTAAAGGCGGTGCGTCCTTTGCAGGGCTACGTCTTTAAGTGGCATAATAATATATGTATTTCTCGCAACGAGAAACAGTGTGCATTGAATAAAAGCTGTACTTTACTCGCGAGCTGGTTTGTATTTTTAATGCTATACCCATACCTTCACTCTCTCTAATTTGTTAATACATTTTTTTTTTTTTTTTGGGGGGGTGGAAAATCATCAAATAACCCCTCCCGCTCTTGGGCAGAGCGAAAGGGAGTGTCAGACTTCTACTGACTAAAAACCACCCATGTTCCTTCTTAGCCCTTCATGTCGAGGCCGCGGTATCCCTTGCGAACAACCCGCAGCCTCGACAGGCGTCGGCCCTTGCCCCCTTCCATGTTGCTGACATCTCTTTGAGGCGCGCGTGAAACACGAACGCGCCGTCGACACGGCCTGTCGTCGTCATAAGACGGACGGACGGCGAGCTTACCCATCACTCACCGTCCACAGGCCCGCGTCTACGGTGGCCGGAAGCCATCACGTGGCCCCCGACGCCCGGAGCGCCTCCCGCGGCGGCTGGGACGAGAGGTTCTCTCCCTCTCACGTTCCGCCACCTCCTTCGCTAGCATCACTGCTTCGCAGAAAGAGGCGACGGCGTCCCATTCCTCCTCGCCCCGGACCATGGCTTGCACCAGGGCCGAACGCGAGAGGTCGCCGCCGCCGATCGCCGCTACGAGAACACGGCGGGGCTCCGCCCAAGCGGGGCACACCTCCACAGTGTGCTCCACCGTGTCCTCCGGCCGATCCTCGCAATGGTGGCATCCGGGCGTTTCCTCCCGCCTGATTCGGTGCAGGTACCTCCCGAAACAACCGTGTCCGGTGAGTACCTGCGTCAGACGGAAGGTGAGGGCGCCGTGGCGCCTCTCCAGCCACTCCTCAAAGAGGGAACTTACCGCCACTATCGTGGTGTGTCCTGCACGGGGTTGCGACATTCGCTCTCTCCATGCCGCCATGAGATCGCACCGGAGGTCTGTTCGCTGCGCAGCAATTAGCCGCGGCAACGGAGTGACCCCCGGTGCAGCGCCTCCGCGCGCCATTCATGCAGGATTTGTTAATACCTAGGTTGTTGAATTTGGTGAAATATCTATGAGTATACTATTACACATATTGTTTTATATTTATTTACGGCATTATAAAATGCAAAACCTGTTTGTAAAGAGGGTAATATTAAAAGTAGTATTGTTGTATTATGTGACGGACTGGTGTCCAAGTGGTCCTAATAATAGACACGTCATATCAACATAACACATTAATCTTAATAGCCATTTTTTCTATGATATTTTTTTTTATTTTAGTTAAGTATTAGGCAACCCTAGTAAATGCCTACTTACAAAAGTTGCACTTAAAAATAATTACAGCCACTAGAGTTAATCTCAACTTAAGTAGCAATGATAAACTTTTAAAAGAAGTTTTTCTGAAGTTCTTTAATTAATTTAATGACTCTCACAGGAAAACTGCTTTAAGTACCAGAGTCACATAAATTGGAAGAGGTCATAAAATCCAGACAGCATGCAAATCTATTGAACTGCGTCCAGCAAAAATTGAATCGATAAATTGTAGAAAACATTAGTAAATTGTCTTCGCTCCATTTATTTGCAACTGTTCCTAGTCCCATAGTCTTACCACCAGTGATGCATAGGTATGAGGAGGTCATAGTTTGTGTTCATATTGGCAATCGCGATCCCTGGCAACTACCCAGCGTTATTTGTGGCGCTGCAGCGCTGCTGCGGTTTAGTTTAGCGCTGTCAAGCGAATTAAATGATTTATTATGTTTAAGAATTCAACTGGAACTGATAAGCGATTGTCTCTTTTCAAAAGTTTTGTCCTAATGGCTGTTTTTCTGTATAGCCGGCAATTGACACAGGTTTCGTTCAAATCACTTCCAGACACATAATTCATAAGATTCAAGAACCTGTGTGTGTAGACATTTTTCGTGCGCAATATATTCCACGTCATTAGCAGCGACGCGACGTTAGCTGTCAAGTGCCGAAGCCCGAAATACGAACGATTGATCCGAACGTCGATTACTGGCACACGTCAATTGCTGGAACGAGTGCGTATGGTATGCCATTATATATAGGTAACAGAGGGTTATGTTTAAAAAAAATATGAAAACGTAAAAATCCGCCAGCGCTCGTCTGCGGAAAGTATCAAATCAAATCAAATAATTTATTCGCATAATATGGGCAAATAGATGATACATAATGCATTACATAATACAACAAAAAGATCCTCATATTAACCATTTCTGGTATGCAAAACTTAAAACTTAAAATAAAAGTTTAAAAAAATAATGAATTGGGTACCTATCAAATACATAGATACACATTTACATTTTGAACTACATACTAAATTAACTAGTTATTATTGCACTGATAGGATAGATTAAGGTGCTACACTAATTTTCTTTTCATATAACTAAGGTATTATATATATTATAATATAAGTACTCTTTGTCTTTTTCCATGTACATGCATTCATACACGAAGGACAAAAGCCAAACGGTGACACGAAGTTCCTTTCGCGTTTTATTGTAATGGCTGCAGCTGCAGAAAACCTCAAACGGTGTAATCTCAAGCGGACCTTTGTGAAAACTATATTTTCGAGAAGTTTCCGGTTTAAACTCCGTGGGGCCGTGTTGGCTCCGAGCGCTCACAGTCTGTTTTAGGAAATTTCAAAACGTCTTGTGGACGCTTCGGGAAGCGTACCCAAGGACTGGTTTTTACCTTGGCGAGGCTAAGTGTTGCCATACAACGTGGTAGTGCCGCCAGTCTCATGGACACATTACTACCTGACAGGCGTGAAGGAAGAGTGTTTTGATGTACTTTTGTGATTTGTTGTTGTTAGTACATAAAATACAAATAAATTACAGTTGGAAAGATGAATGGGGAAAAACTTTGAAAAGAACTGGCCAGTTATTATTTGGAGATTGTCCCATTTCTTACAAGTGCCCCGTATCTTGATGAAAACCTAATAACATAAACCGGGCGTTAATATGTCATAATGGCATTCAGAAGCAAACATAAACAAAACACAAACAAACAAGAACATTATTAAACATAACACATCTCTGCCTAACCGACATAGATAGACACATATGTCCGTAGTCTATCGAAAATACTTACTCTGATCTTCGACACTAAACTTCAACATATATCGCCCACACGTCATGTCTCCCTGGTACTTAATCCCAAGGAAATATAGTAGCACTGTAACAATCTAGCAAGCCAAGCGGGACGCTTTATCTTCGATCACGTTCTAAACGAGTATTTTACAGCGCCCGAGCAATTACTACAACTATTAGTGCGACATCTAAGCTCTATAGGGCGTCAATCGTCAATATGTTGGCGGAATTTGCCGAAGACGTGTATGTGTTACTTCAGGAGCTAGATTGATTTAATAAGAAGTGGTTGATAAAAGTGACAACACCGTTAACCTGTGATAGAACTTGAGTAAGATTTGAAGAACAGATATTATTAGATTGAGAACAAAACTCAGAATTTCATAGCCTTTTCCTAACTATGTTGTAGTCGGCTTCCAGTCTAACCGGATGCAGCTGAATATCAGTAATTTAACATGGAGCGACTGCCTATCTAACCTCCACAACCCAGTTTATACTAGGTAATACGATACCCTTTGGTAAGAGTGATTGTTAGACTTCCCGGCCACTGACTACCTGTAACGACTGCCAAAGATATATATGGCAGCCAACAGCTTAACGTGTTTTGTATTTTTTTAGGGCTCCGTACCTCAAAAGGAAAAAACGGAACCCTTATTTTTTTTTTTTTGTTATTGTTTATTAATTAAAGAAAAAAAACAAAATGTAAACACAAAAACATCACAAAAACCTCAATAGGTTTGTCCGGATCTTGAAACACTTATGAACTAGAATCAGTCGTGTGTCTGTCCGACTATTCCCCCCCCTTATCTCCGAAACTACTGAGCTTAAAATACAGAAATTAGTTCAACACTTATAGATTACAGGAAAACCTATAAGAAGTCTATGGTGCTAAAAAAACATGGAAAATATCTACTACAATTGTACGGAACCCTTCATGTGCAAGTCCGACTTGCACTTGGCCAGTTTCTTTCATGTCGTGACTGCGACAAGCAGGTTACCACTCAGCATGATGATGTTCTATGAGCCCACAGCACAGAAATGTGGGTGTACTGTACACTCCTCTGCCTAACCTTTCTGGGTTGACAGGCGTGAATATAATGTTGATCGTCATCTACACTCAAACATCGGGTTTATGTCTTACCTATTTCAAACAGATTAGCCTCGGCCTCTACCCCGCTATGCCCTCTGCTATTGTTGAACAAATATAATGAATGAAACGTCAAAATAATTTGTCACCGGCCGAAAACGGCCAGATTTTTGTAAGTCTTTTGTTTTTAAAATAAAAACGTCAATTTGTCGTTGAGAAATAAAAACAAGTTAATTGTTTATTTGATTCTAAAAATTAGGCTTTGACTAATTTTTCTTTGAGAAAATTGTGTGTGCATATTTTATTTAAAACCTGAGTTCAAGTTGAAAGTACAGATTTGCTTCTTAAATATTCAAAAGGCTTTTTTTAAGTCATATTTTATTACTCAGGAGCTTTGGAAATTAAACCTAAAAATGTGTGTATTGACCTAAAAATATAACTTATGTTTTCATACGGGGTTTTCCAAGAAAATCCACATCAAAATTATCATACAAAAAAATTCAGAGGAAAATTATGATAATGCTGATATAAAAATATATCAGAAAGTTTTGTTATTCCGTCTATTTATAAACTTTAGTAGATAGGAATTCGATATTTAGGGTCTCATTACAATAACCTTTCTTCATCATACGGTCCCACATCATACGGCCCTTTTGACAAACAAATAATAACTAAAAATTTTCCCTCTCCGCAATACCCTCGCAACACCAATACACATAAATGGATGTTCCTTATTTATATATTATGTACATATCCGTAGCCATCAAACCACCACACCATACCAGTGTTTCTAAGTTTAAGAATGTGTTGGTACGGAAATTTTTACATACAGGGTGGTGCCGACAATACGACAGTAAATGAAACCACTGGTAGTTCTTGTCCATAGGAACATTATTAAACTATCAAATAAATCTTAACACCAAAATAAAAAAATTGAAAAAAAATCAATAAAACTAAGTAGCACAAAATTCAAAACGAAATACATTACAATTTACAAACAAATATTGATTTACTAACCTTAGGGATAATTTGCACCGATTAACGTGTGGAAATAAAATGTATTGTCGTATCGTCGGCACCACGACGGTGTTAGGATTTATTTGATAGTTTAAAAATGTTCCTATGAACTAGAACTACCAGTGGTTTCATTTATTGTCGTATTGTCAGCACCACCCTGTATAAGTAGTTACATTCTATGTGCATGAGTTTTTTAATTTATGTTTTAATTTTTTGTTTGTAATGCATGCTATAGCTATGTGATGTAATTAAGTACTTTCTTTTTGTTGTATTTTTGTTTCATGTATTTATTAGTGGAAACTTGTAAATGGCCTTCAAATTTTCATATTTTTTTAAGAATAATATTTGTATTAGCTGTAAGTTTCCCGAACAGAATTATAATAAAATAAACTCATAGCCAAAAATGTAAGTTAAAATAATTCACATTGCCATCGACACCCCAAAGAAGATTAGAGTAAGTATAGTACCCGGCGATAAATATTGCACATCGACCTTTATACAAAGATTTATCAAAAGAAGCAAATCATAATTGTTTTAACAGCTCCTAATAGATACCGGACTGTTTGTATTTCGTGCGACAGAGATAACGCTCTACTACCGAAATTAGCCGATTGTCTCTTTCCAAAGGTCGATGTACAATATTTATCGCCGGGTACTGTATCTACTAGATTACAGAAATCCATGGAAGTAATCCTTCTTCCTTGATTCCTCATGACTGAGGGTTGTGACCACATGAGATCGTTGCCTTCTTCACCAACACTCTCCGGTTTTCGGCCACGTGACAGTGGCCTGGAACATCTCTCTGCAGACTTCCTTCACCACATCTATTATAGAAGTAAATCAATAGAACCAAAATCGGACTATCCATAATGGCGCAATTTCATTGGTCGTTAACTCGTTCGGTATACAGCATACGGGGAGTAAATATCATACATAATTATAAACGGTTCCCCGAATGCGGGCCCTTTTGTTCGCATTCCCGCACCCCGCATGCGGGCCCTATCGACTAATGAAATTGCGCCATAACGCGATCCTTTCTATTTAAATGCACCTACAACCAGCGATTACACTGGACATACATCAAAGTAAAACCCTCACGTTCAATTTACTGGGCGCCTGGTATCTCCCGACTTTTAAGCAATCCCCTGGGGAGATTTTTACGCATTACTAAATTAGTTACTTATTTGAAAACCTTCCCTACGGCAATTAATTTTGTTACTGCTATGTGTCGAACTTAGGTGTTCCTTAAATAACTTACAATTTATACCTGTCCGACTGTATAGTAGTATATCACCTGCTTATAAAAGGTTTCGGCTCTTTTTCAATGAAGATTTATTGGTTTGAATTAATCAGAATGTAAGAATTTTTTACCACAACTGATTTTCATCCCTTTACTTTTATTACGTTTCAGCCAGTATTTTCCGGGCACCAAAACAAACAAATCTCTCATTAGGAACATCCCCAATTTATATGACCGAAACCTAATGAATGTGGAGGCGCGCAAGTTAAAATGAAAGGGTTCAAAATTATCTAACAAAGGAATAAATTATGTAAAATACAGAGATAATAATAAAGACTAATATATATGTTAAGGCGGGAAAACCACATAAGGAACGCTGCTCCTAAACATCAATGGCCTCCGCCATATTGTCTTCGCCTTAGATTCCTCTTCGTGGTAGATGGGTATATGGGTAGTTGAAATCACACACAATACTTGACTCAAACACCAAACGTTTATTTACAATAGTCCATTTACAGGCACTTATAAACTTTTCAGGGGTTGAGACCCATTCACATGAATCATTGTTACTATGGAGAAGAATGGGTTGAAGAAACTCCATTTAAATCATGTTACAATTCTCGTTTGCACTAATTAATGTTAATCACATCAAAAACCACTTTCATTTACATTATTTGCTAAACGCGAGCTAATGTGCATCTTTCGTCACACGCGTGTCTACTTGTCTAGTAATGTCTAGCGGAAGTACCACGTACTCAGTATTGTTATTAATTACTTTTAATCAGTTAAAACTAATAAACAATACTAAAATAGTTCACAATTGATTGTAATAATTATTTAACAATAAAACAATACCAATATTAATGCGAAGGTGTTATTAAGTTAATGTCTAATTAATAGGTTCATTACTTTTTACAACAGAATGTTACTTACGCCATTTCCGGCTAATTAAAGGATTTAATACAAAGAACAGGTTTTCTACTAATAAATTGCTCTACAAAATAATCTTATGACTTTTTAGTTTATAATTACATAAAGAAACTGATTTAGTCGTGGTTTCAGATTATAAATTGAGTTATTGATCATTAAAATCGTATTCGCCGCCATCTTCACAACAATGTGCAATGACGTCTCTTATACAGCCTAATTTCAAGTGAGCAATCATTAAAATCCCAATATTCATAATCAATTAGCTTATCTTAATTTTAACTATAGTTCTAGTTAAAGACCTCTGTTTAATAAATCATTATTCGAGCCGTCGATCATTCAATTACAAACCATCTCTGTAGTAGTTAACACAAAAGCTAACAGATGGCACTGTCGCTCATGTCTTTCAATATCGATCCCGTAATAATTACTGTACAAATATCTCAGAGATGGCAGGTTCATTAATGATTATAAAAAACTAAGCTAAGCTATTATTATAAGCTGGTTATTAATTAGATTGCCTAATGATCCCAGCAGATAGACACTCTCGCGGCGACACGGCCATTCTGATCGGCGGTGCGCGCTCTGCACTTGCCGTTGCCGTCCGCTCGTCCGTCCGTTGTCCTAAGTGTAGTCTCGTGGTTGTTATCTGAAATAGTGGAGATACATTTTGTCGGCAGATTATTGTTGCTTTTATTATCCTACAATGTTTATTCAATTGTAGGATTTAGTAACATTCATTCATTGGTTTATTCAACATAGAAACCTTGTAATAGATCTGACATTCAATGCATTTTTGTATCACCTTGCTAGACACACATGCACAGTTACAGACATTTATAGCTGTTTGGAATTTTTATTCAAGTTATTAGATGCTAAGCTGTTAGCTTAATAAAACAATTGTTGCCTGAATGATTCAATTACATTAATTGAATTGAGTTTATTGATATTGTTTGATTAACTTCTAGCTCACAAGAATTTTGTTGGCAAAATTATTCAACAGCATTAATTGAATTCATTGATAGTTTGATCAGCTACTAGCTGAATAGAATATTGTTTGATTAGCTACTAGCTAAATAGAATATTGTTGGAAAAATTATTCAAAAACATTAATTGAATTATTTTATATTGTTTGATCAGCTACTAGCTGAATAGAATATTGTTTGATCAGCTACTAGCTGAATAGAATATTGTTTGATTAGCTACTAGCTTAATAGAATATTGTTGGCAAAATTATTCAACAACATTAATTGAATTTATTGATGTTGTTTGATCAGCTACTAGCTGAATAGAATATTGTTTGATTGCTACTAGCTAAATAGAATATTGTTGGTAAAATTATCAACAACATTAATTTAATTTATTGATATTGTTTGATAAGCTGTTTGCTTTTTCAGCAAACAGATAATATTGTTGCTTACTATGACTTGACTTTGCAACCTTGTATAATAGGTCTACTGTCTACTAGATTTGTTTTAAATAAAATTATTGATAGCTTTAGACATTGTGATTTGTATTTGGTAAATGTAGTGTGAGTAGTATGTTTTTATTTGTTCATTCTCACGGGAAGGTAATGCTCTGTGATAGACACAAAGTCTTGGATTTGACAGGATAAAAGGATAGGATCAGGAACACCGCTCTGTGATAGACACAAAGTCTTTGATTTGACAGGATTAAAGGATAAGGAGTTTAGGACCATTGCTCCGTGACAGGCACGAAGTCTTTGATTTGACAGGATATAAGGAACCAGGCTCTGGGCGTTTAATACGCCGTGGACCCAGCAGGATAACATGAGAGTATTATTTTATCAGTTCCCTCCACGGCTGCTGATAGATCATTTGTTGTGTTGGTTCATTACCAGTCACCTCCACGGCTTCTGATAGATCATTTGTTGTGTGGGTTCATTATCAAGTGCCTACACGGCTGTTGATAGATAATTTGTTGTGTTGGTTCTTTACCAGTTACCTCCACGGCTGCTGATAGATTATTTGTGTGATTCATTGTGAGTATTACTTATTGCGCTAGTTGTTTCCTCCACGGATACCATTAGCTTTTTGTGAGTATTATTATTTTATACTTCATTAGTTACTGTTAGTACTAATACTTTGTTTTGTTAATAGTTGTTGCTTACAACTGGCAGGATTGCAAAAACATTAAAATAATGAAAATGGAATACCTGATACTCATCACACATGAGCATCATGTAGGTAGGTAGGTTGATTGGCGATTGTATTGAGCCTTTTAATGCAACACTGTTTGATATCAGTGGTGAAGTGTTTGAAGTAGTTTGAAAACTTCTCACCTTTTATGTTAACTTATGGTGTGTAAACACTGAAACAGTCATTCTGGGTTGGCTGTCCTCATGCTGTTTCTCATTTGTTAGCTTCATAGCCGGCGACACGGTCATTTGTTCACCAGGCTGTAGTACTTGATGTTGTTTATATTTGTAGTGAATTTGCTCTACTATCATTTCCTCTTTTATAAGATAATTGCCTCGAATCTGGAATGTAAAAGTCATGCAGGTAAATAATAGAACAAGAAAAGATGTTATGTAAACATCACACCTGCTATCCCAGAAGGGTTAGGCAGAAGTGTACATCATCACTTTGCCAGTAATGCTTAAGGCTCTTGTTAAAGGGCAAGACTGTTTGCCATTAATATTATTGTCTGGACTGCTACTGAGAAATTCCTGATGGAGAAACTCAACAACATTGTTAGACTCGGGAATTGAATCCAGGCCCACACGCTTTAATTGTATGGTGCATTACTACTAGGCCCTCAAAGTAGTCTGACTAAATGTTTAAATTAGTAGTGAAAATTTGGTAATCAATTGTTTTTAAATAGTTATCATACTTAGATGGTAATTAAACTAAGATGGGAAAGTTAATCTGATTAAAACTACTTTAAAAACACTATTGGTTGTGTTACTGTACTAGTGAAACATTCACAATTTAACTTCTTTAAAGCTTTGCTTTCTGTTGAATTATCGCACTGAATTTCATTGTCACAATTTGTTGAACAACGTTGATGTTTCGTTAATTGTTTTGTTATAAAACACACATAAGTACCAGTTACGTAACAAAGCATTACTAATGTAAAACATGTGCATTGAATCCAACTCATATGCTATAATGGGAAATAGTATGATGTTATCATTGCGTTTTCCCATTAAAATAATGTTTATTGTGGATCAATTGTTTATCTATTTATTTTTTTTTTTTAAACTTTAAGCTAATCAATTAGAGATGTAGTAAGATCAGATGTAGATTCGATTGATAGATATTGAATAAATAAATAATTATTGTAATATTTATCATGACATATTGTGTCATTACAATACAAAGATTCACATCTGCCGGGTGTCCAGTGACAGACAACTTTGTTTGTTTTTAATGAATCTTGAAACATGTTATCCAATACAAATGTTTACAAGTTTGTATAAAGTATTTAATTGTAATTCCTCACTTGAATGTCAATTAGGAGGGACATTTCAAAACACAACAAGATTTAATACTAGTTAATACTTGGTTAATTAATTAATGTGTGAATGCAAGTAACTAACTATCATTTGATTCATGAGTTCAGTTTGTGACACATTAAGTACTGATTAATATTTTAATCATAACTTTGAACGGGTAATGACCTTATCACTCCTTAAGTGATTAAAGATGTCTTAATATTTTAATCCCACAGGTGTCAATTTAAGGTGGCATTAACCTAGCCAGTGTGTAATGTGATAAGTTAAAATATTGTTAACTGCACTACAGTTACTAAAATGAATAAAATAAAATACTTCCCGGGTTTGATGTTTCATCCCGTAGGTTCATTTTTATTGATATGCTTTCCAAGTGTTCATGTTTCTTTTATTTTGCTGCTTCGGTCATTCTGTGCTGTACTGTATGTTTGTCATTTTGATTGGACTATGAAGTTTTCTGTCACATAAAACTTCATTGTTTGTTTTCCCATGTGTCAACTTATTGTCTGACTGGGTCATGTGTGTTCAAGTTGAAATAAGCCTTATTTATCATGTTGGTATCTGTCAACCACTAGGATGAAAATACAGCCAAATCTTAGACGTCATAGTCTTCAGTTCAATATTTTCCTGTGTCATTTTTTTGGATGTTCCGGCGCATATTCATGAGCAAAGCGCAGATAAAATCCCACTTCTGATGTTAAGGCGGGAAAACCACATAAGGAACGCTGCTCCTAAACATCAATGGCCTCCGCCATATTGTCTTCGCCTTAGATTCCTCTTCGTGGTAGATGGGTATATGGGTAGTTGAAATCACACACAATACTTGACTCAAACACCAAACGTTTATTTACAATAGTCCATTTACAGGCACTTATAAACTTTTCAGGGGTTGAGACCCATTCACATGAATCATTGTTACTATGGAGAAGAATGGGTTGAAGAAACTCCATTTAAATCATGTTACAATTCTCGTTTGCACTAATTAATGTTAATCACATCAAAAACCACTTTCATTTACATTATTTGCTAAACGCGAGCTAATGTGCATCTTTCGTCACACGCGTGTCTACTTGTCTAGTAATGTCTAGCGGAAGTACCACGTACTCAGTATTGTTATTAATTACTTTTAATCAGTTAAAACTAATAAACAATACTAAAATAGTTCACAATTGATTGTAATAATTATTTAACAATAAAACAATACCAATATTAATGCGAAGGTGTTATTAAGTTAATGTCTAATTAATAGGTTCATTACTTTTTACAACAGAATGTTACTTACGCCATTTCCGGCTAATTAAAGGATTTAATACAAAGAACAGGTTTTCTACTAATAAATTGCTCTACAAAATAATCTTATGACTTTTTAGTTTATAATTACATAAAGAAACTGATTTAGTCGTGGTTTCAGATTATAAATTGAGTTATTGATCATTAAAATCGTATTCGCCGCCATCTTCACAACAATGTGCAATGACGTCTCTTATACAGCCTAATTTCAAGTGAGCAATCATTAAAATCCCAATATTCATAATCAATTAGCTTATCTTAATTTTAACTATAGTTCTAGTTAAAGACCTCTGTTTAATAAATCATTATTCGAGCCGTCGATCATTCAATTACAAACCATCTCTGTAGTAGTTAACACAAAAGCTAACAGATGGCACTGTCGCTCATGTCTTTCAATATCGATCCCGTAATAATTACTGTACAAATATCTCAGAGATGGCAGGTTCATTAATGATTATAAAAAACTAAGCTAAGCTATTATTATAAGCTGGTTATTAATTAGATTGCCTAATGATCCCAGCAGATAGACACTCTCGCGGCGACATATATATTAGAGGAGCTCGTGGCTTAATAAGAACTGCCACACGGGTGGATCTTTAGTTAAAGCTGTGCTTGCCTAGGTCGGTCTGTGGATGGGTGACCGCCCGACATACCGAGTTTCCTCCGTGCCTCGGAAAGCACGTTAAGCTGTTGGTCCCGGCTGCCATATATTGATCTTTGGCAGTCGTTCGTTACAGGTAGTCAGTGACCTGAAATTCTGACATCCAGTCTTCCCAAAGAGTATCGTATTACCTAGTGTTAACTGGGTTATGTAGGTCAGATAGGCAGTCGCTCCATGTAAAATACTGGTATTCAGCTGCATCCGGTTAGACTGGAAGCCGACCCAAACATAGTTGGGAAAAGGCTAGGCAGATGATGATATATATTAGAGGATATAAAAACAGTGCTTGGATCAAATCAACATATGTATTTAAATTCAGAAGTTTTTAAATCGTACCCATGATAAATTACAAAATAAAGGAAGACACAAATAAAGTAGGCGTCTAAGTTCAACCATGTCATATCTTCATAATCATTATTTTCCCCTTTTCACATTTTGTACCAAGCGCACAGCAAACGATGACGGTAAACGTAATACTCTTTTTTATATTGAGTCACAAATAACGGGCCCTCAAAGTGGAGCGGTATTAAGGTACATACACAATTTAGGAGCGACACGACGACGGAATGAATGGCAGAAACAAATTAAACCTCTCTTTCCGGGACGAAAAAATCTATAATAATATCTCTACCCCAATTGGCACGAAGCTTAATACTTACGGGAATAAGTTATTAAGTCTTTGGTTCTCTATTGTGTAGTAGATTGGCCATTGACGCCCATCATTTATGGACTAGGCCGCCAGAATCTGAAGGCTTTCAGTTAGATATTGCTTTGAATAGGGCAGTCACTTGCTGTCAATATTGAAAGTATCACCAGTAAGCACAAACTGTCTACAAAATTAATAGAAACAGAACCGGGTAACGATGTAAAATTCGCGTCCTAATTAAATCGACATCAAGTTTACTGGAAATAATTGATTGTTATTACTTTTGGCGATAAAAGTCAATTCGGAAAAGTATGTGTTGAAAAAAAGTTTTTTGCTCCAATATTTTATGTGTGGTAACGTGACTGTTGGCTAATGATTTTGCTTTAAAAAGTAATTAGCTGAAATATTTTATTTATGAAAAAAGTTATTGGAATTTGAGTGCACTGTGCTATATTATTTTGTATAGTACAAAATACAGAGTTTAGTAAAGTAATTTAGAATTATTTTCTATTTTACTTACGTTCAACAACTTTCGAAATTTTAAAAAAATCGTATTTTGGGGGTGTATGAGGAACAGGGTGTAAACTTCCTCATCCCCCATAGAAAAGGGAGGATCCTCCGACCAGACAGGTGTTGTCTGGTCGGAGTCTGGTGTCTGGTGGGCTAACTGCCCGACATATGTAAGTCGGGATTTTCTATATGAGCTAATGTCGCGGATAACTTTGATAGCGCGATGTAGGATTTGTCAAATTATTTCTCATGTGTTGCGATAGATGTCGCTGTCGCCACAGTATGTTTAATGTTATTTTATATAATAATACCTTTACCCCAATTTAGCTATGGTCTGCGCAGTATGTCATAGTTTTCCATACTTTATTACCCGTCATCTAATCAGACACTTCCTTGCTTGACATATCATCCTTTACACAGTATATCCATCATTTCATTGGTCTTGCTCTACTTTGATAACCCTCTACATTCATAATCCATACTTTCCTTACGACATTTTCCTCGTTCCTCTTCATCTCATGCCCATAGCAAGACAACCGATTACCACACAGCTTTTCAATCACCAGCGAAACCTTCTAATTTCCTCTTCTGTACTAATTTCTTATTCATTACACATCCCAATCCGCAAAAAACGTGATAAGTAAAATTGTGTGTGTTACATAAAACCCGCCAAACATATTATATTACATACAAAGATATTAATTACATTCACATGCTACCGATAAAAATGTAAACAACCAACCAATTATATTTCAAAGGAAATAATCAAAGGTACAAACTGGATCAGATTGTGTAAACATCATGCTTTTAGCTATGTTGTTATTTGAACATAACAAGTATCAAGTGTTAAGAGTATGAATATGACAAGCTACTATAAACAGGATAGGATAAAACCTATATCCCCTTCCCCCGGACCACCGTACGGTGCAGACGTGTTGAAGACTTGTATTGTTTTAAATTTCAAATAAATAACTCTTAAAATTAAATTTTTCGCCAAATAAATAAAAGTGAAAAAATAGGACAGCATAAGCACAGAGGAGGTGTTACGTACGTGAGTACAATTCACTCATTATCTGTGTCACCAACATACCGGCGGCGAGGCAAACGTACTCCTAGTAAGCGTGCTGCCCTGGTACCCGACGGCTTTCAACAAATCAGAATACGCGCACGCGCATTCCGACCTTTAACCTGCGCTATTCGTCAAATGACCAGAGGTCACGCCCCCGGGCTATTCAAGATCTACGCCCATTTCGCTGCCATTGAACGAAATAGGTCGCACAGACCCTCCCACCTGCTCCGGCGCAGCTAATTAGCAACAACCTTTCACACTCACCATATCCTGGTAACTTGAACCTACAATAACATCAATATGAACAAATCAATTTCTGACGGAAACATTTGTGAAATGGGTATTGATGTCACCCCCCCTAACTACGTTGCGCAACGCAACTGTAAAAGAATGCGGGAAGAAGACCTACCCTCGGAATTTTGCTAATTTAAAGAAGAAATGAAGGAGTTGTTCCAGTCCTTCATAAAAACCCAGCAAACCGAATAGAAAAACATCACTGCCAATCTGAAAGAGATTCAACTTACTAATACGAATATAGAAACATCCATCGCGTTTTTAACTAAACAAAATGACGAATTCAAAAATAAAATAACACAGTTAGAAGTACAGATCAAGAAAGACAAAGATTATATCACTGTGTTGGAGGACAGAATTGAGGAGCTACAACGATGCTCGCGCAAAAATAATTTAGAAATAAAGAATGTGCCAAGGAAAAATCAGGAAACCAGAGATGGTTTGATAAATATGGTACTCAGTTTGGCTAAGAATATCAACCTAGATATGAGTAAGCGAGATATCAAGGACATCTTTAGATCCCAGGGGAAAAAGGAGGGGGTAAATAGCCCCCCCATCGTTGTGGAACTGGACTCACCCATCATAAAGCTAGATTTGTTGAAATGCACTAAGTCCTTCAACGTAAAAAACAAAACGAAACTTCAAGCTAAACATCTTGCTATCACTAGTAACGGGGACGTTCCTGTGTTTATCTCAGAACAACTCACTCCACAGAACGCCCGATCATTTTTCTTAGCCCGGGACCTAGCTAAATCAAAGCAGTATAAATTCTGCTGGACTTCTTTTGGCCGAGTTTATCTGAAAAAAGACGAGGATGCTAAGGTGGTCCTCGTGAAGAGTGAATCACAGGTACAAGGCTTGTTTCAAAGTGCATGACTAATTTTATTTATTTCATTTGGTTGTCTATTTTTATTGCCTTTATTACTTGTCTTTATTGATTTTAGATTATGTTATAGTTCTTATAAATTGTTAAAACTTAGATTTAATATTTTACGAAACATTTCTACTGTAAAGCATGCTCATCAACGATTAACACACAACACCTCATATCCTACCAAACACTCAACATCCAAGATCTATAGATCTATCTCTTGCTCACATCACACATTCATACATACATCCATAACCATACCCATAATGTTTGAACCAAGACTTCTGCATATTTGTGAACTTTTTACGAAAAAAATTGATTTGCCTTGGCATTTATTTTTAATAATACACCGTGAGTTATATTTATTAGACTTCTCATACAACCAAAATGGATAGTAACTTACATACACTTGACGAATTGGACGAGATTGAAATTGCGAACTCTACTCTAATAAACATCGAAGATTTATCCACGTCGTTAGAACTCGAAAATACTTGTTTGACAGTAGTAACTCAGAACATAAGGAGTATTTACAGAAATTTTGACGACTTGCAGATGAATTTGGCCCTGATGAAGTTTGACGTAGATGTTCTTATTCTTACTGAGTGTAGAATAAATAATAATAAACCCATACCACTACTTAACAACTATACCTCTTATTCTACATCAATTCATCTAAATCAAAACGATGGAGTGGTTGCCTATATAAACAACAAGCATATGGCACTCGTTACAGAACTAACCCTAACGCATTCGTCTGCCCTTCAAATTATTATGTCTAATTTTGGTTATCATAGGTATATATCGATCCCCGTCTAATGCATGTGCTGATAATTTCATAAGCTCATTAAATGACCATCTAGAATTTTGTAGTACACACAAAAATATTGTTGTCATGGGTGACATTAATATTAATTTATTTGAGAGGTCTACAGAAATAACTCAACAAAGATCGAATAGGCTCAATTACTTAAATATGCTATCTATACATGGCCTCCTTCCGGGACACTGCCTTCCCACTAGAGAACAGAACTGCCTTGACCATACCGTCTTGAAGCTTGATAAGGCTAAAACCTCAGCATTTGTGGCAGTGCTAAATACAACAATTACAGATCATGCTATGGTTCTTTTAAATTTAACTAGTTTAGATGGATTACAAAGGACTTGTTCAAGAACAAAAACTTTTATAGATTTTGAAAAGGCATATGAGTACCTTATAAATATAGATATATCAATTTTTGATTCCTTCACGGTCCCAGACACTTTTGCTAGTAAACTGGTGGAGGTGATTAAATCGTCCCTCCTGAACAATTCAAAAGTTAAGTCCTCTCGCTGTGGTAGAAGAACACTGAAGCCTTGGATCACTGCAGGAGTACTGCGGTGCATAAGACTTAGAAACAAAATGCAGCAACAATCAAGATTAGACCCTTTCAATTTAATACTAATAATAACATTTAAACGCTACCGTAATTTTTGCTCCAATTTGATCAAAAAGACAAAGAGACAATATTATAAAAAACAAATTGAAGACTCAGCAAAAAGCCCGAGACATCTTTGGTCTACAATAAATGAAATCACACAGTTTAAACCACCCAAAACCCCAAACACTCATCTTCTTAATATTACCCCACACCCTTTAAACTCACTAAATAGAGTCAACTCTTTCTTTATCACCATAGGCAAATCTTTAGCAGAAAACATCATTGCTCAAACTGGCCTGCCAGTTGTGACCAGCTGCTGCAGTGATTCTAGGGCTTCCTCGTTTGTGTTGTTAGAGACTGACCCGCAGGAAGTGGACTGTATTTTAATGAGTCTTGATTCTGAGAGTGCACAGGGTTGGGACGGTATTCCCACTAAATATTTGAAACGATCCAGGGATTTTGTGGTTCCACTAATAAGCCACCTAGCTAACTTATGTTTCAGAACTGGTATTTTCCCGAAAGACTTAAAGCGATCAGTGGTTACTCCTGTGCATAAGGGGGGGGACGTGAACGATGTTAACAACTATCGTCCCATATCTGTTCTGTCAGCGATTTCAAAAATTTTAGAAAAAATAATTAATAAACGACTAATAAGCTATTTACATAAATACAATATTCTATCTGACGCACAATATGGGTTTAGACAAGGACGTTCAACTCAAGATGCTATTTCGGCTTTGACATCAGAAATTGTGGATAGAGTAGATAAGGGTCAAAAATGCCTAACAGTCTTCTTAGATCTGAAAAAAGCGTTTGACACCGTTTCCGTCCCGATCCTACTGCGCAGGTTAGAAAACATAGGTATAAGAGGCACGGCTCTCGCCCTGTTCGAAAGTTATCTCAAAGGTAGACAGCAAATGATAAAAATAGGTGGCTTGTGTAGTGTCGAAGGGGACGTCTACTACGGAGTCCCACAGGGGAGCGTTTTGGGACCACCAATGTTTTTAATTTACATAAACAGCCTTTGCAATATGCAGATCAATGGAGGGAAAATATTCTCATACGCAGACGACACTGCGGTGGTTTTTTCGGGAAGTTCATGGAAACATGTGAAAAACATCGCTGAACAGGGCCTGATTAAAATAGCTGACTGGCTAAGAGCAAACCTCTTAACCCTAAATACCATCAAAACTAATTTTATTTGTTTTTCCCCAAGCCAAAGATCACAGCCTGGAACTGACTTTGGCATTATTATTCACTATTGTCAGAATAATTCCCTCTTTAACTGCGGCTGCCAGAATATAAAACAGGTCAGATCCATAAAATATCTGGGTATAATTGTTGACCAAAGACTATCATGGCACCCTCATATTGAGATCCTCATGAAAAGAATCAGGAAGCTCATTTGGGTCTTCAAGAATTTACGTCATGTCATGTCCGCGCAACTTATAAACAGGATTTATGTGGCTCTGGCGCAATCCATTATAACTTACTGCATTCCAATATGGGGTGGCGCTTCTAAAATAAAATTCCTTGATTTAGAAAGAGCTCAGCGGTCACTAATCAAGGTGATGTATTTTAAACCAGCAACTTGCTTTCAATAAGAAAACTTTACATCCTAAATGTAACCTTAACCGTGCATAAATGTCTCCCTTTTAACCCAGTTACTCAGAGCAGAAGGCGCAGATATATTGTGGCCCACTCTCCAGGAGTTCGATCAGCATTTGCCAGACGCCAATATGTCACACAATCCACCTACATCTACAATAAGCTGAACCTTAAGTGTGACATATATCCTCTGCTGTTTTACGACTGTAAAAAAACAATAGGTGATTGGTTGAGATCTCTAACCTACGACGAAACCGAAAACATTCTAATCAGGCTAAGCTAACACACACACATTCACATTCACACTCACACACATACACACGAACATGCACATAAAAATTCGCACACAACTCTTTTTTACTTTAACTGCCCCGACAGCAAGAGCTGCTTAATTAATTGCTATTTTTAGTTTTAATTTAAATTGTATTTAACTTTACTTAGTTTTTCATGTTAGCTTCATTATTATTTATTATTTCATTGCTTAGATACCACTTAAGGGAAGAGAGACAGCCCCGACACAAGTACTATTGTAACTTACTGGGGTTGCCTCAGTTTATGTATGACACAGTGTTATGAGATGAAATAAATATTTTTGTATTTTTTTTTGTATTTTTGTATATTTCACTCCCTCCCTACGGTATCTGCTACCAGCCAAACCCGATCTGGCCAAACTAAAAACATATAGGCACCAACCGAAATAAACCAATTACACTGGGACTAAATTTTAAAAACATTAAATCATTATCATCATCAGCCTATAATGTTCCCACTGCAGGGACTCAGGCCTCCTCTCTAGGAGAGGGGTGGGCTATAATCCACCACGCGTGCCCAGTGCGGGTTGGTAGATGTCACATATCTTCGATTTTTTTAGTTCTAAGACATGTCTGTTTCCTCATGATGTTTTCCTTCACCGTTTTGAGATCAGCGGTGATGAAATAAATTACACATTAAATACATAGCTATTCATAGGTTCCAAAATATTCGTAACAACAACTTATTACAATCGAGCAACGTCGACTTTCAACAGGAGGAAATCGCTTTTAAAATCTGTTACGTGAACTTACGTGTATACGTATATATTAGTGCTCGTGACTGTAATACACATAACGTAACGTTGCACCTGTAATCCCCAATGGACTAGGCAGTAGTAGTACTTACACCCGCACCTCCACATCCAACAGGGGGCGAGCCTATTGCCATCAAACAAGTGATGGAAAACCCCAATTATACTTTGCCTGGACCTCAAGCCAGCAGTCGCACTTGTGTCCACTAGACCAACAACTGTACACATATGCCCTAAATTTCACCAAAATTGGTTGGCGCAGTGGCTCAATCTCCGTACGGAACAAATATTTGTATGGTTTACAGATACTTGTTCCGGGTCTGGGTACTTGTGTAGGTATGTGAGTTTAAATGTTTGTGAACGCAGCCACGGTACAGGAAAAATTCCTAGTGTGGGGCAACGTTTATAAAGAAATTTAAAAATAGAAATAACAGACAGACTGACAGAATTACCTTTACATTTATAACAATAGGTAACTCAACATATTAAGTACTGGTGTATTTGCCACTTTTCTCACGTGTTTATCTCTCCTATTTACAATATCATACTCAAATAAACAGGTAAATACAAACACTTTATCGAAAGAATAAATAACACTCATTGTTACTAGGGTAACATAAGAGATTACTGAGTGGAATTTAAATGGTACAACCCGAAAGAGGCAAAATTAATTTGACTACTTAGCAATTCAAGAGGGTATATTTATTATATTCAATTACCAAGCCATTTCTGAACCCGACACTGAAATATTTTAGGTTTATATATGTAATATACAATAACCACTTTATGCTAATAGTTGTTTCGCAAGTTTTGTGTAATAGAAATATTTGGTGGAATGTCGTTGTTTATCATTTGGAAAATAAACCACGGGGGGTTTAACAGGTGAAACTTTTACACACACACACATCTACAGTGAGGTAGTTTGAGGTAGTTTTGGAACGAAGTTCCTTATCGCGCGTTGTGAAAGGGGGCTAGACGGAAAAAAATCTTACGAAAAGTTGTCACGACACTTTTTGCTATAGTAAGCTATTGTAAGCTGTGCGGCGTCGCATGTTTCTCTGTCTGTCTCTCTCTCTCTTATAGAAAGCAAGCCAGATATTTTCATTTCTACATTTTTTTTTGTTTTTTTAAATAATAAAACATAATAACAATAACTTCGTTCCATACGGGTGTTCCTTGACACCTCTCAAGTTTTTTTTTATTTATTTAATGCACATCGTAGTACACAGCATAGTTACACGTCTACCTCGTTCATTAACCTGAAAGTCTGACAGCCAGTCTTACAAAAGAGTATCAAGTTAACCAGCAATAGGGTTGTGGGTGTCAAATAGACAATGATCCCATTTAAAATACTGTATTTAATTGCGTAAAAGCCGATTTCATTATAATTGGCTCATCAACCTATACACGAGTAACGGCTAAGTCCCGTGTAATAGGAAGAGGACGAGCCTATTCCCATCAAACGGGCACAAATCCAATCTCCGACTCCAATTAAATACCAAAAGTTGCTTAATCCGGTAAGGTAACAAACAACTCTCATTTTATCGAGTTTTTTTTTGTTGAAGCCTGTTAAATGTAACAAGTTAAAAAACATTGGATGACAAGCTTAATTATTTAAACCGAACTAAAGGCTGAAGGCTGAACTGTAATTAACAATTCATTCGACGTATCGATTTTTTAAACGTTGTTTCAAACTGTCTTTGTTAAATTATTGTTTGAATTTTTAATGGCGTATGTTGCTGAAATATATAACATAGTAATCATTCTATGCAGGCTTTGTTTTTGACTTATTACCGTCCTGTAGCACCCTTGTTATAGTTAGGCCTCCGGGAGACGAATAGCAAATAAATAAACCCGACTGAGCTAGTAAATTCATGCATTGATTCTTTAGTGATCAATCAATTTGACACAATGTTATCATTACATGCACTAATCAGACAAAACATGTTTACTTTTAATATTTAATTGGTTTAAAATTGTGAATTTATTTATCTCAACCTGCAACACTGTTCTGCGATGATGAATATTTTTCCCAACCAGTAACAGTGTGACAGTAATGGGTGTTACTGGACGGGAATAAATCAACCTTTTGAGTGCTCATTGGACTCATCATAACGAACACGTTTTACTGTAGGACAAGGCTGGGATTTAGTCGAACGGCATACTTTTTTGTCGCGATTTAATTGGGCCCGTAGTCATCATCAACATCCTCAGCCTGAACCTCACCTACTGCCGAGTGTAGGCCTCTGTTTGCTTGTGCTTAGCTCCACTCTCTTGTGCCAGCCTCATCCAGAGTATTCCATGACAACAATGACGTCTGCCCTTCTCGTACCAGGATGACCAACACTCCTCTTTCCATTCCTTGGACGTCACTCGTTCACAGCTTTACTCCACCTGCCATCACCGTGTTTTGCTAGGTGTCCTGCCCAACTCCATTTGAATTCCATAACGTGATTTCCAATATCGAAGACCGGGCTCGTAGTAAAAGTGAAGTACGTAAGTACAGTTTACAGAGAGGTTTTGCGTTTAGCAAAATCTATGTATCTAGCCAAGTGCAATTATTATCCGGAACACTTTCTTTTCCACACCTCTAGGAACCCAGTCCGATGAAAATGAGACAACTATATACTTACCTTTGTGTCTCAATGCACTAGACTACATTATGAAAATTTAAAAGCTATTTTCATATTTGGGAAAAAAATTGACACCAATTTTTTTTTAAGTATCAGAAAAATGCGTGTACTACACCAAATTCTCCTATCCCACGTACATCCCGTTTTCTGAAATCGTATTTATACAAATTACCATTCAAATTGTAACTTTGACGTATCGCAGATTCCAATCTCCTTTCGCATATCCTAAACATGTCGCTACTTCACAAACATCCATTCTGGGAACGCGTCTCGTGTTTCGTTCTAAATTTAAACTTGATTCTGTTACTGGTTGGTTTTATTTTTAACATCGTGTCTGTTGTGCCCAAAAGGAGTATTTATTTATTTATGAATAAACGGTGGACAATACCGGAAAATAACATACATGTACTTACCTCATAGTTCACCCACAATTAACTGGCCAACTTTTAAGTCAGATTTTCAAGGATGAGCCTCTATTGCAGTCAATTAGGCACAAATCTATATGGATTTGTCCATAATTGATTGCAATACTAGTGGGACTACTTCTGGGTTTACAGTGGAAAAACTAATTGAAATCTAAATTTTACTTGGAGAAAATGATTGTAATGTTGCAATTTTTATTCACGATTCAATCATAAACAATTTTCTATGGATTTTTAGAAAGATCATTTGTAGAAATGTCCGACTAGGCTTCTTTCCTTTTTCGAAGAAAAGCGCTTAGCAAGGACTTTTGAAAATTCACATGATAGGGTTAAATAAGGGATGACAGTTTTTTGAAAGGATATTCTCGGATGCACCTTTAATTAAATAACAATAGATCTTAGTCACACGATTATGAATATAACAGACAACATCCATCCAATCACTATCTTAAGCAAACTGACTTCACTATTCACCGCTCTAGGCATATACAAACGATCCATTACAGTAGCTAGTAATCTATCAATGGACACTGAAGTGTGGTCAACATAGTCGCTGTTGACAGACAGACAGCCAGTCTTTGTATAAAGGCTCAACATACTATCACGAAGAGGTGGGTGTACCAGGACTTCAGAAATCGATGGGTCTTAACGTTTTGATCGAAATAGTTCCGTATAACCGCAATCGCCATGACACGCATTCGTTTTACGAATTTGATGATGTGTTTGCCATATTCCTGATTTTTTCTAATACATGGGTAAAATTGATTAGTTTTATTGTAGTACTTTTGAATTTTTTTTTTTATTATTATAACATTCTGCTGTGAAAGATGTATCGACGATACAGTCATAATTCGACTGAAAATTCAAACTTTTAAAGGATTAGCGACACCTTTTATGCTGCTGTATGTGACTAAGTTAACGCAAAATACACGCTTTGGACGTACAGTTACGAATTCCAGCTCATTATACAATACAATTAAAAATATTAGTCTAAAATTAAAAAGTCATCATTTTCACAAAGTATATGCTTGCCCAACAGAAGAATCATACAAACTTAAAGTGAACGATGAACGAAGCTCATTAAACAAAGACAATTTAAAGAAAGAATGAATCCGACTCGGTTGCCAAAGCCTATCGGATAGATTTAGAAAACTTTTGCTTGAAGATCGCTGCCAAGTAATATAATGAAACTACACTTGAAAACGGTTTTCCCACTTCAATGTTATTGCTTGCCACTTTTTAAAAGACCTTAAAACTATGTAGTATTAAAAATACTACATACCTAGATTATGCAAAATATTGGCTTCTGCATCAAACTGATCCGTGAGGCCAATGTAATTATTGAGCACCAATCTTATTACCGTATCATCCTGCTACCCGTATGCTAATTTACTTGGGGGTTAGTGCTGTACGTGTTTTTTTTTTAAATATAGTAAGTTGTATATAAGTAGGTTATTTAATAACAAGACTTTTTATTTTAAAAATATAATAATCGTTTTTTATTAGGACATATTATTGAATTAATTTGAACTATTTTACCGATATTTAAACGCGTGACCATTATCGGAGCCGACGGAATCATCTTTTTGGAGTTTACTCTTTATATTTTTAAATACACATAGGTAATTTTCTTAATGAACGTTTACCAACCAAGCGCTCCTGGCAATGAAATTAAAGACTGCACAAAGATACACCAACAGACACGTGCGTGATCTATTATTTTGCCGTTTTCACATGTGCTTGTAAGTCCTCTCTTGTTTCTACCTACTGAAATATTAATCCCATCTTAAAGCACCAACTTTGTATCTGTTTCATACCTATGACGTCACAGGTAGTTGCCCACTAAAGTATTTCATTAAACAGGCGCTTTGTATGCCTCACAATGGCGTCTCGTCATCCCGCCACAATACTGATTGGAGATACCCGATGCCCGCACTTTTTATTGCTCCATGCAATCTCACGTCACATTTTAAAAGGCGTTCCTTTTTTACTCTTTGAAGTTTATGTGATCCTGGTACCTAATTGAAATTTTCTTCAGTTTTTGTAAGGCTTTATTTTGAATTCATCTACAAACTCATCTCTGCCTTTATGCGATCTTAGTACTTCATTTTCAACGTTCGATTTTCAACAGGAAATTGAAATGAAGCCGGATTTGATAATTCCGCGTCCCAACCCCGACTTTAGTTCTTATTTTAATTTTCGCTTTTCATTTTTGGGCTTCCTGACGACTGAAAAGAAAATTATGTTCTTAATTTAATTTTATCCTATTACGAGCGATTGAATTTCAATTTCTTTACCGGGAAGGAATTTATGGTTAAAAAATAAAATTAAGGTGAACTCTTTCTTATGACCAATTTTAGTGATGTTTTTTACCCACGACGGAACAGAGAATTAGGCACGGGCATTTAGGGTGAAAGGTTGTTTGTTTGTGTGCATACGAATCTTCCCATTTATCTCCAGAACGGTTTGACCGATTTAAATGCAGTTTTCTATAATGGATTTCTAATTTATCGGTGATAATTCTTATATAGATGTTATGGTGTTTTTTTTATGTTTTGTATAGGGGCGCTACAGTTAATATTTTTTCGTGTATCTCTGGAACGGTTCGACTGTTTTTGATGCGGCTTTCTGTAATGGTTTTGATGTTTAAGATATGTGATAGTTGTACCGTATGAATGCTTTAAACAATTGTAAAAACCCACGACGCCGGAAAGAAAGAGTTAAATATTTTTTACGAAAATCTCCCGAATCAAAATGAGTAGAGAGTACATTTTTATTCCTATCTTTGCACCTGTAAAGATAGGATCCACCGAACTGACCCCCGTAATTATTTTTTACCGTCGTGGACTCGTGGATTTTTATTCGTTTATAACCAGGACCTTGTAAAATAAGTTTCAAAACATAAAAAGAATACAATATTTATAAACTCCCCTCACAAATACCTTTGCAAAGGCTCAGTACAAATTAATCGTTGTATGAAGAATACCTTGGAGACCTGTGTCAGATCGACTGGATTATTGAAAGTATTGTATCGGACGCCTGATTGCAGTGGTCTCTTTGTGATCAAACGGTTTATACCGGTGCGGTGTGGATTTGATTGGACACCCACTGAAAGGAGGAAATATAATTATATTGTAATATTATAGTTGTGGATTTAATAATGGGTACTTACTAAGTTGTTTACTTAGGTACTTGTCGTAAGTGTGAAGTTACTATTTCCGGATTAAATCGGAAACTTGAATTCTACACAAGTGGTGCTTTGTTTAAACAATTCCTGCCTAGCCTTCTCCCAACTACGTTGGGTCTGCTTCCAGTCTAACCGTATGAAGCTGAATACCAGTATTTGACATGGAGCGACTGCCTATCTGACCTCTACAACCCAGTTAATACTGGGTAATACGATACCCTTCGATAAAACTCGTTGTCAGACTTTCAGTTCACTGACTACCTGTAACGAATGCCAAAGATCTATATATGGCAGCCGGGACCAACAGCCTAACGTGCTTTCCGAGGCACGGAGGAAACTCGGTATGTAATGCGTGATCACCCATCCACAGACCAACCTAGGCAAGCGCGGCTTAACCTAAAGATCGACCCCGAGTGGCAGTTATAGTTATAACTACTCTCTAAATAACTGCATAAGTCATTGTTTAAAGGTGATGTTTGCATCTTTTTTTTTTTTTTTTTTTTGGGGGTGGGAAATCATCAAATAACCCCTCCCGCTCTTGGGCAGAGCGAAAGGGAGTGTCAGACTTCTACTGACTAAAAACCACCCATGTTCCTTCTTCGCCCTTCATGTCGAGGCCGCGGTTTCCCTTGTGATGTTTGCATCTTACATGACGATCACGAAATCGCAAACATTTGTATTTAAATGTTCATTGTAAATGTTTGCGTTTTCGTTTTTGCGATAATGTTAACAACAGTAAAATTATTGATAATTAAGTTGTATTAGCATACTCAACAACGAGTAAAAACAAACAAAACGAAACCTGGTGGTGTTTAGCACCACTAGAATAGCTAACAACTTATTTATTTATTATCTAATGATTCACACAGGCAAATTGTTATGTAGTAATATATTGATATTCGTAGTTGGGAGCAACATCAACGCAACTCGTGGCAGCATGTCGGGGATTTAACTAGGAATGGCAGGAATAGACAATATAGTTCTGTGAACTTTGTGAAGGATTCCTTTGTAGATATGGCAGAAACAATACATGTACCTAATATTTATTCGTGAGACATAACAGCGATATAAATTTCTATTATTGAGAGGAATGTTCTTAAATAAATTAAAAGATTTTTAATTTGTTTTTGTTATCTTTAATCTCTCAACTTACTGCCAGGCATCATCTGCGGGCCCCGTTAGGGCTGCTGGTTGTTCGCAAGAGATACCGCGGCCTCGACATGAAGGGCTAAGAAGGAACATGGGTTGTTTTTAGTCAGTAGAAGTCTGACACCCTTCCGCTCTGCCCAAGAGCGGGAGGGGTTATTTGATGATTTTCCACCCGCCAAAAAAAAAAAAGGCAACGCACCGCCAGTACTGCAGGGGCTATAAAGGCCAGAATCATGAAACACCAGAGTTGTATAAATAACTATGGTGAAGACTAAGGAAGGATATTATTTGGAAATACATCCCCTTATTGGGAATAAAAGACTTTATGGATATTCGTAATTTCCACTGGTAGTAAATACCGTGGAGCATGGAACTTGTGATTTCATAACATAAACATAATAGTACACCCACATTTCGCCGGTTATGTTCATCAAATAAATATTCCACAACTGCTACTTTGAAACAACTACTGCTGTGATATTATAATTAAAGCGTATTAAACGCATAGGAGCAGCGGTAGCCCAGTGTTGGCGGCCCCGACTCACGCACAGTAGGTCGTGGGTTCGAACCCAGGCAGCCGCAATACTTTGAGTAATTTATTTTATCACCGCTGTTCTCAAAACGGTGAAGGAAAACATCGTGAGGGAACCGGCATGTATTAGCACCAAACAATTCGAAGACATATGGAATCTGCCTACCCGCACTGGGCCCGCGTAGTGGATTATAGCCCATCCTTCTCCCATAGAGGAGGCCTGAGTCACTCCAGTGGAAACATCATAGGCTTATGATGATGATGATGAAACGAATATAAATCACTAAAACGTTTCAAGGACTGATTCATGCAGTCAATTGCTTTGCTGTACCAGGAGCGCAAAGACCACGGAAGTCCGACTGTTACAGACAAAAGTCAGATAATCCCACCGTGTGTCACAGCAGTAATATAGACATTGTTCACTTTTACGGATTCAGGTCAGGTGTCATCGTTCGTGGTTGATTGTCATGCAAAACGCGACACAACCTTGTTTTAACGGATTAGTGAATTTAACGAACGTACTGTATACTGTTCCTATGTAATTACTGAGTTCCGTGGCACGGAACCCTTTTTTATTTATTTTTAGTTAGGGACCGTAGCTCGTTCTCAAGGCTTGATAACGAGTGCTCGGGTATACCTTTGGGTTAAGCCACGCTTGCCAGGTTGGTCTGTGGATAGGTGTGATAGGTGTGGTTGGTGTGGTGTGTGTGGGTTCACGGATGTCAATTTAGCAGCATCCGGTTAGACTGAAACCAAACCCCAACATAGCAAGGTAAAGGCTGGACACATAATGAGTTAGATACCTTATAAAGAGGCTGGCTGGCTGGCTGAGGAGCTCGTGGCTTAATAAGAACTGCCACTCGGGTCGATCTGTAGGTAAAGCTTTGCTTGCCTAGGTCGGTCGGGGGATGGGTGACCGCCCGATATACCGAGTTTCCTCCGTGCCTTGGAAAGCACGTTAAGCTGTTGGTCCCGACTGCCCTATATATATAGAGCTTTGGCAGTCGGTACAGGTAGTCAGTGACCTGAAATTCTGACATCCAGTCTTACCAAAGAGTATCGTATTACCTAGTATTAACTGGGTTGTGGAGGCAGTCGCTCCATGTAAAATACTGGTACTCAGCTGCATCCGGTTAGACTGGAAGCCGACCCCAACATAGTTGGGTAAAGGCTAGGCAGATGATGATGATGACCTTAAAAAGAGGCTGGGTCAGACTGGGTGCGGATGGCGAAGGACAGGGTATTGTGGCGTAACTTAAAAAGGCTACCTCCAGCAGTGAATTGGAATAGGCTAGATTGGGGTAAGCAAAATAACCAAAAATGAATAAGAAAAGAAACACAGAAACTTGCGTAAGGACGTTACTGGTCGCGGGCCTGTGGACGGTGAGTGATGGGCTAGCTCGCCGTCCGTCCGTCTTATGACGACGACAGGCCGTGCCGACGGCGCGTTCGTGTTCCACGCGCGCCTCAAAGAGATGTCAGCAACATGAAAGGGGCCCGCAAGGGCCGACGCCCGTCGGGGCTGCGGGTTGTTCGCAAGAGATAACGCGGCCTCGACATGAAGGGCTAAGAAGGAACATGGGTGGTTTTTAGTCAGTAGAAGTCTGACACTCCCTTTTGCTCTGCCCAAGAGCGGGAGGGGTTATTTGATGATTTTCAACCGGAAAAAAAAAAGGACGTTACTGGTAATTTATAAACCACAATATAATACGAAGAAAAAAGAAGTAAATGATAGCATGACGAAAGAGAGGGGAGAATAGAAGAAAAACAAGGTGTTTTGCCGACCTCAAATAACATGGGATACGAGCAGGGAGATGGTGAATATAATACTACCGGCTATTAACACTAGACATCACTCAATAAACTCAGTCCTTCTACTAGATTTATTTAACCTTGATTGTCCAACGACTCTTGCCGGATCTGTACGCCTAGTAACATTAATGGACAGCTGAAAGGTCAAAAGCCTTTAATAGTTCGTCAGATTTTAGAGCCACTTGTTACATACGTTAAATGTCAATGAAGGGACTCGTGCCAGATTTCACGAGAAATCACTTCACCTAAGGGTCGAAGGCCAGTTCAATGTATAATAATATTCGTAGCATTTCGGACCTAAAACCCACACTCTGATAGATTAAACTTTACATTTATAAACCCTTTACATGTTATTGCTGCCCTAGTCGTAATCCTGCTAATCGTCAGAGAGGACATAATGCGTGTATGAACATATAATGGTTACGTTTACTCCCTGACATAACATCACGCCAGTAATTTTCGAAAGGTTAGGCAGAAGTGCATCTAATAGTACACCCACATTTTGCAAGTTACATTTAAGTTCTATGTAGTAGGGGGGGGCACAGATTCAGACCCTGGGGCTACTACTGAGAAATAAACAAGAAATTCAATATTAACTTGTTTGTTTGATAGAATGAAAGCCTGAAAGTCTGACAATCAGTCTCAACAAGGTGTTTCGTATTACCAATTACTAAGTGGGTTTTGTGCGTCCGTTAAGCAGTCGGTCTATGTAAAACATTTTCAGCTGCATCCGGTGAGGCCGGAAGTCGATCCCGAGTTGGGTAAAAGTCTAATGATCACCTGGGTGATGTCACCCAGGTGATCAACAGACAGGTGATGATTTGATAGAATGCTGTGCAATTTTATTTAATCATTCTTTGCTGAAATTACAGGATTCTCAAATTTCTGCGTGTGACTGACTCGTAGTTATTAATTTGGTGTAAATAGGATAGAAATGTTTCGATTAAATTATGTAATAACATATTTCCTCTGCTAGAACTGATTGTATCCAAATTAGAATAGTATTCTAGAATAACCTAATTATCGATTGCACAATGTATCTTAATAAATATGGAAACGAAGGCAAATACTGTTTCCTAAAATAAAATATTTAACTCAGGCTGAATTGTAGCGAAGAGCAGCAGCTTTCAGGTCTGCTTAACACCAGAAAGTAAATATGGAAAGGGGTTTCGACTTGTCAAAAACAAACGGAGGCGGCAAACGTCTTTTTGGCTTTTATTGCGTGGACTATCATGTTTTACCTGGCTCAAGCCAATTCGGCGTGAATGACAGTTGCAGTAAAATAATATTAATTTAAGAATGCGACAAAAGAAATATTCGATCTAACAAATTGTTCGCGATAACATTAAACTGCACCTATAAATTAAAATACATCCAAACTTTTCCCATACCTACAAAAAGGTAATTTTACCATCGTCGGGCGGCAAAAAGAAGCCATAAGCTATTGAGACTGTTTGTCCCTTTGAGCTCAACGATCCAAGTTTTCACCATTTTATGAGACCATCTTTGTAATAGACTCGAATCTGAGTAAAACACTGGGATAGATAGATATTTCCTATGAGTATCGTAAAGTTATTAGCAGTACCAAAGTTGCTTTGACGCAAACAATTTTCTTGGAAACCATCAATTCAATTGAAATCAATTTATGATAATTTCATTCAGTAGAATTGGAGAGACTCGTGTTCATCTATGTAGGTACGTCCATATTATGTTGATGAAATATGTACTTATGACTGACAGATAGACAAACAGAACTGTCACAAATGATGCGTCAAAGTAACCTATTCGTTGGAAGGCAATCGGATCAGAATGTTGGACCACAAAAGGAATGAATAATTACATGTGGCTGTGATGAGAATGCAAGGGGTATGTATGGTGTAACATCATCTGCCTAGCCTATTCCTAACTATGTTGGGGTCGGCTTCCAGTCTAACTGGATGCAGTTGTATACCAGTATTTTACATGAAGCGACTGCCTATCTGACCTCCACAACCCAGTTAATACTGGGTAGCACGATACCCTTTAGTAAGACTGGTTGTCAGACTTTCAAGTCAGTGGACTACCTGTAACGACTGCCAAAGATCTATATATGGACGCCGGGATCAACAGCTTAACGTGTTTTTTTTATGTATCGTGTAACACTGGTAGATAAAATTAGGAACAAGTACATAAGAGGAAGTCTGAAAGTGGCGCCGGTGATTGAAAAGTTTTGTGGAAACCGGTTGTCGCGGTATGGACGTGGGATGCGGAGGTATGAGTGAAATATTGAGTATGTAAACGAAGACCACAGAAAAGATTGATGGACGAAGGATGATATGGCTAGAAAGGTGCTGAGATGACCAGTAATAGAGAAGTATGGAAAGGCGCAAAACCGGGAAGAATGGCGTGCTTTAGGAGAGACCTACACTCACCATTGGGTGGTGACAGGTTGAAGAAGAGAAGAAGAGAGAGAAGTATGGAAGAAGTATCGTTGGATTTTCAATTCATTTTGACTCTACTGTCATCTTATCGTTGATAAAATAATGTAATTTTATCTGACCAAAAACTCTTGTCACAGTAACCTTTTTTTTTTTGGCAGGTGGAAAATCATCAAATAACCCCTCCCACTCTTGGACAGAGCGAAAGAAAGTGTCAGACTTCTATAGACTAAAAACCACCCATGTTCCTTCTTAGCACTTTATGTCGAGGCCGCGGTATCTCTTGCGAACAACTCGCAGCCCCCTTCCGTGTTTCCATTTTACTTTCCCATCACCTTTATCGTTGATAAAAGAATGTAATTTTATCTGACCAAAAACTCTTGTCACAGTGACCTCAGGCGCTATTCTGAACATTAATAAACTGGGTTAAAAATTAATTAAGTTAAATTATTGCTCTACCCTTCGCATTTCGACAAGCTTGTCAACTTCCTCTCCCCTCTCGGAAAAATGAAAACCTAATTATTTAACAATTTGTTGTTTGTCTTAAACGTTTGCTTGGGGACAATATTGTTACAACACGAAAAATTCTGACGAAAATTAATAATCATCTAGAATATGAAAATAATATACTTTCTAATTGGATACTTTACTGACAAAAAATATATTTGATTCTGTTTATTTCGTCAGTTAGATTATCGAAAAATATTGGATACGTGTTTTTTGGTTTACCAAATTAATAAAAAAATAGCGAAAATAAAACACTACAAAGATCATGAGTGCGGGCTGGTGACGTCACTTTCTGGAAAAAAAATGTACTGAAATGTGACGTCACACGAGTTTTTGAAGCACTGCATCGTCCTCATTTACTCCTCGAAAAAAATATGTCTCCAACATTTTTTTGAAATCTATCTGACGGAGTTATAAGTTTTTTTTTTTGTCAAGAACCCAATTTCCTTTGCTATTTTTTATCATTTATTTAATTTGATTTATTTGGTACCAGGACTGCATAAACATTTAGAAGTTACAAATTCACATCGCCCGACATCGCTAGTCTATTTATAGGAGCAGCGCAGCGTGGCAGCCCATTTCCCTCCTAATCAGCTTATGGAGGAACGGAATTACGTGATTCAACTTACCGTTTCCTTTCATGCCTTTTTTTTGAGAGTGACTTAATTTAATTTCCTCCAATTTCTGTTTGTACGCAATTAGATGTAAACTCTATAAAGCATTGATAAGGTTTCCATTCGCGTTGAATTTTCTTCCTCCTTAGTTATTTATCCGTGCAATTTTGAATTAAATTTTGCAACGTAGTACAGACGGGCGACTTATTAAAAGTAAATCAATTTATCTAACGATGTTTGTAACGGTAAGGGAAACATTTACCGTTCAACCTATTTCATAATCCATAACCCTATTAAAGCCTAAATTCTTAATAATTAAATTTATCCGAGTCCCAGTGGTACGAGTTAATCAGTTTAGTAATTAAACGCCGATACGAAGTATGTGCCGGATGGGGCGATGAGTAATGGGCCAAGTCGAGAACTTCTGTAATTTATCGTGCGAACGTGACGACTCGCGAATTCTTACATCACACTTATAAGGGATGGACCTTCGTATAGATAGCTCTTGATAGCCATGTCGTCTTGGTAAACATGGGATCAGGAGCGGAATATATTGGATGTCTTCCATCTATTTATTAAGGGTTTTTGAAAATACAAAACAGTTTCGTTATTTTCAGTATCCAGTGGTTTGTGATCCCTATGTTTTATCAAAGTCTGTCGGAGATTAAAACTATTCTGTATCAGTGGAAGTTATATATATATTGCTTTCAAATCATTTCTTAAACACCAAAGCCAAGAATTCTTTTTAAGTAAAATAAGTTAACTTTGGGCAGATTTGTATACTATCTAAAACCAGAGAAAGGAAACATAAAGTTGTAGTCAACGTCCTTCTTTTATAAATGGCAAAAAAACAGAAACCGAACAAATAGTTCCAAAGATTTTTCTTTCCTACCAATATTCAAATAAGTTTCCCGAGACGCTCTAGTACTCGACCAAAAGCAATGCATCCGGTACTTTTCTGTGCCAAGAACTAGGAAATATTTATACTTTCCTGTCATGTATTAAACACGATTCATTGTTGTTTCGTATAGTAAGAGTTTACAGTCAGAAGTTTTTTTGCATTGCTGATTATTTAAGCGCTGAAAGTTAAGCCAAGAAACTGTCAATATTTAAATGTGTGTACTGCAGAGAATACTAAAGTATTTTTACTAAAAATCTGGGGGTTGAAGTCTCGCAGACATAATCCAATCTTTTTCCAGATTTGCAGATTAATTTAAAGTCCTAATATAGTTATGAGGCCGATCTCTTAACTTTTTCCGCGTAATTCATGAAACAGAGGAACTACAAAATAATATTTGTAAAGCATAATATGGCTGCTGCCAAAACTGCTGTTTACTCAGTGCCAAAAAAGTACGAACTTTTATTCTTCCATTTCCACATAGTAAAGAATAACGTGTACTTGTACTTTGTACATATAAAACAAGATATACACATACATCATGTCTCTACGTACATCATGTACCTCCGCTTCGAGGCACTCACACGCTCGTTTACTTTATTACATTGTATAAAACATACTAAAACAAGTTACAAATCCTATTACGGATCCCTACAGGGCAGGTCGTTTAACCTCACGCTATATACAATTTACTATTACACATAATACATCGCATATAAGGATGTTTTCCAGCGAAATTAAACCATTCACATGCGCCGATAGTGGCAATAAAATTTCTATAAGAGGCTACTTTGCTCCAGATGATTATGATGTCCTATATATAGCCTGGTAGAAAATTGAGCCCTTTCGCTGTCCTGTCAAGGCCGTTTCCGGATAATAAATATTATGAGGTTAGCCTTTTACGATAAAATGGGTGTTTATCGTTACCTACTTGGAAAAATACTACAAGATGAAACCTTATATCTGCAGAAAACGACATAAGCTGCTTTTGATGTCACAACTTACAATAATGGACGTAAATTAATGTTAGGTTATATAATTTTATAATGTACCAGATACTTTATATTTCCTCAATATCTTGTGGAAACGATAACAGCAACCGATCCCACCTCTCCAACTTATCAAAATCAAAGTACTAGGTCAATAGAAATCTCTAAGAGCTGGAGTGGGGCTGTTGTTTACGTCAAGAGAGTCGTCAATTCAATCAATAGCAAATAATCTATTTCCGTGGTGCAGTCGTCGAGGCAATCTCGGGGGACGTTGGAAAATGAGAAATTCTACCGAGCTATCACGCAACTACTGCGGGCTATGCGCCCCTGGTACTGTAAAGTAAATGATTGATTGTGAAATTGAGTTCTTTAAACATTTCAGTGTATCAGTCTTTTTTCGTTTGCCGTAATTTAATATTACAAGTGGTTAACTCAAAATCCTATCAAAAAAAAATAAAGAACTCAATTTAAACTCAAACTCCTTCCTTCTCCTGTTTAATTGGAATGAAATGCTAAAAGCAGACCTTAGCACTCATGGCAACGCCCATGAGTGCTAAGGTCTGCTTGTTAAGAAACTCTTGTGCAAAACTTGCTAGATCCAGTGGGTTAAGACAGACTGACTTTTTTTATGTGACAAGCCCACCACACTATTCCCAAACCACTGTAACTCTTGAAAGCCAGACAGTGGCAAACACCAGAAAAGTGCTGAGACAATGAAGCTCGAGAAAGACCCAGAGAAACAATTTAACAGAAAAGCAAAATTAATCAGAAAATAATAGCACAGGAGTAGGAAAAATAAAATTTCTGGGCAGGATCATCTTCCTCCCCTTATCTCATGTTACTTGGACTCGGCACAACACGTTTTTTTTTTCATTCTCCTCTGTCAAACGTCACGCTATCATTTACTTCTTTTTCTTTCATATCATTCCTCACACAATCCATTCTTGGATTGTTCCCACCAACTAGGACTAATTATTTCCTCAAAAATAAATTTAGTTCACAATAATAATAATTTATTTAGACACGATTTGATGACACGTTAAGCACAACAACAAATAAAATATATAGTAAAATAAAAATATTAAAGACTAAGTGCAATAAAGTAGCGCTAGACTCGACACTAGGATATCATGTGTCGTGGGATCTAGTTATACCTTTTTTTTTTTGGCGGGTGGAAAATCATCAAATAACCCCTCCCGCTCTTGGGCAGAGCGGAAGGGAGTGTCAGACTTCTACTGACTAAAAACCACCCATGTTCCTTCTTAGCCCTTCATGTTGAGGCGAACAACCCGCAGCCCCGGGATCTAGTTATACCTGCGTTAATGGCAAAAAACCACCCTGCTAACCTTTGAAACTGTCCAATTTTATGCGTATCTGCAAACTGCAAATGAATAAAGTTGAAAATATTTCCACTACGTGCGCGGCTCCAGCTAAAACTTTGACATATCGGATTGGGAGACAGACAGAGAATAAACAAAGTTATAAATATGCGTAAACAACAGAGCAATCGGTTTTATGAATATGATTTCGAAATACTAGATTGTGTCCCGGATGACTTTCTCTTTTGTTCGAATTAAAAGTTCACCTTTGTGATATTTACAGTACATTAGGGTACATCATAATATATTAACTTATACAAAATAATTCCATTTTTGCTATAATTTTTGTTTAGAAATCTATTGTCCAAATAGTAATTAGTAGAAACAGTCCGCCTGTGATACAGGTTCAACCTAGTACAGGCATCGAATTTTTATACCTAGAAATCTTAGAGATTTAAATTGTATTCATTTGTGCCAATTCTAATTTTGAATAAATATATTATAATGATTATTTTCCCTGATATATTCAGTATTTATTACAGACCGAGTTTCCTCCGTGATCGGAAAGCACGTTTAACCGTTGGTCCCGGCTGCCATTTGTTAATCTTTGATTGTCGTTACAGGTAGTCAGTGACCCTGAAGTCTGACAACCAGTCTTACCATGGGTTATGGAATTACCCAGTACTAACTGGGTTAGTTAGGGGAGAGCAGCGGCCCAGTGATGGCGGCCCCGACTTACGAACAGTAAGTCGTGAGTTCGAACCCGGGCAGGTGCATTACTTTGTGTAATTTATTTCATCACCGCTGTAAAATACTGGTATTCAACTGAATGCGGTAAGATTGGAAGTCGAGCTCAATCATCATCAAAGGCTAGGCAGATGCCTAGCCTTTGCGTTGCAATACCCTTTTTTGTACCTACTTACCTACTACCTACTACCTCCTACCCTACCTATCCTACCCTACCTATCTACTACCCTACCTATCTACTACCCTACCTACCTACTACCCTACCTACCTTCCACCCTACTCACACCACAGGTTTTGACAAACTCTATTAACATATTTATCCGTGTAAGTAGGTTTTGACAAACTTATTGTTGGCGCAGTGACTCAAGCAATGGACTGCTGCGCTGCGTGTCGCGGGTTCGATCCCCGCACGGAACAAATATTTATATGACCTACAGATAGTTATTCCGGGTCTGGGTATTTGTATATATGTGAGTTTAAATGTTTGTAAACGCACCCACGATACAGGAGAAATTCCTAGTGTGGGGCAAAGTTTAAAAAAAAAAACTAGCTAAACGTTCATACGCAGTACGTGGATTTTACCATTTGTGATCAACTCAACCATTTCATTTAATTACTAAATTTTTGAAACCTTTACAATATTGAGTTTGATTAATTTTATTGTTCAACATATAATTTATCTCCTGAAGCAACTACCTAATTTATTTTAATAGAGCGATATTAATAAATGCGCAACAAAAAGTGCCTCATCCATATTAATACCTTCCTACTCAGTAACATTAATTGTAGCAAGTGGGTGTCAGTAAAGTTATAGGTAACTTTTACTCCTACTCACTGAAATTAAAAGCTAATTATACTAATACCTAGTGGGTAGCAACTGATAAGGTTAATGAGAAAAAAAAATTAAGAAGATAGTTTCTTATAAATTCGATCGCAGACCTACGCTGACGTTCGCTACGTAAAAAAAAACGCTACATGAACATAACATACCATAACATCACGTCTGTACTACACCCACTTTTTTATGTCTTATAGCATCGCATTGGATCTAATCTGTAATGTTGTTATAATAAGTGGTAAATAAATAAATTTCGCCAGATATGTTTAAGTGTGTTTGAGGGGGCGAGCCTATTCCCATCAAGCGGGCACAAATTCAGACTCTGTGGCTGTTACTGACATATCCCTAATAGAAAAATCCAATAACACTTGGCCCACCT
Organism: Diarsia brunnea; assembly: GCA_949774965.1. Lineage (NCBI taxonomy): Eukaryota > Metazoa > Arthropoda > Insecta > Lepidoptera > Noctuidae > Diarsia > Diarsia brunnea. The sequence goes on along the minus strand of OX459016.1, from coordinate 3,943,087 downwards.
GGGAATTGAACCCAGGACCTTGTGCTCAGCAGTTGCGTTTGTATATACAAGATGATGTTTTAGTCACCGTCCAATTTCTGATATATTAATCTTTGGCGAAAATCATTGAATACGTGTTTTTTCTTTTAGTATCGCTCAATACAAACATATTGAGATATCACATCCCAAAGTTGCAACGTTTCACGGAGAGCGGATAATTCTTTTGAGAAAATGATATAATATAAAAATTTGACGTATTGATTTTTTTCAAAAATGGTGTTAGTGAATGATACCTAATGCCTAGAAAAAAATTGGACGGTGGCTAAAAAATCTTCTTGTATATAGGTACTTGTGTAACACTTTTAAATTCATAGCTCACTTAAGCCCCATACAAAATCACCATCTCATCGCCATATTTTTTTTACTAATTGATCTGATCCCGATCCGAGGCGATGCCATTACATTGCAGAACGAAGGTTCATTGAAAAATCTCGAACTGACAAGATATCCTTAATTAAAAAGCAAGGCATACCCACTTCCTCAAAGAGATGACAGCACATTGCAAGGGTCGACGCCTTCCGGGGATGCAGGACTGTTCGAAAGAGATACTGCAGCCACGGGACACAAAGGGCTAAGAAGGAACATGGGGGGGTTTGAGTTAGTACACTCCACCTAGGGCGAGAGGGGTCATTTCGTTGATGAAATGTTTTTCCACCCACCAAGAAAAAAAAACACCCACTTCCAATATTTTCTGCTACAAAAGCAGTAGCACAGCCGAGTCTTGTGTTAAAATTTTAAGCAAAATCTAATTTTACTGTTCTAAAGTAGCCCAGAATTTTCCGGTAAATTAGTAATGGCGGCCGCATTACTTACGCTATTAATCAATTTTGAGTGTAACGACACCTTTTCACCCGATCGCTCCAGTAAGAGGGTAATGTTTTTATCTTCACCTTTGACAGTCCAAGGCCGGTGTTTTAATAAATTTTCATACTAACAAAACGTAGACGAACTTTCGTCCAAAAGATCTTCATAATTTTATTTTGACGGATAACTTGCCTCGGGAAGACCCATAACGATTGTTTTATAGCAAAACTTGGTAACAGAAATATAATGTGCTTAAAAATAACCCCCGAACCAGATCTTCTGACTTTATTCGTGTTTCTGTCTCGACTTTATTGCTAAATGTGCGTTGTTACGAAAAGAAATATTTTGTTCAGCACAAAAAGTGATATCTAGTTCTGGATAACCAGAGCATCAGAAATCAGAAATAGTTTTAAACATTTGGACACCACAAGACGGATGGTGTTAGCGGGCAAATCATTTCACTTCACCTTGCATTTCAGTAAAGTTCAAGGAGACATATTTAAGAAATCGAGAATAACTTGAACTTTACGATTTAAAGTGCAGCTGCCTAGTTGCGATAAATTATTCAATAGATCAACAATCGTTGATGCATCACGCGATGTACCATTTAGGAATAATCATTTAGGGCAAGGTAATAGTTTATAAAGGGTGTAAAAGTACCCTTAACGCAAACGAACGGCACTTGTTCTCCCCACCACTGCGATAATTTTTTTTTCTAGACCATACCTGGGAACCTCTTAATTACGGAGATATTGGGGGTCAAAGTTCCAAATTTTTCACGGCTGTTTTTGTAAATACTAGTTTTTCAGGTTATAACTTTACTTAAATTACCTCCATGACCCGTTTATTATTCAAAGCATCCACTAGCACAATGTTTTAAGAGTGCTACTTTGAGTTTTACCGTGAAATGTGATTTTTTGACCCCAAAAAAAAATCATTTCCCAGCAAAAATTTTTGCGTTGGGGTACTTAGTTTGATGTACAGAATGCTTGGTTGACGGCTGTGTGATGGGTTGATTTACACCCTGTATTTGGTAAGTATATAGTCTAGTCGCAGAGCCTGATATTACGATATTCGTCTAATATTGGCGTATACTACAAGAAGGCTAGGTCGGCACAACATATCTTCTTCTTGCATACTTCTCTATTTCTCGTCATCTCAGCAGTCACCTCCTTTAAGACATGTCGCCCCTAAAAAAATGGTATTATGGTATGATGATGATAATGATGACTACAATGAGACTAGGTAGTTCTTATGGACGTCAAATAGACAGTGGCTTCCAGTAAAATACCGGTATTCAGTAGCATCCGTTGAGATTAGAAGCTGACCCTAACATAGTTGAGAAAAGACCAGGTAGATGATGACCAGAGCAACCATTATTTATGGAAAGCACCGGATCATGGAAAGCCAAAAAGTAAAATAAAAAATCCATTTAAAATAAAAATTACCTTGATCTCTTAACCTTTCTGTTTTGTTAGCTACGCATTTGGAGACTCCTCATAAAATATCTTATCAAAGGAGCTTCTTTTTCAAGAAGATAGTCCTTAGGCACGGTCTGTGGGATCGAAGCTATTTACTCTTCAGTTTCAAAGTCACGAGGTTACCCGTAAAATATCAAAATTTTACGACTCCTATTTAACTTTTTCAATTTTATCATAAAATAGAACAAAGTTTGGTTTATTTTAAACTCCGTTGTAAAGTAAATCGTTCTTTTATGATAGCTTAGCTTTATTTAATAGATAACAACGACGCATTTAACAACTAGGAATGCTAGGACCGCATAATACAAAGGAGGTTGGAGCTACTTGTTTACAGACTACAAGACTAATAGGTAATTATTTTTCCCAGTGTTTATGGTGGACGCGCTAAGGTAGTCCGTGAAAAACAAATTTTCTTACGTTTTTAGGGTTCCGTAGCCGAATGGCAAAAAAATGAACCCTTATAGATTCGTCATGTCTGTCTGTCCGCCCGTATGTCACAGCCACTTTATTCAAAAACTATTAAGACTACACAGTTGAAACTTGGTAGGTAGATGTAATCTGTAAACCGCTTTATGATTTTCATACAAAAATAAAAGATTAAGATACATGGAACTGAAACAAAAATAAACTTTTTTCATCAAACCTATACAGGGTGTAAACGAACCCTTCACGCATCCGTCAACCAAGCATTCTGTACATCAAACTAAGTACCCCTGTGCAAAAATTTTTGCTGGGAAATTACTTTTTTTTTGGGGTCAAAAATCACATTTTACGGTAAAACTCAAAGTAGCACTCTTAAAAAATTGTGCTAGTGGATGCTTTGAATAGTAAACGGGTCATGGAGGTAATTTAAGTAAAGTTAAAACCTGAAATACTAGTATTTACAAAAACAGCTGTGAAAAACTTGGAACTTTGACCCCCAATATCTCCGTAACTAGGAGGTTCCCAGGTATGGTCTAGAACAAAAAAATGATCGCAGTGGTGGGGAGAACAAGTGCCCTTCGTTTGCGTTAAGGGTACTTTTACACCCTATATGTGTAGGTGTCTTCTATAGACACCGACACCTTCTATGTCCACACATATAGGTTCAGGTCTTTTTTTTTATAATACAAATTAAATTAGGGCTTCCCTACTACGATGATACGGAACCCTTCATGTGCAAGTCCGACTTGCACTTGGCCAGTTTTTTGCAATTTGTAGGACATTGTCAGATTTTATGTTTATTAAAAATGATTCGCGCATGTAATGCATATGTAAAAATGTATTAAAATCATGAATACTCTTGTGTTGATTTAATTCCATTGAGTGACTATTTGATGCAAAAGGCATTCAAGGAGATTAAATGAACTGAAAGGGTTGTATTGGTGATTTTAATCATTATTACTCAGTAAAGTCACATTTTTTACGGTCGCGAATCGGATTCGCGAACATACAACCTCTGACCGGTTAAATGTAAGAACGTAAGAAAATTTGAATTTCGCGGGTTACCCTAGCGCTTTCACCTTCAAGTATTAAATTCCGTCTCACACTTAATTCTCCACTCTCTCTTATCTTAAAAAAAATATTCGGTAACAATTAATTGCAAAAACAAATTGCCACCACAAAGCCCAGCAATCACATTCAATCACCAGGAGCACATATTACGCAAGAGGTTGTAACTCTAACACTATGTAACAGATTATCAGGTCTACAGCTGCAACGTTGGGTGAATGGTCGTAATTAGAGGCTCGTAGACGCAGTCTGGTGGTAACACGATTAGGCCGAAGCCGTATATGGCGACAATTATCGGCAGGTGCGAGTTCCTTAGACTTGAGTTTGTACTATCGATCACGGGTTCATGTTTGTTTCTTGTAAGGCGGATTGTGTGTGGAGAAGGGGTCATTCTGCAATAGTGTATGTTGCATTCATTTAGTAGGTACTATTTTTTTCGATTAGTGGCTCAGGTGTGGTCACTAAGGGTTATTTATGATTAAAAGCAAATTTAACTTTTTCTACGACGAAACTTATACATTTAAAAGATAATAGTCGAATTTTATGTACAATCTTTTAAAGTAATTACAACCGTACCGTTTTATATTCTTAGAATTTTTACTTTATCTTAATGTTATCTGATAATTATAAAAATCTCAGTTCGTCTACTGGAGTACGATAAAAAATATATTTTCTGCTAAAAATCATAAAGGCACAAAGTATCCTGTGTATCAAAGTATTATATTTTAAAAACAAGATAAACTTACGACATCACGTTTCATCTTTAAAACTTTGCAGATACAGAACCAATTTTCGTAAAATGAATTTCTTAAGAAAAATACATGATAAACAAAAAATTTTAGTAACACAACGTAGGGTTTTAAAACTAGCAGAGGCGTAACATTTGCTATTTTACTAAGAGCAGTGGCTTAAATGGGAAAAGTACTAATTCTTATATTATATTTTGAACAGACCGTTTCAATGATTTTACCAGTTCTAAGGGTTATTGATGTAGAGGAACTTTTCAATCAAAATGAGAGATCGACCGCCGAGTCGAATACGCCTGGAAGCTACTGGTCCATGAAATCGCTGATGAAGAGTGACCTACCTTTGTCCGTGAAGTGCAAACACATCGACATGTGCATTCTGCCCATCCTAACCAAACTAGGTCCCTGACCGCGACGCAAAAGTTTGTAGTCAAGGATCCATTAGGCCACAGTTTTTTTTAAAATTTCGTTTAGGAGTTTGGTAGTTAATGTCATTTCACTCTGCACATTATAACAGCCATGACGTTGAAGCCTCTCATGTAGACAAAAACGATCAGCGTATTTAAGGGCGTCGTAAACTTCCCCCGGAATCGCCTGGAGGCCGATTAGAATTAACATTTTCAATAAAACGGATCATCTCATTCGACAACGTGTTATTATGATAAGACAAAGGGAAATAAGACTCACTGTTGAGTAAAGATTTCCCTGTAACCTTTCACTGTTTTCTGTGGGTTATTTTCTCTATTAATCTCTTGTGTAAATTATTCAGTTGGCAAAAGGTCCATTCTACAAAAAATATTTGGATACCGTTACATACCCAAAACTTTCCTCACGACGTTTTTCTCATTCCTCCGCATCATATGCCCATGCCACGACAACCGATTACTACGCCACTTGTCAGTCACCAGCGCCACTTTCAGACTTCCTCTTATGTACTCATTGCTTCTTTTATCCATTCGCATAACACGACACATCCTCCTTAGCATTCTTATTTCAGCCACTATTGTATCCGTTATTGTCACAACCATTTTATTAATTAGTAATATTGCACCCGTGTGGAGCCGAGGCGAGTCGCTAGTTTCACACAAAATTAAACATATTGTAGCTTAGTCAGATCTTCATTTCATATGTTTCAGTCTAAAGTTCTAATATGCTCCTGAGAATGTGAAACTTTTACCGTGAACTTATAATAACTTGGTCCTTTCCGCACTGGACACCAATGATATTTAAGAAGTAAAAGAGTTAATTTTGTACTGTACAATCTCTCGCCTTCACCCATGGGACGAAGCTTCGTCCCATGGGTTGCGGGGGAAATAATGAGACACCATCTATCCTTAGTAAAGTAAAGTAAAAATTTATTTGCTTATTGTAGGTACATAACATAATCTGGAATAACAATATGGATGAGCCTTGTATATTGTACAATCTACCTAATATTAGGCATGCAAATTATAAATGTTAACTAAAATTAAACGAACCATAAATTAAACTAAAATTAAATTATGGTATCTAAATTAAACAAACAATTACACTAAAATTTCAAATGGTACCTAAATTATACAACAACAAATAATATAAGTAAACATCGGATAAATTAACATTACATGGCCATAGGTACTTAGGTACATAGGTACTCCTTTTTCTTCACCCACTTCATACATCTTGCCATACAGGCACGCCAGTAGCGAAGAATATCACCAACTAGCTTTTTCCCCGCATCTTCGCCCGCGTGAATGTCGGAAATTTTCCATACAAACTTTCATCCCCTTTTTTCACCTTGGGGGTTGAATTTTGAAAAATCTATATTAGTAATCTAGTAGATACCTATTAGTTGTAAGCTCAGATTACTATAGAAACTTTTAGCAACTCGAGAAAATCTTTTTCCAATTGAATTAATATAGCCAAGTCAATTCATTTCAACGTCAGAAAATTGTTCCTCATTTTAAAATATCTTTATCAACTGCTTAAGGAGCGTTCAAGTATTGCGTAACGAATTTGGGGGGAGGGGGGGTCTTGTAAAACGTTACGATGTGTTACAAGGGCCGGGGGAAGGGGTTTGAACAACGCGAACGGTCGCGTAGTGCACATTATCTAAAACGTATTTTTACTTAAAAATTCAAATTACGAAAAACGTTACGGCGCGTTACATGGGGGGAGGGGGTTCGAAAATCTGCGTTACGTAATACTTGAACGCTCCCCTAGGCATTTTTTAACTATGTTGGAGTGGGTTTTCGACTGGAAGCCGGTCAGACATAACCCGATGCAGCTAAATACCAGTATTTTAAATGGAGTGACTGCCTATTTGACCCCGACAACCCAATTAGCATTAGGTAATAATATACCCCTTGCTAACACTGGTTGTCAGACTTTCGGGTCACTAATAACCTGCCTGCCTGCCTGCCTGCCTGCCTGTACTAATAACTGTCAAAGATCTTCAAAGAACAGCCTGGACCAACGGATTAACGTGCTTTCCGAAGCACGGAGGAAACTCGTTATGCAAATATATTTTTATAAAAATAACAGACAACAGCAAATATTATTCGTCTGTTTACTTTCCTCTGTGGTTATAGAAAACGAACGATGTTGTTAAAGAAATGTGAACTTTGCTGGTAAAGTGATTCACGACTATTATCCTTTTGCAGTTGTATCGCCTTCTGACATGAACCTTATGGTAATAATTATAAAGGTCACTGTCCTGCGAAATCAGAGATAAACAAACAATAAACGGAAAGTAAATTGTAATGTTTTCACAACTACAGTCGATGTTACCTACTTATTGTTTTAAGCAGCATATTAAAATCATTTTAATGTAAGTAGTTATTGGAAATTGCATACGGATGAAAGCCGCACTTTCCTGTTTTGGTCCATGAAATTATGGATGAAATTTCAGTGATGGGGAGAACAATTGCCTTCCGGCTTCGTTAAGGATACCTACTTTTACATCCTGTATATACTTTTCAACTGAACAAATTGCGGACGCATCTCCAGACACAAACATCTGACACCTCCAAATACATACTTACTGAAGTATTTATCTGTGTTCGTGGCCTTTAACTTTAATTTTTTATTGGCTATTTCGAAAAGTATTACCTAATGATTTAATTTTTAGCCATTCTGTACCCTAAACCTACCAAACAAAAGCATAACGCCATAATTCCATATTTGAACCAAAAAGGTGACCCTGATATAAACTGTCGGGAAACCAATTCTAATCGCGAGAGAAATAAAAATGGGCCGTAGAAATAAAAGGCGAAACGGTGCGAATACTAAGATATTGCTTTTGTAGTTTATAAGTATAGATTGTTATTACTTCTTACGGGTTTTTTTCTTGGAATCTTCGACAGCTTGCTTTTCTCATTTGTATTGTGAAAATGTTTATGACAAAGGCCCTTATTCTCTAACGATCATAAATTTCGAGTGAATGTTTACCAAAATATGGGAAAAAATATATACCACATGACCACTGGATTAAATACCAAAAAAATGTAACACCTATCTCAAAATACCCACAATAACATTGCTGCGACCATGACAAGACTCATTATTGTTAACAACAATATAATAAAGGAATATGTCATTCTTTTCACTACAGAAAGCTGAGAAATCTTTACGAGTCGAAAATATATTGGCCGCGTCTCCTATGTCAATTTTAACAAGACAAGACCAATTTAGGGACAACATTTTTTGAAATCAGAGACTTCTTAAAACCGTTAATAAATCAAAAATCTCTTGTAAGTCAATGTAGGTACGGTCAGCAACAGAAATAGTTTAACATTTCGGAATTTTAATTATTTCATGTACAAGACTCCAGCTATAATTTTTAATATTTCAGAAGATTATTCTTTAAAATGTTCCTTTTTCTTCAATAATTAGTTAGTAACGACTAACGAGTAATATCTAACAAGTTTTAATTAATAAACCTGCTTTTAAATTTTAAGTAGTTAATCAACTTCTGATACTGACTGTACCTAAATACTCCACTCATTGTTAAGGAGAAAAGAACGTTTTCACCTCAGCACCTCAAACAAGCAGGTTTTGCTGTTTACAGACAGTGAGCAAAATTCGATTTTGCTGCGAGCGTGAGACAAAGTAACTTTTTAATTTTTTTTTTAATACCGAAACTGTGCAGGTCTACTCACAAAATTCGAAAGATTTCGTTTTGTTCTGTCTCTTTCACTTCGATACGAAAAAAGCGAGAGATAGAAACTTGATTTTCAAATTCCATATTTATTATAGGCCTAAAAAAGAAACAAACAATAAAACGTTCGGATACCGATATTTTAAATCGATAACCGTAATAATTGTAAATCACGGTCGTGATGAAATGAAAAATTGTTATATTTCGAATAATCGAATTATATTTTTTATATTTAAATCAAGATGAAGAATGTTGAAGAAAAAAATACGAAGTTTATCATGAAGGTATCTACTTATTTATTTATAGTTTTAACAATTTTTAATATTGAGACAGAATACCGCGAGTGTAGTTTCAGAACGAATTTAAAATAAAACAGCGGAATTCAAATTTTTATTGTTTTATTCTCTGTTACACGTCTGTTACGCTAGCTACAAAGTACAATAATAAAGTAATAATAATAAATAAATATGAGTGAATCCAGTGACGAAGTCTGCTATTTAACACCCGAAGAATTGAAGAATAATGTAAAACATGCAGAATTAAGTTTCCTGCCTGAAAAATCTCGCGAAAAATATCTGAAAGCATACCATGTCATAAGCAAGCAGTTTTTCGGAGACGGTGTTGTTGCTATCATATTTTTTAGATTTATCACAGACGAGGCGATCATCTACAATGTGGAGTATTTACTCAATGTTGAAAGCTACTTTAAAACCAAAACATAACGTGCATATTGAAACATACGCAAAACGCGTATCTTTTCTAAAAAGAATTTCAGTTGGGCATAAGGCTAATTTTATTGAATTGGTACGTCTACCTACAATGTTAATTATTTTGATTCACAATAAATAGTTATTTCAATCTATTCCTGTCTATTATTTTATCTCCTAAAGTGTTCTCGCTGCTGAAGTGAAAAGTTATGTGTGTTACACGAGAGCAAAGTTTTTTTGCATCTCGTGCCTTTGAATCCCTCGCCACACTCAGGATTCAACTTTAGAATCACTCGCTACGCTCGTGATTCAACTATAGAATCCTTCGCTTACTCGGGATTCAAAATCAACACTCGCAGCAAAAACCCACTTTGCTCTCTTGTTGCACAAATAACTATTTCCCAATTTTTATACCAGTGCCTGATTTAGTGCGTGACATTTTCCCCAGTGGTCGTTTGGGGGTTTAATTAAGACCCCTTTATGACCCAAGAGTGGAGGATTCAATCTTCCGAACAAGCGAATAGTGTTTTTAGGCTTAAGATTGGGATGAACTTTAACCTTGTATAGATTGGGAATGGGCAGTGAATAGTCATGTAAATAGTAAAGAGCGTGTTTTTAGCGAATCCCATAGTATAGGGGAAGAGTTATAACAGCTGTATTATAGAGATATATATTTACATCTTAGTAACAAAAAATAAAACGCCCACAAGTCAAGCATCTTGCCAAAAAAGAAAAATCAACTATGTAAACAAACCACCTGTATTAATAATCTGATTTGAAAATGTACGATCATCGCATCAACTGAAAAAACAAGATACTTCACTGTAAATTCTTAGTTACTGCAACCACTTTAAGGTACTAGGAACTTAGTGTGCAGCAGTGGTTAGCAGGTTCGGCCTTACCGCAGAGTCGTATGCTCGTCGGATGGCCTGACACAACCGCAATACGACTGTCGAATTGAATCACACGCTTGAATGCTTTGGTTCGTATCTCAGCTTGCACTTAAAATTGTAATTTTGGTCTTATGATACCTACAAGATTTCGAAATCAACGACATTTCGATTTAAGATGAGCGATTGGCATTTTTAGCGATTTTTAAATGAACCCGAGACACTAGAAATTTCTCCTGTATCGTGGGTGCGTTCACAAACATTTAAACTCACATTAACCAAACACCCAGACCCGAAACAATTATCTGTAGGTCATACAAATATCTGTGCCGTGCGGGTAATTAGACATACTATGTATTAGGATAACATAAAGGGCTTAGAAGTATCTGAATTCCTGCTGATAGAAGTAGTTTCACATTTTACCACTAACATATTTACTAGTTTTCTTAACATGAATGCCTTTCACTTAATTTTATTCACTACTCTGTAGGACCAAGCAAAATTCATCCATTCAACGAAAGCTTGGAACTTCGTAACTTGGTAATTCATTGGCTCGCCGCCGCCTCGTAACAGAAAAGTAATCTGGATAAAATCCTGGAGGTCAGAGAGAGAGAACTCAAAGTACCAGGAGAACATGAGTAGGTACGTCTTCTTATCTCTAACCAAACATTGCTTCGACGCAGTTTTGTTTTCCCGAACTTGTTTCGCGAGATGTAAATTTACAGCACATGTAACATTTCGGAGATATAAAATATCCCGGGTCATATGGAAATTTGTTTATCTTGTGTGTTTGTATTTATTTTGTTGATAAGTTAGCAAAAATATTGGTTTTCATTTTTAGGTCTAGATAGGTAATAAAATAGGGACTATTGAAATAAGAGCACAACAAAGCTCTTGACAACCATCCCAGAAAGCTATCAAATGCAGTCGCTGTGGCCAAAATCGGCTAATGGCATCATAATCATCGGGCACTATAATTCTTTGCAGCAATTTAATATGCAAAACACCCCATGTGTTTTGCATATTAAATATATTTTTCAACACACTTGCTCATAAAGTGGCTCTAATTTCACCGCAATTAGGCACATAATGACACCTGTAATCAAACTGTGAATTTTTCATTACCATTATTCACAAGTGAGTTATAGGTTTTTTTTTTTATTTTATTGGTTGAGTTGCTTTGTTCTTAAAAAAGTTTCGATACTAAAAAGATTGTGTTCAATACTACAAATAAATTAATGTACCCATTGCTTGCTCATTTCATGCAACTTCGAATTTAAATAGATAATTTTAACTTGTATATACGTTTTTAATAAATAAAACTTTTGTTTTCTCTGTAATAAAAAAAACTTTGAATACCCTATTTGTACGTGGCTGCAACGCTATCCGCGAATAGCCAAAAAAAATACTTAATCTTTTTGTCTATAGCCGATCGCCATTGTTAGATGCGCGCGCAGGAAAACTTATTAATTGAAATAGATAATTTCAACTTGTATATGTCGCCGCGAGAGTGTCTATCTGCTGGGATCATTAGGCAATCTAATTAATAACCAGCTTACAATAATAGCTTAGCTTAGTTTTTTATAATAATTGATGAACCTGACATCTCTGAGATATTTGTACAGTAATTATTACGGGATCGATATTGAAAGACAGCAGCGACAGTGCCATCTGTTAGCTTTTGTGTTAACTACTACAGAGATGGTTTGTAATTGAATGGTCGACGACTCGAATAATGATTTATTAAACAGAGGTCTTTAACTAGAACTATAGTTAAAATTAAGATAAGCTAATTGATTATGAATATTGGGATTTTAATGATTGCTCACTTGAAATTAGGCTGTATAAGAGACGTCATTGCACATTGTTGTGAAGATGGCGGCGAATACGATTTTAATGATCAATAACTCAATTTATAATCTGAAACCACGACTAAATCAGTTTCTTTATGTAATTATAAACTAAAAAGTCATAAGATTATTTTGTAGAGCAATTTATTAGTAGAAAACTTGTTCTTTGTATTAAATCCTTTAATTAGCCGGAAATGGCGTAAGTAACATTCTGTTGTAAAAAGTAATGAACCTATTAATTAGACATTAACTTAATAACACCTTCGCATTAATATTGGTATTGTTTTATTGTTAAATAATTATTACAATCAATTGTGAACTATTTTAGTATTGTTTATTAGTTTTAACTGATTAAGTAATTAATAACAATACTGAGTACGTGGTACTTCCGCTAGACGGACTAGACAAGTAGACACGCGTGTGACGAAAGATGCACATTATCTCGCGTTTAGCAAATAATGTAAATGAAAGTGGTTTTTGATGTGATTAATATTAATTAGTGCAAACGAGAATTGTAACATGATTTAAATGGAGTTTCTTCAACCCATTCTTCTCCATAGTAACAATGATTCATGTGAATGGGTCTCAACCCCTGAAAAGTTTATAAGTGCCTGTAATTGGACTATTGTAAATAAACGTTTGGTGTTTGAGTCAAGTATTGTGTGTGATTTCAACTACCCATTTACCCATCTGCCACGAAGAGGAATCTAAGGCGAAGACAATATGGCGGAGGCCATTGATATTTAGGAGCAGCGTTCCTCAAGTGGTTTTCCCGTCGTAACATCAGAAGAAAGGGATTTTATCTGCGCTTTGCTCATGAATATGCGCCGGAACATCCAAATAATGACATACAGGAAAATATTGAACTGAAGACTATGATTGTCTAAGATTTGGCTGTATTTTCATCGTAGTGGTTGACAGATACCAACATGATAAATAAGGCTTATTTCAACTTGAACACACATGACCCAGTCAGACAATAAGTTGACACATGGGAAAACAAACAATGAAGTTTTATGTGACAGAAAACTTCATAGTCCAATCAAAATGACAAACATACAGTAAGTACAGCACAGAATGACCGAAGCAGCAAAATAAAAGAAACATGAACACTTGGAAAGCATATTAATAAAAATGAACCTACGGGATGAAACATCAAACCCGGGAAGTATTTTATTTTATTCATTTTAGTAACTGTAGTGCAGTTAACAATATTTTAACTTATCACATTACACACTGGCTAGGTTAATGCCACCTTAAATTGACACCCGTGGGATTAAAATATTAAAACATCTTTAATCACTTAAGGAGTGATAAGGTCATTACCCGTTCAAAGTTATGATTAAAATATAAATCAGTACTTAATGTGTCACAAACTGAACTCATGAATCAAATGATAGTTAGTTACTTGCATTCACACATTAATTAATTTACCAAGTATTAACTAGTATTAAATCTTGTTGTGTTTTGAAATGTCATTCAGAATAAAACATTTAATAGAAATAATTCTTATTAGAAATCCCTCCTAATTGACATTCAAGTGAGGAATTACAATTAAATACTTTATACAAACTTGTAAACATTTGTATTGGATAACATGTTTCAAGATTCATTAAAAACAAACAAAGTTGTCCGTCACTGGACACCCGGCAGATGTGAATCTTTGTATTGTAATGACACAATATGTCATGATAAATATTACAATAATTATTTATTTATTCAATATCTATCAATCGAATCTACATCTGACCTTACTACATCACTAATTGATTAGCTTAAAGTTTTAAAAAAATAAATAAATAGATAAACAATTGATCCACAATAAACATTATTTTAATGGGAAAACGCAATGATAACATCATACTATTTCCCATTATAGCATACGAGTTGGATTCAATGCCAGGGTGCACATGTTTTACATTAGTAATGCTTTGTTATGTAACTGGTACTTATGTGTGTTTTATAACAAAACAATTAACGAAACATCAACGTTGTTCAACAAATTGTGACAATGAAATTCAGTGCGATAATTCAACAGAAAGCAAAGCTTTAAAGAAGTTAAATTGTGAATGTTTCACTAGTACAGTAACACAACCAATAGTGTTTTTAAAGTAGTTTTAATCAGATTAACTTTCCCATCTTAGTTTAATTACCATCTAAGTATGATAACTATTTAAAAACAATTGATTACCAAATTTTCATTACTAATTTAAACATTTAGTCAGACTACTTTGAGGGCCTAGTAGTAATGCACCATACAATTAAAGCGTGTGGGCCTGGATTCAATTCCCGAGTCTAACAGTGTTGTTGAGTTTCTCCATCAGGAATTTCTCAGTAGCAGTCCAGACAATAATATTAATGGCAAACAGTCTTGCCCTTTAACAAGAGCCTTAAGCATTACTGGCAAAGTGATGATGTACACTTCTGCCTAACCCTTCTGGGATAGCAGGTGTGATGTTTACATAACATCTTTTCTTGTTCTATTATTTACCTGCATGACTTTTACATTCCAGATTCGAGGCAATTATCTTATAAAAGAGGAAATGATAGTAGAGCAAATTCACTACAAATATAAACAACATCAAGTACTACAACCTGGTGAACGAATGACCGTGTCGCCGGCTATGAAGCTAACAAACAGTGTTGCCAGATGTCTTGAACCTTTTATCTGTAGTAGAAACTGCTAAAATCTGTATAAAATCTGTATGCTATTTTAACTTAAAATCTGTATAAAATCTGTATAATCAAATAAACCAAAATCGAATTATTAATCATCATCATTGCTTCTTTTACGAGTAAAGAACGAATAAGAAGAAGAACTAACGTGATATGGTTTGATTATCGTATATGAAATAAAACAATACACTAAGATTTTAAACTGACATGGTCACTAGCACTATTAAACAAAAAAAAAAGAAAACAAAAACAAAAGAAAACAAACAAAAAAGTAAACAAAAAAAAAACAAAAAAAAAAAAGAAGACAAAAAAAAAACAACCAAAAAAAAAAAAAGTAAACATGGTAAATATCCCGTTTTCAGTATAAATAATAACAATACACTAATTAATAAAATTGACTTTTTATTTAAGTACTTAAATATACTTACTGTAAAATTAAAAACATTAATTTAAACAAACAACATATTAAAACTCAAACATTTGCATAACTGAAAATAATAATTACTTTATTATTTTCAGTTATACATATTTTTGTTAAATTTTAACAGTAATTTATTATCAACCTCTAGGCTATAGCAAGGTTTTGCACCAATCAGTTGCTTTGTATGTAAAAGACCTTCAATATTATTTGTATTAGGTCTATTGCGTTGTTTTGTCTATAATAAATTTATAGAAGAGAAGATCCTCTCTACGGCGGCACTGGAATGAGGTAGACTTAAGATTGCAGAAACAAATTTAGACAGTGTAGGATATAATTGATTGCTGTAATTAGCAGGATCACGAACTGCAGTGACTTTACACCAGTAGATTTCGACGTCTTCTGAATCATCAGGCGCTAGATCTTTATTATTACGCAAAAACCGCCACTCTGTGTCTCTGTGTATTCAATGATGTGTGTACTTTTTATTGCTTCGTTCTGTTTTGAGTTGATTATTATAGTAATTTAATCGAGTTAGAAAACTCTGTATATAAATCTGTATCCAGTGCTAATCTGTATTACACATCAAAAATCTGTATAAATACGGAGAAATCTGTATATATGGCAACACTGCTAACAAATGAGAAACAGTATGAGGACAGCCAACGCAGAATGACTGTTTCAGTGTTTACACACCATAAGTTAACATAAAAGGTGAGAAGTTTTCAAACTACTTCAAACACTTCACCACTGATATCAAACAGTGTTGCATTAAAAGGCTCAATACAATCGCCAATCAACCTACCTACCTACATGATGCTCATGTGTGATGAGTATCAGGTATTCCATTTTCATTATTTTAATGTTTTTGCAATCCTGCCAGTTGTAAGCAACAACTATTAACAAAAACTAAGTATTAGTACTAACAGTAACTAATGAAGTATAAAATAATAATACTTACAAAAAGCTAATGGTATCCGTGGAGGAAACAACTAGCGCAATAAGTAATACTCACAATGAATCACACAAATAATCTATCAGCAGCCGTGGAGGCAACTGGTAAAGAACCAACACAACAAATTATCTATCAACAGCCGTGTAGGCACTTGATAATGAACCCACACAACAAATGATCTATCAGAAGCCGTGGAGGTGACTGGTAATGAACCAACACAACAAATGATCTATCAGCAGCCGTGGAGGGAACTGATAAAATAATACTCTCATGTTATCCTGCTGGGTCCACGGCGTATTAAACGCCCAGAGCCTGGTTCCTTATATCCTGTCAAATCAAAGACTTCGTGCCTGTCACGGAGCAATGGTCCTAAACTCCTTATCCTTTAATCCTGTCAAATCAAAGACTTTGTGTCTATCACAGAGCGGTGTTCCTGATCCTATCCTTTTATCCTGTCAAATCCAAGACTTTGTGTCTATCACAGAGCATTACCTTCCCGTGAGAATGAACAAATAAAAACATACTACTCACACTACATTTACCAAATACAAATCACAATGTCTAAAGCTATCAATAATTTTATTTAAAACGAATCTAGTAGACAGTAGACCTATTATACAAGGTTGCAAAGTCAAGTTATAGTAAGCAACAATATTATCTGTTTGCTGAAAAAGCAAACAGCTTATCAAACAATATCAATGAAATCAATAAAATCAATTATGTTCGATAATTTTGGCAAAAATATTCTATTTAGCTAGTTGCTAATCAAACAATATTTTATTCAACTAGTAGCTGATCAAACCATATTCTATTCAGCTAGTAGCTGATCAAACAACATCAATAAATTCAATTAATGTTGTTGAATAATGTTGCCAACAATATTCTATTTAGCTAGTAGCTAATCAAACAATATTCTATTTAGCTAGTAGCTAATCAAACAATATTTTATTCAACTAGTAGCTGATCAAACAATATCAATAAATTAAATTAATGTTGTTGATAACTTTGCCAACAATATTCTATTTAGCTAGTAGCTAATCAAACAATATTCTATTCAGCTAGTAGCTGATCAAACAACATCAATAAATTCAATTAATGTTGTTAAATAATTTCGCCAACAATATTCTATTAAGCTAGTGGCTAATCAAACAATATTCTATTCAGCTAGTAGCTGATCAAACAATATAAAATAATTCAATTAATGTTGTTGAATAATTTTTCCAACAATATTCTATTTAGCTAGTAGCTAATCAAACAATATTCTATTCAGCTAGTAGCTGATCAAACTATCAATGAATTCAATTAATGCTGTTGAATAATTTTGCCAACAAAATTCTTGTGAGCTAGAAGTTGATCAAACAATATCAATAAACTCAATTCAATTAATGTAATTGAATCATTCAGGCAACAATTGTTTCATTAAGCTAACAGCTTAGCATCTAATAACTTGAATAAAAATTCCAAACAGCTATAAATGTCTGTAACTGTGCATGTGTGTCTAGCAAGGTGATACAAAAATGCATTGAATGTCAGATCTATTACAAGGTTTCTATGTTGAATGAACCTTCCTGTTACTAAATCCTACAATTGAATAAACATTGTAGGATAATAAAAGCAACAATAATCTGCCGACAAAATTTATATCCACTATTTCAGATAACAACCACGAGACTACACATAAGACAACGGACGGACGAGCGGACGGCAACGGCAAGTGCAGAGCGCGCACCGCCGATCAGAATGGCCGTGTCGCCGCGAGAGTGTCTATCTGCTGGGATCATTAGGCAATCTAATTAATAACCAGCTTACAATAATAGCTTAGCTTAGTTTTTTATAATAATTGATGAACCTGACATCTCTGAGATATTTGTACAGTAATTATTACGGGATCGATATTGAAAGACAGCAGCGACAGTGCCATCTGTTAGCTTTTGTGTTAACTACTACAGAGATGGTTTGTAATTGAATGGTCGACGACTCGAATAATGATTTATTAAACAGAGGTCTTTAACTAGAACTATAGTTAAAATTAAGATAAGCTAATTGATTATGAATATTGGGATTTTAATGATTGCTCACTTGAAATTAGGCTGTATAAGAGACGTCATTGCACATTGTTGTGAAGATGGCGGCGAATACGATTTTAATGATCAATAACTCAATTTATAATCTGAAACCACGACTAAATCAGTTTCTTTATGTAATTATAAACTAAAAAGTCATAAGATTATTTTGTAGAGCAATTTATTAGTAGAAAACTTGTTCTTTGTATTAAATCCTTTAATTAGCCGGAAATGGCGTAAGTAACATTCTGTTGTAAAAAGTAATGAACCTATTAATTAGACATTAACTTAATAACACCTTCGCATTAATATTGGTATTGTTTTATTGTTAAATAATTATTACAATCAATTGTGAACTATTTTAGTATTGTTTATTAGTTTTAACTGATTAAGTAATTAATAACAATACTGAGTACGTGGTACTTCCGCTAGACGGACTAGACAAGTAGACACGCGTGTGACGAAAGATGCACATTATCTCGCGTTTAGCAAATAATGTAAATGAAAGTGGTTTTTGATGTGATTAATATTAATTAGTGCAAACGAGAATTGTAACATGATTTAAATGGAGTTTCTTCAACCCATTCTTCTCCATAGTAACAATGATTCATGTGAATGGGTCTCAACCCCTGAAAAGTTTATAAGTGCCTGTAATTGGACTATTGTAAATAAACGTTTGGTGTTTGAGTCAAGTATTGTGTGTGATTTCAACTACCCATTTACCCATCTGCCACGAAGAGGAATCTAAGGCGAAGACAATATGGCGGAGGCCATTGATATTTAGGAGCAGCGTTCCTCAAGTGGTTTTCCCGTCGTAACATATACATATACGTTTTTAATAAATAAAACTTTTGTTTTCTCTGTAATAAAAAAACTTTGAATTCCTCATTTCTCAAAAAGCAAAAAAAAGAAACCTCATACTTTTAGTCCATGGCCGATCGCCATTGTTAGATGCGCGCGCAGGAAAACTGTTTAATTTTTCCCGCCATGGCGAAATTTTTTTCACAGCTCATTTTAACTGTTGAAAATGATTTTTTTGTGTTATTTTCTTCACAAGTGTGTTGAAAAACGTCGTATGATACACGTGTGTATTGATGATTACCGTCCTCGGCTCTCTTAAGACCCTCACCTGTCGGCTCGGGTCTCAATGGCGCCTCAGCGGTAATCATCAACGTTACACACTTATACCATAATGTACTATTACCTAGGAGGTTAAGAATATTTTATTAAGATTTTAGCTAACCTAAAGATTCCAATCAAGCTAAGAATATATCTATTTTTTTTTTTTCTTACACTGTCTGATTGTTTAAGAAAAAGTTTAATTATTCTTCAAGTTTCATTAGGTTTCAATAAATCTTCGCGCCTGAGTTACATCGAGCAATTTATTGTTATTTAAAATTCCTTCTACGAATCTGAACAAAGCAATAAATTCACTTGTGCCACGTCAATATCCCAAATTGTTTTTCATGAGATATTTAATAAAGTTGCAAACTATTTTTAGTACGTATAGAATTTAAATATTGTGTCTTTCCTCGAAATCCGTTTTTATTCTCTTGGATTTTTTCCTGTATCGTGGATGCGTTGCAAACAATAAAACTCAAAATTTGTAAATTCAGTCAACGTGCTGTTGCAAACACGGTAGAAATTGAATTCGATATTCTTCTTTTTTGCATGCAATACGTTATTTTTCAAGTTTTTTTTTTTAAACATTGCCCCTTGTTAAGAATTTCGCCTGTATCTTGGGTGTATTTCCAAACATTTAAACTCACACAAACATACACCCAGGCCATACAAATATATGTTATGAAATAAATATGTTCCGTGCGGGAATCGAATCCGCGACACGCAGTGCAGCAGTATATTCGCTCAGTCACTGCGCCGACCGTGTCCTCAAATAAGAAAGTCTATGTAAAAAGCATGTTTTTAAATAGAATAAAGATCTGCCCAAAAACATACCAAACAAACATAATATGTAATTGGATATTATGAGTTTACCCTCGTGTAATTAAGATTTTATCCCGAGATATCATTATTATGAAAACCCTTTCTTTCATAAAATGAGGTTTCAGAAAACATTTTTCACAAGTAGATAATTGAATTTATTTTTATATTATATATTACTTTATTATTTTTTGCTTTGATTGAAACAACGTGAAGTTTGGGCAGGCCTTTGCCCAGCTGTGGGATAGTAGTTTGTTCTATTTGAATATAACTGACTATAAAAAACTTATATACTCAAACATACGAGTAATATTATTGGTATTTTATGATTATTAAGAAAACCAGATGTTATCAGGGAGATTTATTTTATGAAATCGACACCAATAGTTATCACTCCGATCGTGTAGTTTACGATACCAGGACCAGGATGTCATAAACCACAAGATGTGAGTCCAGCCAATAACGCACGTCGGCGATCACGTGATACGATATAACACGCTACTGGACTCCGATATGATTCTGATGTGAACCGTTTCATTTTCTTGAAATCTTGTCAATTTTATTTTATGGATAAAATCTTAGGAAAGTTAAGTACTCACGCATGATACATGATGCTACATTTTGTATCTGATCAGCCTGAATTGTGCTATTGTTATGGGCTACTTGGCTTACACCAATAACTTATAATTAGACATCGGATTATATGCCTTTGCTTTGCAAATGCATAAAACTCAACTACTTGTTTAAATATTTTTATAGCATTGTATGTACTATCTTCGTTTTTACGAGTATGTGAAAAAGTAACAAACATCCATCGTCACAAACTTTCGTATTTAACATAGTGGTAAAGATTACTGTGATGGTCATGTGAATAAACTGGATTAGCATTCAACGTCTCTGGTTGTATGTTCATCGGACGCACGAGCATGGGCCTTGTGTACAAACGCTAGAGCCTCCTAGAAAAGGGTTCATTATTGAGCACGGTCCATCAAACACTACTGCCATTCTGTTTGCATACCTACGTTTGCGCTGGCAAAAGATTGCAACTTTTGTAATCTTCTTACCAACGCTACTTTTAATTAATGGTTTCAATAGTAGATCAAATCAAAATAACAAAAAAAAAATCTTTATTTGCATGAATTTTTAAATGAAATGTACCTCATTGGTACATCACTCCAAGTAAGTAAGGGCAAGAAAAAACTGTATTTCTTATATAACTGGTACAATTTTTAAACGCAAGGTACAACAGTTTCTTTAATCTGCAAAATGGCTCACAAAATAAAATTGTCTAGAAGTTTCGAAGGACTAATATTAGCGTAATAAAATAACTAACTGCCGGTGACTGCAAGCTTCTTCACATACGTGAGATTTGTGTGCAACAAAGTACTAGGTAAACATGAACTGAAAGGAGATGAGTACTTCACGTTATTACAAAAGTTTAAGACTACACTAAAGCATGTTATGTCCTTAAATAAACAACTAGATATTAATAAAGTTGAAATAGCCCCGTCTATATTTAACGGTGCAAAAATGGTGCAATTATTTGAGATTTATGTTGAGCGTCTTATTAATTGGCAATTTATAAGACATCTATCTTCTTTAAGACTAGCAATTCTAGCCATATCGTTTTCTCATACGAAAAAACCAATATTTTCGTTAATCATGCGACAGTTTTGTGAATACGAATTTGCCAATTTAGTTTAAAGAGCCAAAGGGCTCCAATTAATCGAAAGCGTTTAGTTGGGCTTTTTTTAACGCTACATTACAGCGATCAATGCAAGCATTTTAAAACCGTGTGAGTTATCAGGTGTGAATTGCATATTGTTTTTTTTTATTTATAGTTAAAAACTTTAACTAACATTTATAAACTACCCACACAAGCCACCTACCCAGAATAATTTAAATACATACCACCTGGAACCTATGCTAGCCTAGTACTTTTGTGTGTGTATAATTAAAGTTAAATTGGATTAAAGTACCTTCACCTTCTTTAATTATGGTTATCATATTAACCACGGGCAAAAATAATTTCACGTGGTACACCCAGGTGGACTAGGCGGGTCGGGTGGAGCACGGCCAATAAACGTCTATAAGTTAGTAAATATAAACAAATGAATTTAGTATTTAGATAATCTTACAAGAACAAGAACCTACTGTGACTTAACTAGGACAGTGGAATATAAACAGCAAACGGCTTTTATTGTACTTTGGACTATTATTTGCGTATTTCCAGCCACATTACTATTTCTGTAGCGGATGATTCGTTTTATTTAAATTACATAAATACATTACCTCACAACCTGTTCCCATGGGGGTAGGCAGAAACCACAGATCGCCAACTGTCACGATCCTGACATCACATTCATACATCTGGTTATACACGCACGCCGGTTGCGAGTACAATGCACTTCGATACAGGAGCAATTTCTAGTGTGGGAAAAAGTAAAAATAAAAAACCCTTCCTTAAACAACAGTGTTCTATTAAACTTACAGTAAAAAATCACAACCCGAAAAAGGTACTAAATGTTTATGATATAGTCGAAACATAAAATAATCCAATTGTTTTTATTAGACCACTCGAAATGGCGGCACAACTTTGAGGAGCCTACTTCTAATCCCAAAGATGGCGGATCAGAAGGGTGCGAAATATGACTTTCAACGTGAAAGAAGGGTAGAAGTTATACGTTCATCCCCTTTCTTTTGATATAGGAAGTTTAACAGATTGTCTCGGGAAAATGGATCTAGATTTCGGATGCTTTTATTCGACTTGGAAAATGTAATTTGGGACGTTGCGCGTTGATAAAAAATTAACTCAGTTTCACCCTAAAAAAATATTTCAAAATTTCTTCCGTGTAAAGTAGACTTACAATTCAGGAATATAGTGTGGAACATTACCTGCACCTACCTTTTACTGCAGCAGTAATTTAATTTTTAACTAACACAACATCACGCCTAAAAACTACGAAGGGTTAGGCATAGGTGTACCCGTTAGTACACCCACATTTCGCCAATAGAGTAGTTAACTAAAAAAATCTAATTAGTCCGTTAGATAGATTTCCAAAAAATAGACACGTATTTTTTCTTTTTTCTCTTAAACAAACAATGAAGACGATACAAAGCTTTGAAAACTCGTGTGACGTCATATTCTGAGACATTAGTATGACATTTTTAACCGGTGAGTGACGTCACAACCCCCACTTAAATCTTTGACGCGTTTTATCTTCGTCTATTTTTTATTGATTTGATAAAACAAAAAATACGTTTCCAATATTTTTCGATAATCTAACAGCCGGACTAATTAGAATCATATTTTTTTTAGTCAGTAAACATCCCTATTATGGTGCAGTAACTCATCAGTGGTTGTGGTAAATCTTCTCTTGGGTGAATTGTCAATAAAGTGATCGCGTCTAACATCTGTGAGTATCAAATTAAATTAAATAACTGTTTTCAAGAGTTGAAATGGAAGAGTTATTCTAAAACTTACAAAGTTATTTCAAATAAATGAGATTTTATTGAAAAACTTTTTTTTTGGCGGGTGGAACACCTGTGTGTTATTCCAATAAATCAGCAACATCATGATAAAAAAAAAAATGACGAGTATCGTTTAACTGTTTTAACTTGCAGTAGTTATAAATCGCTATCCTGCACAAGTAACAAACACTAAATATAGAAGACTACTAAGTAAACAGTGTTTTTATTTAACGTTATTACAAACAAACCATTTTGGAGAGTTTTTATCTCAAAGTATAAATTTTTACTGACTGAAAATAGCTTTTGAATTTTGCTATGTATATATATTTTTTGCCCGTGACTGTTCACCAAAGCATTGATTTATTAGAAATTGCCACCCGCCATAAACCTTTATGTAGAAGTAATGTAGGTATTTGCGCCAGAGATCAAAATTTGTACTAGAAATCTCTCTTATTTTCTATAATATCTCCCGCGCCGATAGCTAATCCCCGCTAACATTGCCAGGAGGACTATTTTGTGTAATTGAATTTATCACCACAGCGCACAAATCGCTGAAGGAAATTATCGCGAGCATATCCCAGAATTCGTCGGGGCTGCGGGTTGTTCGCAAGAGATACCGCGGGCTCGACATGAAGGGCTAAGAAGGAACATGGGTGGTTTTTAGTCAGTAGAAGTCTGACACTCTCTTTCGCTCTCCCCAAGAGCGGGAGAGGTTATTTGATGATTTTAAACCCGCCAAAAACAAAAAAAAAGCATGTCCCAGAATAGAACGACACGAAACATCCATTAATTCGTACGGGGCTCGCAGGGATGTTTAGGAAGTAATCCAGTAATGATACATAATACACTGATTATTACCAAGGAGTATCGTATTACCCAGTTCTAACTGGGTTGTGAAGGTCAGATAGGCAGTCGCTCCATGTAAAATACTGGCACTCAGCTGCATCTGGTTAGACTGGGAGCCGACCCCAACATAGATGATGCCAAAAGACTAGGCAGATGATGATAATTGGGCTCGACTTCCAATCTTACCGCATTCAGCTGAATACCAGTATTTTACAAACAGCGACTACCTATCTGACTTCCACAACTCAGTTCATCATCCATCAGCCTATATTGTTCCCACTGCAGGGTCTCCAGGCCTGCTCTCTAGGAAACGGATGGACTATAATCCACCACGCGGGCCCAGTGCTTGTTGGTAGATGTCACATGTGTTCGATTTTTTTATTCTAAGGCATGCCGGTTTCCTCACGATGTTTTTCTTTACCGTTTTGAGAGCAGCGGTGATAAAATAAATTACAAAAAAACTTTTTTGCAAAAAAAAAACAACCGACTGCAAAAACAACAAAAAGTGAAAAATAAATTTCGGGAAAAGGAAAAAGGGAAAAAGCTAGGCAGATGATGATGATATTATTATACTGAAGTTAGTAGTAGTGAATCATCTACTAACTTTATATCCAAAATAAACACAAGCAAAAGTTAGCCGCGAAGTAATCCGTATCATATTTAATGTAGTGTCATATCATATCGCACTATCGTACGTGCTCAGACTCCGATACTCGTCTCTCGGCCATTGAACGAACTCTCGGATTATAATCCAAGTTACTATCTCTTTTGCAATGAATGGACTGAGATTTTCTTGTGATGTTAGAGGTGCTATATTATGTTATGAGATGGGTAATGAAAGTTGCTGATTTTTGGGGTTACTGTTATTGATCCGTCTCGCAGAACGTTACGGTAAAATTAATATTACAAAGTAGGTCAATTGTTAATAGGGTTAGTAACAATTGGAACTTATAGACTACATATATTAGTACATAGGTACAAAGAACAAACTTAAATGCATTTACAATATTACATTTAAATAAAAAATTGAAAAAGAAAAATTACATTACAAAATTAATTACATTGACAACCTAACAAAAGAAAAAAAAAATAGGTACATTCAGCAAAATATGCCTGAAGTATTACGCTGAAGCAGTAGAGCAGCAACACGTTACTTTGTGTTGTAAAATTTAATGTAGGTATATCTATTTAATTACCACTGTGTTTCAAACGGTGAAAAAAATGTTCTACCACGAAATGGGTAGCCTAATCACACGTGGTTGATTACGGCCCACTCATCTTCATAGAGAGGAGGCCTGGGACACATCCCAGCTTATGGGCGCGTTATAGGGTGATTATGTGAAATGCAGCGACGAAGGAGTTCGAACTACCCATAGTTGAATCTTATAGGCTTCCGAATTTGTAAACTTTACTGATTCTTAGTTTAGTTTATTTATTTATAATTATCAAAAATTACATGTCAGGTTAAAAATCGTCGTTAGTCGTGGATTGAACTTGAGCTAGACTGGAAACGCCATTAGACAGCTACAGTTTGTTTATTTATAATTTGACATAAACGCCCACTTTTCAATACACAATGCCATTATAGACATCGTTAACATTGATTACAGTGACATATAACATCTTTAGCATTGATTCAAGCAGAATGCATGCTATAGGTTTGACAAGGATGGCTGATGTAGTAGTCAACATACAATATACGGAGGAAGTACTTTATTGCGAGATCCGCCAAATTTCTAGGATTGATTTGGTGGGCGATGTTTCCCTGTTGTCATGACAACGACAGGCGATCTCTTGAATTAATATTTTATTAATACTATATATATTTTTTATTAATATTGAATTACATATGGGTGTATTATATTTCCTACTGATGAACGAAGAAAATGAAATTAAACACCGAAACACGTGTGAGATCCATAAGCACCTTTAATCAGCAAGTAGAATAAATCAGAACCTTCCTTCATCATTTATAATGATGATAATGTACCTAAAGTACACCCATAACATCATTTTATAAGTAGTAACTAATTAGCGCCGAGGTACCATAATTAATGTTTGCCGTAATCAAACGCTCGCCACGTGTTGGTACGTAAATAAATTATGTACTCGTATGTGTACCTAATGTTACCGTGAAGTGAACTGGGGAATGCTGGAGTACTATCGAAGTGTTTTATTTATTGTCACTATTCATTTACTTATTATAAGGTGCAGTTTTGCATCCCAAAATTCAGGAGATTATTATCATCATCATTTTAGCCAAAAGACGTCCACTACTGGACATAGGGCTCCTCCAGGTGTCGCCACATTGACCGATCCCGTGCGTCTCGCATCCAGCGAGTCATCACCACCATCGGTCGGAGATTATCATAAAAGACAAAAATAATTAATCATTTAAAAAAAAAAAAAAAAATATTCTAATTACAGTACCTGTTCAATAATGAATATAAAACTAAAAACATACACTTTTTTTTTATATATTTAACGATATTTAAGAATAAACCCGCGCTGTGGTTTTGGGAATAAGAAATTATCGAATAACGTTTACGTGTTTTTATAAAAGCGCGACTATAAAGTGAGAATCAGGCGGCCCGCATTTTTGCACGGGTGGTTCACACTAACCGATACCCTACCAATTTAATTATTGATTCGAGTTGAGAATTATAAGTATAGTTAGTTACCTACCTGTCATTTTACAAGAATGTAAAACGCCTATAAAACTATGTTCAGTAAGCGACATTTACGAAAAACGTTAAAAGACCGTTACAAAAATGCACTATTCTGCCGTTGTGTGCTACTTTTATCCCAATCAGAGAATCAAACATAGAACCTCATGGTGAACAAGCTAGCGCTTTCCACTACTGGACTAATGAGGCAGTCTTATTATAGGTACCTAGGATTAGAAACTACATCTAACAAAATGGTCAAAAAAACCAAATTCATCCAGCCATCTTTGTGTAAATAAAATAATAAAAAAAGGTTCCGACGAATTGAGAATCTTCTCCTTTTTTAAGTCAGTTACTAAAGGATTCTGTAAACTTTCAGTTACAAGAAAATGGCTAGTAAACTCATTTGAGTTCAAACTACAACATATCATTACATCACGCCTGTACTCCCCGAAGGGTAAGGCAGAGGTGTACCTATAAGTACACCCACATTATCCCAGTAAAGTTTAAGTGCCATGTAATAGGGGCTTATTGCTAGAGTTCAGACTCATCATCCTCCGGCCCTCATCTCATTCTATTTGGGGTCGGCGCAACACGTTTTATTCTTTCATTCTTCTCTGTTAGACGGTACGGTGGCATTTACTCCTTTCTCATTCATATCATTCCTCACACAATCCATCCATCTTTTCTTTGGCCTTCAACTTTTTTTAGTCACATGCGTTTCACCAGAGTTCAGATTTTTGCCAGAGTTCAGACTAATAATCATAATACTAAATAGTACTAAAACTGTTTTGTATTTTTAAATGTTTTTTTATATTATTTTATATAGGAATATTTAAAAATGTACAAAATTTGTTAAAAATTAATAAAGGGAATAATAATACTAATGATAGTATTAGTCGTTGTACCAAGCTACCATAACAACATGCATACTATACTATTGTTGCTGGGGAGTTAGTTCAGCCACTTCTTCTTTCCAGCAAAAACACTTGGAAGTGTCGAAGGGTAGGTGGGGGACAGTCACTTGTAAATAAGTAAAGTAAAGTAAATTTTGACGTTCGAAAAGTGCTGATTATCAGCCTAGTTTGAATGAATGACTTTTGATTTTGATTTTGATACAGTTTACAAGTTAACAGCTGTTGTTCTGTCTACATAATACATTTACGCCATTATTTCGACCAAACACATAATTTTGTTGATCTTAAAGGCTTATTATAGCGCGTAATGATTACAATAAATTGGAAGTTAATAAGTTCTGTAATGGAAGGTTTATAAAGGGTACGGTTTAATGCAGCATACTATAAGATTAAGTGGACTTCTCTTGCAGTCAATAGGGCCTACAGCGTAAGATATTTTAGTTACTTAGAAGTTTCTTTGCATGGCAATCAGATTTATAGACGAACTTACGAGTAAGGTAGTTAGACGCATCATCACCTATTGCTTCGCATCTTTTTAAATTAAGTAAAAAAAGGTTTTTATGGATCAAATTGTTCACATGAATTTTTTTTAAACTTTTGCACTAACTGCTGTAATTTTTGGGGGTGGTAAATCATCAAAAAACGACATGCATTTGAAATCAAAGTCACAAAACTCATTATGGGCATAAAAAATCACATAAAACGCGAAACTTTACACAAAAATAATATATTGCTTCCAATAAAAACATTAACTTTCAACATAAAGTATGGGAACACGTACAAAGAGTTAAAACAACGAGTTTCTCTCGACATAAAGTGACATACCAGGATATCATGACACTCATGACAGTGATTACTGTGTATGTGAGCAGAATATTGCATTTCCTCTTTGAATAGTCACTGGTTTTGAAATAACATTTGCCTTTTTCTTTTCTTTTTGTCAGAATCATGGGCTTTGACGTGGGAACTTGAACTGATTTAGATTCGAAATCCATTGGCCGAAATACAGGGACGCAGTCGTTGTGGGTAAAAAAATATAAAAATTGTAATTATTGCGAAAATTCGGTCTGTAGACATATGAAGTTAGTAAAAACATTAAGATGCAATGATGTACTGCGGTTTTTATTTTATACTAATAATACATCAGAAAAAGAACTGGAGAAGTCCATCAGAGAATAATGTTGAAGCTTTACCACACATTTTTGTATGTGACGACTAAACTTAAAAACTACTGGACTGATTTGATAAATTTTTTCACCGTTGGGAAGCTACACTATCCCCGGGTGACATAGGCTACTTTATATCCCTGTATTTCTACGGGAACGGGAACTACGCGGGTGAAACCACGTGACGTCGGCTAGTAATAATATAACATACCGCATTTACAGCAACTTTTCAACACGAACGCTAAAACGTTGTCAATTTATTTTATTTAGTAGAATACTGCGCGTGCTACGCCGTAGCACAGCGTGTAGCACCACCGTAGCACCGCCGTAGCACAGTGCGTAGCCCCGCCGTAGCTTGGTGCGTAGCAAGAAATGCGCGTACGCAAACCGCATTATTGTTTATTGGTATTGAATTAGTATAGATGGTTTAATTAATATGCCAAAATACTAATGTGATGTTAAATATAAATGTAGATATTTATATAATTGTGTAAAACTATTTAACAAATTTAAATAAAAATAAGCTGTTACTACATACTTTAAAAGTTTAATTTTCTTACCTTCTAAGAAGGTTGCTTGTCCAAAATAAAAGTATTTTATTTATTTAAAAATACAACATGTGTTTTTAATTTAAACTACACCAGACTGAAAACTAAAAAGTAACATTGCTACTCCCCGCACGTTCACTGCCGCTTTGTTTCATCTGCCATATTTATCGCTGGACGTTTACAAACTGTTGACAGTATTCCCGTGAGACAACTATCCACAATGATCTGGACATCCAACAAATCTACTGCTGAAACTGAAACCAGTGACCAAACTTCGTTGTATAGGTTAACTAGCGAAATTAAAGAGACATTTATTTTTCTCCTATTAAGGAAGCAATATTAAACATGGCTTCATGTCAAAACATTATCTCTTCAAATTTTTTTGACAGCTCAAAGAAAGTGTGTCAATTGACATAAAGTATATCAAACGCATTGACAAGTTCGTCATGTTACACTTTTACCGACAATAACCAGTTACCTTGACAAACAGTTTCTTTTTAATATATTTTTCTTTTTTAATATAATTTGTTCAATAATTTCATAAATGTTACAACACAAATCTGAACTGCAGAACAGTTTATCAGCAGTATTCTCGTGGACACGCTTATCTTTCAGAATAAATAGAACGTATTTAGTACATAATAACGTAACTAATTCATGTTTTTTTTGTAGAAAACTATTATGTTCACGTTGTCCCGGTTCTCGTAAGTATAATAAGTTTTCTTGGACTGAAAATCAACGTTATTAAATAAGACAGTACAGTCATGAAAAGTATAAAGCATTTTCGAAATAATGTTACGAAATAGGTTTTATTTTTCGACAAAATCGGGTAGAAAACCAAAGAAACGACGGGTGGACTGTGTTAAGAATGATATGGCAAGGAGGGAGGTGTCTCATGAGATGACTGGAAACAGAGAAGAAGAAGACATGCTGCGCCGACCCCAAATGAATTGAGATAAGGCTAAGAAAATTATGATGATTTACGACAAATTCGGGTTTGAAATTTTACTACGTGTCTACAATTTTTTTTTTTTTTTTTAGTGCTCGTGACAGAACCTCAAAATGCTCACCCTTTATTCTTCATAATGCTTTAGCTGAAATGGCCCAAACTCCAACAAACTCCCCATCCCTGCTAAGTTAGGTGAACCTACGTGCTAGACTGACACGGGGCAGTGAAGTGAATCAAATATTAACTTGTTTCTATTTTCCGTCTGTTATCGATCTTTTGATAGGCCGTTATTACTTATACAGGTCAATTACCACCGTTTCTTAGTATAAGGTAATAGTTGGTTTGTTTTCAAGAGTTATAGATTATTTATTTAAGATTTGTAAGTATTTTTTTAGGGCAAGAGGCATGTCCTAGAACCAAATCAGACAATATGTCTTTACAACCTGTTCTTTATTATAGAAAGGATACCTGCTTCCCAATAGTGGGGACTTAATGAGCTGATTGTAACTAGGTGTTTAACTGCCTATCTGACCTCCACAACCCAGTTAATACTGGGTAATTGTTTTTGTACTCTACCACAGTGCTGTCCTATTTGACCCTTTTTTTTTTGACTGGTGGAAAATCATCAAATCATCCCGCTCTTGGGCAGAGCGAAAGGGAGTGTCAGACTTCTACTGACTAAAAACCACCCATGTTCCTTCTTAGCCCTTCATGTCGAGGACGCGGTATCTCTTGCGAACAACCCGCAGCCCCGACGGGCATCCTATTTGGCCCTAAGGTTGACTGGTAGAGAATGTCTTGTGGCATTAAGTCCACCTATGTTCCACTCTTGTACATGAAGTTTAAATAAATAAGTAATTCGATACACCTTGGAAAGACTGTCTATTTAACCAAAAGTCCAAACATAAGTGCTATAGACTTCTTTGACACTAAATCTATACTAATATTATAAAGCTGAAGAGTTTGTTTGTTTGTTTGAACGGGGTAAACTCAGGGACTACTGGTTGGAAATGAAAAATTCTTTTAGTGTTGGATAGTCCATTTATCGAGGAAGGCTTTAGGCTATATAACATCACGCCACAATCAATAGGAGCGGAGCATAAATGAAAAATGTTGCAAAAACGGGAAAAGATATTCCTTTTTGAGAGCTTCCGTTGCGTGCGCTGCGGAAACGGTTTAAGTTACGTAAATATCATGTATGAAGGAATTGTTCCTCTTTAAAAGTTCTAAAAAAAAGTCCGCGACAGCATATGTTTATCTTTTACGATTGACTCACTGTAACCATTTTTTTATATTAAAATGTTAGGTTAAAAAGAATTATATTTTGCGAAGCTTATTTAACCCATATGGTATTAATCTATATCTTAATAAATGTGTTTTCTAGCACGGAAATTTAATATAGAATATTTGTGCTCTTTACTCTATACAGTTTAAACAAATATCTTAGAAGATATCGCAATGTAAAAATATACGGGCGACAAAATAATTAGCGCGTGGCAGTCATTCGGTCCGGTGCGGTAGGTACGTGGGGATTCTGGCCTCTGGGGGCTCCGGAGAAATTCAAATTCAAAATATTTACTGCACCATAATGTTTACAAGTACAAGGTGTTACTGAATATTAAACAGTAAGAGATATCTATAGTAATTGTTACTTTAATAATATAATCGAAGTCAATCTAAACTAATAGGTATTTTATAGAGGAAAGGTAAGATTTTGTTTGTTACGAGTACGATATAGCTCAATTTAACAAGTTGGATAGTCGATTTATCTATCTAGAAAGGTTATAAGCTATATTATGTGTTGCAGACGAAGTTGCGTGGGTCAGCTAGTGTTAAATATTGTCTAACATTTTGTACGCTAATTACGAAGGCTGCGGCCGGGATACTTAAAAAAAACCAATTTAGATTTTAAAACTAGTTTAATTCAAGTAAAAGGAATTACAATAAAAGAAAACTATATCTAGCTAAATCTAAAGTTATGTCTTCCTTCAAAGCCGAAATAGAAGTGGTCGACCTCATGTTGCGCTGGCGCGATGGTGCCGCGGTATTTTGTTAGTTCAGCACCTTTGCCTCGTGTCGCTAATTGCGCATTTTACTTGTTTGTTATAATTGATTGAGGTCGTCCTTAGTCAGCGCTTTAGATATACTACGCCTGCGTAACACCTCCGCCTGTAGTTCAGCAACTATTTTAAAACGCTTAGTGAAAATGTTGCTGGTAGGTTTTCTCGTTGCGTATGCGTTTCAGATGTTACAGGAACTGCGTCTTCATGATTTCCTGGTCCTGTGGATACAGCATCGTTTTGGTTCCGTTTCCTGGAAAGGGTTCTTCCAGGGAAATATCTTCTGGTTATCATCGCAATTGTAAGTATGGCTGCGATACACAGTATAACATAAAACGGTATAGTGGTATGATATAGCGTTTCAGTTGTTTCAAACGATGAAATCGGCGACTGAAGAGTTATTCTGTCCTGAATAGTGTGTAGTCTATCCAAGTTAATAGATGTTAGATTTGCATGTAATGAGCTTATCTCCTGCATTTCAGTAGTGTAGGGGACGTTCAATACTTTTACAGGTTGGCCTTTTATCTCGTCCTTGGTGTTTAGTAAGGTAATTTCGTTTGTGTGTATCGAGCAGTGCAATGGAATGGTGGCAAGGTAGCTTCCCCGCAGTGTGTCGTAATCGTCGCTTCCACATTTCATCTGGACTCTAGTAGATTGAGGAAATGATATAACGCAGTGTCTACTGTCTAGTTCTTCTACAGCCGGTTTAAATAGATGTACAGTCGTTAGTTTACAGGATTTTAGTAATGTCTTGCTTGAAATGAAGGTTTGCACGCAGTCAGCTTGAGTCTGGATATAGTGATTTGTCTTTTGCTCGCAGAGATACCGATTATTATCTAACTTCGGGCATTCTGCCTCCATGTACATGAACGTTTTCCCATTTGTTGCTATGAAAGGATAAGGAGGTATGAGGACTTGGTTGTTCTTGTTCGGGACTATGGAGAGTTTGTAGAGTGTATAAGTATCTTCTGAGACTATGGGGAACCTAAATGCTATTACTATTCTCTTGTCGTCGTAATAATATCCGGCTTTAATGGTGTCATAGTACTGTCGTAGTTCTAACTCTATTACGTGGTTCTTACCATAAATCTCCTTAAGCCTATTTACTACGCTACCTAAAATGTCTATTCCTAACATGCTATGATGGGTAGTCATCACGCGGGTGAACGATAAAATATTCTCTATTCTATATAATTCCGATAACACGTCCTCTATGTTTTCGCTGACGATAGTCAACAGCTGATTGAACTTAGCGACCTGGATCATATTTATGCTACTTTCTGCTTGTTTTATTAATAGACTCAGTGTGGTGTTAATTTTGTTCTCGTTTTCAACAATTTTATTTATAATATTAGTATGAGATAGCATCCACTCTTTACTGATGCTGATATGCTCGTTAAATTCGTCTACAGTCTTTTTTTGATTATTTCTCAACGTCTCTATGGCGTTATTATATCGAACAGCATCCGAGTAATCGAGGTTACCTGTAACGCTTTTTATGACAGATCCTAGGCCGTCTATAAGACCTCTTTTCGACCGTCTAGGCTCCAGAGTACGTAGGTGGTCAGTGACTCTACTTAACTTATCCGAAAGGTAGTCTATTTGATACTCGTAGAGAGAATATGCATCCTTCATCATGTGTAATTTAATGTAATCGAATTGAGTTTGTAGGGTGGAAAGAGTGTTTTCAATGTCGTCCAGGTTGACATATTGAAGGAAGGTATGATAGTGGGTTATTAGTCTGAGTGGTCCAAGTTTAAAGGGTAGTAGTCCAACTCCAGAGTCTAGGTTTTCAAGTTTTATCTCCTGGCTCCGTATTGCATGTATTGTCAGTATCAGCGTCATCCTGCAACAATTTAGCAGTCTTAGGTACGCGTTTAAGTCGTGATTTTGCTACAGGGCCGCGTTTCTTTGACGTATAGATGTGGATAGGTAAATCTGCTAAGACTACATCCTGAGTATATCTAGGGGCTAACTTTTGTCGCGGGGCTGATGGGTTTTTTATGAAGATCTGTTGCTTGGGTTGATACTCCTCCTCCTGCTCGCGGGTTTTATTTCTATTTTCGATTAAAGAGGTGCGATTAGTAAGAGAGGTTTCGTTTATGATTTGGTATACTTTTTTCATTTGATCTCTATGGTTTAATACGTACTGTTGCAATAGGTGGCTACTAAGATCGATGTCCCACGGGTCTCGGCTATCAAAATGCCCAGTTATTACATCGAATGGTCTGCACTTAGTAAAACTATGGATTGAGCTATTATATCCGAGTAAGGCGTATGGTATTAGGTTATTGGCGGGTTCTTTTTTATGTTGAATACGTAGGATTCTTATATGTTCGAGTAACGTGGAGTGGAACCTTTCTATGTTGCCGTTATCATTGGGACTGTGAGCTAGCGTTTTATGGTGATTAATTTTGTGGAGTCTAGTGAATTCAGCGAACAGCTGATTAGCATACTCGGTACCGTTGTCCGTTATTATAGTTACGGGGAATCCGTGGTGAGTGCAGAACTGCAATAGGCCCTGTAAGATACTAATTGCGGTGCCGTCTTTCATAAGATATGCTTGCCCGTATTTAGAGAATACATCGATGAATGTTAGGTATTTTTCATTTTCGACCGTGAAAAGGTCCATATGAATTATCTCGAACGGTTTAGTGGCCGGTGGCACTATGTTAAACTTTTGTTTGATGGGACTTCGATCGTATTTTGCCTGACCACAAATAGTGCATTCGTTAACATATTTTGTGATCTGGTCTCTCATCTTAGGCCAGTAATATTTATGCGAGAGGGCTAGGTGACATTCGTTTATGCCACGATGATTCGTTTTTCCGTCATGATAGTGCCTAATTATTTCCTGCTGCCTAAGGTACTGTTTTACATTTTCGAGTTCGGATTTACATAGCACGAGGTTCATTGCAGAGCTTTTAAAGTTGTCTTGTATTATGGGAATGATGTCATACATACTCAAAGGGGGGTTAATAAGAATACCGGTTTTTACTTTCGGGTTTACGTACTCTTTTATGGCGGCTACAACGTCATCTATTAGGTTAGATTGTGAAACTTGTATGGAGGTGCGAGTATGGGTGTCGAAAGGTTTGGTCGCGGTCGGTCTTTTTTTAATGTCTCCTACTACTGTCATGATTATTTGTCGGTGGAATTTATTTATAGGTTCGTCGGTGATTGGTACCTCGAGTATAGGGTTTTCGTTACTGGTATGGGCTGTTTCAGTACTAGAGTCTGCTATCGACGGGGGTTTCTCGGAAGGGTTCGCTATTATCGAGCTTATCTCGTCATTGTGTATTTCTACTCGCGAGAGGGCATCAGCATTGGTGTTGTTTTTGCCCTTTTTGTACACTACAGTAAAGTCATACTCACTGAGTTTCAATCTCCATCTAGTTAGACGCGAGTTAGGTTCTTTCAAGCTCATGATCCATTGCAATGGCTTATGATCCGTAACTATCCTAAACTTGCGTCCAAAGAGGTAGGGTCGAAAGTACTTAGTGGCCCACACGATAGCGAGAAGCTCTTTTTCAATGGTGCTGTAGTTTGTCTCGCTTTCGTTCAATGTTCGGGATGCGTATGAAATCGGTCTGTCTGACCCTATATGCCCTTGTGATAGTATGGCTCCTATTGCAAAGTTGGAGGCGTCTGTAGTCAGTATAAATTCCTTGTTAAAATCAGGGTACTGTAGGATTGGGTCGTTTGTTAAGAGGTGTTTACATCGTTCGTAGCAGTCAACGTAGTCTTTAGTAAGTGTAACGGTCCTACCCTTCTTTAAGCACTGAGTAAAGGGTTTCGTAATTTTAGCGAAATCGGGTATGAATTTTCTGTAGTATCCTATAAGTCCGAGGAACTGTTTTATCTGTTTTGCGGTTTTGGGTATGGGGTATTTCTGTATAGCTGCAATTTTGTCTGGGTTCGGTTTAATTCCCTCATTGCTTATTATATGACCTAGGAAAGCGGTTTCTAGCTTCAAGAATTCGGACTTATCCATCTGAATCTTAAAGTTAGACTCCCGGAGTCGTTGGAATACTTTTTCTAGGTTATTTAGGTGCTCCTGGAGCGAGGTACTGTACACTATGATGTCATCCATGTAGACCAGGCAGATCACGTTTTGTAGGCCTCTCAGAACATTGTCCATTACCCGTTGGAATGTTGACGGGGAGTTCTTTAAACCCATGGGCATTCTTAAGAACTCAAAATGCCCATGTTCTACGTTGAATGCCGTCTTATGAATATCGTCAGGGTCTGTCTCCACTTGATAAAAGCCGCTGGCAAGGTCAAGGGTACTAAAATACTGACACTTCCCTAATTTGTCCAGGACGTCTGTTATGTTCGGTATGGGGTATTTATCGTCTATGGTTTTTTCGTTTAATTTTCGGAAGTCTACTACGAGTCTCCATTTTTGTTTCCCAGAAGCGTCTGCTTTCTTAGGGACAACCCAAATAGGAGAGCTCCAGGCTGAGTCAGAGGGTCTGATTATATTTTGCTCCAGCATTTTTGAAATTTGCTCCCTAACCTCTTGGCGATGAACGAAAGGATATCTGTAAATAGTATAAATAGGTGTGTCATCTACAGTCCGTATACGGTGTTTTACTTTATTGGTGAAAGATAAGGGTTCGCCTTCTATGTAGAATACATCTGCATACTTCGAACAAATATTTACTAAGTTAATTTTCTCCTCCTCATTAAGATGATCTGTCCGCAATTTTGATATTACTTTATTAATGCGAGATGTGTCGGGTATTTGTTCTAGGTTCATGCATTCGATATTATTTAAGGTTACAGCCTCTACCGGGTGGTCTAGGGATAGAATAGTATCGTTGTTTGATGGGTTTAGAATTTCTACAATGCCGCGGTTATTACAAACGGCTGTAATGCATTCGCTTACAATACAATTGCATAGGTATTGTTGTGAGATATGTACGTCACCGTCTTTAGCGTTTATGGGTAGTCTGATAAGCTTAGTAGTGTTGGCTGGTATAACAGCCTCGTAAAGGTTTACATTCCGCGAATTAAACATTAAGATAGGGTTCTTTGCGGTAGCCGTAATCAGTAGGTTGTCCTTTAGGTCAATCTTCGTATTCCATTTGAGCAGTAAATCTAGTCCGATAAGTCCATCGAAGAATTTGTGAAAGTCATATATGAATAATTTAATTTCGCTAGGGTCATTGAGTTCGCGGAAAGATGGTATAGTTATAGAATAGTCGTTTCTAGTTGTGGCATGGACGTTAGTCACCTCGAAGGGGTCATAGTTAAGAGGGTATTCCGAGTAGTACCGTTGTACAGCTGTAGGACTAATAAACGACTGGTTTGCTCCGGTATCAATGAGTAAGTTTAGTGGGGGGTCGGATATTTTTATGTAGGGCAACTGTCGTTGCGTTTGCAAGTTGACTTCTATTTTGAGGGTTTTAATGGGGGTTTCATCTGAAAATCCTGGTTTGCGTTACTAGTCGAGGGTTGGGGTTCCTCGCATTTAGTAGAGGGTTGAATTGGTTTTTGCTCAGGCGGTACGGCCGGTCCGAGATCCTGTACGTAATAGTAGTTGCCGTCGTCATAATAGACGTTATTATAGTCAGCGTGGTCGTAATCATAAGAGTAGGGTTCCTCCACGACGTAATAATCGTAGTTATATTCGTTACAATCGTTGAAGTTCATCTCACGGGTCTTAAAATAATTTGTTGGGGGCGGGTTGCCAAACTTGCCCCAGTCGTGAGGTCTACTTGGCATGGGTTTAGCAATAAAATGGCTGACCCCGCTCATTGGCTGAGGTCCCGGGGCTAGGGCACGTGGCTGAATTCTGAATACGTTACTTTGCGCGTTATAGTTAGGCGGCGGCGCGCGGAACATTTGCTGCGTACGCGTTTGGTTATTAAGTGCGATGGGCGCACGTGGCGCGCCATGTGGTTGGAACATAGGTGGTCTCCAACTGCTCTGCGGAACCGGTGGCCGTTGCCAGTTTGAAAAGGGTTTCGGCATCGGCATGGGTAGAAAACCTGTGGGCTGTGTTAGTAATTTGGGCATAGGAGCGGTTGGAAGTGGCCTTTTTACACTCGCGCTATCATTACGGTCTTTCAGGTACATCACATTTAGTTCCTCTTGAACAAACTCCAGCGCCCTTTCGATGCTTTCAGGACGCATGCAACGTATGCGGGAACCCAGAGGTTCTTTTAGGCCACGTACAAACGCTTGCATTGTTAGTTTTTTGTATAGTGTACGTTTCGCTTCTATGGTGGTATTCACTGTTTCATGCAACGATATATAAGTCATGATGGTGCTGAATAACGATTGACACTGGTCGTAGTACTCTTGTGGAGTGCTGTTACCTTGAGCTGATACTAGGAGGTCATTATAGAGGGCCGTTTCGTCCCTCTGGTCGGCAAAGCTATTAATTAGAGTATTCCGTATTCCTGCCCAACTATCTGGGATGCCATTCGAATTAATTCTAGTTGCCGCGGTGCCTGTTATTTTATTTAATATGCCGTTCAAAAGGCATAGATTACCTAACTCACTGCCCTGTGCATTACTTAAATAAGTACTAACTATCTGGTCACATAGTTTAATAAATCGCGTGAGTACGTTGGGGTTCCCATCGAACTCGGGGACTGGGCGTAGAGCCTTATAAATCGTGTCCGGATCGCACGACATTTTGCAGTCTTCGTATAAACTATTTAAACCTAAATCTATATCCCTATTCGAATCTAATACTAATTGCCTACTATTGGGTCTACCTGATGTAGACTCGCGAGGTCCTAAATTACGTGGGTGGAAAATTTTGAAGGATTAAGAGACTTGGGTACACAGGAAGCAACACAGGGAATAATTCAAGCGTACTCACATAACCTTCATATCGGTCTCTGGGGTCGATGTCTGGATCCCGTTCTCTCCCGGCAGCAATCCTTGAGTTCGGATACTCGATGAAGCTTGACAGCAGGTTAGCCGCGATCGCTCACGCGCGGTAGCGATAATATCGATATAAGATAGACCTAGCTAACCTCGAGTATCCTACCGACTGCGCCAATTACGAAGGCTGCGGCCGGGATACTTAAAAAAAACCAATTTAGATTTTAAAACTAGTTTAATTCAAGTAAAAGGAATTACAATAAAAGAAAACTATATCTAGCTAAATCTAAAGTTATGTCTTCCTTCAAAGCCGAAATAGAAGTGGTCGACCTCATGTTGCGCTGGCGCGATGGTGCCGCGGTATTTTGTTAGTTCAGCACCTTTGCCTCGTGTCGCTAATTGCGCATTTTACTTGTTTGTTATAATTGATTGAGGTCGTCCTTAGTCAGCGCTTTAGATATACTACGCCTGCGTAACACGCTTCATACTGTTAAGCAAATACATATTGTATACTCTTGTTTTTTACCATCGTTTTATACCATATTTTTAAACATATAAATAAATTAATTAATTAATTAAAATTATACCAACAGCTGTTTTTTTGTTAATAACCGAGTCAAAAATTCATAGTTAAAAAAATAGTTATAAATAAAAATAAAATATGTACATAGTTTAAAAGTTTGTGTTATGCCTCTTGCTCGGTTTATGATAAAAATAAATACTAGGTTAGGCTAGCCACACAATGAAGAAGCAGAATACTAAAAGATAATAAAAAAAACATTATATTTATTACACACAGGACAAATCTAACTGCCTGGTAAAACATAACGGGTAACTGACAAAGAAGGCTCAAGTTCATTTCTAACTTACTTATTAGTTTCTGGTAGCATGTCCTTAGAGACCCGACTTCCAAATAAACGGCTGGTCTAGGGAGTAAGCCTCACTGCTCACTAATGTAGTAAGTGACATCATATTGTTGATATTCCGTATTCGAAGACGTTTACTATTCTAGTCTAAACTATCAGGATTATACGCATATGGTGCGGAGAAATGAGGAGCATATCATGCCTGTTTTGAGTGCAGGTAAGACGGCTTTATGAGCAGGGAAGTTATGAAATTATGCCTTTTTTTCTGGATGGTGGGAAATCATCAAATGACTCCTCGCGCTCTGGGCGGAGCGGAAGGGAGTGTCGGACTTCTACTGACTAGAAACTACCCTTGTTCCTTCTTAGCCCTTTGTGTCCGGGGCCGCGGTATCTCTTTCAAAAAAACCGCAACCCCGGTAAACGTTGGCCCTTGCCCTCGCCCTGCAATGTTGCTGACATCTCTTTGCGGCGCGCTTGGAACACGAACGCGCCGTTGACACGGCCATCGGCCTGTCGTCGTCATAAGATGGACGGATGGTGAGGAAGCCCATTACTCACCGTCTACAGGCCCGCGATAGAGCCTTAATATACGAACTGGACTCACCACATCAGTCGCATGCCGAAGAAGCTAGAGGCTAAAAGTCTTTTGATATTAATATTTACAAAATGTACTTTATTACACGCCACGAGGCCAAATGTGCAAAATCTTATACTGCAGTAAGAAACAATAAAAAATTATTTGCTCCTATTACGTTGTCATGCAAGCCAGTATTGGTTTTAAACCCACTCTGTTAACAATATCTTTGCCAAATCTGAAATTAGTTCCCGCGTCTAAATCACCGAAATGGTTTTCTCTCTCCACAAATATTTACAGGGATTGTTTCCAAACAGTAACTCTTAGAAGTAACTTAGTTTATAGTAGTTTTGCTCAATATTTTTTGAATGTGCGAATTTTTGGCTTATAAGTAATTAGAAACGGAATTAGGAATGTAGAAACAGGTAATTCGCAACACTGGTCCTCAAGAGACCACTGATATGAAAATCATTAATTAATCTGCTCGGCATGAAACACACACACATGAAACCTGAATTTGTTTTAGATTTCATATAGTCAGCCTACTTGTTAAAGTTTCTGTGAAAACGATAATAATTACGTAGCATTCATATATTCTACGTGATATAAAGTTCTCCTTCCACCATTAGTTCGGGCCCAAAGCTATTAAAATACCAACTTGAATTGATGTAAGCCTAGTTCTTTTGGTGAGGTTGATTAAAGAGGCTACAAACCAACAATAATCCTACTTCTAACCTTTCTCCTACTAATATTATAAACGCGAAAGTTTTTGAGGATGTACAATTCAATTTAATTTTTCAACAAACATTCAGACATCCGAATGTTTGTTGAAAAATTAAATTGAATTGTAAGATATTATATTATATATCACCTCCCGTCGGGGCTGCGGGTTGCCCCGTCGGGGCTGCTGGTTGTTCGCAAGAGATACCGCGGCCTCGACATGAAGGGCTAAGAAGGAACATGGGTTATTTTTACTCAGTAGAAGTCTGACACTCTCTTTCGCTCTGCCCAAGAGCGAGAGGGGTTATTTGATGATTTTCCACCCGCCCAAAAAAAAAAAAAGATATGCCACACCTCTCATCTGTATTAAATTTGTATGAAGCAAATGATAGGTTGCATCCAGGTTGCCACGTACTGGGCGGACAGAGTTTAGTCATCGACTCGAAAAGAAGAAGATTGGATTGTGGGAATGTGATTTCAGTTTCAAGATGAGCCTCTGAATTTATGAGTATGAGTATAGTACTGCCGCACTCAGAGAGCTTTAATGATTACTTAGGCCATCACTAAGTAAAGGTTTTGACAGTTTTGTCATACAAACGTATGTCAAATCTTTACTAAGTGACGGCTTAAGTAATCATCTCTGAGTATCGCAGTTAAAGTAACTTCTTTATGAATTACCAATTAACATTACAGGCGACGGTGATTAATAACCAATTTTGATTTTAGTTACTTACACACCTGTGTAAATAACTAAAATGAAAATTAGTTATTAATCACTATGTGAAAACAAGTAGGCATTAATATAAAGAAGTCCTTCTGAGTCAATAATTGGTTTAAAAGATTGACAATATCGATTGACACAACTGATTGAACATCGTGGGAAGACCTGGCATGCCTGACAGATATTTCTCAACGACCCGTGGGCAAGTTACCAAACGATAAGGAAAATTAATTACTTTTCAAGGCAGCCATAGAAGTGTGTAATCTAAGATATTTTTCCATAAAAAGATACCGTAAGTTGATCTGCCAATTAAGCGACAAATGTACAAAAAAATATAATTGTACAAAATATCACGTTACGTATGAGATTTTTCCCCTCCCACTGAACTAAGAATCTTCGATATCGTCATTGGATGCTAATAAAATGGTATAAATACAATGGGTGTGCTTATATTCGTATTACACCCACGCGGTGTGAACACCTATTTTTTTGGGCTGTGGGAAATCATCAAATAACCCCTCCCGCTCTTGGGCAGAGCGAAAGGGAGTATCAGACTTCAACTGACTAAAAACCACCCATGTTCCTTCTTAGCCCTTTATGTCGATGCCGTGGTATCTCTTGCGAACAAGCCGCATCCCATACGGGGTGAACGAGATTCGAACGGAGAGCAAATTATAATATATTAATGAAGTTTCATGAATTTTGGTGACAACGCTGAATTATGTTATGTTGTGATTGTGGTAAGGATTTATTGGTGATCGGATATTTGGAATGGGCACGTGCCTAATAGGATTTTAAATGAAATTAGTAAACGGTTGACGAAGTCGGACCGTGGATCATTTATACATATATAACATCACGCCTATAATTTCCGAAGTGTTAGGTAGAGGTGTACCTTCTTAAGAGTACATCCACATTTCGTCAGTTTTATTTAAGTCACGTGTAAAAGGGGGCGAGTTTATTGCCATCAAAGCATAAGACCAGAATCGGTTGCTGATACTGAGAAATTATTGATGAAAAAATTCAATAACAATTTTCCCGACCCAAGAATCGAACCCAGAACCTCAAGCTCAGCAGTCGGCATTGCGGCCACAAAGAAAGCCCGTTAATCTTCCGGTCCAAGCAATCATTCCAATATTTTGACAGTC
Source organism: Diarsia brunnea (assembly GCA_949774965.1). Lineage (NCBI taxonomy): Eukaryota > Metazoa > Arthropoda > Insecta > Lepidoptera > Noctuidae > Diarsia > Diarsia brunnea. The sequence goes on along the minus strand of OX459016.1, from coordinate 3,899,393 downwards.
GTAACTGGTAAATCATTAAAGCCTGACCTTTTGACAACCAATCTTGCCAATGGGTTTCGTGTTACCCCAACATAATTGGGTAAAGGGAAAACGAAGATGACGATTTTCTCGACACACTTGGGGCCTGTGAGAGCTGACTATAACGGTAAGCAGGAATCCTGAGTCAGATTAGTATTTACGATCGATCACTTAGTGAAGTCACATGTTTCGTGTCATGCTAGTCTAGTCCTCTCCTGTCTTATTTATTATTTTATTTTATTAGGATCTCCAACACAAGATTCATAGTTACAATATAGGTCACAGGTATACAAAAAGGTTCGTTCATTTAAGCGTGTTCCCTCAAGTACAGGAGACCGCCGCATGTATATAAAACTAGGTGTTAACACAAAATCTTAGCTGAAGGTCTACGTTTTTCTCCGATTTTACTCCGAAAACCGGCCAAGTGCATGTCAGACCACGTACAATGTGGGGTTCCGTAGATCCCCATCAAAATATGTGAACTTACTAAACTGATTAATCACCCTGCCTACCTGCCTCCGAACGATGATTTTTATTGTAATAATAAAACAAACTTACATTTGCATTGTTGATACCTGCGCTCCCATACATTATGTATAGGAAAATATTTCATTCAAGAACGTTTTATAAGTTGGTCGACTATTACTCGTAAACTTGTAAAGCCAACTTAGCTGTGATAGTTTTCCTTTTATTTTAAAACTTAATTATGCACTCACACATCTCGACTGGCTCAAACTTTCATACCTCGCGTCTAGTTGAAAATCTTTTAGGAACGCTGAATCAGACTCGAGAGAAGTAAGTAGGTAATGGTTGTATTTCCCCCTAGGGCAACGTTAACTTATACGTTTCCGTTACGTTTCCTAGTCGAGCACTTGCAGTACTTGTAGTAACTTCTTGTTAGCGATCCGAACGGAAAGTTTCCATGTTATAGAATAAGCAGTTACTACAGATGTATAGAGTGAACTAAGTGAATTTGTTTTAATGGAACATATGTACGCAGAATTAGATAAATAAAAAACTTTGTTATGTCTTATTCTGTGAGAAGCTCGTGACTAAATAATATTAGCAGCACGGATCGATCTTCAGGTTGCTCGTGCATGGGGCTGCGGGTTGCTCGAAAGAGATACCGCGGCCTCGGACACAAAGGGCTAAAAAGGAACATGGGTGGTTTTTAGTCAGTAGAAGTCTGACACTCCCTTTTGCTCTGCCCAAGAGCGGGAGGGGTTATTTGATGATTTTCCACCCACCAAAAAAAAAAAATAAGGTGCATGGTCGGCGTTTAAACTCTGATGCCAGGTTAGGTTAAGTAGTATTTAAATAAATATATATATTATTTACACGAAATATTATGTTAGTAAGTACTTATAGCTTTGCTTATATGCTTAAACAAAGAAGTAGCCTGAAAGTCTGACTAAGAATCTGATCCATGGAAATATCCTAACTGATTACGGAGGTCAGTCGCTCTACGTAAAATACCAGTCATATTCAGCTGCACGGTTAGACTGGAAGGCAACCTCAACATAGCTAGAAAAAGGCTGATGTGAAGTTTTAGTCTGTGGTTCCAGTATTCCATCAACTTTATAAATTCGAAGATATGTGACATCCAGCCCACGTGGTGGAGTCGTATCCACTCCCTGACAAGGAGAGGAGGCCTGTGATAAACACAATTTTCTTTCTTTCTTTCTTTCTTTCTTTCTTTCTTTCTTTCTTTCTTTCTTTCTTTCTTTCTTTCTTTCTTTCTTTCTTTCTTTCTTTTCTTTCTTTCTTTTCTTTCTTTTCTTTCTTTCTTTCTTTTCTTTCTTTCTTTCTTTTAGTAGTGGAAACATTATAAGGTGATTATGCTACACTTTAGGTACTACATACATGTTATACCAAATACAACAATATTTTTCCACAGACAGGTATTACCATTGGCAAGAAAGGAGGTGTCTGATAAGATGACGAGAAATAGAGAAGTATGACAGAAGGAGACATGCTGCGCTGACCCCATTTTTATTGGGATAAGGGCAAGAAAATGATGAGGTATTTCCATTAGTACATTGTATATACAAGGTTTAAGTGGTTTCTTTTTTCTTTTTTTGTCAGGTGGAAAATCATTGAATAACCCCTCCCGCTTTTGGGCAGAGCGATAGGGACTGTCAGACTTCTACTGACTAAAAAACACCCATGTTCCTTTTTAGCCCTTTATGTCGAGACCGCGGTATCTCTTGCGAACAACCCGCAGCTTTAAATGGACCCTTCACGGCGCTGTCAATATATCATCACATCATACGAACAACAAACTAAGTAACTCCACACAAAAAATATTGCTGGAACAGACATCTTTTTTTGGGGGTGAAAAATCACGTATTACTGCAGGACTCAATACATTGTGTTAATGGATGGATGCGAGAATAGTATATTTTTATAATTAGTTATCGACTTCCCACGTATAAAATTATAATGTCATCCGTATTCCAGAGTCTCCTAATACAAGCAATTCCTTGCTTAAAAGTTGATCTTCAATAATATGTATCGAAATGGCTATTGTTATTGAAATAAACACATTTTTTTAAATGTATTTTTATTAAACTTACTAATATTAAAAAAAAAAACTTGTATTTAAAAGTTAAAGGTTAAGGATACTTGTACACCCCGTCGGGGCTGCGGGTTGTTCGCAAGAGATACCGCGTCCTCGACATAAAGGGCTAAGAAGGAACATGGGTGGTTTTTAGTCAGTAGAAGTCTGACACTCCCTTTCGCTCTGCCCAAGAGCGGGACGGGTTATTTGATGATTTTCCAGAATTTATGTTGAGCCTGTGGTACAGGACTGGCTGGAAGTAATTTGATGGCCATGACACAAAACCGCTAAAACTGGACAACTTTGGAAGAAATTTATAGCATTGGGTGGCCGAAGGCTGAAGAAGTTTAAGAAGAAATACAGTACAATACATTTATTATGATTGCTATTAAACCTAATAATTATTTTCAAAGTCCAATGAGAGACAAAGGATCCTCCCAAAATAAACCACAATTCAGTTTAGATTAAATATAAAAAAATTAAAAAAAACCCCGGTAAATATCCCGTTTTCAGTATAAATAATAGTGTCAGTTTAGATTGTTGCAAAATGAAGTATGCAGGACATAATAATGCGGATTTATGATGTCTTATTTTTTATTGATTAAAACAATATCAAGAATCCGTTTACAGTACAGACCATAGATAGCAGCCGTTCGGCAGCCGCCACAGGTGACCTGTAAATCTGCCAACCAGTCTTACTAAAGGGTATCGTATTACCCAGTATTAACTGGGCTGTGGAGGTTAGATAAGCAGTCGCTCCACGTAGAATACTGGTATTCAGCTGCATCCGGTTAGACTGGAAGCCGACTCCAACAGAGTTTTCATCAAATCCCACTCGATAGAGCAGAAGGGAGTGACATACACAAATAATTAGTATTTAAATTGGCCGTCGAAGTATGCACATAAAACAAATTCATTCAATCGTTCCATTCATGAACGAGACATGTGACGTAACACTAAAATCTTAGAGCCGCTATTCAACAAAGAATTTCTCTATCAAAACGAATGTTCTTAGGAAGCTTTCTAAATGAAATAAGAGTACTTAATAAAGATGTTAATGAAACCTCATGGCAAACGTTTAGATGAGAGCGTAATCCACGCTTAAGCGCGTGCTTAAAACTTTGTGAGAAACCGCCAGGTTCTTTACGAAACAGTTTACGGGCGAATTTCACCACAAAATCTGTACGAGAGACATGCATCTAAACTGTGTTTAAGGGCGGTCAGGGGGTTGCGAGTTGTTCGAAAGAGATACCGCGGCCTCGGCACAAGGACTAAGAAGGAACATGGGTGGTTTTTAGTCAGTAGAAGTCTGACACTCCCTTCTGCTCTGCCCAAGAGCGGGAGGGGTTATTTGATGATTTCCCACCCACCATAAAAAAAGGGCGGTCAGAGTCATATTTTTTTATGGAAGGTCGCCACTGACAATCTCTTAAACTAAATGTGTTGATCGCGTTCACTGTCATGTGTAGGTAATATTGCTTTCGTCGAAGCTCATCACCATCATACCTGCCTAGTTTTGTCCAAACTATGGTGGGATTGGTTTCTTATCTAATCAGATACAGCTTGCTACTAGTATTTTACATAGACCGACTACCTATCTGACTTCCACAATACAGTTACTGGGTACTACGATACCCGTTAGTAAGACTGGTTGCTGTAGTCTGAACTGTTCATATTTTAAATAATTATGAAGTATATGTATGAGGGAATATCATCAAAATTAGAGCCGTCATCAATCGCAATCAACCGGGTATTATTGCCCGGAATATCCCCAAACAGCGTCAATTTAAATGAAGTGACTGTTAAATGGTTTCATTAATTATTTTCGATTACAAATTAAACTTAATTATGGACCGTTTTTATGAAATTGCTCGATTAAATAGGAGCGTAGAACGCGAGATTACGAGGTTTTTTGAGTTTTTTTTTTGTTAATAAGAAAAGTAATATAAAATCTTCTTAAAAAATCAAATGTCGATTGTTTTTCCACAAAGAAAAAGTTTTTCTTTCTTTTTAATCAGATATAATTGATAATGTAGCAAACACCCGCTGTACCTTATAAAAGTTTTTTAAACTAACCGGCTCTGTATAAAAGGTGTATCGACAGCATGTGTACCATTGTGTTCATTAATATTATAATGATAATATTCAAAACCATGTAAATTCAATTTCAGAAGCAGGAAGTCAGAAAGTTTCATAACTTTTCCATGGCAGGAAGGAACAAACCAAAAATAAATCTGGCTTACCTTATGAGAATCCTCCATAACAGCCAAAACAACACAATTCAGTTCTTTAACAGTAACTTTCACATACTTATTTTGTTTTCATAACCGAAAAAAAAATCAACTAATCACCGAACAGTTTTTTACATTGTTCGTAAAACTTACACAGCCCTAATCTCACAGAAAATAAAATATTTTTGTGTTTTTGTTTAATTTTAATTATTATTTTTTGTTACTGGCACAGTTTAAATTTTTTTAAAGAATTAAATTTGAATTTTCCTTTGGCGGGCTTGAGTCGCGGAGCGCGCGCTTCACTCCGCCCGTCCTGAACATTTTATCACACTGAACATTGGTGAAATCTGCCATTAGGGACGTACCGAGATCTCGACTTTTATTGTTTGCAATAATGTTCGCTATCGAAAACAATATCTTACGTTCGCGCGGAACAAATAAACACTGCAATAAACGCCTTGCAGTGATTTTTACGGATGTAATGTTTTTTATTGCGGAAAAAAGTGTGTAGTAAAATGGAGAGGCTATCCTGTGGAGACGGTTTATGTTTTAGTCATGAATTGGCGAGCGATTTGGCTCGACAACAACAGATTTACGATATTCCTAAAAGATGAAGATTATCTTTGTCTACGACATTATTCTTAGCAAAAACGCTCGTCACGATAGCGTTATGTAAGCTGCAAATCACCGATAAACTAAGCTTTTCTTGTGCCGTGAAAAATAAAATATCTTCACACAATAGACCACAAAACTAATTTAACGCCTGCCAGCCACAGTCTACTTAATAATACATGCCTTAGACAATCAATAATCACCAACCGATAAAGTTAAAGATCCATAATTACACATAATACTGAACAAAAAAAAATCACCTTATCAATCATCGAGTCGATAGTATCGACAGCGGTCCCCTCCCTACGGGCCCGTCACGCACTGTCCATGCTCGGGAACAACATTGGTCGAGTTGGCGCATGCGCTCTGCGTGTTTTTCTCAAGTCATCTTGGATATCAGTTCGTCTGTATTCGGCCTATAAATCTTGGAGATGAGACACAGCGGCCCATTTGAGAGTGTCACAGGTTTTAGTTGGTAAACATCTACATAAGTTGAGTTGAACGCCCCTGACATTGTTCTGGCTTTTCATCAATGGCAATAATTTAGTTGTTTTTTTTGGGGAAAAGTTTTTGGACTCGGAATTTGAACATTGGTGAGTGGTTTTTGATGACCGTTTCGTTGGTCTAGTTGTCGCAAGCGCGGCTGCTGTGAAACAGGTCCTGGTTTCGATTCCCAGGCCGGGCCATGTGGTATTGGGTTTTTCCATCAGGAAGCTCTTAGTAGCAGCCACAGAGTCTAGATTTGTGCCCAGTTGATATCAATAGGCTCGCCCCCTACTACATGGGACGCTCGCCCCCTACTGCGTGGGATAAACGTAACTTTTTTTTTTCTTAAAAAACGTTGCCCTACACTAGGAATTTCTCCGGCCATACAAATATTTGTTCCGTGCGGGGATCGAAACCGCGACACGCAGCGAAGCAGTCAATTGCTTGAGCCACTGCGCCAACAGTGCAGTCAATAAAAAAAACTGGCGAAATACTAGTAGTAGTAGTATACTAGTAGGTACTACTCTGCCTAACCCTTCGGGCATTGCAGGCGTGATGTTATGTTATTTAATTTAAAGATTCTGATGTCTTGTTTTATAATAGTTTGGGTATAGTATAAATTACTTAATAGGAAACTCTGTAAGGTAATTTAAACTTGTGATGACATTCGATTTTTACGAAAAATGAAAGCAGCGATCAAAATTTTCGTGCTGAGTAATCACAAGCCAGACAGTCTGACAACAAGTCCTGTCAAGGAGCACCTATGATGTCATATAACCAATTAATGGGTGGTGGAATTGTAATAGACAGTTGCTCCTTATAAAACATTGCATTCGGGTGCATTCGATGAAACTAAACGAAAAACAAAAACTAAAAATAAGCAGTACCTTTGTATTCAAATGTTATATTATGTTATTTTCCTGTTTGTACATAAATAGTAAAATAAATAAACAAAATAACACCCCTTTTGGGCTTCGCGGCAGTCGGGTAAAAAGAAAACAAACAAAGAACAATAATTAAATTTTGTTTACACAATGTTTTAAGACAAAATAAATAGTTTGGTATTTTACTCATACAAAAAACAGACAGGACAATGACTTTACCTTATCCGTGATCCTGGTGCTTGTAACAGCGCCGAAATATCAGGAACTCGAAACAATCAGTAAACATGGCAAATATCCCGTTTTCAGTATAAATAATAGACAGGGCAAGCTAAACATGGTTATATAACTGTGTTTAAAGAAGAAAAGAATTATCTAATAAAATTTAAAAGTCCTTTACTGGAATAGGGATGTTTCCTGACTAAAAAAAATATGATTCTAATTAGTCCGTCTGTTAGATTAACGAAAATGATTGGATACGTATTTTTTGTTTTATCAAATCAATAAAATTTGTCGCGTCACTGACCGGTAAAAAATGTCATACTAATGTCTTAGAATATGACGTCACACGAGTTTTCAAAGCACTGTATCGTCTTCATTGTTTGTTTACGTGAAAAAAGAAAAATACGTGTCCAATATTTTTTGGAAATCTATGTGACGGACTAATTAGATTTTTTTTGTTAACTACCCTATTGTTTGAGCGAGAACGTAAAGTAAAAGTTACAGTTCCGCGTATCTTGAACGTGTTGTAGTTCTTAGCTCGGCTGCGGTGAGCGGCCCCGGGGCAATTAATTAATAATAGTTTGTTGCAGGTGAGTAGTAGGTATACTTACTAATTATTACTAAGTAGTTATTTATTCCTGGTAGAATGTACGAGGAACAAATAAGTTTTTCTTTCATTTTTAATGGGGAAAAACGTACAAAATTACAGAAAAGTCCTAACTATTGGTACATTTTCTTTAAGAAATATGTAAAAATATAAATAATATGTATGTACAGAAATGAATAAACGGCAAAAAATACAAATGAAGTATTTTGAAAATAATAAGAAAAAGTCACCTTTCGTGCATCAACTCTCAGAACAATCACAAGATATCAGCTTTCGTTCATCCTCTAACAGAAACTAAAATATACAAGACAATTCATGTATGTACCTATTTTACCTACATTCAATAAAACTAAATTATTTATACTCTATTCTATTTAAATCTTGGTAAAATTGCGAATATGTTAGATTGACGAGATAATAATAGGCGAGAAATACATGGTCTTTTTAAATTGAAAATCTGTTATAGAATTTTTTTGATTAATTGCTGACGAATAGTGGAACACAGGTTGTGGTTCCCACATTTATCAAGTTTTTTTATTGCCATCAACCTGACACAAACCCAGACACCCAGTTTCTCCATCAAAATTCTTGGTGGAATCGAATACAAATGGTTTTTTCAAAATCGTGTCAAATTGAAGATTTTGAAAACAAAAACATTTTATTAACATGAAATATTTATATTCAATGTTACTTTAAGTTAAAACCACGACCCAGAAGCTCAATGCTCGTAGCCGCGTAGCAGCGTAGGCCGGCGTAGCACGTAGGTCTACGAGCCAATGCCTACGCAGTTATCAGCTAAAAGAACATTATAATTCACTTAGTTTATCAGTTTCTGTGAATCCGAGACTAACAAAAACCTAAATGGTCCATAGAAAGTGAATTTATGACCTGAATTTACATTCTGTAATAAGAAATTGGAAGTTTTGTATAGTTGTAGTTCTTTGATTTACTATGGGGTTAGCAAAGAAGAAGGGGCAATTTATACCCTTGAACTAATATTGTAGCACTTTCTAATATATTTTAACGTGAAGGCCTAAGCATTAATAACATTTTATTAGAAGAAACCATGAAGCTACGAGTAATCAATTAAATAAACAGCACTTCTAGAAGTGATCATTATTTTATTTTTTACATACATACATACATAAACTCACGCCCTTTTCCCATGGGGGTAAACAGAAACCACAGAACGCCACCTGCTACGATCCTTACATACTTCTTTTGCCTCGTCCACATTCATACATCTGGTCATACACGCACGCCGGTTACGAGTACTACGCACCTGTTTATTTTTTTTAAAACGTTGCCCCACACTAGGAATATCTCCTGAATCGTGGGTGCGTTCACAAACATTGAAACTCACATACACAAATACCCAGACCCGAAACTACTATCTGTAGGTCATACAAATATTTGTTCCGTGCGGGGATCGAACCCGCGGCACGCAGTGCAGCAGTCCAATCGCTCAGCCACCGCGCCAACCGTGACGTCAATCATTATCACTTGCTACGGTGAAAGAAAACCAACTTGCCTGAGATATGTTATCGATGGTATATAAAGCCAAGTCTGAGGTCCATCGGCCCCGTCGGGGCTGCGGGTTGTTCGCAAGAGATACCGCGGGCTCGATATGAAGGGCTAAGAAGGAACATGGGTGGTTTTTAGTCAGTAGAAATCTGACACTCCCTTTTGCTCTGCCCAAGAGCGGAAGGGGTTATTTGATGATTTCCCACCCCCAAAAAAAAAAAAAAAGGCGCTAAACACACGATAAAAAAAGCATTTTGTAATTACCACTATTGCCTAAACTTAATCATTAAACTTACCATATTATTTACTCATTTATATACAAGTTTAGAGCTCATAATAATAAATTATGAACCTCTGAACGTGTATACCGACTGGAAACTCAGTGCTGTTGAACATTGAGGAGTGCTTCATGTGTAGGTGATCCTGGATTCTTTATTAGGGTTCCGTGGCCGAATGGCAAAAAACGGAACTCTTATAGATTCTTCATGTCTGTCTGTCCGTATTTTTCCTTTGTTGTTGCTGTTGACTTGCTTTTTGTGTTGCAGTGGTCATAATGATAACTTAGGAATATCCATACTGTTACTGTTATTTTTAGCCCGTATATCACTGCTGGGCGAAGACTTAATTTTTTTCGATCCAGACCAAAGTGGACCCCTGGTCGTTGATTATGTCCAGCTCGTCGCGCCATGTCCTGCGCGGTCTACCACGTTGCCTTCTGGCGTCAGGGCCCACAGCTCGTCGGGTATATGGCAGACATGACCAGCCCAGTCCCACTTTAGCTTATCTATATAGCACAAATAATAAAAATGATTCTGACCGAATTACAAAATTGGGCTCAATTATATAAACGCATTACTAATAATAATTTGAGTGTTTGAACTGCTGTAACTTTTTTATGTGATTAATTAGTGACATAGAATAAAATGTTAGGGTTGATCAGATCCCGTCGGGGCTGCGGGTTGTTCGAAAGACAAACCGCGGCCTCGACACAAAGGGCTAAGAAGGAACATGGGTGGTTTTAAGTCGGTAGAAGTCTCTACTGACTTAAAACCACCCATGTTTCGTCTGACTCCATCCGCTCTGGGCAGTCATTTGATGATTATAAAGTGCAGATGTAGTTTATAAAGTGCTGAACTCATCCTGCCGCATCTTCTTCGAGGACATATTTTTAAAAAAAATTATAACCAGAAACAGAAGTTAGATAAAAGTAGATAAGTACAGCCGTACGAGTTATCTCTGACAGCAGCAACCCGCAAAACAACCTCTTTTCGAAAATACTAGGTCACAAATCATTTTGACAGATTTGTCATTGAAAGCAACCATATTGTAATGAGCATAAAGATCTAAACGATAACTGTGAAAACGCTAATTCTATAATACAGTCTTAAGCACTAGTATGTATGTACCTACACACGGAACCACATCAGTTATTTTGTCCTACTGTATTGACTGTCATTTTATGCTGTTACGGACGCAATATTGCTGAAAACATGTTATTTTCGTCGTCGTCTTAATCATCGGGTTTTATCCCAAAGTTGCAATCGCTCAGGGTGAGATTAAATCGCTTTTGAATTTTTCTTAGTGTCGCATTGGCTGCTCGTGATTGTACTTAGGCCAGTACGTCGCACGAGCTACTCTCGACCGTGGCTAGAGGCCGCCCCACCGCTACATGTCAGTTGGTAGTAATTTACTGTCTCTGTTAGTTCTCCATTTGCGGTTACACGTGGCTTTGATAGTCGGTTTGATGGCCGGTTTGATGGCATATGTTACGCGTATGTGTCCATTTAATAATTAACATTTTTATTTAATTTAATTTGAGGAGCCTCAATAACTGCTACTCGGTTCGATCTTTAGGTTAAGCCGCGCTTGCCTAGGTTGGTCTGTGGATGGGTGACCAGGACCGCCCATAATATATCAAATTTCCTCAGTGCCTCGGAAAGCACGTGAAGCTGTTGGTCCCGCATGCCATATATAGATCTTTTTATATAATCAGTGACCTGAAATTCTGACAACCAGTCGTACCAAAGGGTGTCGTATCACCCTGGGTTGTGGAGGTCAGATAGACAGTCGCTCCATGTGAAATACTGATATTCAGCTGCATCCGGTTACACTGGAAGTCGAGCCCAACATAGGAAAAGGCTAGGAGGGCTGATGTTTTTGTAATTTAAAAATCTGTTGTTGATGTTTTAAAGTGATAGTAATGAGGATCGTGATTGTGAGCTCACAAATTTAATTAATTTATTAATTGCAATATGTATGTAGGATGCATCAGTGGGTACCGATGGGCCAGAGTCGTTACCCAGTGGGTGAGAAGACGGGCGTCGTCGCCGAGGGAGGCCTCGAAAACACTCGAGAGAATTTTATGCAAGATTGGCCGGAGAAAACTGCAAGGAGAGAAGACTGGAAGGCTATGAGGGAAGCCAGCATTGGAACAATATACCGTAATACAAAAATAGTTTACAAAAAGTGAACATGTAGTTCAAGAGTTCATATTAATTATAGTGTTGGAACAATTTCGTACGTTACGATTAGCTAAAACTAGGGAATGGTTTAAGTAAGTTTAAAGTTGTAAAAGATTCATCATTCTCCTCCCCCTATCCCAATTTATTTGCGCATCATGATTTCTTCTTCCATACTCGTCAATTACTCGTCACCTCCTTTCTAGCCAAATCATCCTTCACACAGTCCATCCATCGTTTCTTTGGTCTTCTTTCTCTACTCTTATAGCCAACTACATTCATACTCAACATTTTTCTCACTAGGTACATTTTCCTCAAGCTGCAAATGATTAAATTCTTTAATTCAATGTAGCGACTTGCCCAATCTAGGTTTATACCTGTATAAGCAAAGTATCCCAGGACTACCTGGGATACTTTCTGGGTTCAAATAGGTACTAGTGATTCCCAGAGAGACAACTAACGTTGTGTACCTAAACTATTTTATAACCGCTGTTTCCCAAACGATGAATGTGAGGAAATTGTTGAACACGTCCACTATAATTTCCCAGCAATCATAAACTACTTATAATTGTTCGCTAAAATAACCTTCTTCATCTTGAAATCCTGAACAAAAATCCAGACTAGGTACGCCTCACTGAACGTCCCAAAATTTCACTCACACACAATAATTGTGATCTCGCAAGATCCTGTAACCCAAATATGTCGTCGCTCATAATAATTTCTTCTCCATTATCCGTCGCTTACAGTAAGTGATTGATGACGGCCTATTGGGGCGCATGAAGGTGGATGTTACATGGATTCTGTGCGAATTTGCTTTAGCACAGATGTAGGGAGATAACACTTATGATGTCTTTATTCGCGTTATGGGTGGGCAAATAACATGAAATGTATGTCGTTTAAAATGTGTTTCTTGCCGGTTCTTCGCCAAGAAGAAACGACCAACATGAACCGTGCACATTTTCTCGGCGTTTTATAAGTGCTCACGTAAGTAGGCCCAACCACGCAGGTAGGCACGTAGGTAGGACCGAAATTTAAATATTTTATTACACTACTACATATTAGTGTAATAAAATATTTTAATTTCGGTATAGGCCAGCACAGTAGGCAACAGTTTAGTGGTGTTTAAACGAGTGTTAGCTGGCCAGTTAGACCATAGAGCTGAACCAGTTCAAGTCAAAGTCACGGTATCGACCTGCAGTTGACTGCATAAGAGGGTGCAGTGGATTTGCATATTATAATTACAAAGTTTTAAGGCATTGTGAATTTTATTGGATGAAATTAGTAAGTGTGCTTGTCGCCTCAATATACTTAAACCAAAATGCTATGAGATAGTTATTTTCAATTCGAAAATATTTACATTTTTATTTAAGTAAGTACACATCTTTATGTATACTTCAATTCAAACCATCATCATCATCTTTCATTCTTTTCTTGCATTCTTTCTTTTATGTTTACTTCTTGTTTGCGCAATTTCATTGGTCGTTAACTCGTTCGGTATACAGCATACGGGGAGTTAATATCATACATAATTACAAACGGTTCCCCGAATGCGGGCTCTGTGGCTTGCATTCCAGAAATCTCTCGCACCCCGCATACGGGCCCTGCCCTATCGACTAATGAAATTGCGCCATAAGTCCTGCATTTGTGGTATGGTCAGAGTTCAAGTCGGTTCAGGTCGAGTTAGAGTAGCTGAGAGACTCCTCAGCTTTTCAATCACAGGTTATATTAATAAAGACAAAAAAAAACACAATTTAAAAGGCATGTCTTTATTATTTAAAAAGTACAAACTAGGCGCTACTATAAAGAGGCTGTAGTATTATCACAGCGCTGAAATACAAACTATTATTGCTAATACATTGAACGTTGATCCTGAAAAATGTGTCTAAACTGCAAATTGAGGCGTAAAATCGCCTAAAAGCAAGTAAATCCGTTACGCATGACCTCCATTTAGCAAAGAAAAAAAAACTTGTAACTACTCTGAAATAGAGAGCAACAAAAGTACTTCAATAAAAAATAATCAGATCTATTGTTTTAACCTCTATTAGGTACAGTCATAGATTTTTGTTTTTACTTTATTTGTTTTTATTCACCTGCACGCAGTTCCATAGTACTACTGGTATACGTCCGACTGTACGAAGTAACATTATATTAAAAGTAAACAGGGTGTCTAGGAAAGCCCTCCGCAAACTGACCACCAGATTCTTTCTTAAGATTTTTTTAAAATAATTTTTTCACTTATTTCCGTGACCCAAAAGCTGACTTTTATCTTGGCCAGAGGCTAAGTGTTGCCATACAACGTGGCAGTCTTTACCGCCAGTCTTTTGGGCACATTACCAGCTGACAGCGTTGAGGAGCAGTTATTTGATGCCCTTTTATAGTTTTAAATTAATGTACATAATTAGTTTATACAACACTTAACTGCCGCACTCAGAGAGTTTTTTTTGACAGTTTTTTCATACAAAAGTATGTCAAATCTTTACTAAGTAACGGCTTAAGTAATCATTAAATATCTCGTGAGTACCGCAGTTAGGTACTTATATCATACACTTATATCAATGTAAAATTGTATTATCTGTAGGTACTCAACACTCCATTTATGTAAATAATACGGCTAAAATAAAACATAAACGAACAATGGATGTCTAACGAAGGACGCGTGAAATCAGCTGTTCACTTCCTGCCTAGCTTCATCGAACTCGTGGTCGCGCTTGCCGTTCACTACGTGCTTTTTGCCACGGTAACGATACATTGCGTACGAGGAAATAAAACAAATCTCATTTGATTTCCATACCGTTCCTGGAATATTCTAGTATATTCTAGTATAATATACTGAATTCACCCCATCAGTCTGCGGAGGGCTGTTTCTTAAACCCTGTAAAAAAAAAGAAATAGCAAATCCTACACTAACTTATTATAAACTAGGCCTTTTTGGGTAGAAAGTAAATCATTCTTCACAGAAAGTATTAAGAACCACTGTCTTATTAAAAATCAAGTAAAAAAACGTAGATACTATAATATTTAAAAGGCATTGGTAAATGCATATTGTTATCATATCTATTAATAATCCCTGGGCTGCGGGTTGTTCGCAAGAGATACCGCGGCCTCGACATGAAGGGCTAAGAAGGAACATGGGTGGTTTTTAGTCAGTAGAAGTCGGACACTCCCTTTCGCTCTGCCCAAGAGCGGGAGGGGTTATTTGATGATTTTCCAACCGGAAAAAAAAGAGTTATCCGAGTCAATATTCCATGGACAACTCCTGAAATTCACTCATAAACACTAGGGATTTCTCCTGGATCGTGGGCGCGTTTACAAACATTCAAACTGACATACACAAACACCCAGACTCGGAACAACTGCGAGGATCGAACCCGCAACACGCAGCGCAGCAGCCATTCGCTCAGCCACTGCGCCAACCGTGCCGCCAAACATACACCGTAATACATTGGTAAACTAAAACTAAAAACGTACCCGTGAATATATGCCTTTTTTTTTTGGGGGGGGTGGGAAATCATCAAATACCCCTCCCGCTCTTGGGCAGAGCGAAAGGGAGTGTCAGACTTCTACTGACTAAAAACCACCCATGTTCCTACTTAGCCCTTCATGTCGAGGCCGCGGTATCCCTTGCGAACAACCCGCAGCCTCGACAGGGGTGAATATATGCCTTAGGCCTGATTTCTCGCACCTTGTTCACAATTGAGTAGAACTGAAGAAATCCAGGATTTATCTATGTTTTAATTCAGAATATCAGATAATGATGCCATACATTACTAAGTTCAAAAAGCACTCCAAACAATTTAAGACTTAATAAACGGCAAGCTTAGATAGACTACATAACGGTAATGGAGTGTAAGTTTATTTAAAAAAATATCAAGGATTGGATATTCCAGAATAACATCTCATTGATAAGAAAACACGAGATGTCCGCACCGTGTTTGCTCACAATAAGACATATTGTGCGGAAAATTAGTCTTATGCGGAGGAAATCCTGCTGTTTACTCGTGGTCGTACTATTTTGTCATAGTATCATTTTTGCACCTGCTGTAGAAAACGCAAAACATGCGAGTTACACACTCGCCAGTTGATGAACAAGCCATTCACTAATTTTCGGGCACCCAAAAAATTTTCATTTTTACAGGAGGTGCAAGAAATTATAGTTTGATAATGGTATGGCAAAATACATTGATATAAAAACTAAAGATACGGTCGTCCGAACATTTGCTCGACGCGTTCTCCATACAGAGAATCGATGTAGTCTGCTCGTTAACGTAACCTTGTATAAGCGGCGTGGTATTTTCGAGGTATAAAGAACATAAATAAAGCTTTTAATAAAATTTACGACCGCACCCGAAGAGAGCCGATCGTGGACTAGTTCACTTCGGCTTAGGAAAGGCCGTTTTAGGACCAAGTTCGAGGCGTCATTTTAACATGCGGTCCGCCCAGTCCTTACGCAGTAATATATAAGTCAATGACAAAATAGTATGACCACTAGGAAACAGCCATGAATCCGCCATCTGCCGACCCGCGAAATTCAAATTTACTTACGTTTCGAGTAATTTTCCGGTCAGTGTCAGGCTGTATTTTGAAAATCAAAAACCTCTTGAGTTCATTGAATTCTATTAAATGATTTTTGATGACAGTCAAGAAAATTTGAATTTCGTGTTCACCCTACTTCAGATATAATAGAACTACTACGTATCGATATCTTACAATTACATGAAGTTATGAAAGTAAAATATAAAATAACTTTGTCCACTAGCAAATGTCATGTGAGTAAGGTATCTCACTATAAAACAGCAAACACTATTAGCGTGTAAATCTTTTTCTTTACGTGTCGATGATCTCAAATCGTGTTAGACCAGTATATAGCGTGTAAACAGGCTTTGACTTTGTTTTTCTTTACTTTTTAATGATCTTCTACGTTCGTTCAGTGATTGACTATTTCCTCAAAAATTGCCTTCACACATACGTGAACCAGGCATTTTTAAAATTCAAGAGGATGTTATGAAAGCTGTTCAGCAGCGAAAATACAATAGTCTAGTAAAACCTGAAAATTTTCATCTGACCTAAAAATATGAAAATGTAATCTTGTCTCCCAGCAGTGGGAATATTATAGGCTGGATATATAATTATTATGTTACGTATAGTACAGCAGGGATACAAAAAAAAACATTTAACCTATTGTCTTTAGCTAGAGGACGCAGTTGTTTCTTGCTTGGACGCAGGGTGATTATATCTTTTTCCTTCGCTTTTCTGGAGTAGTTTGGAAGAGGGCCTCGTCGGCGCGAATCAGCCGGTTGACGGCGCGACTCAACGACACATCTGTCACCAGAAACAAACATCAACCCATTTAGTCGATTTTCTATTTAGTATGTTTTTGAGTATGGCAATACTATGTTTCGCGGTCCTTTACGTGAAATATAAGTGGCTTCCAATTTTAAAATGAAGAACATTTCATTGTTAAGGCACAGAATATAAATAATTCAATTAGGAATTAAATAAGAAACAATAAAAACCAGAGAACCAGATCGCACTAATTCACCGATCAAAAAACGAATGTATGAAAATAAATTAAATACTGTAAACGTAACTTATAGTTTTTTTTCCACCAAGTACAATTTACAGACAAAGACAAAAAAAATTACAACACATAGTGTTGCCATATTCTAATATTCTAGTAATGGTAAGCAGATTGTGTCAATTGAATCACCCATTGCGAAGAAAATATTAGGTTAGTGATGTTAAAAAATGAAACAAAAGTGATTTGGCAAATTCCTCTTTAATGTGATAGAATTTTAACAGTCCACTTACTTTCTTAATACATTACATGAACATGTAAAAAATAACACGAAAAAATCTTCGCACAAATAAATAATTTAAATGAAATATTCACTTTGTTTTTTGGCAGTGACTGTACTTGGTTGTACTACGTTTCTTCGTGTAAATTTTACTAAAAATCTTAACTATATTGCATCTATTATGAACTTGTACTCATGAAAGGCATCAATAAGTTTTCATTATTTTTTTGTTAAACAATGTTGTAAATTGTAAAATTAACTAGAAAATACTTGAGATAAAACGGTCACCATGACTTGAATTTATATTGACACTGTGACTGCTTTGAAAAATATTTGCGTCAGTCTTTAAAATATATGGATTAAACTCCTTTAGACATAAGCATAACAGTCTATATGAAAAACTCTATCAGTCTTTGTATAAAAATATGGACAGTAAAGATATAGTCCATACTATTATAAATTTATAATATTTTTTTTTTGTGAAACCCTTAAGAGAATATAATTTCATATTTTTTCAATACTTGAATATTGTCTATTTCATAGTAGTCAGAGTGTCAGTACATTTAATACCTCAGTCCATACTTGTAATATTAATACTTATAATTAATTAAATATTTAAAACTGATTTGACTGTAACTTGTAAACAAAGTTAGCCTCAGGAACGCGTATTATGTCTAATATATTATTTTTGATATTTAATTATCTACCTGAGCTATTCAATTGTATTTTATTCATCTATTGCGTGCACGCTGTCAATAAAATGGCGAAGTGTAATTTCAACGTCAGTCATTATTAGAATTTATATAACATTCTGTGATATTTTATATTAGCCATTCCATTAATTAATATAACAACTAAGGATGAATATCGGTAACGGTAGCTGCCAAAACATATTAAATCGATTATTTGAATCATTCGACTATTTCACGTACAACTCGACTATTTACTTTGTAATGACAACATCACCAATTATTGGTATCGTACTGGCAACACTAAATACATCCTTTTAGGAAGACCAATGTTTTATTTTCTATTAATTTGACTATGGAGGCAGCTCTGTTTATCAAGATCCTTAAGCACTAAACGTGCCTACAGACTTGATATATTTTGACAATCAAATCGAAAACCTAAACAATTAATGAGACTTTCTTCCGTTCAACCGGCAAAATCTCTCATTTCTATAGGCACCTTAACATTGCAAATTGCAGATTTTTTGACTATCGAAAGGTATTTTAATATAAAGTAAGCACATTCACCGAATAACATTCGGTCTATAATAAATAATTAAGCCTCAGTGCCATCCATAACAATAGTACCACAAAAAATCCGCAACCCACGACAATTCTAACTAAACATTGTAGCTTTTATTAAGTACCATACGCAAAAACATTTGTTTAAAATAATAACAACACCTAACTAACAAAAATCCCGAAAAAACATGTATAATTATAATGATTCCATGCAAATTCTACTAATTTGTTAGTAATAAATTATTCTCGTTATGTGATGAATGTAAAAATGTATAAAAGTGTACTGATATTGTTCCAAGAATACTTGGAGTTTGTTGCGGGCAAGTGCGGATATGTCAGAAATAAGAAAACGAGTGATAGCTATGCGATCAGTTTTAAGCTTCATTTTAACTTTGAAATAGCTCAATTTATGCTAATCTCCATTTTATTGATGTAGTTTCTATTGAAGGTGGAAGCTCCAATTTTCTTACCTACGTTTTTTGCAATTTGCCGGCCAGTGGCAAATAAAATAGGATTCGCGCGTATTATTGGGTAATAATGATTAAAATCACCAATACGACCCATTTTTTTTGGCGGGTGAAAAATCATCAAATAACCCCTCCCGCTCTTGGGCAGAGCGAAAGGGAGTGTCAGACTTCTACTGACTAAAAACCACCCATGTTCCTTCTTAGCCCTTCATGTCGAGGCCGCGGTATCTCTTGCGAACAACCCGCAGCCCCGACGGGCGCCAATACGACCCTCTCAGTTCATTTAACTTTCTTGAATGCCTTTTTCATCAAGAAGTCACTCAATGGAATTAAATCAACTCAAGAGGATTGTATTGATGATTTTAATAATTATATCTCTATAAATAAATACGCATTACGTGCACGAATCAAATTTTAATCAACATAAAACCTGACACTGACCTGCAATTTGAAAAAAAAACGTAAGAAAATTTGAATTTCGTGAACTTTTAGCGCATCATATTAGAATATGAGGAGAATAACTTCAAAATAATAGAAACCTTAGAAGGTTTGTTCATATTTCTAACACATCCACCTTTTCCCTCATGTATAATTGTAAACTTTATGTACTTGTAAGTTTGCGTAACTATCTAGTCTACCTACCCCAGTGTAGTTGCATGCTGTATATTGTGATCCTATCAGCTATGACCGACTTAAGCTATGGAGCTTTCACACAGGTCAGGGTTAGAGTTTTGCAGTTTTCAGCTTGCCTGGACTTAGTGTTCGTATATATCTAGAATGCTCAGCGGCTCGCAAGGCCCATATACGGCTGATGAATATTATTTAGACCGCATGCAAGTAAAAGTAATACCGTTCCTGTAGAGACAGTGACTAGGCGTCCAGAAAACTCTAATCCTGATGTGTGCCAAGACCCTTATCCAACATATTTACCCATTCCATACAACTATGCAGAAGACCTCTGCTTACCCACAGATATAACTGCTGCATTTCACATCTTATAAACACTTGCAAAAAGTTCAAATTCGTGAAATGCAACAATCATAGGCGTCCAGTATATTTTGGTCCTCACAGCGCTGCTTGCAAACACAATTAATATCAAACGCCAAATTCAGTACTTTTAATTTTAATATTCTACTTCGCCATATGTCAAGATATACTGGACATAGTATATTTCTGACTTGAATGGGCAGTATACTTGTGTATATCGGTACAGTATTCCATGGTACTTATGGCGTGTGGCCATAATCGGAACTAACGCCACGAATCTTCAATTTTCAGTATAATTTGGTAAATGTTTACTAACAGCGCCCTCCTTCATTGAAACGCCATAAGACCCATGTACCACTGTTTTGCATTTCAGGATGACACATTTTAAAGTGTTTTCGTGAAATAGCACTCAACTATAAATTAGACTTGAAAGTTGCGTTTGAATTGGGCAAGTAAGTTGAACAAGCCGCAGTGCTATCAAACTAGTTTAGCTGTCATCAAGTAGTTATAACTCTCTTATTCGGTACCCTGACAGATACTTGCTCGTCCAAGTTACTTGCACAACGTAATTATTTGAGTAGATATCCAACAAAGACCAACCTAATCAAAAGCAGAAAAAATCATAGAAAAACCATTTTTTTTTAAAGTCAGGGTTTTATATTTGCCCACTTTTTGAAGCTAAAGATAATACCATACGCGTGAAAAATTGTTCTCTCTCTACAAAAGTACGTATTCCAGAGATTATCTTGGTTATAGGGGGTGAACAAATGGCAGACCGCGGTCCAGATCCGGACCGCCGAACCATTTTGTGCGGACCTAAAGTAAACAGTACATTATAATTTACTTGTGCTACTTGAGTACGGAATTTAATATCAAGAAGATTTAAAACAAAAAACGGACCCCAAATGAAAGTAGTTGTTGAACCCTGGCTGGACTATTAAAGAAACTGTGACCGTGTCTCGGTATTTTCTTTTCTCAATAAAGACGTCATTTTTGAAGGTCTCTTGGATATGTACTCAATTACGCAACCTTGCAATAACAGCGATGTTTCCTGACAAAAAAAAAACTGTTTAGTCTGTCAGTTACATTATCTTTCTTTTTTCACGTAAACAAAAAATTAAGACGATACAGTGATTCGAAATCTCGTGTGACGTCACATTTCAGTTTATTTTTACTGGAAAGTGACGTCAGAAGCCCCTACTCATGATCTTTGACTCGTTTTATAATCTTCGTATTATTTTATTGATTTGATAAAACAAAAAAACACGTATCCAGTATTATTCGAAATCTAACTGACGGACTACAGATTTTTTTTTGTCATGAAGCATCCCTATTCAGTATACGTTGATATAAGGCTACATAAAGCAAGTCTACCAACCGGGCGTGGTGTTGGCGAGACGTCGCATGCGGCGCGTGTTGCGGTCCTGGTCGCGGATCTTCTTCTCCATCTCAGCGTTGGTGAGGGTCTCCAGGTGCGGCGCCCATTGCTCGGCTTCTGATGGTTGGCGGTATGGCGTCTGGAGGGAGAACGATAATAATAAGTGAATAAAACAATAATTAATCAAGTAATAATAATTTACACTGTTCCGGATACCGGTGGGCTACTATTTTTTATATTTTTTAATGTTTTTTTTTATAAAGTCAAAGTCAAAGCATTTATTTCAATTAAACCATTACTGGTACTTTTGAATGTCTGAAGAACAATTCATAAAACTAAACTACGAGTGCAATACGTCATCCCGAAAGCCACCACGCCGAGCCACACGCCGCCGAATGCCCGCAACAACGAACACTGCGAGCACGAAAGCACGCAGCGACGCACACCGCAACAACGAATGCACGAGACTCCAAATCACGGAATGAACAACGAATGCACGCCGCAACGCGCAACCGGCACCCCGCGACCCGGAGCCCCGCGCACCCACCGCCACGGCACGAGCCGCCGCGCGCCCCCACACCCACAGCACTCGCCGCCGCAGACATCCGGCGACGCGCAACCCACAGAGTACATTTGTATATAGGGTATAGAGTCGTCACTCATGTCATTTTGCGGAATGTATGGCGTGTGGCGCCATCTGGTGCTTTGTGCAAGGTACTTTCGCACTAGGCACTTTTAGTACTTGTACGATTTTTAAAAAAATGGCATTGTGATTGTAAATTAAATAAAACGAAATAGATAATACAAAAATCTGTTTTATTTTTTACTTTTCTGCCATTGTCACTTTCGACTTTGAAGATTTTATATTTCCTTATTCAATGCAACCACCTCACGATTAAATACAAAGTAGTCCTCTTCAATTTACCTGTAACAAATATTTTTAATTTATCATCCAGTCATTTTATTATGTACTTAGAAGACCAAAATTAACTAATCATAATATATTGGTTGTAATATTAAATGCACTTACGTGTTTTGCTGCAGGCACAACATCTTTTCATAGGCATGGTCGACAATTCAATTCACAAAGCAAAACAGTGAGTCCAAATTGTTAGCCACAGGTCAGGCGATGATAGCGGTATAGCCGGATAAAAATTTACAAAACATAAGAAAAGAATTTAAAGAATCCATTCACCTCAAAAGTAAATACGGATTGGAAAACAAACAGTCAAATGTCAATGTCAATAACACGTTCCATTCCCAGATGAATCACTGTAACTGAAATTTATTTCAATAAATAATTAACATTTTCTGTTATTAGTAGTTATTTTATTATCAATTTTTTGTAAATTAACTACAAAATTTAAAAGTATTTTTTTTTGTCTGCTTTTCTTTGAGAAGTTTTTTTTTTCTGCCAAAGATAATGGAAATACGTGTCTGCGTCATCTGCGTGAAAAGAAATAAACACATGACAACGATAGTGTGTTGTAGCCATAACAAAAAAAAACCAGTAATACCAGTGTAATAAAAATATTTATATTTTAATGTTTAAGTAGCGCCATCTATTGATCTGTGCAAAGAAACTTTTTGACGATTCTATCAGGTTCTTCTAAGTTATGACACCATGGCGCAACCCGACGCAGCAACCCCCGGGACGACGCATTGCACTCCTAAGCTACAGTCACAGTCACAAGGCATAATAACTTGTGAAAGTACTGTAGTTGCTAAGATTTATTTGATAGTTTAATAATGTTTCTATGAACTAGAACTACCAGTGGTTTTATTTATTGTCATATTGTCGGCACCACCCTAAGAAATAATTATTTATTTATTTCAGATAACATATATCCACGATGAGGAGCTCGTGGCTTAATAAGAACTGCCACTCGGGTCGATCTTTAGGTAAAGCTAGGTCGGTCTGTGGATGGGTGACCGCCCGACATACCTAGTTTCCTCCGTGCATCGGAAAGCACGTTAAGCTGTTGGTCCTGGCTGCCATATATAGATCTTTGGCAGTCGTTACAGGTAGTCAGTGATCTGAAATTCTGACACCCAGTCTTACCAAAGAGTATCGTATTACCTAGTATTAACTGGGTTGTGGAGGTCAGATAGGCAGTCGCTCCATGTAAAATACTGGTATTCAGCTGCATCCGGTTAGACTGGAAGCCGACCCCAACATAGTTGGGAAAAGGCTAGGCAGATGATGATAACATAGATCCATAATTTTGTTAGTGGGCATACCTACTTAAAAAAATAAAGGTAGTAAAAATATATACATATAAATAACCGGAGCAAACATGCTGCAACCCCAAATGAATTGGGATGAGGGCAAGAGAATGATGAATAGGTTAAGTTTATACTAACACTTTATGGATCTATGGTCTGAATTAAATTAATTAATTAAATTAAATTATATCATTCCTCATACAATCCATCCATCCGTGTTTTCTTTCTTTCTTACCTCCACAACAGGCAGTGGTGCCTCACTAAAGGCATAGGTCCTCTGATGCCAGCTCAGTTGTCCCCTCACACTGTAAGCGATGCCGGTCACAAACTCGCCTCCTAAGCCCAGCTCAGCGCACAGCTTCATCGCAAACTGCTCCGGATTGTTCTCCTTCTCTGACATGTCCCATTCCACCTGGAAATTGAGATAATGATTAAATATGTTTAGTATAAATATTATGATAACTACATTTGACACCTGGAGGAGGCCTATGTCCAGCAGTGGACGTCTTTTGGCTGAAATGATGATGATGAACTACATTTATTTACAAAACAACATCACGTCTGTAATTCCCGAAGGGTTAGGCAGAGGTGTGCCTAATAGTACACCCACATTTCGCCAGTTATGTTTAAGTCCCATGTAATAGGAGCGGGACTATTGCCATCAACCGGGCATATTTCCAGACTCTGTGGCTGCCTACTGAGAAATTCATAATGAAAAAACCCGAGAACACTTTGCCTTTTTTTTATGGTGGGTGGAAAATCATCAAATAAGGCTCCCGCTCTTGGGCAGAGCGCAAGGGAGTGTCAGACTTCTACTGACTAAAAACCACCCATGTTCTTTCTTAGCCCTGCCGAAGCCACGGTATCTCTTGCGAACAACCCGCAGCCCCGACTTTGCCTGACCTGGAAGTCGAACCCATGTTCAGCAGTCGCGATTGCGACCACTAGACAAACAACTTAGTGGTTATATGTATATTTATGTACACACAAAACGCTTCATCATCATCATCATTTCAGCCATAAGACATCCACTGCTGGACATAGGCCTCCCCGAGAAGGGGGGGATTTGCCATAATCGCCACGCTTGGCAGGCAGGTTGGCGATCGCAGTATGGTTGTTACGAAGGCACAGAGAACGCTGCTGCCCATTCTCTGGTAAGTCCTTTAGTCGCCTCTTACGACACCCACGCGAAGATATGGGATGGTGCTAAAACGCTTAACTTAAATATTAAAGTAGTGCTTCCAGCGGACTACAACTTTTCTCTCACAAGAGAGAAATCTGATCAAAAGAGAGATCTAGTCCAAATCATTTGTTTGATGACCACGCTTTGTTCTGGTTGTTTCCCTTGTAAAAGGGTGACACAAACATCGGGGCTGCTGGAACATCACGAGTAGCAATCAAATGTCTTGTCTAGAAAACTAACGATTCCTTACGCCAATAATGGAAAGAAATGGATAGGCTCAATATTTTCGGTAAAATTTTAAAATGCGGGTCTACACGATGTGTCGTGTACCAAGATGCGTGTCTATGTCGATGTGTCATTTTTAGCCCTTTTTTTGTTTTTGCTGATGGGAAATCACCTGCTCTGGGCGGAGTGGAAGAGAGTGTCAGACAGTACTGACTAAAGCCCACCCATATTCCTTCTTAGGCCTTTGTGTTCCAGGGCGGCGGTATCTCTTTCGAACAGTCCCGCCACCCTGGCAGGCGTCGGCCCTTGCAGACCCCTTCCATTTGCTGACATCTCTTCGAGGCGCGCGTGGAGGCGTCGACACGGCCTGTCGTCATAAGACGGACGGATGGCGAGCTAGCCCATTACTCACAGTCTACAGACCCGCGGTCTTGTTTAACACTGATCATTTCACTAACCTGATCAACAAGCGAAGTGTTCCCCACATGTATGTTGAGTTTGATGACCACTCTCTGGTCGGGCTGCTCCTCTAGTATCGCGGGTGGTTCGCTGGGGTACGCGTCTATCTGCTGCCTGATGGACGACGCGATGGCCGGGATGAACGTACTGGTATTCAGTTCTAGGTCATCACATAATACTTCTGCGAACTGCTCTGGTGTTATTATTGACTCTAGAATATTAGGAAAGATTGGATTAGAAGGGATCTGGTAAGAAATTTTAATCCACACAATCAAAGAGCCCATTCCCTCTCATTATAGCCCATTCCCTTTCCTACATAACTAATTTTTTTTTATTCTAGAATCACAAGTAATTGAGTTTCATTTTGATTTCCGTTTCACTCCAAAAAAAGCTACAACAGTTACCATTCTTGTTCCAAGTGAATGTATCCCTCAGTTTCTGCCCTTCAATCTCCATGTCCAGCCTGATGGGCACCAGGATCTGCTTCTGTGAGGAGTTCTCCAGCATCGCTGTCATGTCCGTGTCATCAAAGCATAGAGGGAATGTGCGGACCTGCAGCATAATGAAAATTTTTAAACGTATAACTTGTGTCCGACCAGATGAATGAAAGCGTTGCAAAAATAATTTGCGCCTATACTCCGCCCATGAGAAGCTATAAATTTTGTAATAAAAAAGAACTCTACTGAGTTACGTAGCGACAATCATCAAGAAATAATTTCAACATAATAGAGTTATATAATTTATAATTTCTCATGGCGCAGAGAATAGTAGTGTCTACTCCCACAGGAAAAAGTGTGAGTGTTTATGTATAGATGTATGTTGAGTAAAGAAGTTCATAGATCAATTGAAGAATAAAACAACAACAATAGTATAGAAGATAGAATGACAACAGAACAACACAGAATGTTTAACAAAATCATCTTGAGACCATTGTAACATTGTCATGCAACATTAGAGCTATTAGAGCTAGATGGTATATTGTAAAAGACAATTTATTCTAAATACCTTCTTATTATGCACCCTAGTCCTGCTAATCTGCGTGGCTTGCGGTACTGCATCCAAGTGTGACGAGTTGGGCATGACAGGCAGCCATGACGGGTTGTGAGGCTTCTTGCTCTTGCTCTCTCTTGGTGTGGCCAGCTCCTGGCTGACTGACACTGCTTTGTACCTGATCATGAAGAAATCCTGTCAGTTGGACGGTTCTAGTTATTGTTGATATGTTAGTGGTGATTAGAATGGAACTGGCTGAAGATCAGTATCTTCATATATGTGGAAACTTGAAATATAATGAGGGTCATTGAGTGTGCCGACTTCCCATTAGGGCATTTCAAAATTCCACCATTGATATGCTGTGCATCATGATTTAATTTAATAAGAACATTGAATGCCCACTACCACAAACATACACACATATTTATATGGCAAAATGATTTATGAAAAAACCAACAAAACCCAGAAAATAATAAATAACAAAATAATAATGAAGATCCACAACCTAGATTAAAATCAAAACAGAAAATATTTCCATGTGTAGGAGGGAAAAAGCAGGTCATAGAACTGTAGTGCCCAAATGATTCCCAATTATGTTTAAAAAGAAATATGTATAACAATAACCCTTTGGCGGTTGCCATAGTCAGTAACAAGAGTGAAGGTTTGAATTATGATGACAAATTGATAATGATAGGTGACCATCTCCAATAATCACTTACCAATGTCTCCACAAACACATCATCTACTCATCACTCATATTCCTAAAATAGAAAATTATTATTGTAAAACGTACACATACTTATCATCGTTGCCCTCAATAATATCTTCCACCTCGGAAGCCTTGAGTAGTGATACTGAACTGGAGAGTACGTGTGCTCCTAAGCCGTTGTCGATGAGACGTTTTCTTTCGTCATTGGTAAGGGTACGACGGGCCATGCCCGGGTACTTCTTGTAAAGAGACCCACGGAATAACCGTAGGTAGTTGCCAACCTGAATGAAAAAAGCTTATGAAGTAGGTATCTGAATTATACTTCAGCAGGATTCAGAGTGGTTTTAGCTCGCATTGTATGTGATGTACATGTAGTACAATCTATGAAGAAAATCTGGATGGTTTGTGTCAACAGTGGCAAGGTATTTCTACACCGTGTTAACGAGATTTTGTAGTGTGATCTTAGGTTAGCTACTTTAATAAAAAGGGCCGATAAACACAGCTTCTGATCAAGTGAGGCCGAATAATACTTTAGATATTGGTTGTAGAATTTAAGCTTCTGAATATAAACAAAATGAATGACACCAACCTCTGAGCCGACACAGTAAAATTCTCCTCCCTCTTCTATTTGGAAACTTATCGGCTTATCGCCGTAAGTTCTTAACGCCATTTTTGCTTTTTGTAGCTTCCAACTAAAAAATTATCAAATATAATACTGTATATTTTCACTAGATTTATAAAACCATTTGCTACGTTATCGATATCGACACAAGTTGATTGATAAGTTGATGAATGACATTAATGAGTGAATGAAACGGCGAAACGCCAAACAATAAATCTGTCAAATCTTGGCGTCTTCAAAAATGTTGTCACAACGAAATATAATGAAACCTTATTTTTGCTTTAGTCGATTTTAAATTGACTCCACTGCATGGGAATCCTAGACGTTGGGGTTGGCGACACTGGCCTAGTTACTTATTTCCCTCACTGTTTCCCACGATATTTCAAAACATTTCCCAGTTCCCACTAGTTTCGAAATCATTGTCAAAGGGGGAAGTCGACGCAGCCGCTGTCGTAAACGACAAGTGCCTAAAAAGAAATAGTTATGTCTCAAAGACCATTCAAAAATCCATTCTCTAGGCCATGGATGTCGGAAACTGGCGCGGCGGCTGCGGCTGGCGAGAAAGCAAAGGGTTTGAAAGGTGTTGTGGCCGGCGGAATAACTGGTGGCATTGAAATTTGTATTACATTCCCTACGGAGTACGTGAAAACACAGCTGCAATTAGACGAAAAAGGTAAGTTTACCCTTCTCCTCTTTCATCTATTAACATAGTTCATTCACTAATCAATTCAATATAATAATTCATTCAATAATCCCGTATCGTTTCACGAAATCCCGTGAATATTTTGTAAACATCGCACTTACAAAAAACTATACGCTAAAAATACTGCTCTACGGACGTCATTCGTTATTTTTATATTTATTCAAATATCGGCTCGATATTCATTTGTTCCTGGGTGTAAAGTTTCTTTTGAACACTAGTTAGATTCTAGTTGGACTGAAACCTTATTAATTATTGTAGGTTAGTTGACCTTGGGGTCTTGGGAAGCGCTCTTTCGCTCGATATCTCTTCACGAAGTGTAGGAAATGTTTTGTTCAACTACAAGCATTGGACTTTGGTCCGGTACCACTGTTAAGTCAGAAGACACTAATAAAAATATTGTTCAAGGCCTCTTCCTCCGCGGCACTTGATTATGGAGTACCTATCTTACGTGACTGAGCACTTAATGAATATTTATTATTATTGTATGAACCGCCTTTTATTGATTGTTTTGTAACTGTAGGTTCAACAACTATTATGCCTTCTAAACAATCATCTGCTTATGTAATCGTTCCAAGTATCTTTCCCTTACTAAAGTTACACTAAAGTAAAATAGAATCAAACATAAAAACACCTCTGAAAAACTTTTCAAACATCCTTTAGTTGTTGTTTAAATAAAGAATTAAATTAACAAAACATAGTTTTTAAGTTGAAGTGCATAGAATGAAGATACACATTTACGTACGTATAAGTTTCTGATTTTATGTTCTTGTGGTTTAATATTGGTACGGGAAATAGTTATTAAACTGGACAATCTGATTGTGGTGTTGGTTTTATCCCACCCATTTTATTGTAACATCTTATTGTATGTACCTACAATCTATGCTAATAAATACTATAGGTGGAATAAAAATATTAAGTATAGAAAATTTAATAACAACATGTGATCATTTCAATTAACATTCACTTGTAATATTCATAAGTACTACAATTTAAGTTTTAAGTATCCTGTTATTGTTGATCCTAAACAGACACGTCCTGCCTAGCAACAATACATGAACATAAATTAAAATTATTGTGGTACTAAAATCATATCATTTAGTTATCCATCTTATTACTTATGACTATTTAATTGAACTGTTCTAACTGGTTCCTGTTATGTTTTTCTAAACTGATCAGAGACTGGATAAAGTGGGTTTACAAGAACCATGACATACCGAGGTTAACTGTGAATTATTAACTGAGATTTCATGGTCACAACAACGTCAGCTAACAGGTTATACAGTGTGTACTCTTTAAATTATCAACTGATTAGGTTACACCAGAATACGCAGTGATAACATTTTCTTAGTCGTAATGGTACAACTTGCACTATTTATTAGGTGTAGCCTGACAGCTCGTTAATAATCATAATATGTAGGGCTAGGCATTAACATGAAGTTAGATAGTTACCTCAAATGTAGCTGATTGATTATTCATTAAGGAGTATTTTTTTAAGGTACTGATAAAGCGACATTGTGTGTTATAGTTTTGGTAAGTTAAAACTTGACAGTAAACAAGAATTTGTCTTAAAAAATAATGAAATGGGTAATTGAATAAATATTGATCAAGAAAATAACATAACGGGAGGTTAACAAATCGGAATTAGTCTGTAATCGAACACGAAGGCGAGATCCGAATCTTAGTTCGCTCGCTCTCTAGACCCGACCCTCCCCTTCTATCCTAACCTATCCGAGTCGGGGTGCCCAAAGTCCCAAGCTCGCTTCGCTCTCTCTATTATTGCCGAACTATTTATCTAATTGCCCATTCCAACATATTTTCTCCTATGGGTATCTGGTGGGCTACTACCTAGCAGTGGTTGAGTTCTTCTATATGCTGTCGCGATTAACTTTAATAGCACCATTCAGAATTTCGATGCTAGTTCTTTATTTCTGATACACTTTGATGTTTTTTTGGGTCAATGACCACAGGTAGTGTACTAAGTATGTATTTTTTTAAATCTTGTTTCGATATCTGTCACGATTAGTTTAATTTTATCTACCCTGTCTAAAATGGTCCAAAACAGAAGAATAATAAAATAAAAGAAAATATTCGGTGTGGTCTAAGATAAATTGGCGGTGTTTTCAATACAAACACCTAAATATACATTCTGCAATCTTTATCAGTCGCTGTCATGTAACGCCGTTATCCATTAGTGATAACACGATCCATCGTATAAATTACTTTATCTGTTTGCGTTAACACAAGAGGGCAAAGGGCGGAGAAAATGTGCCTATGTATTACTAGCTATCTAATCTAATCAACCTTGGCTAAGACATCGTCAGCAACTAAGTTATGATGATATTTACAGGTAGTTGCAGGTAGTTCATAAGATAAATCCGGGTTGGATTTAACTCTTTGCTGACCCATAGTATAAACGATCGTTTTAATTTAAAAAAAACAGCAAGCAAAGCATGTAAACGGTCCTTTTTTTTAATGATTGATCCTCTTTCTTTGGGACATAAAATAAATCACATCAATCGATATTTTAATCTGGTTAGAACTATGCAAAAAATGGTTTAGATGTAGAAATTACGTCCGATTGTTACTTGTTGGGGCTCAAAACTAAGAGAAATGAGCATTAAATATCACCCGACGATTAGGGGACGCGTGCGTGCGCTACGCTCGTATAAAAAAACACAATCATGTATCGACTTTTTGTCATCGGCCTTCGGCCTACGCTCCTCATGTCAGCCAGTTTTAGGACAATAACTAATGTAACGCCAAAAATACTCTCTAACTGCCCCACTCAGAGAGCTTTAATGATTACTTAGCCTATCACTTAGTAAAGGTTTTGTCATACAAAAGTATGTCAAATCTTTACTAAGTGACGGTTTAAGTAATCATTAAATAGCTCTGAGTATCGCAGTTAGATTTTAGAGCATCAAATAATGTTACCAGTTAGGTAATGTCACCTAACTGTCGTTAACTCGACGGCATTTAATTAAATTGAGGATAACGCCTTCGTAAGGAGACATCCGCCATATGGCTGCCGAAGTGCCGAGCTTCGGTCAGAAGTAAAACCTAAACTAGGTGTTAGTTTTAGTTTCGACCACTTCTGATAATTACGCTTCTTCAAAGAAAGTTACCGAGAACCATCACAATATACTTCTAAGAACAAGTAGGAATGATTCTATAATGAGAGAATACGGCAGTTATCAATAAATGTAGATATTTCTTGTCAGTAAACTGTTAAGTATAGGTACCCTAGTTGGTGTAGTACAACTTGACCCATAAAATTCACGGTCAATGCGACCACGTGTTAGCTATATTACGTAATTTTCTAACGTGTGTTACAATTACCTGTTTGGGATGTGTCCCATTTAGTTAAGACTTGCCAAAATTATTGCGATAATATTAGGTATTCCTTCCACAAATAATATTGGTAAGGACTTCCTGTAGCATTTTATATCTACAGAACAGTGAAATATCTGAGTAGAGTTATCACATCAGTTCGCTGCAATTCGCGTTTACGTCACCAAAACGGAACCAATAAATAAACACCTCTAAATTTTGCCTCCTACGCAAACTTATTTTTATAACTTCTCACCAGAGAGTCTAATAATACCAAAAATATTATAATATGTATGCAGCAACTGCAGCGTTGCTTTTCATAAAAATGCACATTGTAAAATGATTTACGGTGCTGATTTTAGCCAAAGCGATGATTTTAAATCTGAACCCACTCATGACAAGGCCATTCTATTAGAAATACCTTAGTCAGACATCGTTGTCTAAAAAAATGGAATGAGCTAGCGTGTTGATTGAAGCTCTATCCTACTAAATGATATTTATTTTAATATCAAAAATAAATGAAATCCCAAGATAATTTTGGTCGAATCAGAAACTTAAAACTTCGGAATCAAAGACCATCCCCGAAACTATTATACATCTTAATGTATAATAGTTTCGGGGATGGTCTTTGATTCCGAAGTTTTAAGTTTCTCCGGCATTATCAGTTTAGGTAATGTCAACCCTACAACCAGACAGTAATCGTGTAGCTCAACTTAAAAATCTATATTCAAACGCCTGTCCATTTTCCAGGAGGTGCCAAGAAGTACACAGGTATCGGGGACTGCGTGAGGAAGACTGTGAAATCTCATGGAGTGTTTGGCCTATACAGAGGACTCAGCGTTCTCATCTATGGATCCATTCCCAAATCCGCCGTCAGGTAAGCCTTATTTTTTTGGAGGGTAGAAAATCATCAAATGACTCCTCCCGGTCTGGCCGGAGCGGGAGGAGTGTCCGACTTCTACTGACTAGAAACCACCCATGTTCCTTCTTAGCCCTTTGTGCCCGGGGCCGCGGTATCTCTTTCGAGCAACTCGCAGCCCCCGTCAGGTAAGCCTTAGCCAACAATATGTCCCACTGTTGGGGTCAAGTTTTCCCCACAGACATGATCACATCAGCACACCACCTAAACCTCGGCCTCGTGTATAAACTTAATTAATTAAGAAAAGTTTGGGTGTAATAGAATAGCCCTGTCATAGACATAAATGATGATAAATTAGATAAAAGTGTAGTATCTGTGACTCTGTCCTAAAGTCCATTTCACGAAAGAAGTCCCGCGGACAATTGTGGAACTAAATTTAACAGATCGGCCATGTTGTCGTTTGTCGATGTTATCAAGGTGCGTTTGTTGTGGTAGATATTTTGTGAGTTTATTATTGGATTAGTGCGTTATAAGGTTTATTTACGATGCCAAAAGTTGTGATACATTATGTCGCGCGACATACAGCGCTGCGTCTGCGGGTTTTCTTTCGTGAAATGGACTTTACTCTAAAATTTACCGGCGTGTATCGGTACATATCGATAAAAAACTAAATTGTTGTAGAAGCATTATCTTCTTATCAACTTGATACGATTGCGGCAAAAATTCTATACGATTCAGAGCAGACTTCGAGATTTTTAGGATCACATCAGTTAGGTGTCCCCGAGAAAAAATTAAAGTTTAGTAGGTGCTGAATAATTCTGTTTAAACTTTATGGCGGCTCGGAAGTTAGTTATTCAAATCGTTTATTGCAATCCATAATGTACATTTTCAGGTGATAGGTAAAATAATTCTAGACACAATTATGGCCCTGTCGGCCCATAATTGTGTCTCGTCGCGGCAAATTTTTAAATAAGTAGAGAAAAGAAGAGCGCTTTGCTTCTTTTTTTATGTAGTTGATATTATTTCTATATCTATCTTTTCCTGCGAGTTACGACTTTACGAGTGACTGTCTGCGCAATTTAGAATTAGGCGATGTGTCATCTACATCCCGCTGATACCTTAAATTGTGTTCTGCCCGAGTTTGAACAGAACTATAGTTATTGGTTTACTCCCATACCGCTGTAAACACAATCGTTGAATACAACATTTGGTAAATAACAGGTGTCAACGCCCTGTTTGGTGCGTTAGCACGATGTCCCTAAAGGGCCTATCACACGCATAAGTTTCAACACAGTTTTTCCTTCGCAATTCGATTTGTACACGGTACATCGTGCGTGTGGTTGATAATAAGTTAAAATACAGTTTTACCAACCACACGCACGATGTACCGTGTATTATTATACTATGCCATAAGTTATACGTAAGCCATGGGACCTAGATTTGTAATAACGCTAAAAACAACAAGCATCCTAAATAACAGAATTCACGACACGGAACGGTTGGCGCAGTGGCTCAAGCGGTTGACTGCTGCGCTACGTATCGTGGGTTCGATCCCCGCACGGGGCCTACAGATAGTTGTTCCGAGTCTGGGTATTTGTATAATTATGTGAGTTTAAATTTTTGTGAACGCACCCACGATACAGGAAAAATTCCTAGTGTGAGGCAAAATTTAAAAAAATAAAAGAAAATTATGTTGTACTGTCATGCAGTTACAGAAATGCGACACAGACAGAATCTGCTAAGATTATGAAATATAAGATAAACGCTTGTTTGCCAAGCAACCGTGATAGATAAGATTGGGTTGGATTACAGTATTCTGTTTTTATTATTCGTAAAGTTTCATTTCTAAAAACATCTTTGACCTGAATTAATTGCGTTGTTTTCAAATTGTTGATCCGTGAGTAACTAACAACTCATGGTATCTGCCAAAATTACTTGCCTTAGCTTCTCTATAAAAAATCAACATAAAATAAAAAACTTTCCAAGTGCGAGTCGGACTCGCACATGAAGGGTTCCGTACAAAAACGGCAAAAACTAACGTTTGTTGTATGGGAGCCCCTTAAATATTATTATTTTTTTTTAGAATGTATTGTTATAGTAACACAGAAATACATCATCTGTGAAAATTTCAACTGTCTAACTATCAGGGTTCATGAGATACAGCCTGGTGACAGACAGACGGACGGACAGCGGAGTCTTAGTAATAGGGTTCCGTTTTACCCCGGATCCCTTAAATTTTGACGTCGTGAAAGATGTTCAATGTGTATATGACAGGCCGAATCACCATAAATTACATACACTACGTACGTAGGACACATTTCTTTCCTACTTTCCTTCTATTCCGGTGAGTTATAGGTCAAATCAATACAGGCCGAACTTGGCCTGTATTGATTTGACCACCACCATCGCTACGTGGGTATCTACCCACGTAGCAATTCAAACAAACCGCATTTTCGTTTCAACATTATCATGTTCTGGTTATCTTATCTAGAAATGTTGATATAATACTGTTATTATATCTTGTCAAATAATAATGACCAACAGCGTTCTGTGGTGTCAACATTACTACGCTAGAAGCTAATAATGCTAGGCAAAACATCGTTACCTACTAATTAATGAGATTACGAAACTATTATGATAAAATGTCGTTAGGTCAACATTTAGGAGCCTTTTACGACAGCTACAAAATGTACACTTGGGAGCAAATAAATCGAGCCACTACCTTTTTTCACGTAAAATGGTAAATATTTTTGGTAATATGGAACGTATCAATTCGAACTATATATCGCCTAAAAGTTTAGTTAATAACCTTTACAATGAGGGTAAATTATTGAATAATAACCTTATTGAATGATAAATTATTGGCT
The DNA here is from genome assembly GCA_949774965.1 of Diarsia brunnea. Lineage (NCBI taxonomy): Eukaryota > Metazoa > Arthropoda > Insecta > Lepidoptera > Noctuidae > Diarsia > Diarsia brunnea. The sequence continues at coordinate 3,863,743 of OX459016.1, read as the reverse complement.
CTGCAAGAAAAATGGTAATTTTGATAGAAAATTTAGTAGGGCTAAAACAGTCCATAAAAACAATAAAAAACAAAATTATTGCAAAAAAAATATTCTTAATAACTGGTATTACCCCCCCGTGCCCTGATACATTCTTGTAGCCTATTAGTCATCGATCTGATCAGCGTTACGATGACATATTGTGGTATGTTCTCCCACTCTTCAAGCACAGCGACTTTAAGCTCGGGAATGGATGAAACAGCGGGAACCCTGGCTCGGACTCTCCGTTTTAGCTCGTCCCATAGGTGTTCGATCGGGTTCAAATCGGGACTTCGTGCTGGCCATACCATTTGTTGAATCCCGATCGCAGACAAGTATTCCGTAACGATCTGCGCGGTATGAGGTCTCGCATTGTCATGCATAAACAAGAAATTTTCTCCGACAAAACCAGCATACGGCATTACGTGGTTTTCAAGAATGTCAGTTATGTATCGGTCAGCTGTTAATCCACGTCTACCACTGCCATCGTTGGCGGGGTCGACGAAGACAAGTTCCGTTTTTCCGTCTAGAGAAATTCCTCCCCACACCATACAAGAACCACCACCAAAACTCACAGTTTCTCGAATGCAACATTGGGCAAATCTTTCACCAGGACGTCTATACACTCGGTTTCTCCCGTCATTGCTAAAAAGACAGATTCTTGACTCGTCAGAAAACAAAACTGACCTCCAGTCTTCTAACGTCCAATTAATGTGTTCTCGAGCAAACTCCAAGCGAGATCGGCGATGAGCTACAGTCAATTTTGGGCCAGTTGCTGGTTTGTGTGATGTTAAATTTCGTTCTTTTAGTCTTCGTCTCACTGTCCACCTACTGATTGAGACTCCTCGAACGTCACGTAACGCTTGCTGTAGCTGAACAGCATTAAGTCCACGGTCGCGCAACGAATTGGTTGCAATAAAGCGGTCGTCACGTTCTGTTGTTGCCCGTGGTCGGCCAGTTCCAGGTCGCCGAACAAAAGCACCAGTCTCCAGATACCTGCGGTATACCCGCTGTACCTTTGAACGACTCAAATGAAGTCTGCGTGCCACTTCACGTTGTCCGTGTCCAACCTCAAGTAAAGCTACAACTTGGGCAGCTTCCGTCGGTGTAGTATCCATTTTATCAGGTTATTTTGATTACACAGACACAGATAAAGACAACAATAACAAGTAATATGGGTATGATTAACAAAAACCTCAAATTTAATCTTTTCTTAACAGAGTACAATAAAAATGTCATAAGCAAATTAAATGCGATAATTTTATTCTACCCTTTAAACTTTAATTTAAATAAAAAAAAAATGAAATTTTGACAACTAACTACCCTCTTTGTAAAGGTTATTAAATACCCTTTTAGGCGATATATGTTTCGAATCGATGCGTTCCATAATACCAAAAATAATTACCATAATGCGTGAAAAAGGAAGTGGCTCGATTTATTTGCTCCCAAGTGTAATAAAAGATAGAAAGTTACCTTTTCGAATCACCATTCTCTTGTCCTTATCCTAATTCATTTGGGGTCGGCGCAGCATGTCTTCTTCTTCCATACTTCTCTGTTTCTCGTCATCTCATGAGACACCTCCTTCCTTACCATATCATGCTTAACACAGTCTATCCCATCGTTTCTCTGACGCCCTCACCCTTACCATCATCATTCTCTTGCCGTTATCCCAATTAATTTAGGGTCGGCGCAGCACGTCTTCTTCCATACTTCTCTGTTTCTCGCCATCTCCTCCTTTCTTGCCACATCATTCTTAACACAGTCCATCCATCGTTTCTTTCCCTCTTCTCTTAGCGTTTCCAATTTTAAAAAAAACTTCTATATCTGCGTTTGATCCTAAAACTGGGTGGTAAGGGCCCTAAGTTATGAATCGTAGATCATGTCTCGAACTCGAGGCTCGAGGTTAATTCGTATTTATTTCACCATCAACCAACATTTGCCCCACGTAATGATGTCTAACCGATGCACTCATAGACAGGATACTGCACTTGGACGCTTGGGTCAATTGTAAAATAATTATAGGCTGATTTTGCTTCTCCACTGAAAAAAAAGAAAGAAACAGTTAAGTTTGTTATTCGATTATATCTGACAACTGACAGCAGCTTAAATCTGTTTGTTTGTAAACTGATAAAGTTACATTGTGTGACATCAGACAATTTGGTCTGATTAAGAAAAAGTGTACATGACAAACTCGTGATCATCTGCCTAGCCTTTTCACAACTATCTTAGGGTCAGCAATAGCTCAAGCGGAAGAATTCCAGTATTTTACATGGAGCGACTGCCTCCACGACCCAGTCAGTTCTGGGTAATATGACACCCCATAGCAAGGCCCAGTTTCCACCAAAGCGGAGACGAGCAGAGCGGAGAGGAGCTGTGTCAAATTCGACCAATCACAGGAAAGGCGAAAGACCAGAATTGAATTTTAACTAATGTGATTGGCCGATTTCAGCACGTATCCGCTCCTGTCTGCTTTGGTGGATACCGGGCCTAAGACTGGTTGTCAGACTTTCGGGCCACTGACTACCTGTTACGACTGTCAGAGATCTGCAAATAACGGCCGGGACCAACGGTTCAACGTGCCATGTAGTAGGTGGTCACCCATCCACAGACCAACCTAGGCAAGCGCGGCTCAACCTCAACATTGCTCAGCTGATAGTATCTAGTCATGAGCTACTCAGATCGAATGAGAAACTCGTGCTCTTCTTATTAAACATCTTCCTGCCCTTATCCCATTCTATTTGGGGTCGGCGCAACACGTTTTCTTCTTCCATTCTTCCGTCACGGTGGCATTTACTCCTTTCTCATTCATATCATTCCTCACACAATCCATCTCATCTTTTCTTTGTCCTTCCTCTCTTTCCATCCATCAATATTTATATCCATAACTTTTTTAGTCACATGCGTTTTATCCCTCATATTAAATGTAGACCTAAAATAATAATAGTAACTACCATCATTATAATTATTATATCGCATGGCATTGTCGTTATAATATCCCGTGGTCCCCACAGCTGGGACAGGCCTTCTAACTATGTTAAACATGTGATCTTCATAATATCACACTTGCTGACAATTACCTCCGCAACTACTGGATATCAAATTGCTGCTGATATTGATACGCATTTATTACCTTGACCTTTTGTTGACTTTGTTACGTATTTTATGTTCTATGACATAATGGTAATTGACTATTTGACTACTACGAAAATGTTATGTTATTTCAAAGAAGTAACAGAAATAACACGATGTGTGAAAAAGGTAATAAAATCGATCAAAAAATGGAGTAGCTACCTGCTTTAGAAGTTTTTGGTGGGGGGCACTTTCTATCCTTGTCGCGCGAAACGGCCATTTACTACGTAACTATGGCGGTATGAAATATGACGTCACTTTTTTGTAGCGCTGTCTTTGTCTAGCATGTCAGTTAAAACTAAGCCATTTTTTGATCGATTTTAGAACTTTTTTCACACATAGTGTTATTTCTGTTAGTTCTTTAAAATTTTATAACATAACATTTTCAAATATTTTTAACAGTACCTACAGTAGTCATATTTGCTATTGCCAATTGTATACTTTCTTAGTATGAGTACTAGGCTAGGCTGCAACAACTGTCTCTTTTTTATACTTCGCTGGTGTAGTGGTCGCAAGCGCGGTTGCTGAACTCCTTATGTTATTATAATTAGATATCCTGTTCAAATGAATTAATACTTAGAAATAAAAAAATATTATTAAAAAAGATTTTATGATAGCTACTGCTGCACGTTCCTTACCTTGCTTTAAAAGAAACATAAATAGTGAAATAAGGTAATGAATTCGAAACATGATAAAAATAGGAACCGTTTACATAAGAGTGCTCAGTTGCGAGTCATTTAGATAATGGTGAAAAACCACGTAACTTGGCGGCGTCCTTGACCATGCAATACCGAGCTAGTGATTGAGACTAATGACAATCCATCCATTCATAATGGACCGGACCGTGTCTGAAATCCATCAAACAACCAGCCAAGTACCAGGCTTACATAACCGCGCAGTGGTTCTCACATTTCTCTAGGTTAATCTATCCGAGTAAAGTCGACACGTATATCTCACGTTACCGCAAAGTGGAGCATTAACGGCTGATAACAACAGTTCATTGTGTCACTTAGCCGAAGGTTGATGCAGATAAACAGACTCAATGACATTCAGGGCATTGCGTTGCGAGGAGTATTTGCACGGATCCGGAATTTATCGGCAATTCTTGGTTGATATTTCGTCGCTTACACCACATTATTTTTTCTATGGCATCACTCAAAGAGGGAAATAGTAATTCATGGCACGAATCACTGTATTAAACGGTCAGGGTAAAATCTTGAAGCTTTGATTCACAAGGCCAGCTTAGTAACAAGCTAGGTCAGGGGATCTAAAATGGCCACTTTATCAGATCATAATATGTATTGCGTTAAAATTCGTAAAATGGTCCATTCATAATAATAACTGCGTCTGTAACTATTTTACGAATTTTAATGCAATTCATATTATTTTCCTATTATGATTTGCTAAAGTGGCCAATTTAGACCCCCGGTTCATTTTCCCTTATCTTTTGCACTCAAATTAGCCAAAATAATAAGACATTAGTCTAATGATCTAATCGTCTATGTATTCATCATGAAATACATAAATTATGAACTGATTTTCCGGTAATTGTCAGTGTCTGGTGTCTGATTTGTAGAAATATATCAACGTCTAGATTTCTCATTCTTCGCTTCGCTCTCTGTCACAGAATATTAATGGGTTGAAGATAGTTACTTTAATCGTTTTGAGAGAATGTCCACTCAGTCACATTATTATCTGGGATAGGAAGGGATGTTTCCCGACTAAAAAAACGATGATTGTTTAGTTCGTCAGAACAGATTATCGAAAAATATTGGATACGTTTTTTTTGTTTTATCAAATTAATAAATATTGACGAAAATAAAACGCGTCAAAGATCATGAGTGGGGACTTGTGACGCTCCTTTCTGGTAAAAATTGTACCAAACTATGACGTCACACCACTTTTCGAAGCAATTCATTTTTTGTTTACGTGAAAAAAGAAAAAATACGTGTCCAATATTTTTTTTAAATCTATCTGACGGACTAATTGGATTTTTTTAGTCAACTACCCTATTGTAAATTAGGAAGTACTGGCGTTTAAATAACGCCGTTTGTAACTAACTGATGTCCGCGGCTTCACCCGCGTGGATGTCGGTCAAATTATATGTATACTAAAACCTTCCTCGAGAACCACTATCATTCAGACAGCATGAAAATCGGTGCAGTAGTTTTTTAGACGCGGCGGAGGACTTTGTTTTATAATATACTAGCTGATGCCCGCGGCTTCACCCGCGTGGATGTTGGTCAAATTATATACTAAAACCTTCCTCTTGAATCACTCTATCTATTAAAAAAAAACCGCTTCAAAATCCGTTGCGTAGTTTTAAAGATTTAAGCATACATAGGGATATAGGGACAGAGAAATCGACTTTGTTTTATACTTGTAGTGATTAGTCTAAGCACACTTAACTAGCACTATGAATTTTTCACAAAAGTACTAGGCAAGCATAAATCAAAGGTACTAACGTGCTGCTAACTTTGCACAAGTAATTATCAAGCAGGAGGTGAACAATCTTTACGCAAGATCACATGAAACGTGACCGAAAAAACCGGATAGGAAAAATTTCGTTTATTTTAGTAACAGCGTAGATATAATTAGAACCGAATAGTAGCTGGCAGCTTCCATATCTTTTCAAAAAATATTATGTAAACAGTTTGTTCTTATACTTTTATGTCACCGCGTTAATTGGTGGCCAGTGTTTTAACAAAAACAAACTCAAGGACAAAATAATAGATATTATTTATTTAAAGTTAATAATATCATGATTTTTACTGACCAATGTATTGCATAAGCTCCCATCGATCTGTCCGGCCCTATTTTAGGGAGCAATAATAATATGACCTCAATCGTTGTGGAAGTGTGCTACAGTTTCACAAAACTGTTCTATTCAGTTGTACAACTCTCGTTGTCTACTTAAGTTTAAATCAAACCAATTTTTAATGAATTTTCTTATATAAAAAATTGTGAGACTATAATTATTCAAATAGATTTTTAAATATTCTCAGTTTTTCCTTATGAAACTGAATCAAACTGAACAAGTATCGATGTTAACAGGTGTGAAACCCATCACCTACACGATAATAAACCTTACTATTATACAAAATACCTATTATTGTTACACAAACCTTGTTACCACTATTACACAAATTCTATAGCAGTCGGTGTTCAACGAAGAAAATATTATTCAGTCCCGATTTTGTCGGGCATAGTCGGCAAAATTCGTGACATGCTCGTAATTTTTGTTTTGTCACGAAAACGATGCTGTATGAATGCTGAAAATCTCCGCATTGTAGTGTAGGACTATTTAAGGTCCGTTCACACTGTTTGGCTCGGAAAGGAGAGCAGTTTTTTTTTTAAAGTCTGTTTTGTAATACTATCTGCTCTCCTCTCCGAGCGGGATGTTCCATCCGGATAAGGGACCATAGAATATACACATTCATATATTCTGTAGAATATAATTGTATTCTTCTCTTCCGGGAGGAGTCATTTGATGATGTCCCACCCGCCAAGAAAACAAAAAAAAGATGCGATTTCTACGAGAGTACGTGTGACAAAATTGATTAATCGATCCACCCCAATATTAAAAGATATCCAGTTAAATACTCTGCTCCTACTTCCCCAGATTCGGCGTGTTCGAACAAGCTCGTCTGTACATGGTGCACGAAGATGGCACACTCTCCACGACCGGCAAGCTGGCTTGCGGTCTGGCCGCTGGTGTCTCCGAGGCTATATTCGCGGTCACCCCTATGGAGACCGTCAAGGTCAAGTTTATCAATGACTTGAGGCTGGAGAAGCCGAGGTTCAGGGGATTCTTCCATGGAGTCAGGACTATTGTCAGGGAAGATGGTAAGTACTACATTTTAGAACCTTTAACCTTGCATTGATAGTGGTGGGATGCACTGGAAGACAATTATAAATAGCCAGTTAAGTAACTGGCTGTCCAGCCAGCTGGGAGTGTGGCTGGGTGTGCTGGACAGATCCTTGTCAAGCAGTGAGGAGACAAAGGCTCACAGTAACATATACTCAAAGGCAGCCTTTAATTATATTCAGATGTTACTGAAAACCGAAATTCCGAGTCGGATAATCCATTTTGCAGTTCCAAACATGTCTAGAAGGTAGACCAACCAATTTATTATGAGCCTGATGTGTCCCACTGCAGGACAAAGGCCTCTCTTCCCACTATCCATTTATTCATCTGTCTATCATTATATATCTGTCTTTGGCTGTTTGGGCCCAAGACTAAAATCGCAGACGTTTGCAACACAGCCGCTAAATCAAAATGGAACCACATCTGCTGCATATCGCACCAAAATTGCGCTAAAGTGGCCACAGATTGGGTTCTGAATAACAGAACAAGGATACGCGGTAGGCCCAGAAGACTTACTACAAATCGATACCTTTGGGTTCAAAGGGCGTAAAGCACACTTTAGGTATTGCGTAATATGTGCTTTACGCCCTTTAAGCCCAGAGGTACCGAAATGTTTTAATTTAAAATATTCACAAATGTTGATCGGACTTGCCCTATCAATTGTTTTACTAGAAATGTATTGCACTAATTAACTAAATTCGCTACACCGAAACCGATTACTAAGCAGTACCTCAGTATCTCACGTCGATTCCTGCTCCTCAGGTGTCGGCGGCCTATACAAGGGCGTAACAGCTACGGTGATGAAGCAGGGCAGCAACCAAGCCATTAGGTTCTTCGTGATGGAGTCTCTTCGAGACTGGTACAAGGGCGGTGACCGAGATAAGCATGTGCCCAAGTACATTGTGGCGCTCTTCGGTGGCATGGCTGGTAAGATTCGCACGCTTTTGCAATAACTTTCCTATTTGTTATGGCATCTTTAGATGAAAAGAAGCCTTGTTCATTTGATAAATATAGATCAGTCGTGGTTTTAAAAGTTAATAATTTGGAAAACAAGATCAAAATCAACAAAAACAAACTCCTTAGAACGTTTTATTCCGTATTTTGGAACCATCCTAATAACATTGGTTCAATTCTTTATTACAGGTGCTGCATCAGTATTCGGCAACACACCGATAGACGTGGTCAAAACTCGAATGCAAGGTCTGGAAGCCGCCAAATACAAGAACACATGGGACTGTTTCATCAAGACGTGGAAGGCGGAAGGTCCCTTCGCGTTCTACAAGGGAACGGTCCCCAGGCTGTCTCGAGTAGTCTTTGACGTAGCTATTACCTTCACTATTTACGACTCTATCATGGATCTTTTTAACTATGCTTGGAAGTAGTTAGTTGAGTCAGCCATTTCTTGTTTGTAGGCTTCCATTTTCGAATGAGTCTGTTTTTGTTAGGGCGTGGTGAAAAATAACTTGCTTATATGACTTTTGACGCGACAGAAAATCTTGAGAAATTGCATGATAAATACGAGTAAGTGACAAATATCGAGAGATATAATTATCAATGAACCTAAGAATAAAGAATGCAAGCTATCTCGTCACGATTTAACGAAAACTGACTCCTATATTGTAATAGGTAATGTGGCGGTAGACTATAGAAAGAACTAGTGTTGCACCGCTCGATATACCAAAGTAGCTAGAATGTTTAAGAAACCACACAGTGTGCAAACTCGCGTATTCTATAACGAGAATTTAATTACTCAAAAGAATGCTAGTCTTTGACGTCAAACTCATTTTAGACTGACAAATGAGCATAATTACGATAACTGGCTTTTTCGCAGTTATTTTATCTCTGATGAGCCACTAGCAACCTTAAGGCCTTGAAAACAAAGATCAGCAACACGAAATCAGAAGTATAATAGCAAAAGAACTGAAATCGGATTGTGTTCAGGGGGTCTAAAATGGATTGACCATTTTAGACCCCCTGCGCTAACTAGCGTATAACGTAAATTGAATTGTCGAAAAAATATTCGGTAGTTTACTTTCGTTGTTAATGCTCATAAAAAGGCCTATTGAACTTTGGCCTAGTGCTATAAAGTGCCTAATAGCAAAGTGTGCTGACTTTCAACTTAAAATACGTTTTAGTCGCAACAATTTTATCTTAAAAAATAGCCCAATATCTTACCTTTGTAGATCAAGCCGTCACGTCAACCTATGTTATACACTCATTTATTTAATGTAGTTGTACAAATATTATTAGCCTGCGCCTGCGATCAATATTGTAGTTTTAAGTGCAACTTTTATTTTAAGTGTGTTGACCTTGAGAAAGTCACAGTCAGACATATAAAACGTAGGATGTCCTAGTCCCAACAATTCAAAGATGAGATTCACCAAATAACGATGGGTGTGTCCCAGCAGTGGGAAATATACAGGCTATTTATGTTCACAAAGACGGGAAAATACTGTAATTAAACTAGGTTCTTCTCTTGATGAGAAGATGCTTTTGGCAGACAATATTTACAGGTTGACTCCAACATACAACTATAGATGCTGCCAGTTAAGATGTCAATAGCGGTCATTGACGGTTGACCCGCCTATATTTATTAAAGTGTTTAACTTTGAAATCCAAAAATAAGCCTGTTCATGTCTTGAATCCGTCATCTATCGTAATCTTCAACATTTTTTCTTTTGAAAAACGACACATGTTTCATTTGTTTTGGTTCGTACGAAGAGATATTAGGGAAAGGGCAATGACCGCTATTGATATCTTAACTGGCAGCAACTATAAATTTGACTGTGACAACTTTGAAAATCATAAATCTATTTCGGTAGAATTTCTGTAGGTAAGCAATTGTTTTTGTGTTGTTTTATTGGTTAGCGATCGCAAGCGCAGCTTTCGTGAAGTCCTGGGTTCTGTTCCCGGGTTAGGCGCTATATTTGAGTGTATCTTGATGCACAGATGACATAAGTGTGTAGCAATGCTTGTTAATCGCGTTCAGGGCAGGAAAAACTATTGTTACTACATATAAATGTCGGAGGATTTTTGAAATGTCGTAAGGGTCATGGAGTATGTTGTTTAATTTTAAACTATCGCGATGAGCCGACCGTCCGAAATCCAACGACGCATTCATCTCTGTCGGCATTTAAAATTTTAACTCCTCTATGTCAATGTTTTTCCCAATTAGGGATGTATTAAAATAGTGTAGTTTGTAGACACGAACCTGGGTTTTTTTTATTTAAGTATATTATAATTTATATTTAATATCTTAAATATTTTTTCAGCGAAGCGGGATTTTGTATGTGATTTATATACCGGGTTTTTATGGCTGTATAATTATTATTTATTTTTATTTGTTTATGAATTATTATTTATTTTGTTTTTTGCAATGGCTTAATTTTTGTAGTTGCTATGAAGTTGATCCAAAACGTTTTTTTATAGATTGTTATTGCTGTACAAAGTAGATTTTCTACTATATTTTTATATACCTACTTGATTAAACCAATGTTTGTATGAATTTTCTACATGAAATGACCACGTTTTTATATTATAATTTTGCTATCAGTTGTTCCATTTAAAGCATTCTAGATAAATAGTTGGTTTATGTTGTGTACAATTTACAAGATTATCATATTTTAAACACATAAGCTAGACAGATCTATAATAATCACTAGAAAGTAATAAATTTAATAAAACTATTGCCTCAAACCTGATTTCTATATCTTACTAATAGTTATTGGTAATAGATACAACAATCAGCATTTATAGGAATCAGGTTATCTAACATTTATGTTCCAAATATGCATTTCACTTTTATTCTTTTTAAGTATTAAGGTCTCTTTTGGAGTAGGCTGTATGGTCTTAGGCCTTCGACTTGAAACCTTAAGATATCTTAAAAAGACATTCCAGAACTTCCACATTGACGCTAAATATGAGTTTGTTAATTATTGTTTCAGTTTTTATTGATGTTGACATGTTTATTTATTTATATTTTCATTAATAAAATTGTCAGACAATTTGAAGATTTCTTTTATTTTTGGCTTAAGTGTCCATCTTTTGTCTAAAACAGACAACCCAACAAAAGGAAAATAAAAATATTATTAAGAAGGTAATATTGTCAGTATGCAAACTACAAAAATATAACTAAAAATATGTATTTTGTTCAACAGGAAATATACATTTTTGCATTATGAGTATGAAAAATTGCATAACAATGTTTTGTATTCCTTACGTATTATTATCACAATTATAGTTACCAAATCTTGATCATTAACCAATATATAAACAATAATATTTGACGTCCAGTGTCAAGAAAACGTAGGACACACTTTAATAAAACCACGACTAAAGTTATTCATCTTTAAAAGGGTAGTCCTTCAATCCTTTGAAGGCAGTAGCAGGAACACATCTGTGGTTAATATTGAAACTGTCTAATAATGCCACCTCACTGTCCGTCAGTTCGAAATCGAAGATATTCAGGTTCTCGGCAATACGCGATTTGGTGAAAGATTTTGGAATCACCGGAATTCCACGTTGCACCTGAAATTAAATGCGTTGTCTTTATTATGTCTATATACCCAGCAGGACCCTATGTTGAATCGAATCGAAAGCTGAAGTGTAACGTGCGTAGTATTCACTACCTTCCGAATCGCATAATTAAAAAAATAGTAGGTACCTCAATGGTTACGGCGAAATCTTAAATTATTTCCCAGCAGGGAAATCAAACATATATGGTCTCGTTTAGCGGTATTTTAGTACTTATAGTTTTATTTTAAAATAATTATTATCTTATAAGTTATGGACCTGCAAAACTTATATCAATCAGCCACGGAGTCTTGATTTGTGCCCACGGCATGGCAATAGGCTCGCCCCTTTTACATGGGACATAAACATAACTGGCGAAATCCTACGCGTTGTTATGTATGTTCGAGGAAAGTTGCAAACGTTTATTAACTTTACTTTTACTACGTTTTACCTCTGCTGTGTGCTACAACGGCGGTGGCTTACGATGTAAAGCCGCTGTGTGAAATGAACACTTTTTATTTCGTTCTGCTTACTTGGTAGCCTTGCTGGGCAAAGGCCTCTCCCATGGCTTTCGAAGTTTTCTTACAATTTGCCTTTGCCGTCTAATTCGTTAAGAATGAGTCCAGATCGTCACGCCACCGTGTCCTAGGCCTACCTCGGTTGCGTCGGCCATCTTCCGAAATTAACACTACAATAAAATAACAATTTCCTTACCAAATATCTCAATGCGATTTGTGCGCGAGTTTTCCCATACTTGTCAGCTAAGGCACCAAGTTTAGGATCAGTTTTGATGACATCCTTCCCAATGAACTCTGGTCGAGCTTCAGATATCAGACCCAGAGGAGTATAAGCCACTGGCACCACTGAGTGCTGCTTGCAGAAGTCTACTAATTTGTGTTGGGTTAGGGTTGGGTTTATCTGGAAAAAAAGTAGCAAAAATACATAAAATGGGGTAGGTACTTAAGTCCACAAGTTTGGGTGTGTGATGGGTGACCTTAATCTTGCCCCAGGGGCAGAGATGAGGTCGACGATGGAACGAGCTAACCCAGAAGAAGCCTATTTACTCGCGATTTAATCCAATTATTTCTATACATGGATCTCCTGTCTCCTGAGTGACCTCTATTAGATGTCAAAGACACACTAACACTGGTAGTCGTCAAGTCGTGGACTGAACTTGACACGCCTTCATGCCGCTACAGTTTGTTTCATCATCATCATCATTCTCTTGCCCTTATCCCAATTCATTTGGGGTCGGCGCAGCATGTCTTCCTCTTCCATACTTCTCTGTTTCTCGTCATCTTATATTGTTATAAAGGCCTACTTTTCAATACAAAATGACATAGACATATTTAAAATTGATTTCAGCAAAATGCAACTATGGGTTTGACAAGGATGGCTGATGTAGGAGGCCACGTACGTATCGATACTCTGGGCTCAAAGGGAGTAAAGCATACTTTAGGTATTGCGTAAAGTGTGCTTTACGCCCTTTTGGGAGTACAGCATACTTTAGGTAGGTATTACGTAAAGTTTGCTTTACGCCCTTTGAGGCCAGTGGTGTCGAATTATACGGGGGAAGTACCTTACATTCGAACATCCGCCAATTGCGGCCAAGAAATTCTAGGATTGATTTGGTGATGTCTCCCTGTTGTCCAGATGACAGTCGAACAAGTTCAAAAATGGGCGTGAGTCTACTATATATATTGGTGTAAGCCTCTAATAAAGTAAGTAATTTGTTCATTATTAGAGTTAGCGTGTAATAGGGTAGTTGACTGACCTAAAAAAAATATGATTCTGTTTAGTCCGTCTGTTCGATTATCGAAAATTTTGGATAGGTACGTGTTTTTTATTTTATCAAATTAATAACAATTTACGAAAATAAAACGTGTCAAAGATCGTGAGTGGGGCTGGTGACGTCACTTTCTGGTAAAAAATGTACCAAACTGACGTCGCGCGACTTTTCGAAGCACTGTATAGTATCATTTATTGATTACGTGAAAAAAGAAAAAATACGTGTCCGTGTTCAATATTTTTTGGAAATCTTTCTGACGGACTAATTAGATTTTTTTTTGTCAACTACCCTATTCTTCACTGCTGGGTAAAAGTCTCCCTGTTTTCTTTCGTTCAATCCCTCAATTTGATCATATTTTGGTTGTGTCTTACCTCAAACTGATTAACAACAGGCTTAATAGTGGAATTTTTCAGCAACCTCTCCAGTTGCTCCTCATTAAAGTTGGACACTCCAATGGACTTGGCAAGTCCAAGCTTCACGGTCTGCTCCATGCCTCTCCAGGCTTCCAAGTAATCTATACCAGCGTCTTCTCCTTTATCCTAGAAATAAAGTTTATAGGATATTAAGAGGGTCCATTTTGGAAGTTGACTATTTGAGCCATGATAGCAAGACAGATGATGTAATTCTCTTGCCGCTGTAACAACCAATACTAAAATCAGAATAAAATAAATATTTTAGTGTCCATTTCATACAACAAACGTTTTTTTTGCAGTTTTTTGATTGATATTAATAACTGCAACAGGTAGACGCTTGAAATGTCTATTGTTGTATAGATAATGATACGGAACCCTTCGTACGCGAGTCCGACTCGCACTTGGCCGGTATTTTTATTTAGTTACTAGCTGTGCCCGCGACTTCGTTCGCGTGCTTGTCGGAAACTAAAATGCGTCGCTTAGATAAAAGTACATTTAATCATTGCCCTGCGTTAACTTACTGACGCTGTAGAAAATAAGAAAAGAGTAATGCAAAGTACTGACTATGTCTCATACTAAAGTTTAGATGGATGAGTGTTTGTTAATCAACCACGTCAGAACGGCCGAACGGATCTTGAAGAAATTTGAAACAGGTACATTATAGTCGACAGGCAGACAGATTGTCGTTGGAGCGTTCGTGTTCCACGCGCGCCTCAAAGATATGTCAGCAACAATTAAGGGGCCCAAAGGGACGTCTGCCGGGGCTGACGGTTGTCCGCAAGAGATATCACGGCCCCGAAACACAAAGGGCTAAGAAGGAACGTGGGTGGTTTTTAGTCAGTAGAAGTCTGACACTTTCTTCCGCTCCGCCCAGAGCGGGATGAGTCATTTGATAATTTACGAACCACAAAAAAAAAGGGGGGATTAGAGGGTGTTTCGAGAGGGTACCTGTACCGAATCTGGGACATCGAATCTGAAATGGCCGCAAAAATGAATGGAGCGTTCGTGTTCCACGCGCGTCTCAAAGAGATGTCAGCAACATTGAAGGGGCCCCCAAGGACCGACGCCCGTTGGGGCTGCGGGCTGTTCGAAAGAGATACCGCGGCTTCGACACATAGGGCTAACAACACACCACATCTATATGACGACATGGTTGGCGCAATGGCTGGACGATTAACAGTAGCACTGCGTGTCGCAGGTTCGATTCCCACACGGTACAAAAAATATGTCGTGGGTTTTATCTAATTTTAATTTAGTTTAAAAAAAAATAGTATTTTAATACTGTGTAATTGGTGAATTTTTATTTGTTGATGACTATTCACGAAACATAATGTGTGTATGTTTACTATCACCGCGGTTCAGAAAATGATATCAAATGAATAACGCCATCTGTCGAAGACGAAGATAAACTGCTAAAAAAGAGCCATCGAACACTATAAGGTTTAGGCTATGTAGATTTTGAAAGCAGCGTCATTTAGACTTATATCTACGTACCTTTTGCTATCATAACTTTTTTAAAGTTATCTTGTGAAGGCATTTAGTAATAAGTACCATATTCGTTCAATAGATGTCGTTGCTTGTCTCATTCTTGACCATAACGATAAGTTCTTCTTGAAAACTATAAATTCATATATCTTTTGATAGAGAGCACCGATAACGATGAAACAAAGACTAAGTAATAGCCCAAGTTACGCACAATATTTATGTATAAAAGTTACCTACATTCGTTTCGTAAATTTGACGTGATGCTTAGTCATCGAAACAGACAAACAGACAAAAATTCCAAAAATGCTGGAAATGTGTTCTGTTGGTTATACTTTAATACCCTGACAATTTTTTTTTAAATATTTTCGATGTACAAAAACGATTTCTCTACAGATTTATTATATGTATAGATAGTTAGTCCTACCTTATTTTAAATTTATACCTCCCCCCATTCCTGGCACTTTCCTCGTAGGTACATATTATTTTTTTTTTTATTGTATTTTTTTTTTGTACACAACTTTTACCATTTCTTAATTTGGCATTCAAGAGCGGTATCTCCTAGCACAGGTATATCTTTTACCTAATACTAGTAATATTATACTAGTAATATTATTGAAAATAATTATAATTGTGTCACAAACTTGCAATCCAGTGTGCCTACTCACTGGATACTTGTTTTATCCAATCTTTTATGTTGCCATGCCCCAACCGGGTTTCATGTTGGAACTTACTTTATATATATAAGTAACAACGAATGTACACATTCTGAGCGCAATAAAGAATTTGAGTTTGATTTTACTTAAAAGGAGGAGGTTCCTATGTAAGAATGACTAAAATAGTTGTACAACTTTCTGAATTAAACCTTATTTTTAACAGACTTCCAAAAGAAACATACAGACGAATTGAGAACCCGGAGGGGGTTCTCAGGGTTTTTTTTGTATGTTTGTTATGGGATATCTCCATTATTAATGAACCAATTTTCAAAATTATTTTTGTATTCAAAAGAGTATACTCCCAAGGTGGTCCCATTGTCACCAAGTCAGGAAAATCAAGGGCAATTCTCAAATATTAGTCAGTTTTTTTTTAGGAAAAAAGTTTTTTTTTATTCTGACCTGATTTATATCATGACCAATTTCAAACATTCTTTTACCATTTGAATGCTACATTATCCCAGACTAGCCAGGCTGCCAGGGTGGGCCGCTAGTTTGAAATACAGCAATAATTGCCCTAAAGGGCAAATAGGAATTGTAAAATTAATAGAAACTTACATTAGCTGAGAATGGCCAATGAACAAGGTATAGATCTACATAGTCCAGCTTGAACCTTGCTAATGACTCCCTCAATGATGACACAACCTCCTGTTCAGCATGGCGGTCATTCCAAACCTGGAAAATAATTACTTGGTAACATTATTTTTTTTTACACTATTGTTATATTGAGTACAAAAGATGTATAGAAGAAGACATGCTGCACCAAAACCAAATAAACTGGTCAAGAGAACAACCTGACCCAGCGACAATTACAAAGGATTTCCAGCAAAACAAATAACAAAATTACACTACTGTACTGGATTTAGTGTCTCAAACAAAGAGATACTGCTATCTAACCCTTATATGAACAGTACAGTCTTGTAAAGTTAAAGATTAAATTACCTTAGTAGTTACAAACAGTTGGTCCCTGGTAACTGACCCATCTTTAATCTTGTTGTTGATTCCTTCTCCTACTTCCTCTTCATTACCGTAAAAAGATGCCGTGTCTATGTGTCTGTAACCTGCCTCGATGCCCCATTCCACCGCCTGTCTGAACTGACCAGGGTCAGCTTTTCTCTGAAACACAATTTTTTTCCTACTTACCTACTTAAATTCTAGAGATCTGCCGATAATTATACAGCTCTCTGGGACCTTACCATTCGGATAATTATGTTGATGAGTGGAATGTTATTTATCATAGGTACTATTATTTATTTAGAGCATTGTGTGGATTAACTCTGAATGATAAATTGAGGAATGAGGTTCTGTACCCGCAACCGGCGTGCGTGTATGACCAGACGTATGATAAACGTGGACAAGACTTTCTGCCTACCCCCATGGGAAAACGGCGTGAGTATATGTATGTATGTTTAATGGTTAAAATTAAATGTACTGATTATATACTCACAGCGTAAGTGCCAAGGCCAACCATGGCCATCTCTCGGCCGCTCGATAGTTTAACACTTAGAACTTTTGACACCATCTTTTTAAGAGACTTAAAGATTTTTTTAGTACAGAGAAACAAACAGTTTATAACCTCTGAATGTTACACAAATAAAATATAATTTCCTTTTACGATCTTATCACTACAATCATAAAAAGTTCAAGTACAAGTTGATAAAAAAATTAGAAATGTCAAAACAAAACAAGTTGCCAACCAAGAGGATATGTTATGTTATATACATAAAACCGCGATGGCGAGAATGTCATCTGCACAATATGTGCATAATCGACTAAAATTAAAAAAACTTTTTGGCAAAAAATAAAACCAGAAAACACAACTACAACACCAAACGAACATAGACATATATTTATTTAAGTGGACTAGAAATACCTACAAAAAAAAGGTGCATACCTACAACCTTGAACGGTACTCAAAATGGCTGCCATTGCTAGGGTTGTGTCAATCATGGAGCATAGTATATCGATATTGTCGAAACTGGTACTACATAATAGTATTACGAGTATTAGTAGATATCCCGGTTGAATTATAATTAACAGTTCGTTGTAACAGAAAACCATGAGTAAATTTACTTTACTTCTGATACCTGAGAATAAAATTAATTTCAAGTGGTTTTCTGAACAAAATTAAAGAATGCAACGTTTGCGCTTTCGGTTATACCTGCAGGGCTATTGCGTATCTTTTTAAATGTTAGTAGCTATCATTGTGACCATCGATTAACTGTCAAATGGTTAGTTTAGTATACCAAACCATAACCATTCGACAGCTAATCGATGGACTGTAGGTCTGTAGATTCTGGTAGGTATGCAGATCTTAGTGAAAAACAAATTCTTCTAATAGGAAGACGATTATGTTTCTATTATGATTAACATACTGACTGGTGGAGTAAAATAAAATAAGAATAATTTTTATTAAATCTGTTTATTGGTGTGATAGTTATGATAAATGATGTTTATTTTGCAAGAGGAGCTCGTGGCTTACCAAGATTTGCCACTCGGATCGATCTTTAGGTTAAGCTGCGCTTGCCTAGGTTGGTCTGTGGATGGGTGACCGCCCAGTATATACCGAGTTTCCTCCGTGCCTCGGAAAGCACGTTAAGCTGTTGATCCCGGCTGTCATATAAAGATCTTTGACAGTCGTTACAGGTAGTCAGTAACCTGAAAGTCCTGACATCCAGTCTCACCAAAGGGTATCGTATTACCTAGTGTTAACTGGGTTGTGGAGTTTAGATAGGCATTCGCTCCATGTAAAATACTGGTATTCAGCTGAATCCGGATAGACTGGAAGCCGACCCCAACATAGTTGTGAAAAGGCTAGGCAGATGATGATGATGTTTATTTTGCAAATAGGTTTTTACATACACTTTTACAAGTCACTTTTTATTAAAACTAGATGGGGTCGGTGTTTCGTTTCTGGCTACTTTGAGAAGAAACTTCCGAAACAAACTCAGAGGTCATGGTCTCTTTAGTCTAGACATAATCTTGGTATACACACATGAAAACTATGCAGATTAGTGTCTGAGATGGTCATTTGAAGAAAGCACCACACAGATTTTAGTGGACCCGTCCAGTCGGTGCAAGCATGCTGATGTCTTATTGTCAGATCACGTATAACAATCATATAAGTCTGTGGGACGGTATCTCGGTTCTGTGAACCACGGGCCAGAGCACGGTCACTCGAACAGATATCGTTCCAGCGCAGCGAAGGAACTAGTATCGGAAACTATTACGCAACGGTACAACACTATTCATGTTTGTAAACAAACGAATAAAATTAAGAAATAACAAAAAGGTCTCTGGGACGGAAATAAACCCAAACATTAACACTATATCAATAAATTAATGATCGCTTAGCATTTTTTTCATCGAAAGTGTATTACTCCTAGATACTATTGCATGAAAACCGGCTTCTAACCTATGCACCGACAATTGAGGTTGATTTATCTGGTTTCTTGCACCACACTTCACAATACAGCACGCAGGCATATTGAATTGCTGTTTTTTTAATAAGTATATGCATTTTTATAGGTAAACTCTTCGTAATTTTGTCACAAATATCAATTTATCAAAAAGTAAACAACTATTTGACAGCAGAACTACCACGAAACTCGCCGCATAACATGGCGGAAACGGCACCTACCTACTATTGTGTGACTCGTAACACCAAATGTTGCCATTATGAGCAACAACTGAAATATTGTTGTCTCTTTCATCAAATATGATTACTGTATTAGAAAAAACGAAACAAAACGATATTTCACATTCTGTATCCTATTTCACTCATATTTGTATAAGCAAATGTGTCTATAGAATATTGCGGCGGCTCCACTATTTTTCCTTACTCATTGCAAACGAATGAATGACACAGAGTACTTTTATCAAATGTCAAATTGACTGTCGGTAGAAGTGTCGACTCTTTATAGTTTAATGTACTCTGTGGTCGACTCGGACGACCGTCGTGACTGTCGTGAGCCATCGTCCGTCACTCGTCTTAATAATAACAAAGTACGTGCTTGAAATCACTGGAGATTTATTAATTTAATAATTGATTTATAAAATAAAAACAAACCCAAAATGTCAGCAGAAGAGACTTTTAACAAAGGCGCCGCTGAAGCAATAGTTGGATTTTTAAAATCTAATATATCAAGATCGGCGCAACAAAATATGGACGCCGAATTGAAAACAGATTTTGTTCTTGCCAAGAAAAGGCGTAAAGTACAGAAAATAAAATCAAAGAGGAAAGTACACGGTCTTACAAGGAGAGAAAAGAAATATTTAGGTTTCTATGCAATATCGAGGAATGGGGTGAAATACGAAGATGTCTTGCCCCTTAACAAAATGTGGCTAAAATATATAAACAATGTGCTAGAATTAGATAAACCTGTACCAGATTGTAAGAGCAAAGCATGGGAATCCTTTACTCAAACTCTATTCAAGGCAGACTTTCATGGAAGTATCTTAAATGTAATCAGATCTAAATGCCCAAGTTATGTTGGTAAATCAGGAATTTGTATTATGGATACTAGAAACACTTTTAAAATTGTATCAAAAGACAATGTAACAACCACAATACCTAAAAGACAGTGTGTGTTTGAAATGTATTTAGGGAAGATTAAAGTAACTTTATTTGGTAAACATTTATGTATACGGCCAGCAGAGAGATCCACTAAGAAAATAAAAGGACATCTTCATCCAGATTTGTAAAAATATTTCGTTTTATTTATCATTTTACAAAGTCTTCCTTCATACAGTCCAGCACTGAATCACCAATGAAACTTTAAATTTACAATTACACATGCACATTACTAAATACTTTCGGTGCCAAGCACTCAGCATATGGGTTGAACAAAAATTCGTTTGTGCCTCCAATCCGCAATTTAGAAATATCTTGTGTCGTAGAATCCTTTTCAGGTGATTGAGGTCTCTCGGTGTTAACCGGTAAGCCTCTGGTATCTTATCTTAATGTTTTCAGTCATGCACGCAGTCTTGATAATTTGATCCATAGATCTTTGATGTGTTCTTCCATCTACTTCCACCTCATAGTGTATTTTCCTCTTCTATTTATAATTTTTCCCCATTTATTACTGTCATACATTCATAACTGAACTCTTAGTCCATTTTGAAATTCCTTGTAATACCATTTTCAGATATTGTATTTTCAACATATTCCTGTTAATCTGAAACGGATAGGACTTCGTCTTCATTAGCGACACCCAACATGCGAAACAACAAATCAGCTTCAGCTCGCCTTTTTTGTCTTGCCTCTCTATCAGCTAAATACTGTGCTGCGGTTTCATTAATAGGTCTTTCAAAATGACTTGAATATAGGCATGTGTCTTTGGGAGGTGTTTCACTGCTAGCTCTAAAATCATATTTGCTTACATCATTGTCAGTGGTGGTAAGAGGATTTAAAGACATTGTCTTATTAGCAAATCTTTCTTCTGGTGTAATTTTGTAAGGAACGGTAATACTTCTATCTTCTTTCGCCGGGATATCCACCGCCACGTGTTCCTTTTCCTGTGCCGGGCTAACCACGGCGTTTCTGGTAAACTGGGGCTCGTCTATAATAGGAATACCCTGCTGACCACTAGTGCTGTGACTAGTGTTACAGAGTGAAGTAGCTGACTTTGAACATCCAACTCTGTCAGTAGTAGAAGGCGCAGAAGACTCTCGTTGTATTGGATCAGCGTGTTGATTATTCTTCTCGTGGATGCTCTCTGGTAAAGAATCAGTTAGTGCATCCCTTTGGCCACGGCAATCAGCTGGTTGTTCAGCCTTAACTTGCTGGGATTGGAATCTGGTTTGATGGCCCGGACTAGGAGGCTTACCATCCTGAATAGACACTTTCTTTCCAGTATTCTTTTTAGACATCCTGTCTGCATTTATTCCATCCTCGTCCCCGAGAAAACTGTTGTATCTCGTATCACTCGTATGTACCTATAGGGTAAATGCACAAGAGTCCGATTGTAAAGTATTAACTTTATTATGTATTTTACTAATTATTACAATATTATAGAATTACAATTAAAATTTTAAAGAATAAATTAAAACAATCTAGTATTTATAGAACAATGTAGTCGGATTTAAAGTTGACAGCAGGGTCAGCACCAGCACTAGTTGTAATGCGACAAGGTAGCCCGCGAAATTCGAATTTTCTTTCGTATTGTATTTTGCCGGTCAATATCAGGCAGGCTGTATCAGTACCAGACTGGGACCCGAAACGGGCCCGGGCATTTTAGAGTCGGTCGGCCCACCACTCTCAAAAGAAACTAAAACTACTAATGTAAATTTAAAATCAACCGAACAAAACATCTATAAAAAATACTAGACTGTGACGCCAACGACTTTGATAGGAGAAAAGACTAACTAAAGTAAGGGAGGGGACGAGTAAACCAGGGCCCTGTTTAATAAAACTTACTAATATTGTAAATTGTAATTGTAGGTTACAAGTTACAATAATTATTCTACAAGTTTCTGTTTAATAAAGAAAATAATTTACAATATTACCATGGTGGAAAACTGACAAATTTGTGGAATTGTAGCTACAAATCTACTTATTTCTGTTTAATAAACATTTTTTACAATTTATTGTAAACAGCATTCACAATTGTACAATTTGTAGAATTTTACTTGTAGAATTCTTACAAATTGTAAGGTTTATTAAACAGCACTTGTAATAAAAATTTTCAAATATGTCAGTTACAAAGTCTTGTTGTATCTACAAAATTGTAGGATTGTAATATTAAACAGCGCCCAGGTTGTTCAAAAGAGATACCTCGGCCCCGGACACAAAGGCTAAGAAGGAACAGGGGTGGTTTTTAGTCAGTAGAAGCACAGTATAAATATGGACAGTAGCGAAACTAAGCCTAGTTGATGCGATAACTACCTACGCTCCATTGAAGCCATAGGGTTGTCCCTTTTATGCACGGTTGCTGAAGTCCCTAGATAACTTCTCAACATAACATTTTTATTCTGTCAACATAACATTTGTACCTTCCACAATCAGCTCACCTAGATAACCTGAAAGAATACAACCCCATAAGATTTTATTTAAGAATTATCCTCCAACTCCTAACCGTTAAGGAGTTATTCCTTCCATCATCAGCTCATCAACATGAGGTAATGACTGCCAGATGTAAATACTTAAATAGCATTAGAAAAAATACGAAACACGTAATACGTGCCTATAAAATTTGATGGTTGCCCTCGATTTCGTTAAGATTCCATCATCAGATCCAGACATGGTAACAGTGGGACCATCTCGGGAGTATACTTTTTCGATTAATTTTTTTTTTTTTCAATTCGGTTCATAAATGAGGGAGTTATGCGGAAACAAATATGATACAAAAACTAAACCAAACCGACGAATTCAGAACCTCCCTCTTTTTGGAAGTCGATTAAAAATACTTTCTTCTGCTGATGAAGCCGAGTTGACACAGCCGTATACCGCGCAATACGTTCGTTGCATTTAAAAAAATATCGGGAGATATGAACTTATACGTGACCAACTGACCACTCGTCTCGGCGCGGCACGCACAACCACAGAGTACATTAGACTATATTGAAATAGAGACCAATCTTGTGCTGTGAAACAGGGTCACTTGCGTTCGTGAAGAAACTAGCGCCATCTGATATTTCTATTTAGAACTACACCCTTTGGTATGGGTGGATGGATACCTACATATAGCTATGCAGATATATTTATTTTTATTAGTACTTTATAGTGTTGATTTCAAGGATTGATAAATGAAATACAATTTAGGAAATCATGTTTTTATTATCAAATTAAAGTTTTAACATTGTATGGTATTTTTTGTATGGCTGGAGGAGTGGATACATATTTCGAAAATTACAATTTTGTTGCAGTTATCACAACACTGGAGTCCTATCTCAGTTGTGACGGTTGTGACACAATCACTCACAAATCCATTCTGGTCACAGGTAGAGATTTGCCGGAGGAGTTTTCACTCAACAACAACAAATACACAAAATAACACAGAAAGAATAAAAAAGTAAACAAAACCGGCGCACGCGTCAGATTTTTGCAGACATTTGTATTAGGGTTACCAGTTTATTAGTAATTAAAACCATCAAGAATACTCTACCAACACCCCAATGTACGTTAGTGCAAATAATTCTGTGAGTTTAATGCAATTCAAATTTATGATAATGATGCTATTCTTTGGTTAAAATAAACAATAAGTCAGTTTAAAATATTCGTAATGAGCTACCGGAGCTATAGAGCTGCCATCTCTTATTTGTATTTGGTATAAATTGAGCGATTATAATCCGACAAAATTAAAAAAACACACTTAAACTCGATTCAGTATAGGGACTACACATACTTCGTGATTTTGTATCATTGTACCCCATTCTGTCCCCAGTTTTTTGTACTAAGATTGAGCACCCTGCGCACAACTGAGCGCACTGCGAACTTGCGAAGACTTGCCAAGTGCCCCGTCGATGCGCATGTTTGTGTGAGTGTGCGGTTTCGAGCGTTTGTAGGTAGTTTCCGTACTGTCCATATTTATATTGTGGTAGAAGTAAGACACTCCCTTCCGCTCCGCCCAGAGCGGGAGGTGTCATTTAATGATTTCCCACCCTCCCAAAAAAAAGCCGTCCAGTAAAACCAGATTTGTAATGGTTAAGTTTACTAGTTGTTACTGCACCTGAAGCTTCTAGAATCTAATTTACTTGATAAAATAGAAGTCTTAAAGTTACTAATTCTGAATTAGTTATTTGAAAAACTTAAGAACTAAAAGAAAATTTAAGCTGTCCACTTCAGAGAATTTAACTTTTCTTCAGTATTTTAATTCGGGAATAGATCAGATGTTACTTAATAAACTATGGGGGGCAGTCTTAAGAAGAAGAAAAACAAAGCACAAGAGCGAGCGAAGCGAGCTTTAAAATTTCAACCTTGGACAGGCAAGAATTTTTCAGGGTGTACAAGTGCAAGTTTCAGACAAGCCAAGATTTAAGAAATAGAAGGTTGCGTGAGCGAGCGATGTGAGCTTGAACTTTTTTTGTCACCTGCCTTGGTCAAGTTAGGTTGTTTCGAACTATTGGAGTTACTTTCAACTTCTGATAGCCAATGCTTAATTCCCTCAAGAAAGTAGGCTGCAAGAGCGAGCGAAGCGAGCTCAAAAATTATGTATTATATGCATTTAAAGCCTTTTTTTAGTGGGTGGGTCATAAGACAGTCGGACTGCAAGCTAGTCCATTGCTCGCCGTCTATAGCCACAAGCGGCGTCTTTTAAAGCCTGAGGGTAAGGGGCTCCTAATTTATTTCAACCTCTACCTATACTAGTCAATCATGCGAAAATGAGGGAGGGGAAAAAAAAGAAAATCAAAAGGAATGAGAATTAAGAGGCCATTCTGTTTTAAAACTTTTCTCGCAGGGTCCAAAGTACCTATGTACCGGGTGTTTCTAAAAAAATTGAGAAGTTTTTATTAAATTTTAACCGACTTCCCAAAAAGTAGGAGGTTCTCAATTCGATGGGTATGTTTTTTGTTTTTTTTTTTATCTTACGCACATCGGGGCGCCCGTGGCCCGGGGGGATAATTCATACAGCAGATACTCGTACGGTAATAGCTACGCCCCTGCACTGAACGGCAAGTTGCAAAATACCTAAGAAAATTCGAATATCGCAGGAGACTTGATGTCTTAAATGTCTATGTAGGCCTCTAAGCGCGCTGTAGCTACTCGTTCCGAAACACTACCTTAGTAGGCCTAACATGTGAGAGAGAGAAAAGATAGCCTTTTTTTTTGGCGGGTGGAAAATCATCAAATAACCGCTCCCGCTCTTGGGCACAGCGAAAGGGAGTGTCAGACTTCTACTGACTCAAAACCACCCATGTTCCTGCCCCGACGGGATCAAAGAGATGTCAGCAACATGGAACAAGGGCCGACGACCGTTGGGCTGCGGGTTGTTCGCAAGAGATACCGCGGCCTCACCTTGTATTTACAAAAATAAGAAAATGAGCACAAAAAACCAGGTTCCAAATCATCTTAAATAAAAAAGAAAATGTCAATTTGACAAACGTTTCCTTGTTGTGTTGTGAAATGTCAATTCAATTGTCATTCGAAGATTTATCAGCGAATAGTGGAAAAATCGACCTATTCACGTAAACAAAAATAGAAATCATCTTCCGTTAACTTATTTCAGATTATTTTAAATAAAAAACAATGGCCAACTCAAAAGACGAGCCAGTAATTCTCGCGCACGAGTGTTATGTAAAAAAGGATTACACTGGAGCATTACAACACCTCAATGAATTGGAAACTTTGGTTGGCCCAAGTAATAAACGAGTACAGCACAACAAAGCAGTGATTGAGTTCATGATCAGTGACATGAAAAACGTGGATAAATTAAAGAAAGCCATCGCACAGTTAACAGGGCTCTCATTTCCGGACATCGACACAAAAGACCTGAGTTCACCTTTCTTGTTATACAATTATGCTGTGTTATTGTACCATTCGAGATACTACTATCAATGTACTGTACTTTTAGAGAGATTACTTGGTTGTAAGAATATCAAAGACAACAAATTATTTCAGCAAATTGTCCTACTGTTGCTAGAGGCTTCACTGTGCAGAAGAACCTATGAGAAAACGTTGGACGTAGCTAAAACACATGGTGACCCTCTCAAAACCAACAATGAAGTGAGTGACCTGTTTGAAAGACTTGTCAGTAGAGCGCAGTTGTTATTAGGACAGAAAGTCAAGTTAAATCTCAAACCAGACTCAATAGAGAATGTATTTATTATAGCTCAACAGGAATATCTCGATGGTGATGTCAACGAAGCAGCAGCTACATTAGGTCAATACAGAACACTCAAATATAATTATGATTTAAAAACTCAGGGAGAAGACATATGGGCAGCCATCAATAATAACCTTGGAGTAATATATTTATCAATAAAAAAACCGTTTTTAGCATCAAAATATTTCCAACATGCAGTCAAGGAACACTTTAAAGCAATGGAATCTGAGGATAGTGAAAAGTTAATAGCATGTAGAGATAGACCTTTGTATGTGTTTAACTTGGGGTTAGCGTTACTTTCAGCTAACAACTCTGAAGGTGCATTTGAGTGTTTAGTAGAGGCAGCCCGGCACTACCCCAACAACCCTCGCATTTGGCTGCACTTAGCAGAATGTTGTGTGAAAAAGTGTTGCAGTGAAGAAGCACAACAGTACACCGTAAAGAAACTTGGCAGTGGGCCGCACACACGCATCTTATTGTCAAAGGAAGGGAAACATAAATATTCAACATCAGGAGAATCATTTGCCATCCCATCATTATCATTAGAATTTGCTGCATTATGTTTAAGAAATGCAATAACATTATTGCCGAATCAGGAAGCCCCAGCCGATGTCACTGCACCTATCATCCAAGCTCCTCCAGGCCCACCGATTAACTGGCAACAGAGGTGTGAACTGAAGAACTCCACATTTGTGCTACAGAGTTATGTGCTACTACATCTACAGGACCCATTGTCAGCTTTGATGAGTGCAAATGAGCTGTTAAGTCAGACAGAAGCAACTAGCAGCCATAAAGCATGGGCACACATTTATGCAGCTGAAGCTCTTATAAATCTGGACCGAATAGCAGATGCAGTGGAGCATTTACACCCACCTATGATCCACGAACTTGTATCAGTGTTGCCAAGTCAAATGAAAGATATGATAGCAGTCAGTGTGTGGGCCAAAGCAGCTGTCTGTCACATTCTGAGAGGTGATTTAGTCACTGCAAGAAAGATACTTTTGCAAATAAATTCGCCAAGAGTTTTGCCATTGCAAATGTATTTAGAAATATGTACAGGGAATATAGAGAACTGTCACACATTGTTAAGAAAACTTAGATTTACTAACTTATCACAGTGAATTGTTAAATTTTTTAATAAAATGTTTATATTATACTGAATGTAAAACTGGTTTTGTATTCATTAGTCCCAAAAAGGTAAACACTACTTTGTATTCCATAGTTCATAACAGACAGTAAAATACAGGTATTCAGCTTCCGGTTATTCTGGAAGCAGACCCCAAAATGGTTGGGAAGAGTGAGGGCAGATGATGATTCTCTTTCTTACTTTAAGAATCTTATAACTGCAAGTTTTAAACATTTAATAACATCACACCTGTATTATATAGGGGAATAGCCGGGTCTACACACATTCCGCATTTACAAGCTGTTTTGATTCGAATAAAAATCAACATTGATTGAATTGGTCTTTTCTTTACAAGTCAAGCCAAATACAAATTCACATAGTTTAATTTGTTTGATACAAACGAGGGAGTGTACCTACCTACACACTTACTTCCTTTTTAGGGTTCCGTAGCCGAATGTCAAAAAACGGAACCCTTATAGATTCGTCATGTCTGTCTGTCCGTCCGTATGTCACAGCCTCTTTATTCGGAAACTATTAAGACTACACAGTTAAGACTTGGCAGGTAGAAAATGTATTCTGTGAACTGCTTTACGATTTTATTACAAAAATTAAAAGATGATGGGGGTCTCTCCATATGAAAGTGAAACAAAAAAAAAATTTCATCAAATCTATACGTCTACAGACAGGTCTTTAAAAATGACATTGAGGTTCCTAAAACCAAATTTTCCCTAAGTTAATCGTTTGAAAGATAGACACTCCCAAAGTGATACAGGGTGTCTGGCGGCAGATTTATATTTTCAAAAATTAATAAAAAAAATAACTATATGACATATTATTGTTTAATTAAAAGTACAGGTAGGTACCTATATAGTGTGAAAGTGCGAATTAAAAAAATTTTTTTTTGGCTCCTACTTCTGGGTGGTTTAAAAAAAAATCTAACCTGTTCGTCTCGGCATGCCCCAAGTCCCGAGTTCGCTTCGCTCGCTCTTGCATCCAAGTTTTCCTAGCAGCGGGTTGGACTGGACCCCGATATCCCCTCCGAACCTAACCGTCCCGTTCGTTATTTTTAGTGTAAAAATGGCAATTTGATTGCTTAATACAGCAACAATTATTATTCACACTCTTAATACATCCAAAATTAATAAAAAAAAAATAGTAAAATAATATTATTATTTTATTAAAAAACACGACAAAAAATTACTAATATTCACTTTTACCAATAACAGAACGTGAAATGTCAACTTTGACGTCCACAATGTCAATTCGTCCAACCTAAAAATTTACATATGGCGTGTTATTGTCCAATTTGTATGGAAAGTTGGAAACTTTAAACAATTATATCTCGTAAACCTTGAATTTCTGTGACTTGACAATTTGCATAAAGTTTTCTATTTATGTGTACTATCTACAAAAACAATATGAACTTCCTAATCTTCGGGTCTTAATGGAAATTCTATCCTGTCCCAGACTCCCACTGCAGGGCAAAGGCCTCCCTTCAGTCTCTTCTCTCTTTCCATATATCCCTGTCTTTGGATGTTTGGGCCCCCATCCTTTAAGTTAGATTACAAGATTTGATCTTGTAATCTAACTTAAAAAATAAACAAGAACAACTGCTGGAAAATAAAGCAAATGATTCATAATTTCTACTATTTTCTAGAAAAATAAACAGCTGCTGGAAAATAAAGCGAATTCTACTATTTTCTACCATTCCATTGGCAACCTTTTAGCGCAAAAATATAACGCCTGTCAGAGTGGTCTGTCAATAAAAAGTTACGATTTATTTTTATTTTTATTACGAAAAACGGTGTTCAGAATACCAAAAAAAAAACTGTAATCAATCTTAAGTATGTACTACACCTGAGCAAAAAATTAAAAAAAACAGTGAAAGTATTTACCTGTCCTTCTACAGACAACATGCTAACAAAATCAAAACACAAAATGGGCAGGTGCAAAATAATCGCGAAATCATGAATCAAAAAAATGTTTGTTCTAAAAAAAATTGAGTTTACATTAGCAGTCATGTCGCGGAAAACGATATTTTTGCTTGCGGCCGCTGTGGTCATGTTATATTTCTCGATAATTCTATTTATGTTGAGCCCTTTGCATAGTTCGCGGGGTGGTTACTACGCGGGCGGGTATTTGAAAAACGTAGCGATTCGTAATTATCCGCATATGAAGTGGTGCCAGGAGCTGCGCTGGCGGTCGCCGCCGTCTGCGGACGTGGTCGCGCTGGTGTCTTGCCCCGGGAGTGGGAACACATGGCTCAGATACCTGCTGCAGCAAGCTACAGGTAAATATTGCATGACATGTATTTATTTATTAAAAATTCATATAGGTACCTACAAGAGTGGTACATAAGCGTACTTAGTGTACAAGGCATTCTCTACCAGTCAACCTTTGGGTCAAATAGGATAGCACTGTGGTAAGTACAAAAAATAATTCAAACCATTTTGTTAATAATTGATATACATAAATAGATAAATTATGTAAATGGACTTTTCTGTGTTCCATCATCATCATCTTCCTGCCCTTGTTCCATGTTACTTGGGATCGGTGCATCATGTTTTTTCCTTCCATTATCCCTTATAAAACGTCATGCTATCATCTACTCCTTTTTCTTTCATATCATCCCTCACACAATCCCTTAAGCGTAACCTTGGCCTTCCTCTCCCTCTCCATCTGCCATCGCTCTTTTAGTCACATAAAATTTCTTCCCTCATAACATGACCATATCAATATTAACAATGAAGGAGAATCTATTATCTTGGGACAGAAGATTCTTTATTTTTTTTTCTTTAAAAAAAAAGTTGCCTCACACTAGGAATTTCTCCTGTATCGTGAGTGCGTTTCGTTCAGATTCCCTTTCATAATTTATGTAACTGGGGCAACCTTCAAACTTCCTCTGATATACTTATTCCTTACCATTCATGTCACAACGTACATCTACCTCAACATTCTCTTCTCTGCTACATGTAGTCATTTTACATCCATCTTCTTCACAGCCCAGCATTCAGCTCCATACAGTAAGACAGGTCTAATCAGAGACTTGTATATTTTTCCCTTTTACTTGAGGGGCGTCCATGGTTCACCAGTTGTTCCAGCAACCTGTCGCCATTTCATTCATCCTGAGTTGATGAGTGCGTTACGTTTCGGTCTCTGTCCGTTGCCGTCACATTAGACAATTGACCTTAGGTAACGAAAATTGGAACAGATGGAAATGGCTGTTCCAGCAAGAGTTTTGGCCTAGAGAGACTGCCAAAATTACAGAATAAATATTCTGTATTGGTCCTACTTCCTTTCAGGCCAAAGACTATATAGCCACTTGACTGCGCATACAGTGCCCCGATGCTCGAGAACTATTAGTATTTTGTCGCCTATGCATAGGCTACGGTATGAGTAACCGTTTTAGTTGTGACCAAGTGTTAGACCTGTGTGCACGCAAAATAATTACCAATTGTTATAATTTTTTATGCAATTTATAATAATTATTATTATTTATAATTTACGCGGTTAAGTGGCGTGGGAAACATTCCAAGACATCGAGTTACAAAAAGGATGGCACAACTTTTCATCAATAAGTAAATATTACGAAAATTATTTTTGTTTTAATCAAATTATAAGCCACCGCAGGGGTCTATTTAAAATGGTAGAGTCTCGCGTTGATGTCTTTTGGAAAAGTCCCTTTCTTTCATTAGGCAATTCTAATATGTTTGTCCCTTTCTTTCCCTTTGTATTTTTATCGTAAAAATCTGTGCTGTTACCTTTTATTGCAGAATTCTATATCGATAAAAATAAAATTAAACTTAATATAATTTTTATTTAATTCAGATACTGTCATTATCTACTTTTAACCGACTTTAAAAAATGGCGGTAGTTCTCAGTTTTTACATTCTTCTCTAAATATTTCTGTTAAATTAAATGTTAATGTTTCATAAAACCTCGCATCATTTTTATTTTCTTCTTTATAATACTTAAAATACTTATATTTTTCCGAGTTCAACAATAAGGAAGAAAGAAGTAGTAGACCCGGAAATTGTAGACCTAACTCCACGTAAACGCAAAATGAAACGACACATAGATCATCTTCTAATAATTATATTCTCTTAGTAAAAAGCCTCTTGAAGCCTCTTGAGGCTTCAAGATAATACTGGCGGTAAGTCCCCTCTTTGTGGAGTGGCTGGAGAGGCGCCACGGCGCCTTCACCTTCCGTCTGACGCGGGTACTCAGCGGACACGGTTGTTTTGGGAGGTACCTGCACCGAATCAGGCGGGAGGAAACGCTCGGATGTCACCATTGTGAGGATCGGCCGGAGGACACGGTGGAGCACACCGTGGAGGTCTGCCCCGCTTGGGCGGAACGGAACCCCGCCGTGTTCTCGTAGCGGCGATCGGCGGCGGCGACTTCTCGCGTCCGGCCCTGGTGCAAGCCATGGTCCGGAGTGAGGAGGAATGGGACGCCGTCGCCTTCTTCTGCGAAGCAGTGATGCTAGCGAAGGAGGTAGCGGAACGTGAGAGGGAAAGAACCTCTCGTCCCAGCCGCCGCGGGAGGCACTCCGGGCGTCGGGGGCCACGTGATGGCTTCCGGCCACCGTAGACGCGGGCCTGTGGACGGTGAGTGATGGGCTAGCTCGCCGTCCGTCCGTCTTGTGACGACGACAGGCCGTGTTGACGGCGCGTTCGTGTTCCACGCGCGCCTCAAAGAGATGTCAGCAACATGGAGCGGGCCCCCCGCAGGGGCCGACGCCCGTTGGGGCTGCGTGTTGTTCGAAAGAGATACCGCAGCCTCGGCGCAAGGGCTAAGAAGGAACATGGGTGGTTTTTAGTCAGTAGAAGTCTGACACTCCCTTTCGCTCTGCCCAGAGCGGGAGGGGTTATTTGATGATTTCCCACACCCCAAAAAAAAAAAAGTAGATTATTGGTTAAAAAAAAATGCGAGCCTGAAAGATAATATTATCAGGATACTTGTTTTTCCTTTTGTAATTGACTGATTTTAATTAAATATTATTTTGTCATTTTTATTGAGAATTTTTTGTAATATTAAAATCCATTTTATCGATATCGACTATTTTCCCATAATCAAGTAAGGCAATCCTTACCTAGGTATACCTACGCAACTTGACCTTGAACTGACCAATTGCAGCCGCGTATTATTCCTCATCCCCCGACCCGCGGTAGTGAGTTGTGTACTTAGAAGAAATCGGCTTACACGCTCTCTAGTGGTTTAATACTCTATGTTTCAGGCATTGATATAAAAACTAAAGATACGGTCGTCCGAACATTTGCTCGACGCGTTCGCCATACAGATAATTGGTGTAGTCTGCTCGTTAACGTAACCTTGTATAAGCGGCGTGGCATTTTCGAGGTTTATAGAACATAAATAAAGCTTTTAATAAAATTTACGACCGCACCCGAAGAGAGCCGATCGTGGACTAGTTCACTTCGGCTTAGGAAAGACCTTATTGGGACCACGTTTGTGGCGTCATTTTAACATGCCGTCCGCCCAGTCCTTACGCAGTAATATATAAGTCAATGGTTTCAGGCCTACATTCTCCAGTCTTTGCTACCACACCATCCAATATACACACGATGTTGTGGGCAAACACCATACACCAGGGAGCCTTTTCCTGGATGTCTGACATAAGTGCGTCCATTATCACCAGGAAGAGGTAAGGACGTAGAGCCGACTCTTTTGTTTTTTGATAATCCATTCAAAAATGAAAAACGGCTCTACGCCTTTGCCTCTTTAGATCGCACCGGAGGTCTATCCGCTGAGCGATGACTTACCTGGGCTGCGATGATTTTCCCCGGGGTAATGATTATCACCGCCAGATCCCATGGCGGCATAGAGCTGACCCTAGGTCCAAGCCGACAGCCACAATGAAGCTATATAGCAACAAATAGAGCCCGCTGTATAACGGACTTGGGTACTACATCGACAGTACCTACATCGCTCGGATCAACTGCACATACTTCCCAGGCATACTATTTATCTTTCAGGGCCCACCACCAAAGCTCAGGTACCCGGTCGTACACCTTTTCGAGGTCGAAAACCATGTGCAAGTTTTGTGCACACTTCTGGCGAATGGCAAAAATGACATCAGTCATGCCCCAACCATCTATCACTCTCATCTCTCGGTCAGCACCACTCGTAATAGCTTCTAGCTTCTACTGGTATACCGTCAGGTCCTCACCCTTTACCATTCTTCATTTCAGTCCATCCGTACTAACCAGTCTCACTTGCCCCTCATTCACTGGTTTATTGTGAAGCACATGGTTCTAGTCACTCTCCTTATTCATCAGTTGTTCAAAGTACCAAGGGTCACCATCTATCCTTAATTTTCTCATCATCCAAAATAACCGTTTGAGCTTCTTTCCTTTATGTCCCTCCCATCCCACGCCTTTCTCTCTCTAGCTCTAGCAAGCCGGTACAGTTGGTTCTGACCTGCTCACTAGCGTAGCCTGGTGGGGGTAGACCATGACCCCCGGCGGCGCTCTAGCTATGGCCACAGCTTTTTTCTTAAGAGCATCATACTCACTCTTTCTTTCAGCTTACAAACTAACAGGTCTTGCAACTGCTACACTCTGCCATTCTTTGAATTTCCTCTATTTGTGTTTCAAAACATCCTGGATTTATGTCGACTACCACCATAGATAGATAGATGCATCGGGCTAGTGTCCGCAACTCCACGCCTTGAGCGCGTATTTTGCGTACGGGTGGGAATCTTATTCGATCCACCCCAGCTCCCCGAGAAAAGCCAGCAATCCCTTGGTGTGACCGGCAATCTTTGACGGCACGGTTGGTGTAGTGGCTAAGCGATTGGACTGCTGCGCTCTGTGTCGCGGGTTCGATCCCCGCACGGAACAAATATTTGTATGGCCTGCAGATAGTTGTTTCGGGTCTGGGTATTTATGTATGTGACTTTATATGTTTGTGAAGGCACCCACGATACAGGAGAAATTCCTAGTGTGGGTTGCCCCACACTAGGAATTAAAAAAAAAAAAAAAAAAATCTCGCAGAGAGTACCTGGGTTACCGAAGTACTTGGCCCTGTATGGGGTAACCCCCGTACAGTGCAGGAGCACGTGGGCTGCGGTTTTTTCTTCCTCCATGCAGGCTCGACACAGAGACAGAGACTACGCACAGAGACTATCTGTGACACCTATAACAAAGAGGTGCTTGTTAAAAGTACCGTGTCCAGTGATGGCGGCCGTCACTGTGCGTAGCTGCAGCTTAGTTAGCCGGAGCGCTTGTTTCGTGAGGCTGGCGTCGATGGCGGGAAGCGCCTCCTTGGCCTGCCTGCACTTGCCGTGGTCTAGCCACAGCTTCGCGTGAAGTTCTCTGGTACATTTCCTTACCAGCGTGCGAAGATAACCGAAAGGGAGCGGCACGATGGGCTCTGGTCCCACCACTGCCATGCTTGAGCACCTTCGAGCGAGCTCGTCCGCTGCATCGTTGCCTCGGGATTCGCTATGTCCTTTAATCCATTGAATGGTTATATTGTTGAGGTTACCCACCTGGTTCAGGCGTTGGTGGCACTCGTGTATCAGCCCGGAATTGACCGTGTGGCTCCTTAATGCCAGCAGCACCGCCATGCTACGCGCCACCTGGAGAGTAATCCTTTACCTGAGTGATCCTTTACCTCCCGAGCCAAGATGGCTGATGCCGCCAGGGAGATACCCATGCATTCTGCCTGAAAGACAGTGTTGTGGGCCCCCAAAGGTACGGCTAAGTGGATATTGAGATCCTCCGAGAAGACTCCGGCTCCAGTGCCAGTACCTGTTTTGGATCTATCCGTGAGTTTTGACTCCCTCGCAGCGGTGGTCCTCATGGAGCCGCATGCCGCCCTCTATGCTGCGTGTACTTCATTCTTACCCCAGAGTTGTAGCGTATTGAGGCGCACCGCCGTCATCGTTGCTTCCTGCTGAATGAACAGGTGGAGCGGCGGAAGCCCCAGTTTGGCTTCGACGGCTGCGGTCGGAGTTGTCCTCATGCAGCCTGTGATCGCCATGCAGGCGAGCCTTTGCTTACGTTCCAGCTTGCTTATGGCTGTTATTAATTTGGTGCGGGGCCACCAGACCACTGCCCCGTAGGTGATCATGGGTCGGATTACCGCACAGTAAAGCCAAAGTATAATTTTGGGGGATAGGCCCCACTTCTTACCTATCATCCTCCTGCACTCCCAAAAGGTGATGCAGGCCCTGTTTAGCTTGTTGTCAAGATGACTGCTCCAATTTAACTTACTGTCCAGGATAACTCCCAGGTATTTGACCTCGTTGGTAACCTGGACCTCAGAATCGAATAGCTTAGGTAGGCGATGCGGGCCTAGCATTTGTTTTTGGGTAAACATGACTAGTTCAGTTTTAGTGGGGTTCACTGAGAGATCGAACTCAGCACACCATCGCTCAACTATGCGTAGCGCCTGCTGAGCGACCTTCCCCGAGACCCGAGATGAGGATGGCGAGATCGTCTGCGTACCCAGTAGTGTAAAAGTGGTTAGCATTAAGCTTCGACTACCACCATGTATCCCTATCTATCGTAACCCTTCCTTTCGTCTCTCCTGAGTTTTAGCTTTTCTAATTCCCAGCCATCGCATTCCAACGTTCATTTACAATGCGTATGTTCATCCCCATCGCTACCACTACAATACCATTCAATTCTTTTTTTTCTCTCTCTATTCTCAGTCACCCTTCTCTAACATAGGTATACCTTTTTATGTAGTGGGGGGGGGGGTCGGTCTTTGGAGGTCTATAGTCTGTTTATTCAATATAATAATAATGTTCGTTTAATGAATTCTGTGTTATCAATGGTCTAATGTTTACTAATTGTGCTATAAAGGGACTACCTCTACAATAAACATCTAAATGTTATTATTGAGTTGTTATTATCAAGTTAACCCTGCATTACTGTTAAAACTCAGTATTGACGAGTTAATTTATGCTTGCAAAATTACTTGGATAATGGTTGTGGTTATGACTTCTCTGCATTCGTTGTTGCGGTGTGCGTCGCTGCGTGCTTTCGTGCTCGCAGTGTTCGTTGTTGCGGGCATTCGGCGGCGTGTGGTTCGGCGTGGTGGCTTTCGGGATGACGTATTGCACTCGTAGTTTAGTTTTATGAATTGTTCTTCTGACATTCAAAAGTACCAGTAATGGTTTAATTGAAATAAATGCTTTGACTTTGACTTTCTGTCTATGTTTTTAATACTTAAACTGTGTTAGCCTCATGATTTTTACACCCTATTAAACATTTCCAGGTGTAGTAACCGGTTCTATATACATGGACTATGGCCTAAGACAACATGGTTTCCCTGGAGAGAATGTACAAAATGGCTCAGTGCTTGTAGTCAAGACGCATAGATGCCCAAGTGTGCCTGAGGAGTTCCGATCTGCTATATTACTTATACGGAACCCAAGAGATGCTACATTGGTAAGCAAACATACAACCTATGTCACAAAATTGATTAGAGAAAATAATATTAGAGAGTTTTACATCAATAAAACTTGCTTATTATTTTTTCATCAATGCACTGCTCTCAAAACGGTGAAGGAAAACATCGTGAGGAAACCGACATGTATTAGAACCAAAAAATTCGAGGACATGTGACATCTACCAACCTGCACTGGGCCCGCGTGGTAGATTATAGCCCATCCCTCTCCTAGAGAAGAGGCCTGAGTCCCTGCAGTGGGAACATTATAGGCTGATGATGATCCGGAATCCACCTTGAGTCAAATATCTGTCTTTCAGCTTGTTGACAGCGATTTCCTTTGCCTCTCCGCTGGTTGTGCGCAAATTGAATCATAGTTTTCTAATAGTTAATGACAAAATAATTGCACTCTTGCTTGTGTGTGTAAAACTTAGTTTTTTTTACTTTCTAGCTAATTTTGACCTTATTACTATTTAGGGTTTTAATATAAAGCCTTGTAGTTGATATTTAATACAAACTTGTTTTATGTAAATTATTATGACCTTAACTCAAGGTGTTAGTTATTAGCGGCTCAATGGAGAATTTCAAATATTATGTACTGTGTGTTTTAAATGAACAATGTGTTAAGACCGTTAAGGCAAGCCATGCAGTCACAATACTGTGAATGTGTTCCTCCCTCACGTCTGCGCCAAATAGGACCACTTCAGAAGAACGGGATAATTTCAAGAGATGACTCAATGATGCACAAATGCAGTAACCACCTATTAGTTATTCTTGATCTATGTCATAACTACAAGTTACAACACATAATAATTTACATAGTTTTTGTTATTTATAACTACCCCATTATGATTAATTTTTAATGCTTTTTATTTCGGTTACATTTTCAGTTTGTGTTTGAATGAAATGCCTTGTTTTTTAACAATTTTAGTTGCACTCACACTCACTCACCCCCACATTGCTTCATGTGATCTGACCAGGCCGACAAGGGCGGCAAAACAGGACGGCAAGAAAGGGCGTGGAAGTGCTGAAAATGGGCTTTCATAGACTTAGGAATTTCTATTTGCAAGCCCCGGATTTTCCTTCTATTAGTTATTACCATATACGGAAATGAAACGAGTTAATTCTGCACAAAAACGAAAGAATTACAATTTAAACACGAAAAACGCTTCTATTACATTTTTCATACTAGCTTCATACAAATTTTGCGAGAAAATCATTGTAATTCCTTCGTCTTTGTGCAGAATAAACTCGGGTGTCATTTTCGTAAGTAATAACTAATAGAATCGATATCCGAAACTTGAAAATTGAAATCCTAAAATATGAAAGCAAATTTTCAGCCTAACGTACGACAGGGCCGCAGAAGAGGTTCTTGGTAATGGTAATTATTTTTATGTTGCTCTGTGATTATTTTCATATTTTTTTTTATATTTCAAAAATAATTCTTTTATGAAAACATGCATATTAAAATATTGTTAAAAACTTTCAGGCAGAGTTCAACAGACAGTATGGAGGACACATAGGGACGGCGCCGAAATCAGCATTCACGAAGAAAACTAACGGTAATGTCGATATTCAGAGTAAAAAGTATAGTAATAAGTGTAGTGGTCCTGGGTTCGATTCCCGGGTCGGGCAAAGTGTTATTGGTTTTTCCCATCAGGAATCAGTAACAGTCACGGAGTCTGGATTTGTGCCCGGTTGATGGCAATAGGCTCGTCCCATTACATGGGATTTAAACATAACTGGCGAAATGTCGGTGTGCTGAGGTCTTTGCTCAGGAGTGGGACACAATGTAGGCTAGCAATAAAAATAAAAAAAGCAATAAATGTTAGCAATAAAAAAAAATAAGGAAAATTCAAAGTTCCCGGTAGGTGTAGTATTTAACTGTACATTAAAAAAAATGTACTCCACCTGATTCTAAAAGGAAAATACAATTTAATGTAATAAAATAAACTAGGTTGGACGCATCCCACATCTGTCCAGGCGCGTTAATTGACAGATTAGCCAAAAACTATTTTTAACATGATTGTTTAAAACCTGTTTTATGAAACGCGTTGTTCAGTTTACGATGAAACTATTTCAGGAGGTGAAGTGGTATATTTCATTATGTAAACGCGCTAAACGCTGTCTGTTGGACGAATCGACGTATTATTAGGCAACCGATGTTTTTTTTTAAATTGATATTGTTTTATTGTGATTGTTACTGCGGTACTCAGAGATATTTAATGATTACTTAAGCCGTCACTTAGTAAAGATTTGACATACTTTTGTATGACAAAACTGTCAAAACCTTTACTTAGTGATGGCCTAAGTAATCATTAAAGCTTTCTGAGTGCGGCAGTTAGTGACCCATGGTTACCATAAAAACTCTCGAGTCCTGGTTAGGCACTAACCACAAGATAAAGAAGAAGAATGATGAGTCTGTAAAATTCTTTACGCAGATTGCCTTCTTTTTACACCTTCTTATGGTGAATGCGACAAGGTAGC
The DNA here is from genome assembly GCA_949774965.1 of Diarsia brunnea. Classification (NCBI taxonomy): domain Eukaryota; kingdom Metazoa; phylum Arthropoda; class Insecta; order Lepidoptera; family Noctuidae; genus Diarsia; species Diarsia brunnea. The sequence goes on along the minus strand of OX459016.1, from coordinate 3,824,023 downwards.
CCGCGAAATTCGAATTTTCTTACGTTTTTTGCAATTTGTCAGTCAGTGTCAAGTCATGTTAAATAAAGTAGGATTCGCGGCAGTATTTACTGAGTAAAAGAATAAACCCAACAATAGAACCGTTTCAGTTCATATAAGTCTCTTGAGTGACTATTTCATGAAAAAGGCATTCTTGAGACTTATATGAACTGAAACGGTGGTATAAGTATTGGTGATTTTAATCATTATTACTCAGTAAATAGACATTTGTTACGGCCGCGAATCCTATTTTATTTAACATACGACTTGACAATGACCGGCAAATTAAAAAATGCGTAAGAAAATTCGAATTCGCGGACTACCTTCTCGCATCAACTTTAAAATCTTTTAACAGGAAAATAACCCATTGCTTGTCCTCAGATTGGCTAACTTACGTATCGAATTACCTGGAGAAGTGGGAGCTGTTCCACGAGGGGTGGCTGACCAGGTTCCCCGGGCCGCTACACATCGTGTTCTATGAGGTCTTGGTAAGCGACACCAGGCGCACTCTGCAAGGAATACTGGACTTCTTGAATTATAACGTTACTGAGGTTAGTATTTTTCTTAGATGGATGAATGAAATTAATATGACTTATAGAAAATTGCAGTGTTTGTGTACTAATGACCATATTTTAATGACAACGAAGATTAAAGTCTTACCAACAGCATATTGTTACGCGTATCCTGAGTTCACAGTTGTTTCGACAAAGGTTTAACTGTGCAAGTGTGTGTGGAAGTATATTCACAAGTTGTTTAGCTCTTTTTTATTTGGAGGCTTGAAATCATCAAATGACTCCTGCCGCTCTGGGCAGAGCGGAAGGGAGTGTCAGACTTCTACTGACTAAAACCACCCATGTTCCTTCTTAGCCCTTTGTGTCCGGGGCCGCGGTATCTCTTTCGAACAACCCGCAGCCCCGATGTCGTTTAGCCCTTAATCTCCGATATGGGGAGGGAAGCAAACTTGAGATGCTTAATTCATTGCTTTTAATGTTAATTTATTTATTCTTCTTACCAGGCTGACATGAACTGCGCGATAGCTAACAAAGAAGGCATCTACAGACGTAAAAAGAACCACGAAGACTTTGACCCGTTTACACCCGAAATATACAGAGCAATGAACCGGGCGAGGAACAAGGTGCTCCGTATGGCAATGAACTATAAGAGGAATAATGATAGTGAGCTCGCGTTAAAACATTATTCGATTTATAACAAAAAAAAACGTGTGCGTCTCGGGACACCCGACAGAAGTGATAACTTAAACTAATCTATTATGACGTACAGTGACGACCACCATTTTAGTCCGAAATACGGCCAGCGTTGTGGGTTAGAGTGAGAGAGGAGACTGCCTACCGCTGCTGTATGCGTGAGAGAAAGGGAAGCCAGACTGGCGCCGTAACGCGTTACGTAACGAAGCGGTTTACCCTTCCATAAGAAGTTATCACTTCAGTTATAACTAAATGACGAAAGTATTACAGATAGTTTAGGCCTAAAACTGTATATTATATAGATACATGGAAATAAAGACTACATCTTATAGGTATATAAATGTCTCGTATCACGGTGTTTGTGGTCGTACCCCTCTGAAACGGTTCAACCTATTTTCAAGTTTTTTTTGTTGTATATTTTGTAAATATAGTCATCGTGCGCCGCTCTGATCGATATATTACCTATATTTGTTTTTATGTTTAGAATTTGCGCGAAAAGTAAAGTCTTTAGAAGTTTAGTCTAATAGATCACGTAAATATTTTTACTAATATTCACGATTGCGGTCCAGATTTCCCGTTATTTATAACTTGAAGATTTTGAGTTGCAAATTACGATCTCATTTGTTAGTACTTCGACAAAGAATGAATATGAAATGTTTGCTTTTTTTTTTACTTCACTCTATATACCTACATAATTTAAAAAAAAGTTTTATGAAGTTATTGATACTATAAGCAATAAAATAGATTCATAGAAATATACTCGCCGGTGGCGCTATGTAATGCGCTGGGGAACGATAGCCCTCATTGTTTTGGAGAAATTGGGAGTAAAATGGCCACTTTGGCAGATCATAATAATAATATGAATTGCGTTAAAAAGCGTGTATATATAGGGTGTAAAAGTACCCTTAACGCAAACGAAGGGCACTTGTTCTCCCCACCACTGCGATCATTTTTTTTGTTCTAGACCATACCTGGGAACCTCCTAGTTACGGAGATATTGGGGGTCAAAGTTCCAAATTTTTCACAGCTGTTTTTGTAAATACTAGTTTTTCAGGTTATAACTTTACCTAAATTACCTCCATGACCCGTTTACTATCCAAAGCATCCACTAGCACAATGTTTTAACAGTGCTACATTGAGTTTTACCGTAAAATGTGATTTTTGACCCAAAAAAAAAGTCGTTTCCCAGCAAAAGTTTTTGCGAAGGGGTACTTTTTAGTTTAATGTACAGAATGCTTGGTTGACGGCTGTGTGATGGGTTGATTTACAGCCTGTATATTATTATAGCATATTATGATCTGCTAAAGTGGCTATTCTAGACCCCTGTCCTATTCGTTGTGTAGAAGTAAGACCACAGCTTGATAATATCAGTATTTTTGTACTATAGATTAGATTGATTTAGCTAATGGCAAAAGAGTATAAAATAACTAGCGTAATATTGTGTTGTCTCTTTTTGTAACTGGATTTTATAAATCCTTTGATGAAGCAGCTCAAAATATAATTATGAAGCTTTTCTAGTTTGAATTGTGTGTTAGTGATTATTCATAATTAAGCACGTAGTTTTAACAAAATGTACAAATGTTTTGATTGTTTCATTGATGTGATTGGATGTATGTATATCAAGTTATTGATGTGGGAAACGATCTATAGAATAATTCCGACTGCATTGCGTTTGTTTGACAACATACTCCAATAGGGTACTTGACAAAAAAATCTAATTAGTCCATCAGATAGATTTCCAAAAAATATTGTACCAATTTTTTTTCACGTAAACAAAAAATTAAGACGATACAGTGCTTCGAAAACTCGTGTGACGTCACATTTCAGTTAATTTTTTACCTAAAAGTGACGTCACAAGCCCCCCACTCATTATCTTTGACGCGTTTTATCTTCGTAATATTTATTAATTTGATAAAACAAAAAACACATTTCCAATATTTTTCGATAATCTAACTGACGGACTATACAGGAATCATTTTTTATTTATTTAGGAAAGTACCCAATTTATTATGATGCCCGACAATCCGTTATAAATCGATTTTGTCGATTGCACATAATGCTGGGTGATTGTTAATATTAGGAGTCTCAAATTGTTTCACATAGATCTGCGTATTGTTACCTCTTTATACTTTACCAAAGAAATTATTTGTTTGTATTATATTTGTAAGCCTATACACTTTACAAGCTCTACTATCGAGATATTTAATTGTTCCTAATTTAAGGCCTAACTTTTTATTTTATTAGTTAATAATAATTAATACATAGTCAAAACTTTACTCAAGTTAACACTGTACTTATGTTGTTATTTTAGAAACACTAGGATTGTATAATACACAGGAAAGCCTCACAGGCACATAGCTATTTTTAAAAACAAAAGATATCAACGAAATTCGTATTGAAAGTTCAAAAAAGCCTAATATTGCACTTGGTTAAAATATGCACTGCATAACTTTATAAGGTCCTATTAGAAACTCTCTAAAGCGAACTTTTAACTAATGTTGTTTTAGATAATTATTGTTGTTAGAACGATTAACAAATTAATGCATAATAGTAGGTAAATACATCTGTGATCTGTGAAAATAATTATTTTATTTCTTTTCTTTCTTTCGTTTCATAAGACGTATGACTTACAATTTATTTCGAGTGAAAAACAGTGCGTAGGTATTCATTGTTAATATGATTTAAATTATAAACTCAATATATATTTTGTTTCTTTTTGTATAGTTTTTGTTTGTTATTTTCTAGTCTGAGTATAAAGTTATATTTTTTGTATCCAAGTATTAAAAAAATAAAAAATAATAATAAATCTGTTTAGTAGTAATTAGGTATATGTTAAATAGCAATAACTGTTATTCTATGTCAGCTATGTTAGTTATTGTTAAACAGCATTATACAAGGTGGTTTTTCATCCTCATCAAAATTCAGAAGACGTAAATAATTCAAAAAATTACCTAGTCAATAATAAATTATTCTAATAATATTTATTAGTTTACATTTGTACAGCGTATATTAATAATTAATATACGCTGTTTTTTTATTTGTTAATTTTTTATAGTATTTTAGAATAACACCCGCGCCGTGGTTTAGGGAATAAGAAATGATCGAATTAACATTTGCGCTTGTTTGTGTGTGTGTGAAAGCTTCCGACGGGCCGGGTCTTAACACGGGTGGTTCACACTTACCAAATGCCATTTAAGAAATACCAATTTTATTATTGTTCGGGTCGAGAATCATAACTTCATAAGTATAGTTATCTCGTTGAATTTGACGAAGATGGAAAACGACAGCCTGCCTAATGTACTTATTCTTTACATTCTACTTAGTTAGTACTTGTCTACAGAACATCATTCGTAATGAAAATCATTCCCTTTTTTCTTTCAAATATTGCTTTACTGTGTTGACATTGAATGTTAGATTGATGTTAATGGATGCGGAGAATAAATCTTTTTCCGATAATCTTCTGTTTTTTATTTCGATAATTGTCAAAGCTACAAGACTATAGAACTTCGAGAGCAAAACGCGCTTCGAGACGGTTGGTTTCTAGATTTTACCACAATCCAGAATGTACAAAGTAAGAAGTGTTACGATTTACCGTTGGAAATATAGAATGAAATAAATGTGAAAAGGTCGAAAGTCCTGAAAACATCTTCTAGACCTTCGAGCTTTTCACATTTACATATTTTGTAAATCGTTCATAATAGCGGGTAGCTTGCATTCCCATAGACATTTAAAGATTTAGGTATCTGAAAAGTGGGTAGGTATGACAAACAACGTAACGACTTTAGCCTTCCGTGATTTCAAATTGTATCTAGATTGTGTTCATTTTCCGTTGTCTGCCAAGTCATAGGACTCGAATTTGAACCAAAGGCACTCGCTGTGATATTTTAGATTCAAGTGAGTATTGTATAATAATCATTTGCTTCGGTACAGGAAAACATCGTGAGGAAACCAGCATCCCCGTGACATATTAGACTCTCCGTTCCGCCAATAACCGTCTTCTACGTTGTCCCTCTCATCGCTCTGGCTTCATAAAATATTCCTTCTTTGTCCAGGCGGTCTTCCTATGGAATGAACTCCCTCAGGAAATTAGGACGGTAAACAGTCGGTTCACTTTCAAAATGAAAGCTCGTGAGCACATTCACAGGAAGTTGGCAGCTTTGTCTCAAAATTAAGTTGTTATAGTGTTCTTGCTTATCTTTCAAAACTTTATATATTTTATGTATGTATATAATTATATTATGTATGTATTTATTCTAATATATTAGGTATATATCTTTTCTATTTTGTTTTTCTGTTTTGCACCTACTGTGTATTGTCTCTGTATCACCGGTTGACTGGTAGAAAATGCCCAAGGCATTAAGTCCGCCTCTGTACGATTTTTGTGCATAAAGTTTTAATAAATAAATAAATATTTCTCGACGGCATGTGAAGCCAAGTCAGTGGCCCTTGGGCTGCATAAGAACTCTAGATACCAGGTTAGGATACCACATGATAAAGAAACGACCAAGTTAGTACTGGGTAATACGATACCCCTTGGTAAGACTGGTTGTCAGCCTTTGAGGTCACTGACTACCTGTAACGACTGTCAAAACTCTACAATAGGGATGTCGACTGTCTAAAAAAAATATGATTCTGTTTAGTCCGTCAGTTAGATTATTCAAAAATATTGGTATTTATACCTGTTTTTTGTTTTATCAAATTAATAAAAATTGACGAAGGTAAAACGATCATGAATGGGCTTGTGACGTCACTTTTAGGCAAAAAAAAATGTAGTGAAATGTGACGTCTCACGAGTTTTCGAAGCACTGTATCGCCTTCATTTTTTGTTAACGTGAAAAAAGAAAATATGTGTCCAATATTTTTGGAAATCTGACGGACTAATTAGTTTTTTTTGTCAACTACCTCATTACAAGATTGGGGATGATATTAGGAAAAATAAAAGAGATGAATTCATAAAACTAAATATGCTTTATTTCACATCGTGTCAATATTCATTGGTCACAAACAAGTTTTGCACTTGGACAATACTTACACGTTACTCCGAGCTTTTCCTTTACAATATAAAATATATGCAGTTAACAACAATCCCCTCAGTTTACGAATAAATTACAAAATCATTTTTATTTATATACGAAGCAGTTACGTTGGCGCGCGGCCCTTTGCGACGAGCGGGTCATTATTATATCCATGTATAAAAAAAATATTAAGAAAATAACGCCTATGGTAGTAGAATCATTTTTCGGCCTGTAGGTCCCGGAATTACTCAAGCGGTTATTAGTAAAGCCGCTCATCGCGTTTGGAAGCTGGGCCGCGCTATACACGTGTCGCACTTGAAGCAGGTCTACTATATCGTTGACACCACATGGACGTTTGCTCCTAGTGCTTTTGACAACAGTTAAATCAACGCACCGCGAGGGTTAAAATAATCACCTGTCAAATTTAACTCCTAACAACATGTTATTAAACTCTTAATCATTATACAAAATTATCATCACAATATCACAAATAAAATACAGAACTCTGACGCTCTACTCTACGAAATTATTACGGTGTGAAAATTTAGTACACAATATAAATGTATCAACGTAATTATAAAGCTTAGTATGGATTTTATAAATCAATATGTCCAATATAGACATCTATTCTTATCCATAAGCAAATTCAGTCGAATATTTAATAGTACAAAGAAATGTATTTTATACATTTGAAATTAATGGAAAATGTCGAATATACAAATTAAGTCTTATATAAGGTTATTGGTCTCTCGTTAACAGACCGACGCGCGCGCCGGCCGGCTCACGAGAGACTGCCCGGTGTCTGACCAAGTGTGAAACAAAACCTTACTGTACAAAAATAATAATAGAACAAATGAAACACTATAATACAAAATAAAAAGAAAAAAACAAGTTTATACAAAGTGATACCTACGTGCCTGTATTCACACCAGTTGGGGCCAGTAACTACAATCGCGCGTCGCTCTCTCGACTAACAAAAAAGGAAAAAAAAAATCGAAAAGAAATATATTTAGTGAATTTATTTATAGAGACCGAAAAAAACAGTCGTAGAAAAAAGTTTAAATATTAATCGTAGAAAGTCAGCCTTCGCGTAACAATTCACTATACCATTTTCTAACTACATTACCGCGACCAGTCAGCCCACATAACATCCAACGCCAACCACAAACGACTAGATCCTATTCGCGTTCACTTCCGTCTGTTACACGCTATGTTACAGTTCAAACACTTCCTGTACGGTCGGTCAATGTCGTTAGCACATTTAACATTTGGACAAAAATAATGAAACAATAATGTCATGGTGATATTAATGAAAATAAAGATGACAATCAATTTGAATTCTCATACATAATTCGTAGATAAATAGCGTTTTGAAAACGTTTCACAGGCTAGTTATCGAAGCGGCATGACTAGTTTTAAACGTAAAACTGTTTAGACGTAACTATATACTTTACTATTGTTTTTACATTGTTATAGGAACGCTAATCTAGTAAGATCCGCCGGTAGGATAGCGTGGGTCGGTCTAAACAGTTTCCGCAGTGTTGCGCGCGGTCGTGACGTCACCGCAGCGCGCGACATCGCCGGCACACGCGCACAGTGCCGCAGTCGCCCCACGAGCTCATCTCCGAGCACGAGCCGCAGAATATCCCACCGCACTGTCTGTGAGCAAAGGGCTACGGGTTAATTATGATAGTCTGTACTTCGTTATGTGTTCCTGGTAGGTCACCTGCAGTGGTGCCTGCGGCGGGCCAGGCAGAAGTGGTTCCTGCAGTACTGGCAGCGCGGCGCGGCGCTGTCGGGCAGCCACACACAACGCCGCGCGCCTCCTCGCCCACCTTTACTCGTTATGTGTTCCTGGTAGGTTACCTGCAGTAGTGCCTGCGGCGGGCTAGCCAGAAGTGGTTGCTGCAGTACTGGCAGCGCGGTGCGGCGCTGTCGGGCAGCCACACACAACGCCGCGCGCCTCCTCGCCCACCTTTACTCGTTATGTGTTCCTGGTAGGTTACCTGCAGTAGTGCCTGCGGCGGGCTAGCCAGAAGTGGTTCCTGCAGTACTGGCAGCGCGGCGCGGCGCTGTCGGACAGCCACACAACGCCGCGCGCCTCCTCGCCCACCTCTATTCGTTATGTGTTCCTGGTAGATTACCTGCAGTGGTGCCTGCGGCGGGCCAGGTAGAAGTGGTTCCTGCAATACTGGCAGCGCGGTGCGGCGCTGTCGGGCAGGCACACAACGCCGCGCGCCTCCTCGCCCACCTCTACTCGTTATGTGTTCCTGGTAGATTACCTGCAGTGGTGCCTGCGGCTGGCCAGGCAGAAGTGGTTCCTGCAGTACTGGCAGCGCGGTGCGGCGCTGTCGGGCAGCCACACACAACGCCGCGCGCCTCCTCGCCCACCTCTACTCGTTATATGTTCCTGGTAGGTTACCTGCAGTGGTGCCTGCGGCGGGCTAGCCAGAAGTGGTTCCTGCAGTACTGGCAGCGCGGCGCGGCGCTGTCGGGCAGCCACACAACGCCGCGCGCCTCCTCGCCCACCTCTACTTGTTATATGTTCCTGGTAGGTTACCTGCAGTGGTGCCTGCGGCGGGCTAGCCAGAAGTGGTTCCTGCAGTACTGGCAGCGCGGCGCGGCGCTGTCGGGCAGCCACACAACGCCGCGCGCCTCCTCTCCCACTTCTACTTCGGACGCGCTGCCGCTGCTGCTGCCGCTACCGACCACTGACCCGCTACCGCTGCTTGTTTTCTGTACCAGGGGAACATCATTGTTAGACAAGGTGTTGTACAATGCTCTAAGACAAACTAAGCAAACGAGTTGGGGAAGAGAAGCTGGTCGGTTCGAGAGAGAAGATGATATCATTAATTCCTGCATACATTTTTTACGCAAGCTTGTACAAGGTGGAAAGGATGCAGAACATACTAATTGTAGTAAGCCACATTCAATTCATAATTCCGAATCGCCCCACTAAATCTGACGTTCCCTACATTTTGACTGAACTATTGTAGAAAACAACAAAAAAATACCGATGAAAAATCTGTATGTTTCGGAATGATTTATTGAATATGCGTTTATTGCTCGGTGCCTTCCACCGTGTTCACTTACGAAACAAAAAACTTAATGGGTGTTCTACCAGGGTAACATGGGTCGTGAGAAGGGTATACTATATAGTAGCGGTGCATTACGCGTGTATGTGTCGTCGTACTTGCGTGGGTGTGGTCGCGTGCGGGGCGGAGGCCGGCAGTGCGGGCGGAGAAGACAGGCGCAGGGCTTCGCGAGCCTCGCGCAACTGACCGCTCAGCTCCTCCACTACTTTCTGTAATGGAAACTGCATTTTAAGCGTGGATAAAGATAACAGTATTATGAAAAAGCAAAAACGAAACTGCATCTAGTGTGCAGTTTAGTCGAGCAGAGGGTTTTAGTGTACTTATTTCACCCAGTTGAAATGAGAGCACTAGTTTAGTGTCTTATGTTCACCTGGGTCACCCAGTTATTATTTGTTGATTTATGCAACTACTTCGTGCATTTGTATTATTTTAATTTTAAATAAGCAAAAATAAGTAGGAGATGAGAAACAAGGATCGTAAAGTCCCACAAACTACCAGGAGACCAGAAGCATGAAGGGGACGTATTGTATATTGTTAACTAGCTGATGCCCGCGGCTTCACCCGCGTGGATGTCGGTCAAATTTTATACTAAAACCTTCCTCTTGAATCACTGTATCTATTAAAAAAAAACTGCATCAAAATCCGTTGCGTAGTTTTAAAGATTTAAGCATACATAGGGATATAGGGACAGAGAAAGCGACTTTGTTTTATACTATGTAGTGATAAGAATCTCGTTATCAAATCCATATACAGTTCTAATAACAATGGTGACAATAAAAAGTTAAAAGGGAATCAACTGTCATGGTATGGGCATGTGATGAAGAGAGATGAATCACATGTGACTAAAAGGTGATGAATATAAATGTGGATGGATGGAGAGGGAGAGGAAGACCAAAGAAAAGATGAATGGAGTGTGTGAAGAGTGATATGAAGGTAAAAGGAATAAATGATAACGTGACAACTGACAGGGCAGAATGGAAGAAAAAAACCGTGTTGCGCCGACCTCAAATGACATAGGATAAAGGCAGGAAGATGGTGATGCAATGGTAACACTGCTACTTCACCATTCTGGCCTCCTGGTAGTTTGTGAGACTTTACTTTCTCATGTCCAACAAAAAAAAAATAACACACAAAAACAACATAGGACTTCGAACCAGAGAGCTTTAGGTTACCTTCTGGTAGAGTATGATCTGGTGCAGCCTTGCCTGCAGCGGGTCGAGCGCGGGCGGCAGGCCGTCCAGCGGGTCCGCGCGCGGCGGGGCGGGCGCGGGCCACGCGCCGCACCAGCACAGCTCTGAGCTGCCGCCTGACTCACCTGACGTCTCGATGCCGCCTGCAAACAACAAACACTTTATTTATTTACTAGCTTCATGATATTGTTTAATAATTTAACCTATGTATAACGAATTCCTTTTTGTTCCGTCTTTAATATGTGGCCTACTAGAAACCTGTAATTTGGCATGAATATACAGATTTACCACTGTGTCGACGTAACACGTCGACGCAGTGGTAAAATAGAATCTGATTTTTTTTAGGGTATCTCCAGTACACTTAAAGGTGGGGATGATTTTTTAAATGTTCATAAAATGTACTAGGCTGTCATAAGGTCCAAAGAGGTTACTGACTGGTAGTGCTAGGTCTCCGTGAGCAGTGGCAGCACGCCATACGCCGCGGCGAGGTGGGACACAGCGTGAGCTGGCTGGCCACGCGCGTGCGCGTGTGTGTGTGCGCGGTGCGGCGCGGCAGTGTGTGTGCCTCGCCCTCGCTCTCAGAACTTATACTGCTGGATGTGGCGCCCCCTGCAAGCAACATAAATATTCACATTTTATTGTTTTCGATAGAGCACTTGTCTTTTTTTTACTAGTGATTTGGAAACAGTAAATAAAAAGATGGGCAAAAGTAAAAAAAACTAGTGTAATATCTTAAAAATTGGCTTAGTTTTAAGCGACTTAAAATTACTTGCCAGACAAAGACAGCGCTTTGAAGAAGTGACGTCATACTTGCATACCGCCATAGTTACGTAAAACAAATAGTCGTTTCCGAGAGACATGGATGGAAAGTGCCCCACATCGTATTATTTCTGTTACTTCTTTGAAACAACATAACATTTTCGTATTTAAACAGTAGTCAACTACCCTATTGCATCGGTCAGGACAGGTGCGGTGTATGACGTGCGTACATGTATGAATGTGGAGGAGGCAAAAGGAGTATGTAAGGATCGTAGCAAGTGGTTCATTCTGTGATTTCGACCTACCACAATGGGAAAAGGGCTTGAGTTTATGTTATATATTGGTCGTGTTATTTCGATGAGTTGGTTTGTCTTAATTTTATCAGAATATCAGTAGGGGTTAACTTTAAACTACAGACCACGCCATCCCCCTCGTGGTTATTTTTTTTCCCCTTCTAACCTAACCTGTCCCGAGTCAGGGTGCCCCAAGTTCCGAGCTCGCTTCGCTCGCTCTTGTACTCAAATGAAACACACGGGACAGAGGTTTACTTTTGGTTTACGCTATTCACATTATAAATTGTCTTACCATTTAGGTCGACTTCAAGAAACTTAGTAGCTACATCATCAATCCCATTCATAGTCCCATTACTCGTAACACCATTCTCTCTCGTATGGTTGTTATCTATGATCACATTATGGTTGGTTCTATCTTCATTGGTACGGTTGTCGAGTGGCGAGGAGTCGTGGGAAGTGTTTCTGGAACCCGGTGGTTCTGCTCGACCCTCGTTGATCTCGAAGCCGGTGGAAGACTGGTTGCTTGACTCGGATATGGACCGCCATGTTATGCTGATGTTGCGGGTTCGGGCGGATTCTCTTGCGGCCTGGGAGTAAAAAAACATGATTAATTGGTTATCTTTACACAAGCAATTCGCCCGTAAAAAGAGTAATATATTGCTCGGTTATGCATGATATAAATATAATTTATACGAATAATATATATCACCATTCATCACATGTATGAACGTGGGTTCGTGGGTCATAACATAACACGCATGACGGTTGCGAGTACCACCACCTCCACCTCTCTGAATATGGCAAAACCCCAAAAACGCGAAACTTACACACAAGTACCTCTTTATAATATTAGTATAGATTTCATGCTAAAATTAAACGCATTAAAGGAGTTTCTGAAAATGTAGGTTACCCGTACATTTTATCTGAATTTGAAGTACCAGGGAAACATAAACCAAAACAAGTATCCAAACTCACCTCTGCCATTCCAAGTACATCAGTATAAGTATCACAGACGAACACGGGCGGTTCTTCAGGCGTGTCGACGTCGGGCTCGGGTACGCTGGTCACAGTATGGGCCACGCCGGCCACACGTAGGGCCACGGCGCCGTTGAGCTGAGTGCTGGTGGAATGAGGCGCGGGCGGCTCGTGTGTGTGCTCTATGACCTGGTCGGGGATGTGTTGCTGGGGGATGGCCAGTTCGCGCTCCAGGGAGGACGAGCCGCTGGTGAGGTCGCGTGGGACAATGGTGCTGTTCTCGAAGTGGTCGGGGTGAAGGCCGTCGACCTGCGAGAAAGAAGGTAACATTAGTTTTTCGATAATTGTTGTACTTTATTATTTTGTTGTGTTTACTGCATCTTTATGTTACCCTAGTATGCACTATGCCGACTGTTGGGTCCAGAGGGACATCCCCCCATATCTGTACCCTCACAGTGGCACCTAGTGTTCCCTACTAGACGTCGCGGGGTGACTGCCACACCTCACTCCCCACGCTGACATCAGAAGGCACCAGTCGGGGATTGTGGAAGGCGCATTTGTTCCCATGATCCCCGACGCATGAGTGGTAAAGAAACACCGGGGTGATTTTTTTGTCAGTCTGACAGTTACCTTTTTTTTTTCTTTGTTTTTTGGGGGGTAGGACATCATCAAATAACCCCCTCCCGCTCTTGGGCAGAGCGAAAGGGAGTGTCAGACTTCTACTGACTAAAAACCACCCATGTTCCTTCTTAGCCCTTTATGTCGAGGCCGCGGTCTCGACATAAAGGGCTAAGAATCTCTTGCGAACAACTCGCAGCCCCGACGGGGTCTGACAGACCCCTCAAGGCCGAAGACATCACACTCGCTGTTCACTACCATTGATAGTTTATGTTAGCCTAGTATACTGACCGTGTCGGTGCAGTTGTTGGCGAGCGGCAGTACGGGCAGCTCGTCAACACAGCTGTCGGTGAGCGCTGCACGACACTCGCGACGGTTCTCACACTCGCTGTTCACTACCATTGATAGTTTATGTTAGCCTAGTATACTGACCGTGTCGGCGCAGTTGTTGGCGAGCGGCAGTACGGGCAGCTCGTCAACACAGCTGTCGGTGAGCGCTGCACGACACTCGCGACGGTTCTCACACTCGCTGTTCACTACCATTGATAGTTTATGTTAGCCTAGTATACTGACCGTGTCGGCGCAGTTGTTGGCGAGCGGCAGTACGGGCAGCTCGTCAACACAGCTGTCGGTGAGCGCTGCACGACACTCGCGACGGTTCTCACACTCGCTGTTCACTACCATTGATAGTTTATGTTAGCCTAGTATACTGACCGTGTCGGCGCAGTTGTTGGCGAGCGGCAGTACGGGCAGCTCGTCAACACAGCTGTCGGTGAGCGCTGCACGACACTCGCGACGGTTCTCACACTCGCTGTTCACTACCATTGATAGTTTATGTTAGCCTAGTATACTGACCGTGTCGGTGCAGTTGTTGGCGAGCGGCAGTACGGGCAGCTCGTCAACACAGCTGTCGGTGAGCGCTGCACGACACTCGCGACGGTTCTCACACTCGCTGTTCACTACCATTGATAGTTTCCTGCAATCACAATACTAATATTTAGTACATACAACATAACATCACGTTTGTAATCCCGAAGGGTTAGGCAGAGGGGTACCTAATATTACACTCACATTGCGCCAGTTATGTTTAAGTCCAATGAAATAGGGGGCGCCTCTATAGCCATCATTCGGGCACAAATCCAGACTCCGTGACTGCTACTGAGAAATTCCTGACGGAAAAACCCAATAACTCTGCCTGTCCTGGGCATCGAACCCAAGACCGATATACAAAACAATAAATGACGCATGTCGCGTGTTCGAGATTTGCAACGAAAACTGAAGTAAAAAATGTGGTCTTTGCAAAATAGGGATGTTTCCTGACCAAAAAAAATATGATTCTAATTAGTCCGTCTGTTAGATTATCAAAAAATATTGCACGTATTTTTTGTTTTATCAAATCAATAAAAATTGACAAAGATATAACGCGTCAAAGATTTGAGTGGGGGCTTGTGACGTCACTCGCCGGTAAAAAATGTCTTTTTTTTTTTTTTTGGGGGGTGGGAAATCATCAAATAACCCCTCCCGCTCTTGGGCAGAGCGAAAGGGAGTGTCAGACTTCTACTGACTAAAAACCACCCATGTTCCTTCTTCGCCCTTCATGTCGAGGCCTCGGTATCCCTTGCGGACAACCCGCAGCCTCGACAGGCGTCGGCCCTTGCGGGCCCCTTCCATGTTGCTGACATCTCTTTGAGGCGCGCGTGGAACACGAACGCGCCGTCGACACGGCCTGTTGTCGTCATAAGACGGACGGACGGCGAGCTTACCCATCACTCACCGTCCACAGGCCCGCGTCTACGGTGGCCGGAAGCCATCACGTGGCCCCCGACGCCCGGAGCGCCTCCCGCGGCGGCTGGGACGAGAGGTTCTCTCCCTCTCACGTTCCGCCACCTCCTTCGCTAGCATCACTGCTTCGCAGAAGGAGGCGACGGCGTCCCATTCCTCCTCGCCCCGGACCATGGCTTGCACCAGGGCCGGACGCGAGAGGTCGCCGCCGCCGATCGCCGCTACGAGAACACGGCGGGGCTCCGCCCAAGCGGGACACACCTCCACGGTGTGCTCCACCGTGTCCTCCGGCCGATCCTCACAATGGTGACAACCGGGCGTTTCCTCCCGCCTGATTCGGTGCAGGTACCTCCCGAAACAACCGTGTCCGGTGAGTACCTGCGTCAGACGAAAGGTGAGGGCGCCGTGGCGCCTCTCCAGCCACTCCTCAAAGAGGGGACTTACCGCCACTATCGTGGCATGTCATACTAATGTCTTATAATATGATGTCACACGAGTTTTCAAAGCACTGTATCGTCTTCATTGTTTGTTTACGTGAAAAAAGAAAAAATACGTGTCCAATATTTTTTTGGAAGTCTATCTGACAGACTAATTAGATTTTTTTATCAACTACCCTATTACAACCAGAGTTAACTAAACCTTTCAACGAATACAGCATGGTCTCGTCTGGTGGATCATGAGCTCATAGAGAAAAAGCAAGTAGTGCCAACGTAATAAGGCTGATAATGCCATACACAGCTAACTTACATAACGTCGGGTGCTAAACTAGGGTCGCTACATCTCCTCTGCGCCGTTCGCTTCTCGCCTTCACTCAGCAGGTTCTCGCAAGATCTCGTCTTCGTCATCAGGCCTGGAACAAAATTTAAAGATGTTTTTATTGGTAGAGAAGCCATGTCTTTTTTCATCATTCATCACTATTTCAGCTGAAAGACGTCCACTGCTGGACATAGGCCTCCCCAAAGTGTTTCCACATTGACCGGTCCCGTGCGTCTCGCATCCAGCGGGTCCCCGCAACCTTCACCAGGTGCACGCTCCACCTAGCGGGAGGCCGCGCAACGCAACGTCTTCCGGTTTGCGGTTGTCATTCCAGAACTATTCGGTTCAATAGGCCATCCGTTCTGTGAGCGATGTGCCCTACCCACAGCCACTTAAGTTTGTCAAAAAAAAAAAAACCCTATGGATTTGGATAGACGGAAAAGAAGGATATCCCATTACCAGTGTAAAGTAAAAAGACTAATCATGCCAATTAGTATTTTATCTTGTTTTTTGGAGAACCTTATGGTCTGGTATGGTATGGTATGGTTATACTTTGAGTTTTGCATATTCACCAGTGAGTGAAAACCAATAGTTTTTATAAGGAAATATATTTATTTAATGTCGAGTTAACTAACTATGTACATTAATTAAAAACTAATAATAAACTAACAAGAAACTATAAAAGGGCATCAAAAAACTGCTCCTCAATAGGTTTTAGAGTTATTAGGTTTTCAATGGAACGGTGAAGGAAAACATCGTGAGGAAACCGGCATGTCCTAGAACCAAAAATGAGGCTGAGGATGAGAGGAGGCAGGTGAGTCCCTGCAGTGGAAACATTATAGGCTGATCTTGCTATGAAAACCAAGAGGTATTAGAACATGATTTATGATGTATTACCGTTATGGTTCTGTGTGATAGGCAGCTGTTGCGCGGGGAAGTCAGGTTTGTGGTCGGAGCGCGGTTCATCGCGCGGGCTTTGCGCGCAGAACATACCGCTCCACACACACATCGTGCGCACTGAGTACTCCGGCCAGATCGCCTGCTGGAATAATTATAGGAGATTAGTTTCAGCTTGTTTTTTTTTTTTTAAACGTTCAAACGCTCACATACACAAATACTCAGGCCGGAAACAACTATCTGTAGGCCATGCAAATATTGGTTCCGTGCGGGGATCGAACCCGCATAACGCAGCAGTTCTGCTTGAGCCACTGTGCCCGCCATGCCGCCGTTATTGAAGTGAAGAACGCCGGCTGCACGCACGAAAAAGTGTCACGTTCCGCCTGAGCCGAGGGTGCAGCGAGAGCGTGGAACAAACGGTAGAGAGGCAAGAACGGCCTTGTGACGCAAATTTTTCAACAATGTTTTCTTATGGCGTTATCACGATGATGACGAATGATCGTCCATAAACCGACTTAACAGACAACCATTTTTTTGGTCTCTATTTTGTGGGCAGTCAGTGTCAATTTAAACAGGAGTCACATAATGTGACTCCTGTTTAAATAAAAAAAGAAGAGGGCAAGTGCTGTGAGCAGAGGGGTTTCTACTCACTCGTAAAATTTATGAATTTGTAAACAGGTCGTGTGCCGGTTCAGGCACGGTTGTCAACTTTCTCTCTTAGTTTGCAATTGCGTGATAAAACGCACAATGGCATGTGGCTGGAATAGACTGGACTTTGACTTACTTTTTCTTCCCCATCGAGATCTACGCTTTGGAATGCGTCACTTTATAGCTTCACCTTTTTGACAGAGCCAAAAGTACTTGTATCTGACTTGTTTTATGACGCAGGAGGCTAAAACGTGCCGAACATGCACGAGTGTGCCCGAACATGGCCGAGTGTACGTTAACAAGCCCACCTGTTCGAGCTGGTGCGGCGAGTACAGATGGTTTCTGTAGGCCGGCGCGCGCAGCAGATGCCACACGTGCGGCGTGAGGTCGCCGGCGCGGCACTCGGCGCGCTCGCGGCCCGTGTTGCACAGGAACGTGCCGAACATGCACGAGTGCACGTGTGTTCCCAGCTTTATCTGCGTACATGGTACACGATCTTATAACATCTCCGTCATCTATGGAGATAAGGATAGAGGTTTGGTGTTTGATTGGATTCCGTGGTGCCCCAAACGGTCGACGGTTGGCTTGAAGACTGGCAATGGCAACCCTGGTGCGAAGGGCGGATAAGCAGTGGTCTTGCCATAAATTGCTTCTCTCTACGGGTTTACTACAATACAAAAAAGAAGTGGAGCCAATAAGGTTAATTATCGGTGGAAAATATAAAATACCTACATCTGAAATAAAAAGTCGAAGAAATAAGACGAACTTTTTTGTTCGAGGGTTAAAAAGAACTACACATACGGAAGAAAATGATGTAAGAAAAGTCTTAAAATAAAACAGGGTAACAATGGTATCGATTACTACTTACCAAATAAGCCTCATTAAACTCAAAGCTGCATGGAAACTGCAGCATCATTTGGTGGACGACGTCAAGCCATTGAAGGAAGATGGGTGACCGCTCGTTAGGATCCTCCGGACCGAATTGATGCCCGCACCGGTCCGCGAACTTGTGCCCAAAGTCCAGCCATTCACGCTCGATGAGTATACGGAAGCCCTGAGAAAGAGAAAAAAAATATTAATTCATGTTGCTGCACTACACTCGAAGCAAACTCCAACATTAGTCTGTTACCCTAGTAGCTGATACTTGATCGAATATTTTATTTTGCTTGTGATTGCTGATCGTTTCATCCCCAACTCGTAACTACGTTTCGTAACCAGTTGCGAACTAAGAATGTTTATTGTTTGTTCGCAACTAAGCATCCTGGTGATTAAGATTCATAATCAGTTGGAGTTTTTCTTATTCGCAACCATCTTTGTCTGCTTGTTTGTTTACACTATTTTGAGAAGTGACAATCTGTGGCGTCTTATCCCAGCAATCGTAACTGCGCGAACCACTACCATATCATTATGCTAGCCTAGTACTTCCAAAGACACTCACCTCTAAAGTTCTGTAATATGGATAAAGTCTGTTAAGCTACGGCCACGATCTGCGGTGTCCTGTCCCAATGGGAACTGCGTCACTACCATATCATTATGCTAGCCTAGTACTTCTAAAGACAACTCACCTCTAAAGTTCTATAATATGGATCTAGTATGAGTTGAGCAGCGGCGACAATCTGCGGCGTCCTATCCCAGCCATCGGAGCAATGCACGAGGACAGGCCGGCCCGCCGCCACGGCGCGTGCCACCACGCTCGATGCGCGTACTACGCCTGACACGTACTGCAGCCATAGCGTGCGCTCCAGGTTGCTGTGCCAACTAGGACAACAGAAAATATTACATGAATTATGAACATTCGGACATTCTACAAAAGGAATCATAGAACTTCATCAGCATCGCCTTCAAAGGAAAAAGTGTTCAAAGAGCATACAAATGCAATGTTGATTGTATGACCGAAAGCATAGGCTATCCTAATACATATTATTATAGTTATTAATATTGGAATTTTGTTTCGCTCGTCAATGGATATATTATTCTAGTAACCACGTCTGAACTCCGCGATAAGGCGGAACGGAATAGATCACGCACATTTTAATAGTTAAATGCATATTATGTATGAGTGTCGCGTAATGGCGTAACCTCGGCATTAGCACATGTTGTGACCTCTTGACCAAAGTGTTATTACGAAAATTATCATCTACAGCTATAAATAAAGAATCGTTCTCATTCATTCATTCATGAGTAAAACGACAAGTCACGTTTCAAGAAATAATATTTTCATTTACCTACTTGCAAAATCACGTGTTTCCTAAATAAATTTCTTTTAAAAATATGCTTCGTAAAAACACGTTTGACGGCGCAATGTTTCCGGAAGAGATATTGCGGGTATTTGCGAGCTTGTATTGAAAACAATGTGTTCATTCGGGCACAATGCCAACTGACACAAAAAATCCGCTGTAATACTACCTAGATCCGCGTAACGAACGGCGTATCGTAAACATTGCCTAATTAGTGCAGGAACACTCCCTCGTTGCAGGGGTGTTAACTTTGTCTGTCGAGCCCGAGGTTTTCGTTTCGATTCTCATCGTCATCATCAGCCTATAATGTTCCCACTGCAGCAGGGACTTAGGCCTCCTCTCTAGGAGAGGGATGGGCTATAATCCACCACGCAGGACCAGTGCCGGTTGGTAGATGTCACAAGTCTTCGAATTTTTTTATTCTAAGACATGCCCGTTTCCTCACGATGTTTTCCTTCAACGTTTCTATTCTCGTCGAGCCAAATATTGGCTTTTCCGTCAACATGTCTTAGTGAGTAGTCCGGATGCAAAAATTGGTACTTCTGCCTTTTTTTTTTAGCGGGTGGAAAACGTTCAAATAACCCCTCCCGCTCTTGGGCAGAGTGAAAGGGAGTGTCAGACTTCTGCTGTCTAAAAACCAGCCATGTTTCTTCTTAGCCCTTCATGTCGAGGCCGCGGTATCTCTTGCGAACAACCCGCAGGCCCGACGGGGTGGTACTTCTGCCTACCTTTTCAAATAAAGGCGTGATGTTATAGTAATTGCATTCAAAGCAGGAAGTAATTTAACTGTCAGAGGAAGTGAATTGTAAAGCTAAACGAAGCTATTAGCTCGATAATCGTCCTAGCTGTATTCCTAAGTGCATTACGGCTCGCCTTAAATGCGCCGCCCACTTCCATTGACATCCTGGTATCGAGTAAATGATTATACTACGCAGCGAGATGCGTCTATAGGTACTAGGCTATCAGGATCACGGCCTTGACCTTAACCGTACGAACTTCATTCAGAATATTACCTGACTTCAGTTACTTTGACAGCTAAAACAACATGGTGGGAGATTAATACTATCGATATTGATTTGTCTATTTGGTTAACGAAGTACCAGTCTGTCTGTTTGTACGCTTTTAATTAAAGAATTTATTGAAACCAATTTAATTAAACATTGATCTTGGAGTTTTTGCGGCTTTCTCTACATATGAAACCAAAAATACGAAAAGTGCACCAATGTTTTGACGTTTTGTAAGCGCCCAAGTATGTCGGTATACTTAAATAAAATAATATTTATTTAAATTATTTCGTTCGTGTGAAATTATTATAAAAAATATTAATTTGAATCGGATTTTGTTACCAATTTCAAGGGTTTATATTTTTTTGCAGACACCCACGGAACCATATGTCTTAAATAAAAGTATTTGGTGACCGTATAGCATCAATTATCTGCCAGTGAATGTTCCGTCAAAATCGGTGCAGCCGTATTGGGGATTAGACGGATCAAACAGACAATTTATTTTTTATTTTTATTGAGACGTATTTACTTTTATATGCATTCACTAAAAAGCTGTTATTTTGATATTACAAACAGAGAGTTTAATTTTATTAATTTGTATATATTTCGTAGTTTAGGTCCGTGTTAGTCATTAGTTCATTACGCCAACATCTAGCATAAATAGACGGTAACTGATTGAAGACGTATCTGTTATGCGGGTTAACCATTACCAACATATTGTGTTAAATTGAACAAGGGGGCGTTTTGTTTCCTATAGTCTTACATAAATATTGTTATCACTGATCAGGATGTGACATTAACTAAATGATTCACGCAGTGGGAGGAGCTTAGCTTGTCACTAAACAGATGTAGCGTTCTTGTACTGCGGTCAATTAATAACTTACATTTCACCGGTGTCGTATCGTCTTTAAACGAGGGGGTTCCCAAAGCCGATGTCTTTGAGAATCCCCATGTGTCGAGTGAGGGTCTTAAAAGTTGGCGAAAACATAAAACATTAGATCACGACTCGTATTCCCCGAAGGGAAGATTCTGGCTTACAGGAGTTACAGTGGTTTGGGAATAGTGTGGCGGGCTTGTCCCATTTAAAATTCCCCGAAGGGTTTGGCGTCTCCTGTCGGGACTGCGGGTTGTTCAAAACAGATACCGCGACCTCGGACACAAAGGCCTAAGAAAGAACATGGGTGGTTTTCTGTCAGTCGAAGTCTGACACTCCTTCCGCTCCGCGGCGAGCGGGAGGAGTCATTTGATGATACCCCACACTCTAAAAAAAGTTCCAGTTTAGTACTCACTTGGTCTGGTCACTGGGCTCGGCTGCTAGAGCCCTCATCTGCTGGAAACTCCTACGCACGTGGTGTATGTTGGGCAGGCACATGAACTGGATGTCGGCGGCCGGGTAGTACTGTTGGCACTCGCAGCCGCCGCCACGCGCGCGGTTCGTCACTGCAGACGCGTACGAACGCGCGTCTACGATTAGCAGCTTTAGTTGCTGTAACAATAGATAGGTAAGATAAGAAAAATTATGTTTATTTTGCAAATAGGTTTTTACAAACACTTTTGTGGCCGGTGTTTCGTACCTGACTACTCTGAGAAGAAACATCCGAAACAAACTCAGAGGTCATAGTCTCTTATAAGGTCCAGACATAATCTTGGTATACACACATGAAGACTATGGAGATTAGTGTCTGAGATTGTCTTTTGAAGAAATACGAGTGAAGGTAATACATGAGAAATTTGCTGCCAATTTTCATTATGCGCACAGCCAAGGAGTGAAATTCTCTGCCTGTATTGGTGTTCCCAAGATCTGTATGAGTTTGGGGACTCCAATCTATTTAAGTCGCGAGTAAATAGGCTTTTTCTGGGTTAGTTCGTTCCATCGTGGACCTCATTTCTGCCCTTAGGACAAAATTGAGGTCAGGAGAAGGCCCATTTAATATATTATAAGTTAATTTGTCAAGTAAAAAAGAATGTCAGGATTTCCCATCATCCCATACCATATTAAGTACACCTCTGCCTAGCCATTCGGGAAATATAGGAGTGATGTTATTTATTTTTAAAAGACCACAAGCCTAACTAATGACGCGAATAATATGGTTTTTCCTTCTAAAGTTCATTCACATTGTTTAGCAGGCACTGGGGGATCATACTGAATTAATAAGCAATGGGGATTATTACGACAATAAAGTTATATTTGAGGCATTACCTCTGCGACTGTCTCATTCGAAATTTTACCTTATTGCACTAAAATAAGGTGCAAAATTGTAAGCTAAGTTCTATGTTAATTGAATCGGGTAAGGGCCATTATAATCTTGTTTAATAAAGTTTCCTGTAATCGTAACTTGTGTATTATAGACAGATACTGAGTGGGCATTACGACTAAGTAATAAGTTACAATCTATAAATATCACAAGTAGGTACTTTCTGACATCATGGTTCTGTTTACAATGTTGTCGGAACTGTTATTAATATTGATGGTACCAGGGTAGCATGATCGCTAGGAAGTACGTAACATAGATTAGTTTATAATGCTAATCTAGCTTGGTTTATTTTGTTCTTGAAATAGCAATAACTTTTACAATAGTGTACCGGAAGTTAATATTAGCTTGTTTATCCCCCTTTGTTTCTTTTTTGGCGGGTGGGAAATCATCAAATAACCCGATGTGAGTCATTTGATGATTTCCCACCCCCAGGGGTGTTGCCACACTTTGCATTATATTTTAATGTTGGTGTTGCAATACTGTTATTTCAAACCTCCAACACGTACCTTATTAACATTAGGCTGTTGCATGCCCCGGTCCTGGTTGCAGGCGCTAACGAAGGCGGCCAGCAGTCGCTCGTCCTCACTGGACCGCCAGCCCAGCCAGCCCACCTCGGGCTGGGAGGAGCGCGCTATCACTGCGCCGTTCGCGCGGTGTCGCCACACCACGGCCGGGACCCGCCTCATGGCGCGGAACCTAGGAACGGATGTTATTATTATTAGTCAATGTTTAAGATGGGGAAGAAACTGGGTAAAGAACTAAACATTGCTCAGAAACCACGGTTGCACACGTACGGGAGCTATAGTCTTCTTCTTCTTAGGGTCCATTCCCCTGTCACTACGCTCATGAACAGAAGAAAAAATTGCCCTCAAGAACAAAAGAAGTGACATGTAAAAATAAATCTTATTACAATGATTCAAAAACCTGTTTTAAACGTGATAAAAAATCTTTTCTACTCTCCGAGCCGGTCGGTGTGAACATACGCTTAGCGTATCAGTAATCTAATATGTAGGTCTCCAAATCAACATCTTCAAGAAGCTACTTCTACTGCCAACATTACTTAGGTAGTCTAGGCTTGTTCAAAAAACTATCACCATCTTAAAATAGAATCTAGGTAGGAGTTTTGGAGACCTTACCTTGCAACCGAGTCGAGATCTTCATCACAGATAGACGCAGGCACTACGATGAGGGGAGGGTACGAGGGGCACAATTTGTACTCCGCGTTAGCTGCCGTGACCCGCCATGCGCCCTTCGACGTGAAACCTAATCGCTCCACCTGTAGACAATGCAACAGGTTAATATGAATTGAAGGGGTGGAAACATTCTAGGAAGGGAGAAATATACATATTTGATGGAAAATAAAATAATGATAAAGGTTGAGAATGACGTGACCGAGTATGTTACAAATCACGAGAAGATATTCTGAAGACTTCATCCCGATTTGAACATCCTGGTATTTCATAGAAGACATCAAAATATAGTCTACTGAACCACAACTGGTTTCAAGACCGGCTTTTATTTTATTGCTCTATCTGCATAAATTACTCAAAACTGATAAAGTATTACTAATTTTAATAGACTAGCAGAGTAATTGAAGAGAGAGAAAGTTTTAATCGTAAAAGTACCAAGTAATCAGAAGGCACACGGAGACACAACGAGATTACATGCACTGAATGGACTAAGTGAAAAGATAACACGCAAAGGAGAGAGAAAGTTGTTATCATGAAAGTACCAGGCAACCAAAAGACACAAAGACATTACTTACTTCAGGACCAAACCAATGTCTCTGAGGAGACTGAGACGCCCTCATGAGTGCTCTGTGCACTGAGGTGGGCGGTTGTTCCTTGGCCCACGCCGCGTATGCCGCAGCGAAGGTCTCCTGAACGGATCCAATAGGGGCGAGCGCAGTGTTCAACCGCCTCCACCATTCTATACATTGATCCCCAGTGGTGAATGAGCATCTAGAACAAAAGGAATATATTTCATGAGGAAAGATCGTCATAAGCAAATGTTTTGTTGACACAATCCCAACTCGCAAAGAGCTTTTTATGAAAAGGATTGAAGTTATTCGGTCATTCAGGCATCCTCAAAAGCACGTATATGTATGAGTATGTTACCGTATCAAATATTTATAAAATGTTCTAGTTCACGTAGCAACTCAGATAATACAAATTAGTTTAAACAATGTTTATCTTATTATTGAAGGAAAATTTACATGTCCGCATGTTCTTTGGTCGCTATGTTATTATCAGTCAGTACCCTCAATTTGGTGTTACGGTAATCGAAAATTAAATCAACATTGCTTTCGGCTTTCCATAATATCCGTTCATTAAGTAAATCATTATAGACTATTGTACTTGTTTAAATATAAACAAATGAATAACTTCATAGCAAAGATAAAATAAAGTGTGATTTTTTTTTATATTGAATACTTAGCACGTTTTTTGTTCAAACAAGATAATTTTTACATATTTTTTACCGTGGCATATTTACCTGTTTAAAAATTTCATAACTTTGTATGTAAACACTAGATAAGTTTGTTCAATTATTCTAAAATACTTTAAGAACTATCTAATCAGCACTTGAACTAGAGTGTTGTATACCACTAAATTAAATGAGTACAGTAGGTTACTACCTGTGTAAACTCATGTGATACTTAATATTCAATTATCTATATGTCGCAGCGGGAGTCGTAGATTTAAGAAACTTGTAACATTTGTTACAAGATGGCGGTAGTGATGTCATTGTTGGCAAGTAAAAGTGGGGTGGGCGACAACGGTGTGGACAGTCTGCCTGAGAACGTGCGCGTGAGCGGACGACCTTACAACCTCCATCCATTTTCTATCGTGATTATTGATTATTGTGATTGTGATTCTATAAAGTTTGTGAAATGATTAAAGAAGGTCTACGCTATTTGTTCGTGGTATTATTTCTTGTTTTCTGAAGATGTATGAGGAGGAAGGTTTGCCCAAAAATAACATTCTTGTTACCTCTCCGTTATCAGAAGTGGGATGTGATCCACGTTCTGTACTACAGCCCACGTTTAACAATAGTGAATGGAAAATGATATTGGAGCAACAAAATCAATAACACTCTTTTTTTGGGCAGTCGTGTAAAAATGCAGCAGGAATTGAAGGCACTATCCTACTTAAAAAGAACGGTGCCGAATAGTGACTACAACAGTGACAAACCTGGTCCAAAACAACGCAAGCTGATGTCGACCCCGGTTAAATGTGCGCATTGTGGGAGAGTGGGCCGCCATATTTCTGTGTGTGCCTCACGGAGAAGCAATAAACTTGCAACCACTTCGAAACTTACAACAACGGAGATCATAATTACGTTACAACTGTCGGAACGTCGTCGGACACAAAGCATCAAGATGCCCTCGGGGTGCCAGTACAGAAGCAACGACGACCGCTGCTAGTCCAACTAGCAAGCCGGTAGAACGGCGGCGTGTTGAAATCTGCGCAGTCAGTACACCAATGGGACGTCTAGAACACCTCGGTGAGTTCTTTTCATTTTGTTATGATTCTGGAGCGTAGTGTTCAT
Organism: Diarsia brunnea; assembly: GCA_949774965.1. Lineage (NCBI taxonomy): Eukaryota > Metazoa > Arthropoda > Insecta > Lepidoptera > Noctuidae > Diarsia > Diarsia brunnea. The sequence continues at coordinate 3,797,727 of OX459016.1, read as the reverse complement.
TAATGAGAGATTATATTTTGTGTTTTAATAGTGAGCGTAATTATAGTGTCGTTACTACGACGGGTATAGGTCAAACTTCCGTGAATAGTAACCTGAACATTTTAGCTAATGTTGATATTGGTAACATTAGTTTGGATATTGTTTTTCATGTTTTACCTGACAACGTGACATAGTGATTGGACGTGAAATTTTGATTAATGACTCGGTAATAACATGACGTCTAGAACTTTAAACTTTTCGAAAAATTTACCGGATGTGAATACCGTAAGTGTAGAGTCGAGTGTAGAGTCGAGTGTAGAGTCGAGTGTAGAGTCGAGTGTAGAGTCGAGTGTAGAGTCGAGTGTAGAGTCGAGTGTAGAGTCGAGTGTAGAGTCGAGTGTAGAGTCGAGTGTAGAGTCGAGTGTAGAGTCGAGTGTAGAGTCGAGTGTAGAGTCGAGTGTAGAGTCGAGTGTAGAGTCGAGTGTAGAGTCGAGTGTAGAGTCGAGTGTAGAGTCGAGTGTAGAGTCGAGTGTAGAGTCGAGTGTAGAGTCGAGTGTAGAGTCGAGTGTAGAGTCGAGTGTAGAGTCGAGTGTAGAGTCGAGTGTAGAGTCGAGTGTAGAGTCGAGTGTAGAGTCGAGTGTAGAGTCGAGTGTAGAGTCGAGTGTAGAGTCGAGTGTAGAGTCGAGTGTAGAGTCGAGTGTAGAGTCGAGTGTAGAGTCGAGTGTAGAGTCGAGTGTAGAGTCGAGTGTAGAGTCGAGTGTAGAGTCGAGTGTAGAGTCGAGTGTAGAGTCGAGTGTAGAGTCGAGTGTAGAGTCGAGTGTAGAGTCGAGTGTAGAGTCGAGTGTAGAGTCGAGTGTAGAGTCGAGTGTAGAGTCGAGTGTAGAGTCGAGTGTAGAGTCGAGTGTAGAGTCGAGTGTAGAGTCGAGTGTAGAGTCGAGTGTAGAGTCGAGTGTAGAGTCGAGTGTAGAGTCGAGTGTAGAGTCGAGTGTAGAGTCGAGTGTAGAGTCGAGTGTAGAGTCGAGTGTAGAGTCGAGTGTAGAGTCGAGTGTAGAGTCGAGTGTAGAGTCGAGTGTAGAGTCGAGTGTAGAGTCGAGTGTAGAGTCGAGTGTAGAGTCGAGTGTAGAGTCGAGTGTAGAGTCGAGTGTAGAGTCGAGTGTAGAGTCGAGTGTAGAGTCGAGTGTAGAGTCGAGTGTAGAGTCGAGTGTAGAGTCGAGTGTAGAGTCGAGTGTAGAGTCGAGTGTAGAGTCGAGTGTAGAGTCGAGTGTAGAGTCGAGTGTAGAGTCGAGTGTAGAGTCGAGTGTAGAGTCGAGTGTAGAGTCGAGTGTAGAGTCGAGTGTAGAGTCGAGTGTAGAGTCAAGTGTCGAATTACGTACCATTTTCAATGTAGAGTCAGGTGCAGTTAAAAATGTCACTGATACCGACGTTTCTCCGGATATCAAAGCAAGACTAACTTTAATTTTAATTCAATTCTCAAACAACTTTATTATTGGAACACCTAGCTCTCCTGCAAATACTGACCCTATGGAAATACGACTCAAAGATCCCAATAAAACGGTTTATCGTTGTCCTTATCCGTTGAGTCCCCAGGAAAGACAGGTAGTACGCAATAAAATTGAAGACCAGCTCTCCTTTAATATGATCCACCCGAGCTCGTCACCTTTTGCCAGTCCTAATCTTCTGGTGAAGACGAAGGAAGGCAGCGACCGCATGTGCGTTGATTGTCGAACGATAATACTGTACCTGAGAGATTTCCATTGCCATTGATTCCGATCCAATTAATAGAGCTAGTGCTATTCGTGCTTTAAAAAAAGTGTTTGATCTTGTTTGGCGCGCCGACGTGAGTAATTGTAGATTGTTTTGCAAGTACTGACTTCTGCAAGTTGGTTCCTCTCAAAATATTAGTTTGCAAGGATTATGAGCACTCTAAAAATATGCTCACGATCGCCTTAGAAAAATGCCTGATTCTAATGTTCCAATGGAAATTAATGATGATGAGACTAATGAATGAACCTGTTTAATCTTTGGAGTCGTAAATCTTTTACTTTTACTATTACGCTATCTCTGGCTAAGCGAGTTATGTTGACTATCGCTGGTTAAGCGTTAGTAGTGTAATCGCTGGTTAAGCGGATTACATTGAGCTTTCGCTGTTTAAGCGTTAGTGATTGAATCGCTGGTTAAGCGTGTTATGATGTACTTTCGCTGGTTAAGCGTTGGTAAGTGTAATCACTGATTAATCGGATTACGTTGAGCTTTCGCTGGTTAAGCGTTAGTGCTTAAATCGCTGGTTAAATGATGCCGCTGGTTAAGCGATGCCACTGGTTAAGTGATGCCGCTGTTTAAGCGATGCCACTGGTTAAGTGATGCCGCTGGTTAAGCGATGCCACTGGTTAAGTGATGCCGCTGGTTAAGTGATGCCGCTGGTTAAGTGATGCCGCTGGTTAAGCGATGCCACTGGTTAAGTGATGCCGCTGGTTAAGTGATGCCGCTGGTTAAGCGATGCCACTGGTTAAGTGATGCCGCTGGTTAAGTGATGCCACTGGTTAAGTGATGCCGCTGGTTAAGCGATGCCGCTGGTAAAGCGATGTCATGGTTAAGCTGACTAATCCTGGTCAGGCATGGCCGAAACAAAGTAATGTACACAGAACTTTCTATTTCAGATGAGCCACACGGGGACGTGTGAGGCGCAGGACGGCCGTGTCGCAGCGGGAGTCGTAGATTTAAGAAACTTGTAACATTTGTTACAAGATGGCGGTAGTGATGTCATTGTTGGCAAGTAAAAGTGGGGTGGGCGACAACGGTGTGGACAGTCTGCCTGAGAACGTGCGCGTGAGCGGACGACCTTACAACCTCCATCCATTTTCTATCGTGATTATTGATTATTGTGATTGTGATTCTATAAAGTTTGTGAAATGATTAAAGAAGGTCTACGCTATTTGTTCGTGGTATTATTTCTTGTTTTCTGAAGATGTATGAGGAGGAAGGTTTGCCCAAAAATAACATTCTTGTTACCTCTCCGTTATATACATATAATAAATCTGTAGAAAAATCTTTTTTGTACATCGAAAATTTTTGAAAAAAAAATTATCAGGGTATTAAAGTATAACCAACAAAACACATTTCCAGCATTTTTGGAATTTTTGTCTGTTTGTCTGTTTATCTGTTTGTCTGTTTCAATGACTAAGCATCACGTCAAATTTACGAAACGAATGTAGATAACTTTTATACATAAATATTGTGCGTAACTTGGGCTATTACTTAGTCTTTGTTTTATCGTAATCGGTGCTCTCTATCAAAAGATATATGCATTTATAGTTTTCAAGAAGAACTTATCATTATGGTCAAGAATGAGACAAGCAACGACATCTTTTGAACGAATATGGTACTTATTAATAAATGCCTTCACAAAATAACTTTAAATAAGTAATGATAGCAAAAGGTACGTAGATATATTCTTCTGCCCAATTTCTGTGTTCAAGAGCCCATTGATATCGAATCCTACGATTGTGCATTGCTATAGGTGGTGGAAGTGAACCTTCATTCCCGAAGACCGCTACGTCTTCGGGAATGAAGGTTCACTTCATGCAAGCGGTTTCTGACTGTTTGGTCGCTAATTAAGTTCCCTGAAGAGTGATGAAGCCTCACGGCTAACATCATGGCGGTTATTGTTGGAGCTCTTCGAGTTAAGATTTGAGTCCTGCCCTGGCCTGCTCAGTCGCCAGACTTGAACCCGATTGAGCATGCATGGGATATGCTACAGAGAAGAGCTCTGCCGAATATGGAGGGTATCCAGTCGCAAGAAGACCTTTTTTTGTTGTTGCAACGAACATGGGCGGCCATTCCACAGCGTGATTTGGATGAACTCATTTTGAGTATGCCAAACCGATGTTCTTGTGTTGTTAGTGTTCGCGGTAGAAACACGGATTATTAATTGTTTAAGTTACCCAATAAAATTTTAAAGAAAACTGTTATTTCAGTCTTTTTTTCGAACTTTAATGTTAGTGGATCAAATGTCAAAAATCCCTTTATTAGGAAAATGGCAAATTTCTTTATTAATGCAAAGGTGACTTGGTTTATCGTTACTGTGACAAACGAAAACACTTTATTTGATGAATCCTTAAAGAAAATTTTAATTAATATCAATCAGGAGAAAAGTTATTGCAAAAATAAATGTTGATCCCTAGACACTTTTGATGTGTGTAAATTAAAATGGATAAAACCCACGGCATATTTTGTTTGTACCGTGTGGGAATCGAACCTGCGACACGCAGTGCTACTGTTAATCGTCCAGCCACTGCACCAAACATGTCTTTATATAGATGTGGTGTGTTGTTAGCCCTATGTGTCGAAGCCGCGGTATTTCTTTCGAACAACCCGCAGCCCCGACGGGCGTCGGTCCTTGGGAGCCCCTTCAATGTTGCTGATATCCCTTTGAGACGCGCGTGGAACACGAACGCGCCTCCATCGTCATAGGACTGACGAACGATTAACTAGCCCGTTACTCACCGTTCACAGGCCCGCCCCTACGGTGGCCGGAAGCCATCACGTGGCCCCCGATGCCCGGAGCGTCTCCCGCGGCGGCTGGGAAGAGGGGTTGTGTCCCTCTTACGTTCACCTCTTTCGCTAGCATTACTGCTTCGCAGAAGGAGGTGACGGCGTTCCATTTCAGATTCGATGTCCCAGACTCGGTACAGGTACCTCTCGAAACAGCCTCTAATCCCCCCTTTTTTGTGGTTCGTAAATTATCAAATGACTCATCCCGCTCTGGGCGGAGCGGAAGAAAGTGTCAGACTTCTACTGACTAAAAACCACCCACGTTTCTTCTTAGCTCTTTGTGTTTCGGGGCCGTGGTATCTCTTGCGGACAACCGTCAGCCCCGGCAGACGACGGCAGCAACAATTAAGGGGCCCCAAAGGACCCCTTAATTGTTGCTGACATATCTTTGAGGCGCGCGTGGAACACGAACGCGCCAACGACAGTACCTGTCGACTATAATGTACCTGTTTCAAATTTCTTCAAGATCCGTTCGGCCGTTCTGACGTGGTTGATTAACAAACACCCATCCATCTAAACTTTAGTATTAGACATAGTCAGTACTTTGCATTACCCTCTTCTTATTTTCTACAGCGGCAGTAAGTTAACGCAGGGCAATTTTGTAAATAAAACAAATGTTTCCCGGTTCTGTGTGATAGTTTACAAATTGATTATTTAAGTACTTAGATACCATTGAATTTAAAGATGTAGGGTAAGGCTCATTTTGATCGATGCAGGTGTCAGTCCCAGGTTATCATAACACACAAGGATACTAACTTGAGTTGTCTTCCATTTTTGCAGAGCACGATCAAGTGCAGCAGGTCCCGTATCTCCAGTGCGTCGATGAGACGGAGTGGGATGGACGCTCCCGGTCCGTTTCTCCGACGAGGCTGGACGTGCAGACGGTAGTTAGACATTGCTATAGTTCCGCCGTCCGCTGTTCGACCCACCCACTGCCAACAAATGATAAGGTTAGACAAATGGCACATATTTTGGAAGACGAAAATATAGCTTGTAGTTCCTGTAGTTGTTTGTGTTCGTTTAGGTCTTAAATTGATTGGACAAATCTTTAACACACACGTGAAGTATGTGATTGATAAGAAGTTTTTTTCTTGATAATTGTTACTCATGAGATCACACATGTATCACGTGTTTCAAGCACGAGAAATGTTGATAACATTTACTCCTATCATGACATAAGCACATGCATAGAGTACTATTTTCGCAAAGCTTGCAGTTTCTACAAAGTGCACGCTTTGGGCTGATAACGCGCAGTCAACGAACTACCAGGAATGCAGAACTAGAACGGAGCTAAACACTATCGTAACGTCATTGCGGTTCGTTCACCCGATGCATGCGCCCTGCTGACCTTTTAGGCGACCAGCCGTATTAGTTACTTAATATGTGCGTGTTTTATCTGTTTGTTACTATTTCGCTAATTAATTAATGACTTGGACTTTGGACAAGGAAATACGGTTGTTTACAGACTTACTAGTAGCACTTTTGTCATGGAATCATTAAGACGTCATGTCTATTAAAGAGGTTGCGACAACCGTGTGATTACGTTGGGAAACAATACCGTACACGAGCTACACTGACGTTTATGAAGGTAACAAAACTACTATTAAACTGCGATTACTACAATTTTCATTTTAAGTTGCCTAATTCGTAGTTTCCCGTAGACAAGCTGTTATTACCAAAAAAGTGCCTACAAATAGTTACAAATTGTAGTATGATTGAGTGGTTCTGCCGCCATATTGCGACAATGAATGTCTGGCTGCATTTAAGGCGATTATAAAATAATATTGCCCTCAGTAAATACTATAAGTACCTATTTGTAGCTTTCCCTATAGCTGAAAATGGAAGAATTTATTGGTCCTGAGATAACTAATTCCATGTTCTCATATTTAAAAGGCGATATTTGACGAACTTTGTGAAAGAGCGTTCGTTATCAGGTTTTAGCATGAACAACCATAATATGCCAGAATCATCATGCGCATTATCACTCGTCATGTTGCAAAATTAGGTAGGTATGTGGCTTTGGTTTTATAGTCGGCAACCTGCCTGACACTAACCCTCCTTGGGAACGCTGTTCATGGTGATTTACCCGTCACCATTCGGGAACCCGAGGTGCTTTATCGTATGCACTGGGTCTGAAACTACCTTAATCGCCACCTACGATACCCACAGGATGAGATGGGGTGGGTATATTCTTAATCCGCGGCCACACGGAACCAAGAATGACCATGGATTCATATCACTCTTGATGTTACATTTATGTCACCGTTAAATTGTAAATAATCTAACGGTTGACTATAATCCATCTTGCGAGATTGTAAACTGTCGAAAGATTGTGAACCGTAATAACCATCATACTGCTTACAATTTAACGCATTATTTTTCGGTAGATTACAATTTTACGGTGACATAATATGTAATCCTAGTAAGTACCTCACCTGCACAAACTCTCCACATATAGGCGTGAACCCTGCATCCAGGCCAGGCTCATCATAGTGCGTCCGCAGGCGAGGGTACAAGTCGGCAGCACGCACGCGGTGCGGCGGAGGCTCGGGCTGCGGCGGCGCGCGGTACCGCTCGCGGTCACCCATCTCGCTTGTCGAGGGCACTACCACCTGGGGACAACGGAGAAGGACGGTTACTTCAACTATAAACAGAAAACGAACGAAGATCGCGAAAATCACACACATACGTCACAGTCACACACAGTCATCTTCTTGTTTGACACTATTCAGGTATCAATTTGTGGAGGAGGTACATGTTGTGCTTGTGTCCTTCTTCCACACATCGCATCAGCTGACATCCTAACAAGCCGAAATGAATAAGTACTTCCAAACGTACAAACGTGCAACATACAAACTACATTTATTTCTGAACAAATTGTCCATAAACACTTCATTACGATTCCAACAGCTCGATTGAACAAAGTCATTTCCTGCGATCGTAAACGCTTAGAAAACGCAACCAAAGATTAAAGGCGCCATTATTTTCGGATGCCGAGGCTTTTGGACAGAGTAAAAACCATTAAATTGAAGAAAGCGGAAATATGTTTTAAAGGTAAGAAAATAAAATTTTGAAGTAAAGAAACAATTATTTACTCTCCATCCGCATAATACCTCGAGAAGGCCAGAGATATTGAGACACGTAACATCCGACATGGTCACGTACATATTCATGTCGAGACAGATTTCGACAAACTCTCCAATAACAACGAATCTATTGAACAAATTAATGAACAATCGTTTATAAATTGTGCACACAATGAGCCACAAGGTCGAATTAAAATTCAACACGAGAACGAAAATGTAAACGGAACAAATTATTTACTATAAAGTACTGATCGGAACGCGTTCACTTTTGTATTCGGTTATTGTTTAACTGTTACTAATTTGATAATAACTCCTTCCAGCCACCAAGATGGTCCTAAGGATACACAAGTGCAAGCGGGATGGCAACACACTTTCTCTACCTTTATTTGTGTATTGATACGGTATCTGCAAACAGGGACTCTTGTGTTTCCCAGAACTGTATGTACCTTATCAAGAAATGTGTGTCCGTTGTTGGAATATGTTCAAAGTTCTGTTTTCTACGGATGAGTCGTAGTCGAAGCAAACATTAATCCAGAAATGCAACAGATATCACAGGGCTTTACAATTCCGAGGAAGTTGTAATGGTGGCCCATGCGAAACTAAATCTAGATTTATGCTGGAAGGAAGACTACCAAAACATACGAAAATGCTAATGTTTATATACTGCAATGAATGCGTTAGGAGAAGGGTTAAAGATACTGCACTAAGCAATGGTGGCAGATTTCCACTTCATCGATTATTTATTTATGCGGTATTTCAATAACTTATCCTTCAGTTGCTTCTTATAACTTACAAAGATGAAAAACAAACTTAGAAAATACAAAAGACCATTATTGATATTTTGCTTCCATTCAGGATCAACTTTGAACCCTTTTCTTATTCTTGAAAATACAGAAGGGAGGAAATTTAAAACAACAAACTATACTTTGAACAACGGTTATTTAAAATCAGGCATTTCCTGCAATATTAGATTATTCATTACTTTCGTTGCATAATGACATGCACTATTGCGAGTTAAATGCCTAAGTGCATAACGAATACATAGGCATTATGTAAAAAGCGGTGTACGTGAAGTTATGCTGCCTTGGTATCGTTTATCGCCGGTATATAATAACTAAAACGCTCAGTTATCGATGATCATTGATCATACATAATGATGTTGCGTGCTTATGATTCACTGGTGGCGCTTCGAAACCTCTTGGTGGAATGTGGTTACTTGGTGGGTGTTTAAGTTAATAACAAGCGTAAGAAAACCTGTCTCGTTACTTAGTTGGTTAATTGGTGAATGTTGTAGCAACTTCGGAGTACCGAACTAAATTGTTCAACGATTACTTCATTGATTTTGCAGAGAATATAACTAAAAGTATCGAGGTGGTCCTTAGCAGGACTTTCGTTATGGTAAGCTGTTTATTCATCTATTAAGATAGTATTCCTAGATACTTAAATATTAAAAAAATCCAGTTATAAATCGTAATCGACAATATTCAGAAATAAAAATGTGGTCCTTCGAGCCGGATATTGAGAAATAAATCTGGAAAAGTACTCGAGATTGTACCCATTTACTTCAGAAGAGCTATCAAACAGTCGAAAGAATACGTCATTAAAAAGTTGGCAGCCTAATCGGCCCTTAAATACCAAAGAATTCAACATACGTGATGGAAATTTTTAAAGCAAAGAAAACCCACCTTTTCCAGCCATTGCACATACTATAAGGCAATTCACACTCGACTCACGCCCATACTGCATGCCTGTCCCTCGTTGGATACTACAGAACACGTTAGAAAGCGACCTTGCGTTACCTAACTTGCCACTCATGCGCATTACTTACTTATACGTACTTTTAAGGGGATCACAGCAGTGGATGACTTTGACGATTTGACCTCTGTACTGGCTTTTGTTTATTTTCGGCCCCTACCGGCAAACGACTGTACTACAGAAAAACGTACCAAAGAACAGAAATGTGTCGCAGAGTGGTCATCGTATTTGCCTAACATATTTTGTTTCTCTTGGAGTACATACATCATGATGTATGAATAAAATATTTAATAATAAATTATACACTTTGACTAATGAAGTAATAACCTAGCTTTAATTAGTTATTTCACTGAGCACAGGTACTCCTATGATACATTCTTAAGGTCTGATAAAGACCAGGTAACTGCTTATCGCTTCTCAGTCACGGAAATAGTCAGAATGCTCCAGCTTTCAGCTAACTGAGCACGAATGCTACTACATGATACATTTTGAAGGTCTGACGATGACCACCTAAGTGCTTATCGGTTATCAGTGACTGATGTAGTTAGAATGACCTAGCTTTCAAATTTTATCTATCTGAGCACGGATGCTACTACATGATACATTTTGAAGGTCTGATGATGACCAGCTAAGTGCTAATTGGTTCTCAGTGACGGATATAGCTAGAATGACATAGATTTTAGATTTTATCTTATTGAGCACGGATGCTACTACATGATACATTTTGAAGGTCTGATGATGACCAGCTAAGTGCGTATCGGTACACAGTGACGGATATAGCTAGAATGACCACCATCAAGTAAATGGCACCATCAGTCTCCGAGGCCTCTTCGAGCTCTTTCAAATGAGTCCACACACGACGGTTCTACGTGGTGCCATCAATGAGATCCTATACTTACCTTCGGAGTCTACCATCAGGTAGCTAGTATCATCAGTCTCTAAGGCCTCCTCGAGCTCTTTCAAATGAGTCCAAACACGATGGTTCTACTCGGTGCGGTCAATGAGATCCTATACCCACCTTCGGAGTCCACCATTACGTACGAGACATCATCAGTAATCCAGATCTCCATCTTCCATCAAACGAAATTCTCAAGACAAAATAATTAAAACGATAAAACAATTAACACCATTAAAACAATAACATACATTACATAACATCGCGCCTGTAATCCCCAAAGGGTTAGGCAGAGGTGTACCTAATAGTAGGCGTGATGTTATGTTATGTATGTTATTATTTTAATGATTTTAATTGTTTTATCGCTTTTAGCGATAAAACAATTGTAGCAAAAAACAATTGTAGTCGTTCTTGTAGCACGGATACTACTACATGATAATTACATTTTGAAGGTCTGATGATAACCAGCTAAGTGCTTATTGGTTCTCAGTGACGAACGTAGTTAGCATGACGTAACTTTAAAATGTTATCGATCTGAGCACGGATGCTACTACATAATACATTCTAAAGGTCTGATGATGACCAGCTAAGTGCTAATTGGTTCTCAGTGACGGATATAGCCAGAATGACCTAGCTTCCAAATTTTATCGATCTGAGCACGGATACTACTACATGATACATTTTGAAGGTCTGATGATGATCAGCTAAGTGCTTATCGGTTCTTAGTGACGGGTGTAGTTAGAATGACTTGGCTTTCAGATTTTATCGATCTGAGCACGGATACTACTACATGATACATTTTGAAGGTCTGATGATGACCAGCTAAGTGCTTATCGGTTCACAGTGACGGATATAGCTAGAATGACGTAACTTTAAAATTTTATCGATCTGAGCACGGATGCTACTACATAATACATTCTAAAGGTCTGATGATGACCAGCTAAGTGCTAATTGGTTCTCAGTGATGGATATAGCTAGAATGACCTAGCTTTCAAATTTTATCGATCTGAGCACGGATACTACTACATGATACATTTTGAAGGTCTGATGATGATCAGCTAAGTGCTTATCGGTTCTCAGTGACGGGTGTAGTTAGAATGACCTAACTTTCAGATTTTATCTTATTGAGCACGGATGCTACTACATGATACATTTTGAAGGTCTGATGATGACCAGCTAAGTGCTTATCGGTTCACAGTGACGGATATAGCTAGAATGACCACCATCAGGTAAATGGCACCATCAGTCTCCAAGGCCTCCTCGAGCTCTTTCAAATGAATCCAATCACGATGGTTCTACGCAGCGCTGTCAATAATATCCTGTACCCACCTTCGAAGTCCACCGTCAAGTAAATGGCATCATCAGTCTCTAAGGCCTCCTCGAGCTCTTTCAAATGAGTCCAAACACGACAATTTTACACAGTGCCGTCAATGAGATCCTTTACTTACCTTTGGAGTCCACTATCAGTAGCATCCGTGCTCAATAAGATAAAATCTGAAAGCTAAGTCATTCTATCTACATCCGTCACTGAGAACCAATAAGCACTTAGCTGATCATTATCAGACCTTCAAAATGTATCATGTAGTAGCATCCGTGCTCAATAAGATAAAATCTGAAAGCTAAGTCATTCTATCTACATCCGTCACTGAGAACCAATAAGCACTTAGCTGATCATTATCAGACCTTCAAAATGTATCATGTAGTAGCATCCGTGCTCAATAAGATAAAATCTGAAAGCTAAGTCATTCTAACTACATCCGTCACTGAAAACCGATAAGCACTTAGCTGATCATCATCAGACCTTCAAAATGTATCATGTAGTAGCATCCGTGCTCAGATCGATAAAATTTTAAAGCTAGGTCATTCTAGCTATATCCGTCACTGAGAACCAATTAGCACTTAGCTGGTCATCATCAGACCTTCAAAATGTATCATGTAGTAGCATCCGTGCTCAGATCGATAAAATTTGAAAGCTAGGTCATTCTAGCTATATCCATCACTGAGAACCAATTAGCACTTGGCTGGTCATCATCAGACCTTCAAAATGTATCATGTAGTAGCATCCGTGCTCAATAAGATAAAAGCAGAAAGCTGTAGCATCATATCTGTATCCGTCACTGAGAACCGATAAGCACTTAGCTGATCATCATCAGGCCTTCAAAATGTATCATGTAGTAGCATCCGTGCTCAGATCGATACAATTTTAAAGCTAGGTCATTCTAGCTATATCCGTCACTGAGAACCAATTAGCACTTAGCTGGTTGGTTATCATCAGACCTTCAAAATGTATCATGTAGCAGTAGCATCCGTGCTACAAGAACGACTACAATTGTTTTTTGCTACAATTTTTTTATCGCTAAAAGCGATAAAACAATTAAAATCATTAAAATAATAAGATACATAACATAACATCACGCCTACTATTAGGTACACCTCTGCCTAACCCTTTGGGGATTACAGGCGCGATGTTATGTAATGTATGTTATTGTTTTAATGGTGTTAATTGTTTTATCGTTTTAATTATTTTGTCTTGAGAATTTCGTTTGATGGAAGATAAAGATCTGGATGACTGATAATGTATCGTACCTGATGGTGGACTCCGAAGGTGGTGTATAGGATCTCATTGACGGCACTGAGTAGAACCGTCGCGTGTGGACTCATTCGAAAGAGCTCGAAGAGGCCTTGGAGACTGGTGGTGCCATTTACCTGATGGTGGTCATTCTAGCTATATCCGTCACTGTGAACCGATAAGCACTTAGCTGGTCATCATCAGACCTTCAAAATGTATCATGTAGTAGCATCCGTGCTCAATAAGATAAAATCTGAAAGCTAGGTCATTCTAACTACATCCGTCACTGAGAACCGATAAGCACTTAGCTGATCATCATCAGACCTTCAAAATGTATCATGTAGTAGCATCCGTGCTCAATGAGATAAAAGCTGAAAGTTGGAGCATTCTGACTATTTCCGTGACTGAGAACCGATAAGCAGTTACCTGGTTTTCATCAGACCTTCAAAATGTATCATGTAGTATGAGAGACCATCATTAGGTACGAGACATCATCAGTCATCTAGATCTCCATCTTCCATCAAACGAAAATCTCAAGACAAAATAGTTAGATAACATAACATCACGCCTGTAATCCCCGAAGGGTTAGGCAGAGGTGTACCTAATAGTACACCCACATTTCGCCAGTTATGTTTAAGTCCCATATAATAGGGGCGAGCCTATTGCCATCAACCGGGCACAAATCCAGACTCCGTGGCTGTTACTGATAATTTCCTGATGGAAAAACCCAATAACACTTTGCCCGACCCGGGAATCGAACCCAGGACCTCATGCTCAGCATCGTGCTTACGACCACTAGACCAACGAGGCAGTCCAAAATTAAAATAATATCATAGATATATCTATATACCAAAATATCTACTAAGAAACGTAGGTAATTTACCAATAGTTTTGGAGAGCTCGGCCACGCGTCACTTTACGTTTATTAGGCAATAGTCAGCTTAGTCTATGATAGGTGCAAACAACAAAACGAAATTACAAACTACTTTAAATATATTTACAAACTTATTTTCTGTTCTTATTTTACGAAATATTGATAACTATACAATTTACAATATGTTTTAATTCAGAAAACATTAAAAACGTGAACTTTTGAATTTTATTTGTGAAGTAATGACATGCGTGCAGTCCACCCGTGACAACAGTCATCGAGACACTGGCGCAGCGCGTTCCAAGTATGCGCGACGGGTCTCGCGCCGAATTTGCCTCAAAATGTCGGGAATTAATTTATTATTTTAAAATTTTATTACAAATCAGAGAAAATAAACAATACGGATTGTTAAATACATCACTACGTATTTTTGGGTATAAAATTCATACCGAACTATTCAGCCGTTACAGAGACAAAATTCGATTTAGGTTAAGACATACTACGATTTTTTATTAAATAATGTGAAGGTTTATTAAAATTTTAAACAATACGAATTATTTGTGATGACTTTAAGTATAACATATATTTTTTATATGGAAATCGTACGGAAGGATTCCTCAACAAATTTCTTTAAACATACGTCGTTTTTGGGATTTTAGCAACGCAACGGCCTTAAACGGTTGTTGGTTCTACAGGATACGTATCAAGGACGGAATTTAAAGGTTTACCTTATTTTGCATGTTTTTATTCATCATTGGAATGCTATACTGCTCTTGAAAAAAATACCAGCATTTTTTTTAATTATCTCTTTATTATTAACTTAAGAATTTACGAGGTTATAAAAAGGGCCTTCACAATGCTGTGAAGTTTCATGAATTTGGCTTTGATATTCCGCCTTATCGCCATCAACGATTTCTTAAGGGGATCACAGCAGTGGATGACTTTGACGATTTGACCTCTGTACTGGCTTTTGTTTATTTTTCGGCCCCTACCGGCAAACGACTGTACTACAGAAAAACGTACCAAAGAACAGAAATGTGTCGCAGAGTGGTCATGTATTTGCCTAACATATTTTGTTTCTCTTGGAGTACCAACATCATAATGTATGAATAAAATATTTAATAATAAATTATACACTTTGACTAATGAAGTAATAACCTAGCTTTCATCAGTTATTTCACTGAGCACAGGTACTCCTACGATACATTCTTAAGGTCTGATAAAGACCAGGTTACTGCTTATCACTTCTCAGTCACGGAAATAGTCAGAATGCTCCAGCTTTCAGCTAACTGAGCACGAATGCTACTACATGATACATTTTGAAGGTCTGACGATGACCACCTACGTGCTTATCGGTTCTCAGTGACTGATGTAGTTAGAATGACCTAGCTTTCAAATTTTATCTATCTGAGCACGTATTCTACTACATGATACATTATGAAGGTCTGATGATGACCAGCTAAGTGATTATCGGCTCTCAGTGATGGATATAGTTAGAATGCTCCAGCTGTCAGCTTTTATCTTATTGAGCACGGATGCTACTACATAATACATTTTGAAGGTCTGATGATGACCAGCTAAGTGCTTATCGGTTCTCAGTGACGGATGTAGTTAGAATAACCTAGCTTTCAAATTTTATCTGTCTGAGCATGGATGCTACTACATGATACATTTTGAAGGTCTGATGATGACCAGCTAAGTGCTAATTGGTTCTCAGTGACGGATATAGCTAGAATGACCTAGCTTTAAAATTTTATCAATCTGAGCACGGATGCTACTACATGATACATTTTGAAGGTCTGATGATGATCAACTAAGTGCTTATCGGTTCTCAGTGACGGATGTAGTTAGAATGACTTAGCTTTCAGATTTTATCTTATTTAGCACGGATGCTACTACATGATACATTTTGAAGGTCTGATAATGATCAGCTAAGTGCTTATTGGTTCTCAGTGACGGATGTAGATAGAATGACTAAGCTTTCAGATTTAAAATTGTAATTTCATTGTAAATTCAAACAGTTTATGCTCAAAGCTATATTATTATGTTCATTGTATTTCTGTCATTTTCTTTTTATACTGTGTCTGTGTGCATTATTGGGATAAATAAACAATTTATTATTATTATTTATTATTATTATTATTATTTTAGCTTATTGAACACGGATGCTACTACATGATACATTTTGAAGGTCTGATGATGATCAGCTAAGTGCTTATCGGTTCTCAGTGACGGATATAGCTAGAATGACCTAGCTTTCAGATTTTATCTTATTGAGCACGGATGCTACTACATGATACATTTTGAAGGTCTGATAATGATCAGCTAAGTGCTTATTGGTTCTCAGTGACGGATGTAGATAGAATGACTTAGCTTTCAGATTTTATCTTATTGAGCACGGATGCTACTACATGATTCATTTTGAAGGTCTGATGATGATCAGCTAAGTGCTTATCGGTTCTCAGTGACGGATATAGCTAGAATGACCTAGCTTTCAGATTTTATCTTATTGAGCACGGATGCTACTACATGATACATTTTGAAGGTCTAATGATGACCAGCTAAGTGCTTATCGGTTCACAGTGACGGATATAGCTAGAATGACCACCATCAGGTAAATGGCACCATCAGTCTTCAAGGCCTCTTCGAGCTCTTTCAAATGAGTCCACACACGACGGTTCTACGTGGTGCCATCAATGAGATCCTATACTTACCTTCGGAGTCTACCATCAGGTAGCTAGTATCATCAGTCTCCATGGCCTCCTAGAGCTCTTTCAAATGAGTCCAAACACGATGGTTCTACTCGGTGCTGTCAATGAGATCCTATACCCACCTTCCGAGTCCACCATTAGGTACGAGACATCATCAGTAATCCAGATCTCCATCTTCCATCAAACGAAATTCTCAAGACAAAATAATTAAAACGATAAAACAATTAACACCATTAAAACAATAACATACATTACATAACATCGCGCCTGTAATCCCCAAAGGGTTAGGCAGAGGTGTACCTAATAGTAGGCGTGATGTTATGTTATGTATGTTATTTTTTTAATGATTTTAATTGTTTTATCGCTTTTAGCAATAAAACAATTGTAGCAAAAAACAATTGTAGTCGTTCTTGTAGCACGGATGCTACTACATGATACATTTTGAAGGTCTGATGATAACCAGCTAAGTGCTTATCGGTTCTCAGTGACGAACGTAGTTAGCATGACGTAACTTTAAAATTTTATCAATCTGAGCACGGATGCTACTACATAATACATTCTAAAGGTCTGATGATGACCAGCTAAGTGCTAATTGGTTCTCAGTGACGGATATAGCTAGAATGACCTAGCTTTCAAATTTTATCGATCTGAGCACGGATACTACTACATGATAAATTTTGAAGGTCTGATGATGACCAGCTAAGTGCTAATTGGTTCTCAGTGACGGATATAGCTAGAATGACCTAGCTTTCAAATTTTATCGATCTGAGCACGGATACTACTACATGATACATTTTGAAGGTCTGATGATGATCAGCTAAGTGCTAATCGGTTCTCAGTGACGGGTGTAGTTAGAATGACCTAACTTTTAGATTTTATCGATCTGAGCACGGATACTACTACATGATACATTTTGAAGGTCTGATGATGATCAGCTAAGTGCTTATCGGTTCTCAGTGACGGGTGTAGTTAGAATGACCTAACTTTCAGATTTTATCTTATTGAGCACGGATGATACTACATGATACATTTTGAAGGTCTGATGATGATCAGCTAAGTGCTTATCGGTTCTCAGTGACGGATGTAGTTAGAATGACTTAGCTTTCAGATTTTATCGATCTGAGCACGGATACTACTACATGATACATTTTGAAGGTCTGATGATGACCAGCTAAGTGGTTCTCAGTGACGGATATAGCTAGAATGACCTAGCTTTCAAATTTTATCGATCTGAGCACATATGCTACTACATGATACAATTTGAAGGTCTGATGATGATCAGCTAAGTGCTTATCGGTTCTCAGTGACGGATGTAGTTAGAATGACTTAGCTTTCAGATTTTATCTTATTGAGCACGGATGCTACTACATGATACATTTTGAAGGTCTGATGATGACCAGCTAAGTGCTTATCGGTTCACAGTGACGGATATAGCTAGAATGACCACCATCAGGTAAATGGCACCATCAGTCTCCAAGGCCTCCTCGAGCTCTTTCAAATGAGTCCAAACACGATGGTTCTACGCAGCGCTGTCAATGAGATCCTGTACCCACCTTCGAAGTCCACCGTCAAGTAAATGGCATCATCAGTCTCTAACGGTACGCGTACACTAAAACCGATTTTGTCGGCCGATGGCGGACAGAACTACTCGGACGAGTAATTCGGACGTTCAACTGAATACACTGCAGACGATAACGGCCGTTGTCGGTGGAACTTATGAAGTCTGAACTGTGCAACTACAGAGTACAGACGTGTTTTTAAAAATGGAGGATTTCGAAGAAATGTATTTTTTAGAAAATACTTCCATTTCTGAAGGAACTTTATCCCATAGACGTTTCCCAATATCTCGATTATTGTAACTTTTTGAATATTTGTCCCACAGTGACGGTCTGTTATAAATGCAAGTAATTAATTTTTCAATGTCCATTCTTGATCCAAATAACGACTCGATCGCAGAAAGAAGTCGGTAAAACTGACAAAAAATCCAAACACGTTCGGACTCGTCAGTTGATCGTCCGTTTTCGGGCGTCATCGGACGACGTCGGTTGTAGCAGTGTATGCACTCTCTTCCATTTACTTACGTTTGATTTGATCGGCCGAGTTCGGCCGATGACGCCCGAGCATACTTCGGCCGATGACGGATTTGGTGTACGCGTACCGTTAGGCCTCCTCGAGCTCTTTCAAATGAGTCCAAACACGACGATTCTACGCAGTGCCGTCAATGAGATCCTTTACTTACCTTTGGAGTCCACTATCAGGTAAATGACATTATCAGTCTCCAAGGCGTCCTCGAGGTCTCAACACCATTAAAATAATAAGATACATAACATAACATCACGTCTACTATTAGGTACACCTCTGCCTAACCCTTCGGGGATGTATGTTTTTATTTTAATGGTGTTAATTGTTTTATCGCTTTTAATTATTTTGTCTTGAGAATTTCGTTCGATGGAAGATGAAGATCTGGATGACTGTTGATGTCTCGTACCTGATGGTAAACTCCGAAGGTCCTATACACAGGATCCTATACCCAGGATCTCATTGACGGCACTGAGTAGAACCATCGTGTTTGGACTCATTTGAAAGAGCTCGAGGAGGCCTTGGAGACTGATGATACCAGCTACCTGATGGTAGACTCCGAAGGTAAGTATAGGATCTCATTGATGGCACCACGTAGAACCGTCGTGTGTATACTCATTTGAAAGAGCTCGAAGAGGCCTTGGAGACTGATGGTGCCATTTACCTGATGGTGGTCATTCTAGCTATATCCGTAACTGTGAACCGATAAGCACTTAGCTGGTCATCATCAGACCTTCAAAATGTATCATGTAGTAGCATCCGTGCTCAATAAGATAAAATCTGAAAGCTAGGTCATTCTAACTACATCTGTCACCGAGAACCGATAAGCACTTAGCTGATCATCATCAGACCTTCAAAATGAATCATGTAGTAGCATCCGTGCTCAATAAGATAAAATCTGAAAGCTAAGTCATTCTATCTACATCCGTCACTGAAAACCAATAAGCACTTAGCTGATCATTATCAGACCTTCAAAATATATCGTGTAGTAGCATCCGTGCTCAATAAGATAAAATCTGAAAGCTAAGTCATTCTAACTACATCCGTCACTGAGAACCGATAAGCACTTAGCTGATAATCATCAGACCTTCAAATTGTATCATGTAGTAGCATATGTGCTCAGATTGATAAAATTTGAAAGCTAGGTCATTCTAGCTATATCCGTCACTGAGAACCACTTAGCTGGTCATCATCAGACCTTCAAAATGTATCATGTAGTAGCATCCGTGCTCAATAAGATAAAAGCAGAAAGCTGAGTCATTCTAACTACATCCGTCACTGAGAACCGATAAGCACTTAGCTGATCATCATCAGACCTTCAAAATGAATCATGTAGTAGCATCCGTGCTCAATAAGATAAAATCTGAAAGCTCAGTCATTCTATCTACATCCGTCACTGAGAACCGATAAGCACTTAGCTGATCATCATCAGACCTTCAAAATGTATTATGTAGTAGCATCCAAGCTCAGATCGATAAAATTTTAAAGCTTGGTCATTCTAGCTATATCCGTCACTGAGAACCAATTAGCACTTAGCTGGTCATCATCAGACCTTCAAAATGTATCATGTAGTAGCATCCGTGCTCAATAAGATAAAAGCAGAAAGCTGGGTCATTCTAACTACATCCGTCACTGAGAACCGATAAGCACTTAGCTGATCATCATCAGACCTTCAAAATGAATCATGTAGTAGCATCCGTGCTCAATAAGATAAAATCTGAAAGCTCAGTCATTCTATCTACATCCGTCACTGAGAACCGATAAGCACTTAGCTGGTCATCATCAGACCTTCAAAATGTATCATGTAGTAGCATCCGTGCTACAGGAACGACTACAATTGTTCTTTGCTACAATTGTTTTATCGCTACAAGCGATAAAACAATTAAAATCATGAAAATAATAACATACATAACATAACATCACGCCTACTATTAGGTACACCTCTGCCTAACCCTTTGGGGATTACAGGCGCGATGTTATGTAATGTATGTTATTGTTTTAATGGTGTTAATTGTTTTATCGTTTTAATTATTTTGTCTTGAGAATTTCGTTTGATGGAAGATGAAGATCTGGATGACTGATAATGTCTCGTACCTGATGGTGGACTCCGAAGGTGGTGTATAGGATCTCATTGACGGCACTGAGTAGAACCATCGTGTTTGGACTCATTTGAAAGAGCTCGAGGGGGCCTTGGAGACTGATGATACTAGCTACCTGATTGGTAGACTCCGAAGGTAAGTATAGGATCTCATTGATGGCACTACGTAGAACCGTCGTGTGTGGACTCATTCGAAAGAGCTCGAAGAGGCCGTGGAGACTGATGGTGCCATTTACCTGATGGTGGTCATTCTAGCTATATCCGTCACTGTGAACCGATAAGCACTTAGCTGGTCATCATCAGACCTTCAAAATATATCATGTAGTAGCATCCGTGCTCAATAAGATAAAATCTGAAAGCTAGGTCATTCTACATACGTACATTTTGAAGGTCTGATGATGACCAGCTAAGTGCTTATCGGTTCACAGTTACGGATATAGCTAGAATGACCACCATCAGGTAAATGGCACCATCAGTCTCCAAGGCCTCTTCGAGCTCTTTCAAATGAGTACACACACGACGGTTCTACGTGGTGCCATCAATGAGATCCTATACTTACCTTCGGAGTCTACCATCAGGTAGCTGGTATCATCAGTCTCCAAGGCCTCCTCGAGCTCTTTCAAATGAGTCCAAACACGATGGTTCTACTCAGTGCCGTCAATGAGATCCTGGGTATAGGATCCTGGGTATAGGACCTTCGGAGTTTACCATCAGGTACGAGACATCAACAGTCATCCAGATCTTCATCTTCCATCGAACGAAATTCTCAAGACAAAATAATTAAAAGCGATAAAACAATTAACACCATTAAAATAAAAACATACATTACATAACATCACGCCTGTAATCCCCGAAGGGTTAGGCAGAGGTGTACCTAATAGTAGACGTGATGTTATGTTATGTATCTTATTATTTTAATGGTGTTGAGACCTCGAGGACGCCTTGGAGACTGATGATGCCATTTACTTGACGGTGGACTTCGAAGGTGGGTACAGGATCTCATTGACAGCGCTGCGTAGAACCATCGTGTTTGGACTCATTTGAAAGAGCTCGAGGAGGCCTTGGAGACTGATGGTGCCATTTACCTGATGGTGGTCATTCTAGCTATATCCGTCACTGTGAACCAATAAGCACTTAGCTGATCATTATCAGACCTTCAAAATATATCGTGTAGTAGCATCCGTGCTCAATAAGATAAAATCTGAAAGCTAAGTCATTCTAACTACATCCGTCACTGAGAACCGATAAGCACTTAGCTGATCATCATCAGACCTTCAAATTGTATCATGTAGTAGCATATGTGCTCAGATCGATAAAATTTTAAAGCTAGGTCATTCTAACTATATCCGTCACTGAGAACCACTTAGCTGGTCATCATCAGACCTTCAAAATGTATCATGTAGTAGCATCCGTGCTCAGATCGATAAAATTTGAAAGCTAGGTCATTCTAGCTATATCCATCACTGAGAACCAATTAGCACTTAGCTGGTCATCATCAGACCTTCAAAATGTATCATGTAGTAGCATCCGTGCTCAATAAGATAAAAGCAGAAAGCTGGGTCATTCTAACTACATCCGTCACTGAGAACCGATAAGCACTTAGCTGATCATCATCAGACCTTCAAAATGAATCATGTAGTAGCATCCGTGCTCAATAAGATAAAATCTGAAAGCTCAGTCATTCTATCTACATCCGTCACTGAGAACCGATAAGCACTTAGCTGATCATCATCAGACCTTCAAAATGTATTATGTAGTAGCATCCGTGCTCAGATCGATAAAATTTTAAAGCTTGGTCATTCTAGCTATATCCGTCACTGAGAACCAATTAGCACTTAGCTGGTCATCATCAGACCTTCAAAATGTATCATGTAGTAGCATCCGTGCTCAATAAGATAAAAGCAGAAAGCTGGGTCATTCTAGCTATATCCGTCACTGAGAACCAATTAGCACTTAGCTGGTCATCATCAGACCTTTAGAATGTATTATGTAGTAGCATCCGTGCTCAGATTGATAAAATTTTAAAGTTACGTCATGCTAACTACGTTCGTCACTGAGAACCGATAAGCACTTAGCTGGTTATCATCAGACCTTCAAAATGTATCATGTAGTAGCATCCGTGCTACAGGAACGACTACAATTGTTCTTTGCTACAATTGTTTTATCGCTACAAGCGATAAAACAATTAAAATCATGAAAATAATAACATACATAACATAACATCACGCCTACTATTAGGTACACCTCTGCCTAACCCTTTGGGGATTACAGGCGCGATGTTATGTAATGTATGTTATTGTTTTAATGGTGTTAATTGTTTTATCGTTTTAATTATTTTGTCTTGAGAATTTCGTTTGATGGAAGATGAAGATCTGGATGACTGATAATGTCTCGTACCTGATGGTGGACTCCGAAGGTGGTGTATAGGATCTCATTGACGGCACTGAGTAGAACCATCGTGTTTGGACTCATTTGAAAGAGCTCGAGGGGGCCTTGGAGACTGATGATACTAGCTACCTGATTGGTAGACTCCGAAGGTAAGTATAGGATCTCATTGATGGCACTACGTAGAACCGTCGTGTGTGGACTCATTCGAAAGAGCTCGAAGAGGCCGTGGAGACTGATGGTGCCATTTACCTGATGGTGGTCATTCTAGCTATATCCGTCACTGTGAACCGATAAGCACTTAGCTGGTCATCATCAGACCTTCAAAATATATCATGTAGTAGCATCCGTGCTCAATAAGATAAAATCTGAAAGCTAGGTCATTCTAACTACATCCGTCACTGAAAACCGATAAGCACTTAGGTGATCATCATCAGACCTTCAAAACGTATCATGTAGTAGCATCCGTGCTCAGATCGATAAAATTTGAAAGCTAGGTCATTCTAGCTATATCCGTCAATGAGAACCAATTAGCACTTAGCTGGTCATCATCAGACCTACAAAATGTATCATGTAGTAGCATCCGTGCTCAATAAGATAAAATCTGAAAGCTAGGTCATTCTAACTACATCCGTCACTGAGAACCGATAAGCACTTAGCTGATCATCATCAGACCTTCAAAATGTATCATGTAGTAGCATCCGTGCTCAATGAGATAAAAGCTGAAAGTTGGAGCATTCTGACTATTTCCGTGACTGAGAACCGATAAGCAGTTACCTGGTCTTCATCAGACCTTCAAAATGTATCATGTAGTATGAGAGACCATCATTAGGTACGAGACATCATCAGTCATCTAGATCTCCATCTTCCATCAAACGAAAATCTCAAGACAAAATAGTTAGATAACATAACATCACGCCTGTAATCCCCGAAGGGTTAGGCAGAGGTGTACCTAATAGTACACCCACATTTCGCCAGTTATGTTTAAGTCCCATATAATAGGGGCGAGCCTATTGCCATCAACCGGGCACAAATCCAGACTCCGTGGCTGTTACTTATAATTTCCTGATGGAAAAACCCAATAACACTTTGCCCGACCCGGGAATTGAACCCAGGACCTCATGCTCAGCAACGTGCTTACGACCACTAGACCAACGAGGCAGTCCAAAATTAAAATAATATCATAGATATATCTATATACCAAAATATCTATTAAGAAACGTAGGTAATTTACCAATAGTTTTGGAGAGCTCGGCCACGCGTCACTTTACGTTTATTAGGCATAGTCAGCTTAGTCTATGATAGGTGCAAACAACAAAACGAAATTACAAACTACTTTAAATATATTTACAAAATTATTTTCTGTTCTTATTTTACGAAATATTGATAACTATACAATTTAAAATATGTTTTAATTCAGAAAACATTAAAAACGTGAACTTTTGAATTTTATTTGTGAAGGAATGACATGCGTGCAGTCCACCCGTGACAACAGTCATCGAGACACTGGCGCAGCGCGTTCCAAGTATGCGCGACGGGTCTCGCGCCGAATTTGCCTCAAAATGTCGGGAATTAATTTATTATTTTAAAATTTTATTACAAATCAGAGAAAATAAACAATACGGATTGTTAAATACATCACTACGTATTTTTGGGTATAAAATTCATACCGAACTATTCAGCCGTTACAGAGACAAAATTCGATTTAGGTTAAGACATACTACGATTTTTTATTAAATAATGTGAAGGTTTATTAAAATTTTAAACAATACGAATTATTTGTGATGACTTTAAGTATAACATATATTTTTTATATGGAAATCGTACGGAAGGATTCCTCAACAAATTTCTTTAAACATACGTCGTTTTTGGGATTTTAGCAACGCAACGGCCTTAAGCAGTCCATTTATTATTGCTGGGTGGTATGTACATTTAACGTGCTTAGGGGGATGTGCTGTGGTACGCGAATGGATAAAATAAGAAATGAGTACTTACATAAGAGGAAGTCTGAAAGTGGCGCCGATGACTGAAAAGTTGTGTGGAAATCGGTTGTCGAGGTATGAGCGTGTGATGCGGAGGAATGAGGAAAATGTCGTGAGGAAGGTTTTGAATATGAATATCCACATTCATATTCAAAACCTTCCTCAGGGTATAAGAGTAGAGGAAGACCAAAGAAACGATGGATGGACTGTGTTAAGAATGATATGATAAAGAAGGTGTCTCATGATATGACGATAAACAGAGAAGTATGGAAGAAGAAGACATGTTGCACCAACCCCAAATGGATTGGGATAAGGGCAAGAGAATGAGTGGGCAGTAAGGTCTAATAACCTCACACACCCTAGTGTCAGACTTTCTGTATGTACGTTTAAATATTATTGTTTATCGATCACAAATTATTGCGTTGCACCCAAAATCAACACGCATTTGTCCGAAAAAGCAACACAGCTGTTGGTTTTGTATTGTATAACGGACTGGTGTCCGCAACTCAGTGGCTATTAAACATATTCGATTCATTCAAAATGCATTATGCATGGAATAACGTGAAATGAACATCGTGAAACATAACTGGCGAAATGTGGGTGTTCTATTAGGTACACCTCTGCCTAACCCTTCGGGGATTACAGGCGTGATGTTATGTATCGTGAAATTTTCGATGTATGAAATACTAGGAGGCCGGTACCTACTGAGTACTGACATTTTAAAAGGAACTTTTACACAATATTTGCTTTGCTTCGTACACAAGCAATGCACCTATGTACTTAGTCATTGGCTCATAAGTCATACTTACCAGGAAAGCATAATAAACAGCCGTACCTAACTAAATAACTTTGCAAGAAGTGTCATGTTACTCCTATGAATTCCGACACACACGTTGTTTGGCAAGGGCTGCAAGTTGTGCTAGCTACGTTAAGGTATAAAATATAAGCCATGTTTGTTAAGAGGGTGAAAAGTACTTCACGACCTATTCTTATACCTACTGAATATACACACAAAATTTCATAAAAATCGGTCAAGCAGTTTCCGAGGAGTATGGCAACTAACACCGTGATCTGTGACACGAGAATTTTATATTTATAGATTAGGTTATACCGCTCTGTAACATTCCGTGTTTTGTTAATTTTAATTGAATACCTACCTTATTGATAACGTATACAGTACAGAAGGAAATAATAACGAAAGGTAATTAAAATAATTTAATTAGTGGTTGATATAATAATGTATGCTGTGACGGCGATAGCAACAACGGTAATTGACCTATTTTGACCACAACTATTTTTGTTTAAAAGCGTGACTTTGACGTCTGCAATACAAGTACAATGCATTCGGAAACTGAGATTACCGCATCTAACAGTTTGTTATTAATTGATCTATTTAAAACCGCTTAAAAATCAGAGAATCAGATGTAAAATATTCTACCTAAATTATAAAGAAGACTAAGGGTCCGTTCACACATACCGGCTCGGAGAGGAGAGCAGATTTTTTTTGAGCACGTTTAAAACAGAGTTTTGATTCATTGTAATAAGGTTTATTTTTACATGTCACTACGCTCAAGAACAGAAGAACAAATTGCTCTCACGAACAAAAGGAGTAACATCTAAAAATGTATCTTATTAGTTATTACAATGATTCAAAACTTTGTTTTAAACGTGAATAAAAAAATCGTCACTCCTCTCCGAGCTGGTCTATGTGAACGGACCCTAAGTATTTCTGTATGAATTGAATATGGGAAAACATGTATTAGGGTCAACAACTCACACACCACATACACAATATGTAATAAACCATACTTCGTTAGATATAAGCTCTACTTTCCATCAGATATAATTGGTGCAGCATTCCATAGTAATGACGTAATCTCCTGCGGCGGTTCACATGAGCTCAGCGTACAACATACACTTACATGGCCTATGACTATGATTCATCTCAAGTGATTGCCTATTATAGCCGATGGATATGTATAATTTAAGCTTGCATCTCAAGCTGCGTAACATTGATGACTTATTTTAGTTTCTACTTAGTAAACACACAGTTTTATCATCTACTTGCCCAAGTCCCATTCTATTTGTTTGTTTTCTTCTTCCATTCTTCCTTGTCAGACGTCAGTCATTACTTATTGGTCTTTCTTAAAATTCCTCAAACAATCCATCCATATTTTCTATGGACTTCCTCACCCTCCTAATCTATCAACATTTATTATATTTTATTCTTATTATATTCTTTTATATTTAAACTTCAAGTACAAGAGTAGTGTTTTATGGCTCCTGTTGAATGACTTTATAAAGAGTTGAAGTATAAAATACAATTGAACACAATGACTTTATGAAACATTGCCTAATGAGGAATGGAGACATTAAAATATTAGGTGATCGTGGGTGTGCGCCCACGGTTCTTTAGCGCATTCACCCTCCGCAGTTCAACGAACACAAACTTTTGCGCAACAACGGAGACAGACATCCGAAAAACTAAAAAGCTTTTTTGTTAGCACTAACCAAACGTGACCAACTACGCTATTACAGACTTGCCTGTCGTTACATAAGAAAGAAAATATCGTACATTCTTGCGAGATGAGATAATCAAGTGTGTTGTTGACCGTATGGACAAAAAAACTAGATCGAAATCGGAGCTGTGTTTTTTGTTGAACAATACGTAACGTTATACGGTTTATTGTTGCCTTTTACGGTGCTGAATCAGAATTTTAAACAAAACAGCGATATATCAAAAGGAGAGTATGGATACTTTTTATAAACCGTAGTGTAAATAAACAAAGCTTACTGTTCAAAACAGAAACATACTCTGCACTAAAGCATGGTCGTAATCATTAAAACAGTCATGAAACCCGCGCGGGTGGGCACCTAGAATCGACTAGTACCGAATGACTAACCAACCAACTAGGAAAGCCCCACTGGTTATTATAAACTTCCATTGAGCGAGGATCCCCACACATGGTGTGGTTAATAGTTGAATTTGAAGCGTGGGTCGTTCACCTCGTAAGCCGATGGATGGTAAACATTAAAAAAAAAACTCGCCGACTCTGAGGAGCACCAAAATATATTCTAGAACGTTTCAAACAAGTACGTATCTACGTCCACACCTTCGATTGAAACAAAACAGGATCTTGCTTAAATGTTTTTCGTTGTGTCCTTGAAGTCAACGGTTTTGTATTAAAACCTAACAACGTAGTACTGAGGTCGATGCCTTCCATGATTTGAAGCTTTTAGGTGTTCACAGAATACCATCAGGGAAATGTATCTTTCTGACACAATACATTTTTTAGCATGTTCTATAGCCGTAATTTGGCTAACCTGAACTGCCAAAAACCGTAATTACAGACAATCTACAACAATCCTGTTTCTCACATGCTGAGGTTGAGTTTGTGCTAAAAGTTAAAACTAAAAAATCTTACGTTTCACAGACATAATATTTCCAACACATTGTAGGAATTTGTATGTCAGCTGGATCTTTTGTTTCTTCAAAAAGCGAGGGAGCTGAGTGAACTTCTGTTTTCAAGCTTCAAAATACCAGGAAAGCATAATAATTAGGTGGTGTGAAAATTATGAATGAACTGTTGGGGCAAGTAGTACTGATGTGTAAACGGGGTTAGCAAGGCAGACGTAATCTTTAAAACGATATGCCTTTGTTGATAACATTCTAGTTTCATATAAATTGCCCAAGACGAATTGATTGCAAACGTTGTTCATATTATTTGGTTATATAACGTTTGTTGACGAGGTACTTATTCCATCTGTAAAACCCGTTTGTTTTTTTTTAAATAACATAACGTTTATTCAAATGAAGTAGGTAATTTACAGAATTTTAAACAAAGCATTGAAACTACGTCATTTGGGAAATACATATTCTTGAATACAAAAAAGTCTCAAAAGGTAATAAACATCAATGGCACATACACATTGAGATTATTTTAATTTTGACGTTGACTCCTGAGCTTGAAAGGTAGGTGTAGATGTAGCGTGAGTCAGCGTCACTTCAACAGACAAAAGAGACTTTTGAAGTTTATAAGGAACGTAGCGGATAGTAACTTGAATGTGAAGTACATACTTCGAAGGATATTTCTTTCTTTTCTTCGATACCAAATCCTTCGCTATTATGTTTCCAATATTGGTCCGCTTCACGATGTAAATAATTATTGGCATTGCTATTGTAAGTGTATTCCACAATAACGCCTATGGATTTGACAGATTGCTGAATCCCTTTACAAATAGCACTGTTATACATTTACGAAGACGATTGCATACGTCAGTTCTGCAACAGACAGATCTCCGACTATCATAGCGTGGCATTAGGCAACAGTATCTCATCTGCGGAAGGGGCAAACCTTCGCTTGCATAACGTAAAGCGTGACTAATGCAACTGTAGCGTGCGTAGGAGATAGAATAAGGTCGTTCGAGGTTAACATGTGGACATCATCAGCTAACGTCCGCGTGTTGCAGAACTATACACTTATCACACTACTTGGAGATATATCTGTAGGAGTATATGCTGCATGCTCATATGATATGCCTTCTAAAGAGACAATTATATCATTATATGTAGCTGAAGCAGTATGTGAGACAAAGACGCAACACAAAGACTCATAAAGTGTTAGAATAAAAATATTCAGAGCACCTAACTGACTATTACGGCTATGTCTTTGTTTTAAAAGTGATCGCAACTTCACAACTACGCTGAAATAGGATTTGATACCTAATGATATAGATAGTGAATGAATGAAAGGAGCGTTCATTATCCATTCACTCAATCATTCATGTCATTCAACTCTGCTCGAGGCCGTGTGTTGCATTGAAAGGCCCATTCAAGGTTTTGTACTGATATTTGTAGGTGTGTTATGAATTCCTGGTACAATATACAAACTTTTAAACCATGTGAAGGAGATAGAATATGCGTAGTATCTGAGCCGCAGAGGAGTGATTTGCAGACTTTAGTGTGTCACTCTTTATGGATTAAAAAGCTTCCGGTGTTTGCAACTATGGCCAGTATTATCTGTCTGCGCTCATGTGATCCTGGTCGAATGCATTTGTGACGTCAATGACGTAATGACAAATTGCTTGGCAAGATGTTCAATAACACCGAAAGTTATGTAGATCTAAAATTATCTATTAGCCGCACGTTTCGTAACACATAATTATTATAATTTGCATCTTTTCACTCACTGTATCAAATATTTTTGGGTTATTAGTATTATTAGGTTAGACAGTAAAAGAGTACAAACCAAGGCTGACAAGAAAAGCAATTGAAATGGCAAAACACGAAAATTTCAACTGAGAGTAGTTTCAAATTTCTGAAACATTTAAGGACTCCCCAAAACCTAGTGATATTGTAAGTGTCTTTTGCCGTTACTTGTTTCAAGTTCAAGTAGTGCACGTAAAGACTAAGAAAGAGGGTAGACCGATTTGCATGCATCTAACAATTTAATTTACCGTGCATGCATTCTCCAATCATCTCGGGATCAAGGCGCTTGCAACAACATCGAAATATCGGAAGCTCAGAATAATTGATGACTAATCACGGAATACATACCGTAAGTGACAGCGTATGTTTAGTCATCATCATCATTCATTCATGGCATGTCTTCTTCTTCCATATTTCTCTAATACTCATCTTCTCATCAGACACCACCTCCATCTCATCCTTTACACAGCCCATCCATCGTTTTGTCTTTAGTAAAAGAGTAATCAACAGAGTCCAAATTAGGATATCAGACACAACAGAACATGTGTTCAACAATGCCAGTAGCGAGGGAACATGTTTTTGTAATGAGTCACTACTTTGTCTTATTACGGTGCATCTGACATTGTCCCGACCATTAATGCTCATATCCCACCATTAGTTTCAATTGATAAATTACGATTTTGACTGCGTCTTTTAGAAGGGAAACTTTTAATATAGACTGATGGGTTGCCAGTATAGATTAACAAACAAACAACGGAACACGGTGGGCGTTACTTGATCAGAACGTAAACATAATTTGGAACATTTTTATTTTTAGTTGATGACTCAAGATATTTTTATTGGTCGTAAACATGTGTGATTGTTTTCGGTCGAAATGCAATCATAGTTATTGTCATCACCCTGTCATACAGTCATACAAAAACTGACACTGATAGCCTGTAAAATGCTAGGTCTTCATGATTCAGGTCTAATGTAATATACCGGTGGTCTTTGGTTATGTCCACCTCGTCCCGCGATTGCCTAAAAGGATAAACTAACTTTTTATAAACCAAACCCTCTAGTCTAGCTTAGCCAAGACACAAACAAAAGAAAAAAAATATAAACAAAGAAAATTCATAAAGAAAGACCCACATTCAACGCTTCTAAAATCCCTTACCACTCACTCCAGCTATAATAAATTACAGGAAAATCATAAATAGAATTCAAGAGCTCTTATTTCTACCGCGGAAGTTAATTACATACTTCGAAAAGTTCCAATTACTCAGCGTAAAGCCCTACAAGTAATCATAGGCTGATAGTACTCTCGTCCTTCCTCCACCCGCTGAATGAACGGACGAGAGGGGTTGTTGGGGAGGGAGCGTCGACGTATACACAATTATTAGTCTCAAGGTGAAGGACTCGTAGTATACTGTTACTTTTCCCCGCTTCACAGTGTTTTATGAAGCCCGATTTTCGGACATCCCATTTTTATTGAAAAACCTGACAGAAATGATCACTTAAATGCAAGATTTCGCATCCCCATTTAGCTACTAAGTCTAGTTTCTGAGTTATAATTTTTTGAAAATCGACCAAATTCTATTTCGATTTTCAGAAAAAAAAAAATTACATTTAATCTAAGCGCCATAGAAATAAGGATGTTAAGTACATTGATGGCGCATCTTATGGCGAGTATTTTAGTGCATAAATGAACCTCGTAACTTTGCTTGATCCCGATATATACGTGTTTTTCGGTTTTAAGTTTTTCTTAATTTTCTCGAAAATTCCGCCGTTTCGGGAAAAGTTGTTTATACTGAAATTATTTCGATAATTTTTCCAATATACCACATAAATTTCACAACCCAATTCCATGGAACTTGGAAACCACAACGATTTTAAGTTTTATCCGCATTTTACGCCGTTAGGGTTGTCAAAATCTCAGATTTTTATTTATATCCGGATTTTAAATGCACTTGGTTTGCTATTTATTTCGAATTCTACATAAAAACAAACAAATGAAGTATACTTACCTAAAGGGGACTTTAAACTTGATATTTCTCGCAAGAAGTTGGTAGAATCGTCACAGCGTTAATTCGTCGGACTCTTTTTTCTTCACAAAATTGTTTACATGTATGTATTTATCAATTATATTATATTCCTCTCTGTTTCTCTTTTTTAAGTTATACCCGCCAAGTTGTTTCTGTACTACCATAACGTCAACTAGTAGAAAATGCGTAAGGCATTAAGTCCGCCTTTGTACAATGTTTTTTTACTTGTGTATAGAGTTTTTAACAAACAATAATAACGTAAACGTAACATCACGCCTGTAATCCCCGAAGGGTTAGGCAGAGGTGTACCTAATAGTACACCCACATTTCGCCAGTTATGTTTAAGTCCCATGTAATAAGGGGCGAGCCTAATTCCATCAACCGGGCACACATCCAAACTCCGTGGCTGTTACTGATAAATTCCTGATGGAAAAAGCCAATGACACTTTGCCCGACCCGGGAATCGAACCCAGAACCTCATGCTCAGCAGTCGCGCTTGCAACTACTAGACCAACGAGGCAGTCAAATAAATAAAAATATTTTTTTGAAAGGTCCCTGTAGGCTGCCAGTAATTTGGTTCACGTTCTGTTTGTCATTCTGACAACGGAACTTTTACTTTTACGAAAAAATTGATCCACAAAATTAGGATTTTAATCCTAATTTTGTTGACATTGAAATTGACAACCCTAACAAAAATAGTTAAATTGGAATAACTTCTGAGTTCCATGGATTTGGGATGTCATAATCATGTGGTTTATTGGGGAAGTAAATAGAATTATTTTTGTATAAATAACTTTTCCCGAAACGGCGGAATTTTCGAGAAAATTAAGAAAAACTAAAAACCGAAAAACCCGCATAAATCTCGATCTAACAATGGTGCGAGGTTCATTTACGGACTAAAATACTCGGCATAAGATGCGCCATCAATGTACCTAACATCATTATTTCGTAACACGCTTAGTTTGTGCGTAATTAATTTTTTTCTTAATATCCGGATGGAAAAATTACGATTTTCAAAAAATTATAACTCAGAAACTAGACTTGGTAGCTAAATGGGGATACGAGATCTTGCATTTAAATGATCATTTCTGTCAAGTTTTGCAATAAAAATGGGATGTCCGAAAATCGGGCTTCATAAAACACTGTGCGCTTCGTCAATATTTAAACCACCTGCTTTACATCGTACGTAGCGACCAGCCATTTTTTTCTGAACTTTTTTGCCGTGACGCCCACTGGGAAGTATCGTATCGAATTATTGCAAGACGATATTCCAGTGTTACTTTATTTTGTGTATTAATTTCTATATTCTTGTGTAACTGTCGGGTCAATGATATGTTTTCACAACCAACTAGTATTGATTACATAGCTGAGAATAATTTCATTAAATTGTATTGTAATTTATGATAATACATAAGTACTTAGGTATATACTACAATAATATTGCTTTACTTTTTGGTCTGAATAGTAACATTATTACTTACGGGATAATAGGAACTTCTTCACAAACGTGTCAGACATTTTTGGCACCCAACCAATAAATTGACCAGGCTTCCATAAAGGGGGGGGAGGTGTGTGTTATCACAAACCTGTGAGTATTCTGGCGAGGGCGGTCTGGGCGGGTACTTGGACGCCATGCGCGCGCCGGCTCCACAACCCTGCACGGCCGCAGGCTCATCCTCCGGATAATACAAGTGCACGAAATCCTCCGTGTCCAAAAACGTATTGATCAGCATAATCCA
This sequence comes from Diarsia brunnea, assembly GCA_949774965.1. Lineage (NCBI taxonomy): Eukaryota > Metazoa > Arthropoda > Insecta > Lepidoptera > Noctuidae > Diarsia > Diarsia brunnea. Next base: position 3,763,794 of record OX459016.1, on the reverse strand, counting down.
CACGATATAAACACTAACTAATAAATAATTTAACGCAGTCTAACAGATCAGACTTTACGACCACTATGCACTAGTTTAAATTTAAATCACTGTAGTAGGAAGCACGCCATCGAAACGAATCGGATTTGTAACGTTCCATGTTTAGAGTCCTCATTGAATCTCTGGATATGTTAAATAATAAATAAGTTAATACATTCACTACACTTGTATAAATATAAATTCACATTTGCACCGTTCAACCGCACACTTATCTGGTAAAAATGGTGTTATTTGGTTATTTTTATGTTGTCAGTCATCGTTTTTGACACTACTGTTATGGTTGTTATCGCAACTGAAAACGAGGCCTTCTCGGTCGCTTATCGGTGACGACACAGCTGTTTAAAGGCCACCAGCGAATGTAGGGGCGTGAATATTGCTTATCTTTGAGAAGTGACAAAGAATATCTACGAGGATAATTTTATGATACACCATCGAGATACTAACACTTCAGATAGCGAGAGTCTGACATGTTACTGCTACTTCACTTTGTTTTATTACCCGAACCGAACCTTATCCACAACTAAAACGTTCGTAACACGAGAATATTTCGAAAAACATTTAATATTTGCAATGGCAACTTAATACGTGTAATTACTGCAGTGATGCGATCTAATATGGCGCTCAACGATCATTACGTTACAGCAGATAAAACTACATAGTAACGAAATGCACCTTTGATAATATGTATTATGTGTAATAATTTAAATACGTCAGAGTGCGCACTCTATGTAATGTGGTAAGTGTTATTGGAAAGGTCAATGATAACCACAAAACGGCGGAATTTTACTGGCCTACAAAAATTGGATAGCTATGTCCTAAAAAATTGGGACAATATTTACTGATTAATTATTCATCAGTTCATCACCGAAAGTAACATGTCAAATTGATAAGAAACCTATTACAGAAATGGAAATTACGGAGTGACTCGACAATTCGATTGCCTTTAGGTATTCCCTAAGATAAGTAGTATTGGAAGACAAAGAGCATGTTTTGTTGAATCACGAGCTAATAATACGAAGTTGGTTTCTTCGATAAATTCTCTACTTTTAAATAAATATTTTTCGCTTGCAAATCATTGGCAGTCATTCAGGGGGTGAATTTGTACTTTTTGCCTTTACTACGGGGTTCGACTCTGAAATATTGATACTAAATGTTTTGGTCAGAGTTAGTACCATTGTAATTTAGAGGTGGAAGACTGCCAATGTATTGACAGTTCTCCTGTATTATCTCCCTTGCAGAAGAATCAACTAGTTCGCGAAAGAATACCTAAGAAGCAGTTGATGTTCGAAACAATTTTGTACCAGGACGTCATAGTAGTTCAAGAGGTCGCCAAATGAAATTCAAATTCAGCCGTGTTTACCGCTAACAGTAGTGTCATAAACATTGTAATTAATAACTGTGTGATAGACACACATATTTTAGGTCATGCGACCGATCGTGCGGGTATGAAGGTTCAATTGACGTCATTCAGAATAATATGGCGCTTGTTTATAGAAAACTGTCTGTGTTGTAAATGCGAGATTGTAATTGTCTTGGTAAATGAACATAATTAAATCAAACCCTCAGCTGAAGGTTTAAGATTACATCCTTTGATGTTCGAGATATTCATTATTGCTAGAAACTTTTATTTTCTAAAAAGGAAACTCAATAAAGAAAAGATATGGAAAAGAAACTTAAAGAAGTATCTAATGATGGATATAGTCAAAGTATACCATCATTTGTCATCAATGCAAATACTACTATTAACAATGTTTATATTCAAAACGAAAACCAGAAAGATGCCTAAGGAATATCAAAACATCTAAGTAATAAAGTTTGCAACAAAACAGAGAGTGACGCCACTGGATGCAGTCATGGTTTCTAAGAAAAGATACAACTTTATCACCCATTGACCACTCGTAAAGTCGTTACTAATCGTACAGACGATTTAAAAAGCTGACAGACAGAATTCGAACCGCCTGATTATCTCAAGGCAAAACACTTGCTTTTCTTATTGTTCTAAGTATCTTTTGTTTCTTGTCATTCAATAGTATTTGTTATCACGAGCAAATAATGCATGCGTTATTGATACAATTCAAAGTCGAATAGGTTCATTGACATCGACGGATATGGGATCAACCATTCAAACAACTACTTGGGTCAATTCTAGGATGGGCATTTTCCACTAACTAGCAGCTCCAAATATTGGTTTAGGTGTTGTCACTAGTGTGATAATGTGTTTAGTGATAACATTCCGGACCGGCAAAGAAATGAGAATGAAAAAACCCAAAAGAGAACGGCAAACGTAAACTGACCATTTCGACAGTGTACAGAAAATTTTGAGTATCATCTAAGAAAGACTATTGTATAATTTCCAATACACTTGAGTCACTTGAGATAAAAAATCAATAGAATAATGCTGGAGACTAGTACCGTGGAAATAATGTAATAGTGCGGTTTGTAGACGTTTGGTAATCAACTAATCACTTGAAGCTTTTTGGGTCCCGCGACTATGTTCAATAAACGTAAATACATCAGTCGAAAAACAGGCTCACGGCGACCAGTTTGTTGACAAAACAATTCAAATTCAGTTGTATTATTATCATACAATTAAATATATTTAATTGTGATGTAACCAGATTACGATACACTTCTAAATCCATCAATATACATGACAGTTTTAACACTGGACATTCGATTTCCATTCAATAAACTTGATGGTCACCTTTTCCTTTTCGTCTATTGTTGTGAAGTAAATCTGATGAATGACAACGAAGAAGATTATCATTTAAATTGAAAACTGCACAATAATGTTTTCCTTTTGCATACATAAAACCCTTTTTCAATATAATATGTACATACTAGGATCCGTGACGATAACGAGAACTATGGTATTGCAAATCTTATAAACGATGAACGGATGCTTGCTCCACTTTCAATACGCTGCGACGACGTAAAGAATGCGGCCACCGGCGCCTGCCGAGTGATCGACACATCTGTAAAGCTATACTGTCCTGTTTCGTGCGTTAAAAGTACTGAAATACAAGATAACAATAGCAATTGTTAAAAAGGCAAACATGGTTTTGTTGAAAAAAGTGTCAATGAAAATGTAAATAACGCTGAACGACACGAATCTAAGATAATAGATCTCCGTGAATTCAATTAAAAGAATCAAAGTACCTCAGCAAGGCCTTTTGAAAGACTAATAGCAATTATTCCAAGATTAGTTTTTTTACTGAACAATACGAAGTTCTTGCGCGACTTGCAACATCGAATTGCGTGAATAATTCCACTGAAGAAGTAAGCTTGTGCTGTCAGTGATTACGAAACGCTCAAGTGAGGTCAGTACAAAACGTTTATCGACACTTTCCGTATGTAGTAATTAAACAATTTGTAAACGTAGCCAAACCAAACCTTATTGCGCAATTGAAAGGGGCATGTTTAGAAACGGCATCATAATATAATTTCGGAAACCAGCCATTTAAGAAGGAAGTGCGGAGATTTACAAAGATCATTATAATGAAATCAATAGAGAGACGTGAGTAAAGCAGTCGCGTATCACATTCCTGGACCGCAAACTAGCGTAGTTGCCCCGCTCGCCAGCATTCTCAAGTTACTTACGGCAAACATGTTTTTACATCCAACAAATTAAATTTTCGCACGAAATCCACTCTTAGGCCTTAGAAAACACGGCACTTTAAGTTGGAAAATTTACTTGAATGTATGTTTAGATATTTTAGTTGCGGTTTCTTTTACGGTTGAACGTAACATGATCCACCACGTTCGAATTGACATGCAGTTTTGTACTTGCGAAACTGCGTAACATGAATCTTGCAACCAGGAAAACATTAAATTATAAACGATATACATGAAACGTCTGAGGAGTGAAGGGTGAAAAACATAACACTCTTTTTTTTGGGGCAGTCGTGTAAAAACTAGAAACACAAGAAAAGAAATTAAAATGGTAATCAATCCTTGAAGTTGCAAACCAAGAAAAAAGTAATTAAGTCACGAAGAAAACAAGGAAATATGCGACAAGTAAACGATATGGAATGATAATGTAAATATTTATCATAAGAAAGATACAAGTCATAATTATTCGCCATTAGTGGGCCAAGGTCTGCTTCCGCTAAGACACGTCGAAGATATGGAAATAGCAGACAGACTGAAAAGAAAACTGTGTGAACAGACTCAAACTGTAGATGACGTCGCGTTTTCCAGGTACGAAATACAGAAACACATGACATAAACACACAAATACAAGCGAGACGGACATCGGACGCTGTTTATATGGCTCGTTGGCGACCTTCTCGCACATTCACACAGTCCGCTGATGGATGATCAAATTGATTGGACCTTTCATTAGACACGGTCCGCGGCAATCGTCCGTCACAACTCACGAACTGTGATGACAAACATTCCATACTCTTTGTATCTTTACATTTACACAAGCTCCTTCAAAGTGACTTGCAATATCTATATTTAGATTCACTTGAAATTATGTGTGGACTTGCTTTGTGCAATGTTTCTGGCTACTTGCGTTGCGGCAAAGATTTTGCGCAATGTTTCAATTCCAACGGCTCAAATAGCCAAGTGCTTAAGTGTTAAATTTCAATCAAGTGTCAACTCTAACCAATCAGGCGCGACTCAAAAGACAAACAAACAGTTATTATTGGCTAAATCGAGTCGAACCGGTCGACGATCGTGGAAAAATTATAAACATCCTTGACAGTTGTTTACCACTGTAAATGGACTTGTTAGTATTATGAAGGATAAGAACCTCTATTTCGCTATTAAAGCACAATAATATTACGTACATTACATTTATCTAAATCGAAAGAAGGACTATTACCCAGTCATTATGTGTCAATTTCGAGAGAAATTATGACTTCAATAACTGCTAGAGAACCAATAATATTACAATGACCTATTCTTTGAATTACCTTCGTTTAATTGAATTGACGTCAGCTTCGTAGCGCTTTAAGATTGATAAATGGTCAATGTATCAAAACCTATTAAAGATAATGCTATTCCATTGCTTTGTCAAGAAGTATGTCAAGTGTTAACACTAGGCATAAATGGAATGAAACATGAGATCGTTCCGGTATACTGTATTTAAATACATTATGTTGACAATTAATTTTCCTCGGAGACTTGGACTAGGCGGAAGGCCCATTGGATGGTGAATTATCACCATAGCATCCATAATTCCCATGTCATTTCTCTCGAAGTGGGGTTCTTTCAAGTAAAAGCTTCTCATTATTTGCAGCCAAAGATGTATATTCTTGATTGCAGTAAGGGCATTTAAATTTCTTTCTGTAGGTGTCACGGGAGATTGATTTGTTTGAAGAAACACACAGAGTTTAATGCACAATGATCATGTCGATGGCACAATTAATATTCTAAAGAAGGCTGCCCGTTTGTCTTAATTTCATTAAAGTTCCGCAACATTTTATTCTGACCAACCACCTCCAAGCAAACCTTAGTCTCCCAAGCTGGCGGGAGCTGACTTTTCCGATAATCAGCAGATAACCAGCTGACACAGTGAACAACAAGCGTACGATTGTTTATTTCAATCAAACAAAGAGTAAATTGTTCGAGTAAAGGAAAAATATTTGTTCAGCTGTAAGACCTACAGCGACTTAAAGTAAGCAATATCGTTCAAGAAATTATCTCCAATCCTCTTGTAACTCACAAACAAGTGAGCAGTCGAGCTAGTACTTCTATCGTTACCTTTACAGTTTAATCCAAACCTGTACATTACTAGCTTGGTGTGAATTATATCCATTTTCCAGCAGAAAGTTGTCGCCTAGAACGACACTTAAATAAACTACCGTTATCGGATAAAGTACAAGGGCAATAAATCAAGTCAATTTTCACCTTAATCTGTCTAAGGACAAAGCACGGACCTTATTCAATGAGGCTATATTATTCACCTTTCCCCAAGTGCTTACGGCTAGAAATCTAGTCTCGGTACAACAACAAGCGAACCGTAAAATAGTTATTTATGGTTTATTGCAGCATTAACAGTAACAGCTACATAAATTATATCAGGAACTGTCACTTAAGATTTCCTTAGTATTTTTATGAGTTCATTGTGTACTGACTGTCGCATAGAAACGTCACTATCTCATATTAAAGGCTAAACGGACGGAACTACCCAAAAGATAATTATTAAATGTCAAGGCTTTTGATCATATTAGATCTCCAGAAGAGGAGGCACGAAGGAAAATAAGTTAGAGAAGGTTGGAACACTTTGCAATAATTATTGAAGTAGTTTCCAAACAGTATTGCACGAGCTGTGAAAACTGGGGGTAAAGTAAACTTAGAAGAAAGCTGCTGTTGACAGATAACCTATTGAGGGCGCTAAGAAAGTTTTATAAGGTTGACCTGATTCAAATGTAAAGAGTACAAGGAAAGACGTGACTGGAATAATGCTTTTCATTTATAATGCCACAATAAACTTTCAAGAAGTCCAGAGAACGTGCATGACTTCAATAAGTTCATTACATCCATTTATTGTAATTAGACACGAAACAAGAAACTAAATTTTAATACAAAGATGGAATATTTAATGACCGAAAAATATTAAGAAGTTAACCGTTAACGACAATGAGCCAGTTATAACCATTTTCAATGACATAATACATACATCCCAAACATCGAGATACCAAACAATGATTTGTCATCGTTGAAAAAGCCGGCGCAAACATACGGCCATTGTGATTAACCCAACTGTAGATCCGACCATATGACTCAAGTTATAAGAGCAAGGTCTTTCCCAAGCGGCCTAAAAAGACGACCTTGCCGTACACTTGTCAGATCAAATGTATCAACGGCTGAAAAAACATCTGGATAAGGAACTCTGAAATTCTTACAAAATATCTATTCTAGCTTGTATAAATCTATTTTAGTACCGTGCGTTGTGTCTTATTATCGCGGAAGACTTATCAATGAAGTAGCACTGCATGGTTTCTAGGAATAGAACGGAAATACTGAATGAAAATTTAATCCACGTTATTGGATGTAAGGTTGTGTAAAAAGTGAAACGCTTTAAATAAATTCATGTAAGTAAAAATTGTATACGATTTTATACAATGCACGGTTAGAAAAGCATGACATTATGAGGATACTACTACGAAGTGCATATAGCTTGTCACTCGCACTAGGAGCGGAGATACTACTAGCATTTATGTAACGAGGTTCGTGAAAGCCGACCAATCGCGTTCGAACACGCCGCCAGTCGCTGCCGAGCGCGTCGTAACGCGGCACATACAAACAACCAGTCATGTGAGTGCGCCACGTCCAGGCGCCTCGACCATGACCTTCACCTGTGCACGCCGATGAATCGCTGTAAACGCAATTACTATGTACACAAACCAAACACTATTAAGCGCAACAAAGGGCTATAAATAAAACGAGAAAAAAATAAAAGATCCTGTCGGCATTACGGTGCAATTTGCACAATGTATTGAACGGAAGTTTAAATCTTCAGACAATGAGACCAATGACGTGACGGAGGGATTTGAATTTGCAAACAGAGTCATCATTTCAAGTACATTATGAGGAAAGCACGAATTTAAATGTTTGTGAATGGCAAATGATAGTACAAGGTCTTTAAACTTGGGACATGGAGATTTAATGAGATGATAACTTTGAGATGATAATAATGCAGCGGGTAAAAATAAACGAAGTTAATTATGTAAATCTAGGAAGCGGTAGAATTCTTAATTTATTGTACCTATTCAGAGGTAAAGACTTAAAGAGACGAGGGGCTTCCGCGTTAGATGCAACGCTTCCGTGATGCAACAAGATTCTAGATAAGTTCTTACTGAGTTAGCAACTGTGAAAGTTGCCTCGCTGTAAATGTCATTAAACGTGTTAATACATGTGGCATTAATTGAAGCGGACGTAGAACTGACGTTCTCTAGTAACGGCAAGGTCGTCTAGACATGACCGCACAAGGTCGCACTCTCAAAACAAGACAAACTCAAAATCTAAATTTAAATAGAATGAGAACAAACAGTGCCTCAAAGTCGAAGCGTTATGTATGATTGCATTATCTGGTGTGCATTGTCTCCGCATTGAAATGAGTATTTTAAATTCTTTGTGATGCTAAACTTTCTTCGGCAGATTCGCGGTTATATTTAGCTACAGATGGTGGGTACTTTTTATAGGTGATGATTTCAAGTGAACTTGAAATCAATACACATAATGTAATCTTACCTATTCAATTGTTATTCTACTGTGGTAGTATCGCGTAACTAATGGGGATTCCCCAAAAAAATACTACAAGTAGCAATACCAGAACGTTTGGCAGAGTTTTATTGTTGTTCCAATTTCATTTTCTAGAACTAACACACTCTTAGTTCCATATGCTGATTATATCTATGGAAAATTGATGGGTTTATATGCATCGGGAGAGAAAGTCGACTTGGCAGATACAACGATCACAAGCGAAAAGCAAATGCACGAGGTACATACTGAAATGGAAATAAGTCACGTGAAACTCTATAAAGGTCGGACTGTACACGTCTTGGCACTGATACTTATGCAGTTTAATAACAAAGTCTCATGAATATTGAAGGATCATGCTGATGCACTATTTGATGGCATCGATCGAAGAATAACACAAAAACTTCATGGATCATTAAACAATTTAATAGACGTCTAAGTAAAAGAGAAAGATGGTAATAAAAATCCCTGAAATGAAGCACGCGATGTGTTCGTGGCGACCACGACCTAAAAACATAACGATAAAACGATGAACTTTACGATTGAAGTTGGAGACCAACATCCAGACGATACTCGAAGTAATTAAAAATATTAATGTATGCTTCAAGATACCTTCAAACAAGTACACATAAAGATTCTACCAAATGATCACACAATTGAGATTAAAAATGTACGACAAATGTACTTCTATTCTTGGGCCTTTATGACAGTTTTTATAATATCCTAAAGAAACTTTAAAGCAAATAAAATTAAAGAAATATTTTTGTACGTTTTACAACAAATTAAAAGATGTCAAATCATATCTGTCGTCCAATTTATTTATTAAACCTTTTATCAATATCAGCGATTACAATACTACCAATCTCAAGCTTAATTGGAGCACCCATGGGCTTGGGATTGATAAAACTGATTAAGATTACAAATGTTTTGTATACATAATTATTATCAGTTGTAATCTAATCTATGGAACAACTAAAAAAAGTGTACCATATGGTGGAAAGTAAGAAGATAAATAAAAGAAAACAATAACATTGAGTAAAGATTGACATCATAACAAATATAGGGTAATAATTGAAGCATTGGATGCAGGTGCAATGAAAATGAAAAGAGAATTCTTTAAAAAAAGCAGTGAGAGTTTTCGACATACCACGCGACGAAAAGTGGGTGCGTTGGACGATGGTAACGATTTTCTCAGAACACAGCTGAGACGAGGCAGTGGACTTGCGCACTGGAGTCGCTATCCACGTGGCTACTCCATCAATGTTTAATACGATTCCTAACCAACAAATTCTAAGCAAAAAGAAAATTTTAACAATGTTGAAGGATCTCAAAACAAGATAGTATTTACAACTTAACCGGGACTGGTCTGGTCGGGACAGGTCATAGAAATGTAGGCAGGCAACCGATGCGTTGGACCGACGACCTTGTTGGAGTGGCCGGAAAAGACTGGATGCGAAAGGCGCAAAACCGGGAAGAATGGCGTGCATTAGGAGAGACCTACACTCAGCATTGGGTGGTGACAGGTTGAAGAAGAGAGAGAGAGAGAGAGAGAGAACCGGGACTGTGTCTAAATCTAAAATACGGCAATTAAATACATACTACGAAAGAGATCGGACTCAATTTCTGAATGAAAAATGCCTTAATAGAAAAGTAATCAAAAATTAAAACGACTCAGGACTTCCAGAATGACGCTTCATTTTACGCTATGTCTAGAATATAGTTGCAATGTCATGGATCTGTCTCCACGCATGCGCAGAACGAAGGGTAGTGCCACGTGGCAATCTCCCGTTGCATAACCTTTCCCACATTGCCGTTATGTCTCGTATAACCCCAAAATGTGTCGAACACTTTTAGGCATCCCACATTAAGATCAAGACCTCCTAAATTGTTTTTTCAAGTTCCCAAAGCCTCAATGATACTATCAGAAACCATTTAGAATTCTTCTAATTGGTTAGAATTCTGGGAAAATACCCTAACGATATCTAGGATTCACATTATCTATTCAAAGAAGCATGTGAGTAGGCGAACATCTAACAAGTTTCAGATGTTAGTCCACGAAGTGTCAGGCTAGTCGTATCCATTCTAATTAAATTAATTAGAATGTTTGGCGTGTCATGCATAATTAGCATATCATCGTTATTGCAGGTAAATGAACCTAAGTTTGTTTAGTAAGTCCTAGTTCAGAATCTATTCACACCTTGTGAAAAATGTATGTACTTTATTTTAACTTTGCTGGATTTTTTATAGTTTAAGATGAAGCTATTATTGATGAATATAAGAAAATAATTTGACGCAGCTTGTTCAACGTACAACGATTCCAAGTACCAGGATGTCAGCAATCGGAGAATGTCTCCGACTACGCCTACAGTATCCTATTAGTTAGTAGTAGTACTACGGGCTACGGCATGTTGCAGCCACGTTGCACTGCTGTAACTGGGCGCACACATGCACAATTTTAAGACCCACACAGCTGCAAGTTCTGCAGAATGACTGCGGAATTCGCCCGCCATTTTAGACAGAATGAAAACACAAAATTTGGATTCGATGATAAGCGTTTAGTGTCTAATGGGAAGATATTTGTGGGGTGCTGTTAAAAACAAGTGGCACTTAAAGAAATGAAGTCAGGCCAATAAGAGTTAAATAAGACTAAGAGAAGCCTGATATTGATGTATTGCATAGATTCGTGCGATTCATTCAGTGGTGCGGAATGATTAGCCAATGTTTTCTTGAGCCAGTGACCTCGGACGAAATCGTAGTTTGAAGTCTGAACAAAGCAATAAATACTGCTTACTTTGCTTGAAGAATTCTAGACACTCATTACAACAAATCCACTGTATCAAATCATTGTATTTGTCTTATCTTTATTAAGTCTGGATAATTTTTTGGAGAAATTTGAGGATGTTAAGGTTCTTGAATACAATCATACGTACAACATTGCCAGAAAGCGAAAACCCGCCATAATGTAACGTGGACGCCACGAGTACCTACGCCATGCTGCGACGCAACTAATCCATGAATGTAATTAAAAGAAGTATTTCTGAATACATCAGACACAATATTTACACTCTCGCTTTACCGCCACACAGACAGTTGTAAATCCTGACGTAATTTCCGCAAGCACCATATTATTATGAAGCCATGTGCCGAACACGTCGTGTCGGCGCGCTACGGTTTGCCATATTAGAAATTCCAATGCGGACCTTCTAAAACTAATAGTTTCTTGTGGCACTTTACAATATAATCCATTTATATTTGTCGAAGACTTCGCAGAACCACAAATACGCGAACTGGATGTTGTTAAGAACGCGGATTTGCTGTATATCCATATTACGATAGAGGGATAGCGGGGTCGCATGGAGTATGCGACGGACGCGCGCGGCAGCTGCGGGGCAACTAAGGCGCGCTGACGGGTGTGGTGCTGGCGGGGGGAAGCTCGGCGTGCCGGCGCGCGACGTGCAGGGGGGGGAGGGGGAGAGGCAGGCGGCGTCTGAACCGCGTCTCTAGTTCGCTAGTAGAGGCCCGCCGTGAATTGTGCAACGTCAGCAGGCGCGTGCGTACAGCCGTACCCGACATCGCAACAAAAACCTCGAACAACACTTGCGTCGGCGATTATGCGAACATCAAGTTTTCACACAAACTTGTTATACTATACCCCGATGTTACTTTGTAATTATCGTGGGATGCGATACTCGCTTATATTAACCGTTTTTTCGTTGCTCCAGTCAAGGCTGGCGTTGTTTTTATCACATTAATGATTGGCTAATATTGTCTTGTAAACGTGTTGCACGTTCATGTAAATACCTACAAAGTTATTTGAAATCTGCGGTTAATACTTTAGGAGGAAATTCTTAGCTAATGTGAAACTGAAGACTTGGCCAATGTTGGTAATCAAACAAATTCTAAGAATTGTTACCATGACGATTCTCTAATGTCTACTTGGTTCGTAGATTCAGCTGAAAAACAATGTGATGGTTTTCCTTTTCGATGAATGTTGATCGAAGTTATTATCGCAATAGATGACGATGGAAAAACCAGACATTGCAATAATTTTACGATTCACATTCGTGACAAGGATATGAAATTCAAATTGTATATTGATGTATCCAGTTCAAAGAACACTAAGATTTGAATATGTAATTTGAATGGATGATCTAATCAAGCGGAGGAAAAGGTAAACAAAAATGCATTACAGACACACATGAGATTTGATATTTGCATGTTTTATGATGATATTATGTCTGTGATTGTGGATGACGAGCTGCAACTGGAGAGGTGCACGATCCAGTCAAAAAAAACATACGTATTGATTATTGAGCAGGACTAGCGAAAAATAAACGAGACAAATAAAGACAATTTATGACAGATTCGGTTTTAATGTAGATTTAAGATAGACAAAAATAATACGCTATTCAAATAAAATCTTGGTCAACAAGAGGTACACACGTGCACCGGTATCCTACTATTCAAGAGCAGGCTTACAATGATAATGTTATAGGCGATAACGATATTGTTTTAATTATTTTTTCCATTTGTTACTAATTGAACGTTTTTCTTACTCCTCCGCTATTCTTTTCAGGATCCAAGACAGTTAAATCGTTTCTCTGGGACTTCGGCGGGCTTCATTGTCTCGGCGCTTTTCTTGTCGTCGCCACTGTTGAATCAGGCTTACAGGAGTTACGGTGGTTTGGGAATAGTGTGGCGAACTAGTCCCAAAAAAAATGATCATTAAATTGTGGAGCGTTCTTGGTCAGGTAAACATCACATGTTTACCTGACCAAGAACGCTTTATCATTTCTTATGCAAGTTTCCTCGAAATATTTAAAAAATTCATTGCGTATGCATGCAGCCCAACCATCGCGATTGGACATATATTTCCGGTCATAAAACATACTAGTAAGACTACAAAAGCAGTTTCTTACTGACCAAATCAACATAAACCTTGTAACTAGTGGAAAAATTAAGATCTAACTGAGCAATTAATATTACGGAATTTTATGGAAACACACGACTCTTATGAGTCGTAAATGGCTACTGCCATGACATTAAGTAGTTATGGCAAAATTTTAAAGAGATAATCAAGAAATTTCCAGGACGATAAATGTACTACTTTGTTAACTATTTTATAGCACCCATGTCCATGTTAAGGTACAAGTAAACGTAGCTTACGGCGACTGTAGATTATTATAGTATCAATAAAAGTCAGCGAAGAATTTAATCAGAGATCTCACGATTCTTTCATTTAATATTATACTTTCGAATTTTGATTGAGCTTTTCTTAACAAGGCATCCAATGACCCTCTTGTAGTTTTATCATAATTATCACACAAGAATAATGAAATATTAAACAAAATGGAACTATTAATCAGAAGAAAGGTGCGTTACCAACAGGTGCAGAATGCCAAGGTAAAGTTATACAACAACGAAAGAATGTTAATACAATTAGAAACGACGATAAGAATTAGCGTGAAGTATCAATGGCGGTCATTTCCTGCGATTGTCGACAGCTTCAGCCACGGGTTTATTGTCGATTATAGCGTATCATGGCTTTCAGTACTTGTGTTACTTGCTGGCTTTTGGGCAGATCAAAAATATAATTATGTTGATCATCATACTTTTTTGCCATCATTGTTATTTATTTCTTGTTGAAGCAACATTTCTGTTACGTACTAATCATATTATGTGCTGAAATGGTTACTATGTCATAGACTAGACAGAATACAATATTGGACTTTGAGTAGGATTGCAATTTAATTTTTTTTCCACACTTACGATGTTTTTTTTACCTATCACTAGTGTGCGAATTAGTTCTAACTTTCCAAGTGACTCAGAAACGTTGTGTTAAATTATGGCTATGTTTGTGGTTATCAGGGCTGGTGAAGGTCAAGGAGGTATACACGTGGAACTCTCAGTCGCCATGGGGACTAGTTGCAGCAGTTGCATTGCATAGTACAATGAGAGCGATAACGAAAATATTTTTATTGCTTTCTGCACAGAAGGTTTTACAACTCCTAATAAAACGATCTTAACGTTACCAGTAACTTAGCTAAATTCGCTAGACTTAGATTACAAATAGTACTTATAAAACAATAGTTTTAATTGTATGTAGCTCACAACAACAAAAAAGAACAACACAACACAGATGATACCATTGTTCTGATAATTTAAATAATCAGTGATACACCTTATTGATAACAATATAAAATCGCTTCTCGTAAACAAAATGGCAATCCAAATAACAATATAAGAGCGACACGAAATAATTAATTAAAGAAGCTTTGCCAAAATCCTTGCGAAGTTGTTGAACAAGTTTTTAGTCACAATGGCCGAATCCCGGCTTAGGTTCGTTACTGGCGATAAAAACACCGGACAAACCAGTACCTTGACACAAAGCTACAAAATAGACAGACACCAAAAATAATGGAACAACTGTGTTTTCAGTATCCCATAAGATAGATCTTCACCCAAATACTTGGGACATGTTTCGAGGATCGCTTACTTTAGCATCAAATGCTGGTTTTGAGAGTGTAAGACGGACACAAGATGAAACAGGAGCAGCAGTAGTTGAAGTATACTGCGAAGAACCAGTTCCTTGTAAACTGAGTGCTCTGGCCGGAGGAGTGGTGGGTGGTGGTGCAATTCCCCGCCCACATATTTCGCCCACAGTCGGGCGCCACTGAAATATATTGTGACGTTTTGCATTTGATAGTGCCGACATAGTTACTCGTACTATTTTAAGTGGCCTCGTTTTCAATGAAACTTGTTTGCAAAGAAAATTTTCCGAAGCGTCGGCAGATTAAAATCGCAAAACGATTCTTATTAATGCGTTAGTTGACTTTAAATTTTTCCTAGCAACAAAATAACAGTGACAAGATTTTTGGAAGAATAGATAATTTGATTATTTGACTCTAAAATCACGGAAGTGCGTCAATGTTGAATGATGAACTCTCCAACAGAATAAATATCAATAATGGGAATTGTGATCTCTATAATTAATCTGTCCTTGACTCTCCACAAAATTGTGACGTGCAAGCCAGGAGCTTTTAACAATTAACTCTTGAAGTTGAAGATATTTTGATTCAGTTTTGAATATAAACATGCTTGTTTCAAGAGGTTTATTTCCAACGACCGCTCAGTGGATAATGTTGTTATTGCATATAAAATAACAAGAGGTTATCTAGTGATATAATTAGGTTTATTCAAATAAATAATCCAATGTTAATTATATGTGACGTATTTATAATAATCATGATACAAATTAATAATTATGCACTTTGTAAATGCGATAGTGTATCTGAATTAAAATAGATATTGATTCAATTTCCAACGAAACCAACTTTGAAATTAGTACAAGTCATCTCTAGGACTTTTGTTTGAATATGACATAAATTGTCATAAATTCAAAATAAAATATAGCCTTGAACCATGTTACAAATGGGACAAACCATCACATGTATTAAGTAAATGACCTAACAACGCCTAACCAAACTAATCTAACTAAGCCAGAAGCAACTGTTTAATCAGGAAAATTGCTGGTGCGACAACTTTCCGTGCTCCATGTAATTTAGCTAACTCAATTCCATTATAAATACGGCAATAGCAAATCCAACACGCCCAAACTAGTCTAGACGTACTCGGGAGAGAATTAGGCCACGGAAATCGATAGAACCAGAATCCATTAAAGTGTTCTACGTTAAACTTGTAGTAGAGTTTACTATTAACGCTGGAAACAATACTATTGTGAACTTGGTTCACAGGTTTAGTCTTAATAGGTTTGTGTGTGTTTACGAAGTTTAGTATTTCGTTGTCAAAGAGCTTTTTAAAAATAGTTAGAATGCTTTCTGACGCCGCTGGTATAAATTGGGATTGCCTTGACTTGTTTATTGCTTTGGCTGCAGTAAGATTATGTCAAGGCAGTTTTCTTGAATCCCTGTAGTCGCATAATGACTTACAAGGCTCTGGCTTTTATTTTCAGCATGAATGATGCAACTGGAAAGTCGTTGTTCAATGTATTAGCCTTTATTGAGCCAGCAGCTGTTAAGGCGATCTTGGTGGTTTGAATAAAACTGGTTAAACATCAAACACAGTTTAATAGAAAGGAATATTAGGGTCGTTACGGGTCAAAAGGTAATAAATAATAACTTATCACAAGTCAGTAAAAAGTTTGTCAAAAATGAGCATTACAGCAAATACACAATAACAAACGATTACTAATCGCTTGCGTCAACTTCGATAATACATTACTTTTGCTTGACTCCTGCACATTTGCAAAGCGATAACCAAAAAACATACACTTCATTTAAGAAAACTCTTTAGATTAAGTAATTGTATTTACTGGTCAAAACAATATAGTGTTTATATGCCGAAGACCATTCTCACTGACCCCTCGGTGATTTGAAACAGTGGGGCGACTGGCCTTCCAGATCTGTATCTGCCGACAGTAATCACTGCTGCTAGTAACAGCAATAAAACTAGCTACTTATCTCAGTATTAACATTGTCTGCTAGGATAGTGAACTCATAAATTCACACACGGCTGATCTTCAATCAGACAATAAAACGTTTGCGATTATGATGCTGATTGCTTGCATGTGTTGCATATAAATGAGAACTTATAGTACTGAGTAACGCTAACGCAAAACAGGTGCACCTCGCAGAGGCCATTCGTTGCCAACTGCATTTGGAGTCTCGCTCGTCATTTCCGCAGGACTTCCGTAAACAACACAACCTCGCGGTAAATGGGAAACACGTGATTCACATGCTCGTTCGTCTTCGTCATCGTGATCAAACTCTATGGCTTGTCAATAAGCCGCTTAAGATCGGTCTAGACGATTCCGTCAAGGTGGCCATCGATGACTGGTATTTGTTAGTATAATTAACTTTTTTGACATCTTTCAGTTATCGCTAGCGTGTTTAAGTTTAATGTTCTCGGTGAGAAGGCAAAGTTATTGTTTTATTTGTTTTGTTGTCATGAGGTGCTGAGCGTTTGGAGTTGACTTCTAGGTATTGTTTATCTTGATTGTGTAGAGAGAATAGGCTTTTCGAAACGTTTGTACAGTTCAGAAGTAGGTCGGCGTCGGCAATCTTAGCATGCTCAACAAGCGCAGGCTCGGAATTGATTGCGCTGTGTACATTCTAACGATAATAGATCCGTACGTATCTAGTGATTAATGTTTATGTTAAGTTTCTTCGACAAGTGCGTACATAGGCGACCATCAACTTTCCAATTTCCCACACACATAAATACGTGTTACAACTCTTAACAAACTGAACG
Organism: Diarsia brunnea; assembly: GCA_949774965.1. Taxonomy (NCBI): domain Eukaryota; kingdom Metazoa; phylum Arthropoda; class Insecta; order Lepidoptera; family Noctuidae; genus Diarsia; species Diarsia brunnea. The sequence goes on along the minus strand of OX459016.1, from coordinate 3,746,271 downwards.
GATGTCAAGTTAGCTTAGCCGCTTATTTCGTCGTAAGCACGATACAATGTTCCAACAGCAGTATCCGATTTATTATTCATATTACATTTTGGATCTTATGTTGCGGCAATAAGAATGGCCAGCATACATTTGATAGTATTTCTCCCATATGAGGCAAATTCCCAGTCACACGCAATGTTTTGCATAAAGGCATTGTTTAAGAAATTTACACAATATAAAGTTAAAATAACTGAAGTAACTTGTTCTTGTGTTTCACAGGAGCATATCGTGACAAGTCATTTATCAAATGTTGCTAACGTGAAAATATTCTCGCTCATTAGCAATGAATTTGAATAGATTGGTAATATAGACAACAGTTAAGGCACTATTCAAGTCTTTATCCGGGATATTATTGAACACAGACATCTATCAATCAATGTGAATAAACTTCTGAACAGAGAGGTCGACAACAAAATTTAGATTGACTTGGCAGTGTAACAATATCCAACTACCGCGATGAAATATGTAGAGCATTTAAATGGTAATCAAAATCATAAGAATCATAACCATAAATAAAATAAACAACTAAAACTGACGCTTTCGCTTCTTTTTATTAGTTACCATAACATTAATTCGAATGACGTAACCAGGGGAACATAGGCAAGCAGAAGTTCAAAGAACTCGTAGTTTCAATCAACGGCGGAACGACTCGAGTGACTCCCACAGCAGCTGATTGACCTAAAAAACAGCAAGCGAGAGAATTCTAGAAAGGGACAGCTAGAGGAATAGAAAACCGCGTGAAGGGCGTCACGTAGGCAAGCGACAACGAAACAGTAGGGCAAGGTCGTCAATGGAATTTAGTTGATGATTTTGGTAATAGTAGGTAGCGGTTGCGTGTGCACATGTCCTTACTTCGTAAGGAAGTAAACATGAGTAGTAATGCGTATGGAATCAACTTAGTTGATTCGTAAGTGCTCAGGTTTACTGAGATTTCAGGTCGTATAGGTCAGGGACAGTCAGGGTAGAGTTTAAGATATTTGTAAATAAGGTGAATAGAGGACGTTGATAAAATTATGATGCCTTCCTGCTAGAATGTTTTACGTAAACAAGACAATAATACGAAGGGTTTCCATTCTTCCAAATGTTGAAATAAAACCTATACACTTGTAAAACATTACAAGGACTTCGCCCTTCGAAGGCCTATCATAATAATTATTCCGGTTTTCCGAAACTTTATTATTCTACAAACAACTTCTAAAATCTGACAGCCACAGAACAGTCACTTTTCAAACATTTAAATGCCAAAGGCGAAAGTGTAACTTCGCACAAGTTTTCCTTTTGTACTTGGAGTTTTCCAAACTTTCTCGCTGTAAACAACGAAAGACTTTAGGAGAAATAATTGAATGAAATAAAAAAATATTATCTTTATGAACTTGTTTATTTGTTGTTCTTATCTGGTTGACATATCGTATGTCGCAAGTGGGTCACTTTGATGTGTGAAGGCAACGACGACTCGTTACTATTTTAAATCGGTTTTGTTTGTGTACGTGGTTTCTGACAAGTCTACCAGGGCACCATAAAAGACAAGTGTTATGTTTCACATTCCACATTTTACACCATTGTAATCTTTTCCCAGGGCTTTTGGAACATTCTGTTCCATTCGAATTCCAACCAAGTGCTGCTAAGCCCGAATACCGTTTGGTTGATAAAGAATTATTGCAGACTGACTTCAAGCCGTGCAGTGGACCAATTTTAAGATTAGATTCGTTGTTAAGACTTCCGGGTTCTGACTGCCCGTGGCGTCGCAAATATTCGCACGACCGGGACCGTCCAAAAATATCCCGTCATGCATGTTTCAAATACCAGATACTAGAGGTATCTGTTATTTGAAACACAGTATTAGCACGGAGGTCAGTCTAAAACTGATGTTCAACGACTGCATCATTGTTAGCTAATAGTGTACAAGGTGTATTAGATGTAACAGTTCCAGGGAATTACGATTGTATGGCTTCGTTACCATGGCGTGCCTATTCATGCGTTGATTTACTCGCCACTTTACGGTGTTTGGTGCTTATTGTGTGTTTTATGTCGACTGGTCGGCGACCAATGGCCGGTAACGTTGTCGTTGTAATAAATTTATTTTACTTTTTGGCTCTGTGTTTTACACAAAAAAAAGGTCACGCTATACGTATTTCTAGCACGAGGTGTGGGGTATAAGGATTTATTTTACCAATAACGATTTTTAGCTTCGTAGTCTATAAAGGTGATAGGCAAGGACTACTACCAAATTCAATTTTAACCCCAAAACTTCATATCAGTTGAGATAAATCCCATTGAATTTTCAAGAAGGTTTTGGAACACAAAATAATAAGTCTATGTTCGTTATTTGAAACCGCTTCACCAGATAGTTATCTTTTTTAATTTACTTTTAAAGATGATAAACTATGAGTAATGATGATAGCAATATTCAATAAGAAAAGCTCACTGAGGCTTTCTCTTTTCAATCATCTGCCATGATTAATTGCATAGAATACGCTAGTGCATTGGAAAATAATCACCCACGGGGAATCAAATTAATGGTAATTGTGTTAGACTGACACTGATCTTAGCCTACTCATTAACAGAAAATTGAATATCGGGAACTGCAGTTCAGTAAAAGACTCCTAGTTATCTAGATTACCTCTCCCTTTTAGCAAAAAGATAAGAAGGAATTCTGACCATAAAATATAGATAAAAAGTTGTAAGCTTGAGGGCACTAAGTTGTTTGTCTTGAGTGTCGTTGAGAATTTTTACAGGTAGCAGCACGTCCATTTGGTCCTTAAGGGGATCACAGCAGTAGATGACTTTGACGATTTGACCTCTGTACTGGCTCTTGTTTATTTTTCGGCCCCTACCGGCAAACGACTGTACTACAGAAAAACGTACCAAAGAACAGAAATGTGTCGCAGAGTAGTCATCGTATTTGCCTAACATATTTTGTTTCTCTTGGAGTACCTACATCATAATGTATGAATAAAATATTTAATAATAAATTATACACTTTGACTAATAAAGTAATAACCTAGCTTTCATTAGTTATTTCACTGAGCACAGGTACTCCTACGATAAATTCTTAAGGTCTGATAAAGACCAGGTAACTGCTTATCGGTTCTCAGTCACGGAAATAGTCAGAATGCTCACATGATACATTTTGAAGGTCTGACGATGACCACCTAAGTGCTTATCGGTTCTCAGTGACGGATGTAGTTAGAATGACCTAGCTTTCAAATTTTATCTGTCTGCGCACGGATGCTACTACATAATACATTTTGAAGGTCTGATGATGACCAGCTAAGTGCTTATCGGTTCTCAGTGACGGATGTAGTTAGAATGACATAGCTTTCAAATTTTATCTATCTGAGCACGTATGCTACTACATGATACATTCTGAAGGTCTGATGATGACCAGCTAAGTGATTATCGGTTCTCAGTGACGGATATAGTTAGAATGCTCCAGCTGTCAGCTTTTATCTTATTGAGCACGGATGCTACTACATGATACATTTTGAAGGTCTGATGTTGACCAGCTAAGTGCTTATCGGTTCTCAGTGACGGATGTAGTTAGAATGACCTAGCTTTCACGTTTTATCTGTCTGAGCACGGATGCTACTACATAATACATTTTGAAGGTCTGATGATGACCAGCTAAGTGCTTATCGGTTCTCAGTGACGGATGTAGTTAGAATGACATAGCTTTCAAATTTTATCTATCTGAGCACGGATGCTACTACATGATACATTCTGAAGGTCTGATGATGACCAGCTAAGTGATTATCGGTTCTCAGTGACGGATATAGTTAGAATGCTCCAGCTGTCAGCTTTTAACTTATTGAGCACGGATGCTACTACATGATACATTTTGAAGGTCTGATGATGTCCAGCTAAGTGCTTATCGGTTCTCAGTGACGGATATAACTAGGCTGACCACCATCAGGTAAATGACATTATCAGTCTCCAAGGCCTCCTCGAACTCTTTCAAATGAGTCCAAACACGATGGTTCTACGCAGCGCTGTCAATGAGATCCTGGACCCACTTTCGAAGTCCACCGTCAAGTAAATGGCATGATCAGTCTCTAAGGCCTCCTCGAGCTCTTTCAAATGAGTCCAAACACGACGATTCTACGCAGTGCCGTCAATAAGATCCTTTACTTACCTTTGGAGTCCACTATCAGGTAAATGACATAATCAGTCTCCAAGGCGTCCTCGAAATCTCAACACCATTAAAATAATAACATACATAACATAACATCACGCCTACTAGTAGGTACACCTCTGCCTAACGCTTTGGGGATTACAGGCGTGATGTTATGTAATGTATGTTATTGTTTTAATGGTGTTAATTGTTTTATCGTTTTAATTATATTGTCGTGAGAATTTCGTTTGATGGAAGATGGAGATCTGGATGACTGATGATGTCTCGTACCTGATGGTGGACTCCGAAGGTGGGTATAGGATCTCATTGACGGCACTGAGTAGAATCATCGTGTTTGGAATAATTTGAAAGAGCTCGAGGAGGCCTTGGAGACTGATGGTGCCATTTACCTGATGGTGGTCATTCTAGCTATATCCGTCACTGTGAACCGATAAGCACTTAGCTGGTCAGCATCAGGCCTTCAAAATGTATCATGTAGTAGCATCCGTGCTCAATAAGATAAAATCTGAAAGCTAGGTCATTCTAACTACATCCGTCACTGAGAACCGTGAGCACTTAGCTGGTCAGCATCAGGCCTTCAAAATGTATCATGTTATAAGCATCCGTGCTCAATTAGATAAAAGCTGAAAGCTGGAGCATTCTGACTATTTCCGTGACTGAAAACCGATAAGCAGTTACCTGGTCTTCATCAGACCTTCAAAATGTATCATGTAGTATGAGAGTCCATCATTAGGTACGAGACATCATCAGTCATTCAGATTTCCATCTTCCATCAAACGAAATTCTCAAGACAAAATAGTTAAAAGCGATAAAACAATAAACACCAGTAGAAAACATAACATCTCGCCTGTAATCCCCGAAGGGTTAGGCAGAGGTGTTTTTGTTGAATTGTTTTATCGCTAAAAGCGATAAAACAATTAAAGTCATTAAAATAATAACATACATAACATAACATCACGCCTACTAGTAGGTACACCTCTGCCTAACGCTTTGGGGATTACAGGCGCGATGTTATGTAATGTATGTTATTGTTTTAATGGTGTTAATTGTTTTATCGTTTTATTTATATTGTCTTGAGAATTTCGTTTGATGGAAGATGGAGATCTGGATGACTGATGATGCCTCGTACCTGATGGTGGACTCCGAAGGTGGGTATAGGATCTCATTGACGGTACTGAGTAGAACCATCGTGTTTGGACTCATTTGAAAGAGCTCGAGGAGGCCTTGGAGACTGATGATACCAGCTACCTGATGGTAGACTCCGAAGGTAAGTATAGAATCTCATTGCAATGATGGCACCACGTAGAACCGTCGCGTGTGGACTCATTTGAAAGAGCTTGAAGAGGCCTTGGAGACTGATGGTGCCATTTACCTGATGGTGGTCATTCTAGCTATATCCGTCCCTGTGAACCGATAAGCACTTAGCTGGTCATCATCAGACCTTCAAAATGTATCATGTAGTAGCATCCGTGCTCAATAAGATAAAATCTGAAAGCTAGGTCATTCTAACGACATCCGTCACTGAGAACCGTGAGCACTTAGCTGGTCAGCATCAGGCCTTCAAAATGTATCATGTTATAAGCATCCGTGCTCAATTAGATAAAAGCTGAAAGCTGGAGCATTCTGACTATTTCCGTGACTGAAAACCGATAAGCAGTTACCTGGTCTTCATCAGACCTTCAAAATGTATCATGTAGTATGAGAGTCCATCATTAGGTACGAGACATCATCAGTCATCCAGATTTCCATCTTCCATCAAACGAAATTCTCAAGACAAAATAGTTAAAAGCGATAAAACAATAAACACCAGTAGAAAACATAACATCTCGCCTGTAATCCCCGAAGGGTTAGGCAGAGGTGTTTTTGTTGAATTGTTTTATCGCTAAAAGCGATAAAACAATTAAAGTCATTAAAATAATAACATACATAACATAACATCACGCCTACTAGTAGGTACACCTCTGCCTAACGCTTTGGGGATTACAGGCGCGATGTTATGAAATGTATGTTATTGTTTTAATGGTGTTAATTGTTTTATCGTTTTAATTATATTGTCTTGAGAATTTCGTTTGATGGAAGATGGAGATCTGGATGACTGATGATGCCTTGGAGACTGATGGTGCCATTTACCTGATGGTGGTCATTCTAGCTATATCCGTCCCTGTGAACCGATAAGCACTTAGCTGGTCATCATCAGACCTTCAAAATGTATCATGTAGTAGCATCCGTGCTCAATAAGATAAAATCTGAAAGCTAGGTCATTCTAACTACATCCGTCACTGAGAACCGTGAGCACTTAGCTGGTCAGCATCAGGTCTTCAAAATGTATCATGTAGTAGCATCCGTGCTCAATAAGATAAAAGCAGAAAGCTGTAGCATCATAACTGTATCCGTCACTGAGAACCGATAAGCACTTAGCTGGTCATCATCAGACCTTCAAAGTGTATCATGTAGTAGCATCCGTGCTCAGATCAATAAAATTTGAAAGCTAGGTCATTCTAGCTACATCCGTCACTGAGAACCAATTAGCACTTAGCTGGTCATCATCTGACCTTCAGAATGTATTATGTAGTAGCATCCGTGCTCAGATTGATAACATTTTAAAGCTAGGTCATTCTAACTACATCCGTCACTGAGAACCGGTAAGCACTTAGCTGGTCATCATCAGACCTTCAAAATGTATCATGTTATTAGCATCCGTGCTCAATGAGATAAAAGCTGAAAGTTGGAGCATTCTGACTATTTCCGTGACTGAGAACCGATAAGCAGTTACCTGGTCTTCATCAGACCTTCAAAATGTATCATGTAGTATGAGAGACCATCATTAGTACGAGACATCATCAGTCATCTACATCTCCATCTTCCATCAAACGAAAATCTCAAGACAAAATAGTTAGATAACATAACATCACGCCTGTAATCCCCGAAGGGTTAGGCAGAGGTGTACCTGATAGTACACCCACATTTCGCCAGTTATGTTTAAGTCCCATATAATAGGGGCGAGAATATTGCCATCAACCGGGCACAAATCCAAACTCCGTGGCTGTTACTTATAATTTCCTGATGGAAAAACCCAATAACACTTTGCCCGACCCGGGAATCGAACCCAGGACCTCATGCTCAGCATCGTGCTTACGACCACTAGACCAACGAGGCAGTCCAAAATTAAAATAATATCATAGATATAATATCTATATACCAAAATATCTACTAAGAAACGTAGGTAATTTACCAATAGTTTTGGAGAGCTCGGCCACGCGTCACTTTACGTTTATTAGGCATAGTCAGCTTACTCTATGATAGGTGCAAACAACAAAACAAAATTACAAACTACTTTAAATATATTTACAAACTTATTTTCTGTTCTTATTTTACGAAATATTGTTAACTATACAATTTACAATATGTTTTAATTCAGAAAACATTAAAAACGTGAACTTTTGAATTTTATTTGTGAAGTAATGACATGCGTGCAGTCCACCCGTGACAACAGTCATCGAGACACTGGCGCAGCGCGTTCCAAGTATGCGCGACGGGTCTTGCGCCGCATTTGCCTCAAAATGTCGGGGATTAATTTATTATTTTAAAATTTTATTACAAATCAGAGAAAATAAACAATACGGATTGTTAAATACATCACTACGTATTTTTGTGTATAAAATTCATACCGAACTATTCAGCCGTTACAGAGACAAAATTCGATTTAGGTTAAGACATACTACGATTTTTTATAAAATAATGTGAAGGTTTATTAAAATTTTAAACAATACGAATTATTTGTGATGACTTTAAGTATAACATATATTTTTTATATGGAAATCGTACGGAAGGATTCCTCAACAAATTTCTTTAAACATACGTCGTTTTTGGGATTTGACCATTGCAACGGCCTTAAGTACTTTTTTACTGTAGTATGGATTTGTTTGATCAAAAAACAAAGTTGTTGTTTGGTTTGTTTGAACACAGACGGCGGCGCTAGCCTTTAAGACCAACTGTTGTCCAACCAATCAACAGAAAGATCTCGATCATGATGCAGGGGTGTTACATCTATTATGTCATCATCGGGAACGAATACGAGAATAATATGAATTTATAGCTGGGGCGATCAACAAATAAATTTGTTGAACGAGGTTCGCCGTTATGCCAATTACCTTCCATTGTGATGATGTAACTCACCAGAAAAGCTTATGCCATATTTATTCAACTGTGAGCTCAATAACTGAAAAAATAGTATTTTGAAATAAACTGTCTAATACTTCAACTTTGAGCAGCCGAAAGGTGGATGAATTATATTCCAAAAATATAAAAACACTAATCACTCTCCAGACGGAAAAATAGAGTAAAAAAGATACAAACCAGTTAGAATTTTTTTGTTGTTGTCAAAAAAAGTGTCTACTTTATTTAATACGTTACGTAGTTCAAAAAAAACCTTTTAAACTTTCAAACTCAGTAGACAGCCGCCCTTTTAAAGAGGGTTCACGTCGACGTCATAAAACCATCGAGTCGTACAAAATGGCGGCGAACGTGACCTTGAATACTAGGGGATGGGGCTGTCTGGATCAGATTAAAATTGTATCGATTTTACGCATGTTGCTCGTTCGTACTTTCGCCCCTGTGTTGCACCTCTTACGGGCATGAGCGTGACAGCCGGTAGTACCGTTCGTTCTAGGAAATTGGTCCGATATTCTCATTGATAAAATAACATTGCATTGTCCCTATTTGCTGTGTTCGCTTCGAACAACGAAACTTGTACGAGTTGAGGAGTGTGTAAAAATACATTTTACCAGAGTTAGTTTAAATTGTGTTTAGGGTTTAGTATGACTAATACTTAACACAATTCCATCAAAGGTCCCCAGTCACTGCCCTGCGATACGCCGAGCGTCTTGCTCTGTTTATCAACGTTGACCATTGTATATACTGACAGGCAGCTTCGCACACAGGGTGTGCCTGTAGCGAGAATGTGTTTTGTGCTTAGATAGAATAGATAATTACATTAGCACATTACACATGTCTGTCTTAAGTAAATCTAGATATGATTGGAAAGATCAAAGGCTTTGTTTAAATCGATGATCAAACACTTCTGAGTCCATCTGTGATTTATTATCAGAGCTAGTTGTCATTGTGATGTGATGTTCTACGAACGCATATTAATTGTTTTATCTGTCTAGAGTCTAGATGGTCATTCATTGCTAACAGATAACACCAATCGGTGGAGATTGGTAGAAGAGTATATTATTATGAATACTGACACAAATACAAGACAGATAGAGCGATTTAATAAAGAGCTTAAATATCTTTCAATGACATGTAAACTCAATTACTGGTAATTTTGTACGCTGTCAAAATCTAATTAGCAGTATTACGTAAAGGTCGAACCTTTATCGAATAAATAAAAGATATTATTAGATTAGCAAAACAGGTTTCTGTGTAGTAATTAACATACTTACGGTATTTCGTAACTTGCAAGATATTTGTTTATTTGGCAAGCCCTCGCACCAGAACAATATTCAAAGTTTTGTGTTCGCGGATTAGACTAATAATTCACGAAAACAAAACTTATGAAGATTATAAATCTAAATATAGCAAAGATAAATACTATTAGATAACTAATAATATCAGTAAAGTTGATAAGGTCATTACTTCAAAAGTAGCGAACTGATAGTAGAGAAAAATAACGTTGACTTAAAGTCTAATAATAATTTGACATTCGACTCGCGTCTTGATGGTTGAAAACAAGCTAGGAGGATGGATATAAACCCCAAAAGTGGTCCTAAAAACTTTTTCTAATAAAAAGTGTCAACTACTGGATGTTTACTACAAGTAAGATTCAATGAAGAAGTTCTAAAAACGGAATGAATATTAAGTTATTATTACGTCTTTAAACTTCCATTCATTAAATTAAGTGCTAACAAAAGAACAAGGTCGGAATAAATTTCCACATCATAGAAATGTTAAAATCTGTGAGCACAACGGAACGTTAGGGAACAAAGTACAAAAGCTGCTGTAAAAAAAATAACAAGGGCAGGGTATACCTTTTTTCATTCTATGGACTATGACTCACCGCAACTCGTGTCGGATTCGTGGGCTTACCTGAAAAAAAAAACAACGATACAATATGCGTTATGGGATTGGATTTGGATTCCCACAGGGTGGCACATTACGACTCAATGTGAATTTCATTGAGTTAGATGCAAGTGTAATGGAATGCCAGACGCAGTGTAATGGGATAGGCGTACCGTTTTCGGTAGCAGGTAGGTGATTTTGTTGCTCTCTTTCTGGGGTATCAATTGATAGATGCTATATAACTGCATGTATAGTAGTGTATCTATTCAGTTAAATTGAGTGGTAAACATTTGAATGCCAACACAGCAGTGGTTGACGCAGCTTCCTATGATACAATGGAACGATTTCTTGTTGTATGTTCAGGCACAATTTTGAAGCTATTCAGCACAGTGAAGATGTGACCTTTAGCCACGAACAAATCATGTTTCTCCATAGATATGACAAGGACTACATAACTTTAAAAAAAAAATGCGTTTTTAATATAAACGGTCAGGTGACTAGGTGTATTTTATGGCGCCAAACATGATTTACTTAATAAGGTCCAATTTCAAATGCAATTACCCGTATGAAAGTTTTCCACAATTAGTATAATTAAAATATTAACTGCGGTACTCAGAGATGTTTAATAATTACTTAAGCCGTCAGTTAGTAAAGATTTGACATACTTTTGTATGACAAAACTGTCAAAACCTTTACTAAGTGATGGCCTAAGTAATCATTAAAGCTCTGAGTGCGGAAGTAAGTGAACTAGTAAAATCATACGCAGATATGAAATACAGACTGCTCTAGCAAACATATGACTCAGGCATTGTGTAATTTGAAAATAATATATCTTATTGGCCTGACTGGCCTGTTGGTCTAGTGGTTAGTGACCCTAACTGCTATGCCGGAGGTCGTGGGTTCGATTCCCACCCAGGACAAATGTTTGTGTGATGAGCACGATCATTTGTTCTGTGTCTGGGTGTAATTTATCTATAATATGTATGTATTTAGAAATATATAAGTATGTTTATCAGTTGTCTAGTACCCAAAACACAAGCTCTGCTTAGCTTGGGACTAGATGGCGTTGTGTGATAGTTGTGGAATATTATTATTATTATTATTATTATTGATATTTTTCATTCTTTCACATAGTATATAACAGCATACAATGATACATCAGTCTTTAATTGACACAAGTGAATATGTCGTCTGCCAAATATTATAAATTGTCAATTGACCCACATACTTTAATTTAATATTTGAATATAAAAAAAATTCCACAGTTACAATTGGACGAAGATTAAATTGGAAGGATCCAATCTACGCGTAATAATAACGAAGCAAATCAGGGTTTTTTATAAAAATGTTTTTATTTTAACCCTACTAGTTGCAGGTATACCTATCACTCAAGTAAGGACTTGGACAAATTGATACTTGACCTTTGTCAAGTATCAATTTAAAATTTGTAATTAGCACTAGTTGTACTAGCACATCATCCACATAGACGAAGAAGAAAACATGCATATCATAGAGGATAACTCATAACTTTATAAGGGACCGAAGCAAAGTTAAAACATATGAAAAACTACCAAATGAAAAAAAAAAACAAGTAATACCGGAGAAACCGGTGTAACAGAACAAAATGTGCTGATGGACTTCGAAAAAGGAGCATTCAGTTGATCACGATGAGCCAAAGAACGTTAACCGTTCAATTGTAGCTTATCGAAATTAACTAGCATATGAATTGCTGGACATCCTGTTGATAGCAGTAGGCCCATAATCACCTGTACCGACTACTACTCTGGGTGATAAAGTGGTCCTATCTGTATTCAAGATGAGACCACACCAAGGGATGCTGCTAACTGGTTCTTAATTAGAGTTGAACATGAAATAAATACTCTTAAAAGAAGTGTAATAAAGTTTACTTGTGTTTAAGGCGAGATCTTAAAATACCCTCCATTCCTTGTAAAACTAACAAAACATGGTAAAAATAATGAAGAATAACAGCGCCGAATTCACTCACCAACTCATCACGTTGTTTACTTCCAAAAAACGGGTTAATTGTTAAATATAAAGAAAACTCCTTTAACACGTGGGCGTTTAAGTTAATAAATATATTCAAAGAGGTCGTCGCACTTTCTGCGAGCGATAAACAAGTCTGAATTTAAAATTCAAGGCTATACAAGTACATCGTCAATGTACTGAAAATAATATTAAAACGTAACGGTTTGTCCTTGTCCCTTGTTTACTCGACGAAGACATAATAAGTGTGTATTTGACTACTGAGAATTATTTTAAAACACGTGTTTGACATAAATATATACAAATTCCGTGGCGTGGGTCACGTAGACGGAATATTTCCACGAGCGTCCGAGGATTCGGATTTCCAAAGATAATCTTTAAACGGATCAAGACCATGGTTTAAGCTATGAGGACATTTGGATTCGCATGACAAGAAAATACTAGAACATCCGCATTTCAGTTCAAGAAAGAAACTAAGAACAATATTACTTGGTGACATGGCAATATTGCTCCATACACAACCGTTTGTAGTAGCGGTGTAAGTATCAGTAACGGTGGATGACAATATGATATCCCATTTTAACTAACTGTCCATCATAATATTATATATCAGCTATGGCTTCTTTTATAATACCAGAGAGGTTATATCAACTGTGCAATCGGGGAAACAAAGCTATTGATGAAATAAAACATCTCATTTCTTGAAAAGCAGTGAAAATTCAATCAGCTACGACTGTTAGGAGATTGTCTTCAACAACAGATTGAAAAAATAACGAACGGGATTCAATCTTTCAATTTCACATATTGATAAATATGACAGTCGGATATTTGCCAAGTACCCGTAAGTCAGTGAAACGTGGTAAATAAAAATTGACTATCGTATGAAATGTTGGTTGTATAGAATAGAATAGAATAGAATAGAATACATTTATTTTCAGGTAACAAAGACCCATAGACAAATACCTTAACCTAAATTTACATACTAATAACATTAACCATTGCCATTGTTTTTTTTTAATTTTTTTGTATAACCTGTCGAAGTGAAACATCAAAGCCGGTATATGCATTCCTCTAGAAACCGTACACAAGGCTTTAAGAAACGAGTGTCAGTTATTATGACTTATGAAAGATCAATCGTAACTGAGGTGCGTGCTCAATAATGAACGTTTTTAATAGCATATTGCCAACAGTATATTGGTCAATAGTATGATTGACTCATCATTGAGTAAAGCATTTGTTGTTGGTTACTATGTAGTAGCAGTTATTTAATTGATGAACGAGGTAAAACGTGGTCAAGACATAATTGCTTCAGACCTATGCAGCATAAAACGGCATACTGTAGACTACATTATGACTGAGGAGCGAAACACAAACAAATCAGTAGAAATCACGAAACAGAATAATGCACAATAAAACAAATTAAAACACATGCTTATCTAACAAATACGTCACTCAAAACCTTTAACGACTAGACCTGAACCAGTTGAAGTTATCGCATTACAATGAAAATAACCCAAGTCTCATTCAGATATTCATTGAGTTATATAATCAAAGTAAGTATTAGCAAAACAATATGCCATGTGCCCTTCAAAGCGCGAAGGTCATACGTGTTTATATAAACAGTAGATAAAGTTTGATACGCCTTATCTACTAATTTACAGAATAATTTCGCCGCGGAGTTCGTGATATGGCCATGCAAATGTTGTTATGAAAAATATAAATATACTAGAACAAGTTACTCGATTTTGTATTCGCCACCTTCTCAAAATTGCAGAGTTAACTAGACTCCGAGCCGAGGCGAGCGACAGTGGAGCTATCACAAAGTTTAATAACTTGTTTAAAGCGCAGTTACGGTAACAGACCGGTTAAACTAAAAATAGCTTGAGACTTAAAACGCCAACTTCTCGGTGCGTACTCGCACGGCTTTAATCTAAATGTTAACAGCGGCAAAGCAATGATTAATGGAATAAACAAAGTTATAGATGATGTTCATGCAATGTCAGTCGTGAAAGAAATATGTATAGATCCGATGGTTGAAAACAAGACCACTGGTTCTATAATAAATTTATGCATTATTGAAATGACAAACATTCAAAACAATTTGGCACAAAAGAATGAAAACAATAACAGTTTTGTTTTCAAAATGTTGATTGGAATGTAATCATCAGAACACATATGAGACGCGACTGAGCAATGTGCATCAGATACGCGATGAGCGATTGCAATAGTTCATTGGAATGCATTCGATGATAGAGAGAGATGAATCACAATCAAGTAGTTTGATGCCAATGATGTAATCATTCCAAAAGCAGGCTCGTTTACGGGCACAACTGGGTCAAACGTAAAATAAAATGCGAGGGCCATATTTGAGCACAGGGCCCCGAGTCTGCTATTCAATAGTGTCAGAATGGTCTATCAGTGATCTCATAATTGTTGATTTTGACAAGTTTGGTGTTGTCAAAATCAACAATTACCCATGGAATTCTTGCAACGAGCTGGGCCCCGAGTCTGCTATTCAATAGTGTCAGAATGGTCTATCAGTGATCTCATAATTGTTGATTTTGACAAGTTTGGTGTTGTCAAAATCAACAATTATGAGATCACTGATAGACCATTCTGACACTATTGAATAGCAGACTCGGGGCCCAGGTCGACAAATCGGGCGATAGCTTCAATTTGCCGAAGGACTTGGCGCATGACCAAATGTTTCAACAGAAGAACTACTTTACCTGTTTTTGTAAGGAATTGCCAATAAAATGTGTACAAAGGTAAACATTGGGTAATAACGCGTTAAAATATTTTTACCTTTAAAATGCTTGGTGTTGGTGCATGGAAAAACACGATTGGCGACGCGACGAGACTCGACAAAAATAGCTCGCATCAGTACGATACGGCATTTTGATATGGCTGCGCGGCGCATGCGTCTGGGCAGGGTGCAAGTACAGACGATTTATTAAAAGCAATCCAAAATCATCTATCATAATGAAGGATAATATTAGAGACAAAACTAGCACCAACTATTAAGACAAAGGTGAATCATTCAGGATTCAGATAGTGTGGTTTAGAAGTAATTGATAGACAAACAAGATTCCATCTTGGAAAGGCAGTGATTTAAAAACCTTTTTTGTAAATAACAGAAATTGAAAGACGACGAGAATATTTCGGAGAGACGAGAATCGGACAAGAGTCTACTGGTGCTAAAGCGTGACCGTCCTAATTAACATTAAACATACAACACGAAGATGACCTTATTGGTCAGCAACTCATCATTTACTCAATCAATGTAAGACCGCTACCCGCCAGTCCCTTACACCTCGACTCATGCGCATGCACGCTGAGTCAAGGCCAGCCGTGCATCTGCGGGCCTGCGTGTACGCACCGAGGCCATCCCAACATATTATTTGTGTACAAAAAAGTTTTATTACACTCTGGGAGACGAGGCGAAGCTCGTTTTAAAACCCAAGACTTTACCTCAACTTATTTGATTGTTATGATCCCGACAACATCAATTTATGGAGAGCAGTTTGCTGTAATGCTCCTCTTTGCATGTTTTGTAAATAATATGCCGCCGTATCTTTCATCTGCACTGAATGGCAAGTTGTTTTTGAACCTTGATATGATAGCACTGTTACGCTACAAATAGATGTACAATACTGAACAATACAGATACAAACTTAGCAACAGAGCGGACGCTTATAAAAACGACGACCAATCAAGATATACAAAATCAGTTTATGAGGATCTCACATTCATTCATCATCATCACGGAACAGAATACTGTTCTGCGATCATCATCATTTCAGTCGAATGACATTGACCGTTTTCGTGCGTCTTGCATCGAGCGGGTCTCCTTAACGTTCACCAACCAGGTCATCGGTCCACCTAGTGGGTGGTGTGGGAATGATATACCTACTGGAGATGTCTAGCTTGATGTGACGCCTTGTATACAGAACTCTCTTTATTAATGACGTGTCTGAAACACAATAGTATTTTTTTTCATAATGCACGATGTGCTAGGGATTGTTTGAACAACGGATACGCTAGTCTTGTTGATGCACAATGCACGTAAAGTATTTGCATACTGCATGTAAATACTCGCCAATAGGGATCGTGACTAGGAGGCGTGATGTTGATGTGGAGACGAGATAAACATACGGACAACTAACTTGTTGATTGTATTAAGGTGTTGGATAAAACGTAAACAAGATAGTTGCCATGGGAATGCTGTTATCCTCGATCAAGGGCTAGAGGTGGATATTGTAAGCTTTGATCAGCTTGAAGTTACATGCAGAAAGGTCAGCGACAGGCCATACATTAAAACACGACCCGGAAATTAAAACCATGCTTATAAAAAACTATACGTCTTGGTAAAATGATGCCAAAAATAAAATTTTGCCAAAATGCCCAAGATCTGCTAGAAGAGGAATTTTAACGCATTACTGGCACATAACTATGTAAAGAATGATATGACAAGAAAGGAGGTGTATCATGAGAAGACAAGTAACAGATAAGTACCTATAGAAGAAGAAGACATGCTGCGCCGACCCCAAATGAATTGGGATATTTGTTTAAACTTCAATAACTATCTTTAAGACACAGAAAACGTTCACAATATTCAGTTTAATATAATATGAAATTGCAATTGAAGCATGAAATAGGCAATTCAGTAAGCGATCCGATGGAAGTCTATGGACATTACGCTCAATCAAATGGCGCGATCAGGCGTGCACTGGACTTTGACCTGGCGAGTGGCAAGGCTCTGGGAAAAAATATACCTCAGACAGTAAATTAGCTCTGCAAAAAATACAGGTGTTGTTTTTCGTAAACATTATCCTTCCTCTGTATTATTTCGTAAATTAGCACCTACTGATGTTTGAAGTAATGTGTGCGTGTTTGAACTGCATTCGGTAATACTGGAAGCTGATTCGAATATGATTGGGAAATGGTTAGGCAGATGATGATGATGATTTTTGAAGTGAGCAGGTTTTAAGTTTTATTTTGTTTTTTTTTAACAAAAAATGTGAAAGCACGTTGAAACTAAGTTTATGTACCGTGAATTTCGGTGTAACCAAAAACCGGGTTCAGCTGTGGAATCTGGAGCACTGAATTTGATACTTTAGTAACTATGAGCTTAGTTTTAACCTTTGTTCAAAACGATTTCCGACAATAATATATTTTGTTTTTTAACAAAAGAGTGCACCTCTTTTATAGCACAATGAAATGTACACCAGCTTGTGTATACACGTGTGTGAGTACTTTACAAAGTTACAGTGGTCCAAGAATTGTGAGCTCTATCATCATCATTATCTACAGCCTGACTTGACCCACTGCTGGGCATAGGCCTCTCTTTGCTTGTGCAAAGCGCCACGCTCTCAATTGGTACTGTTAGATCGAGTTACGTGTAATTTTAGTTGCCTCAAAGAGCTACGAAACAGTAATTTTATTTGAAAATAGCAAAAATACCCCAAAACTTCACAATAACCTTTTTTTTTTTGAGGCTGGGAAATCATCAAATAACGCTCTGGGCAGAGCGGAAGGGAGTGTCAGACTTCTACTGACTAAAAACCACCTATGTTCCTTCTTAGCCCTTGTGCCGAGGCCGCGGTATCTCTTTCGAACAACCCGCAGCCACGACGGGCTCACAATGAACCTTACGTTGTCACCAGGTACCTAATTAAAAAAAAAACTTCCAAGGCATATAAACTTTAAATTGGCGTCCTTGATGCGTTTATCAGCCACTAGCTGACCCATGCAACTTCGTCTGCGTCACATAAATCAAATCATATCAACATAAATTGAGTTAAATCGTAACAAACAAAAAATCTTATCTTTCCTCTTTATAATATTAGTTTAGATTTTATTAAAGTGTGAATTACTATAGGTATCTCTTACTGTTATATATACAGTAATACCTTGTACTTGTAAACATTATGGTGCAGTAAATATTTTGAATTTGAATTTCCCGGAGGCCAGAATCCTCACGTAGGGGCCTACATTGCGATGGAACGCGCGTCAGCCGGCTGCCGTACCGGACCGAACGAATCACTGCCGCGAGAGTAATTATTTTGTTGCGCGGATATTTTTACATTGCGATATCTTCTAAGGTATTTGTTTAAACTGTATAAAGTAAAGGGCACAAATATTCTATATTAAATTTCCGTGCTAACAAACACATTTATTTAGATATAGATTAATACCATATGGGTTAAATAAGCTTCGCAAACTATCATTCATTTTAACCTAAAATTATAATAGTAAAAAAAGGTTATAGTGAGTCAATCTTAAAAGATAGACATATGCTGTCGCGGACTTTTTTTTAGAACTTTTAAAGAGGAACAATTCCACCATACACAATATTTGCGTAAATTATAGCGTTTTCGCAGCGCACGCAACGGAAGCTCTCAAAAACGAAATATTTTTCCCGTTTTTGCAACATTTTTCATTTATGCTCAGCTCCTTTTGGTTGTAGCGTGATGTTATATAGCCTAAAGCCTCCCTCGATAAATGGACTATCCAACACAAAAAGACTTTTTCTATTCCAACCAGTAGTCCCTGAGTTTACCGCGTTCAAACAAACAAACAAACAAACAAACAAACAAACTCTTCAGCTTTATAATATTAGTATAGATTACATTAATTAAGCTTACGTAGTTAATGCATGCATACGATTAAGCAGTCGATTATACTTGGACTTTTTATTTTATTGCGCCGTTTAGAGCTAAATATAAACAGTAGATACTGAAGTTTAAAGCATGGTGTCACAGTTAAACTTCATTTAGCTTATTTTACACAGTAACACGTTTGTTGAATCATGCAATCCCTGTAAGCTCAAGTTTAAAATAGATTCAACAAATCAAGTGGGGGATCGAGTCCTTTGTAGCAATCGACCAGGGGACGAAAGTGCAGACTGAGTCAGTCGTTAGGACTTTAATCTGCATAACTGCGGCTTACGGGCTTGCTCATAAATTATTACAAATTCATAACATTGACAATCGCAATTGACTGTGTCATGTCCTCGTAAGAACACGTTGGTTGAGTTAGAAAATAGACCGAGGGTGGGGGCGGTTCAACGCTCTCAGGAACTGCGGTAACATATTTTAAACAGTAACCACACTAACCACAGCAACACGGTGTTTATAAACGCTGTGTTGTTAGCTGATTGCTTCATTCTCTTTGAGATTTACGGAAAAGATAAAACAATGCAACTTTCATGCTAATTAGCTCCAAGTTATGTGCAGTAGATCTGCAGTTGCAATTCAACAACCAATTAGGTCTAGCTGTTTCACTTTTAAAATAGTTCGTTTAAGTGGAATGCTTGTAAGTAAATTCCAGGTTGGAAGGTAAAATAAGATATTGCAGGTAGATCTTTTATTATTGATTTCTTGTCCTGTGTGAGACCAATAAATACTTTTTCTTTCTTTCTTTCTTTCTTTATTAACTTAGTAGATATTAAAATTCAAGGAAAATTAAACCTGAACTCGTAAATAACCAAAGAAAGACCTAGAGACCACCCAAGGATTGCTGGTACACTCGAACAAGCTAATAAGTAAACAGGTAGTTTCTTATAATTTTAGTACACCGAAAATATTGATTGCAATTTTGTTTTATAAAGCGTTTTGCATTAAGCGACTGATGTCAAACGCTGTATCGTTGGACATCAGTCTTTAAATGTATCTGAATAATCGTAAAAGTAAATGCAAGTTAGCTGGCTGTATACTTATTAGCTTGTTCGACTGTACCTATGTATAATATTTCGCAATTAACCAAGACAACACTACAAATATTTCCAGTCTGAAGTCCGCTAATAACTTACTATAGGTACTAGTATTAATTAAACATGGTTTCCAAACACTTGGTTTCCACCAACCAGTTCGCAGTACAAAATGAGATTTTATTAGCTTTCAATTCCAACAAGAATATTGTTGTTTAACTATATAAGTTCTAAGTCCAGATTGTTGATACACTTTATCCGTTAACTACCATTGGTGCACCGAAACCAGTAAATTAATTAAACGGAAATGTTAATACATTTTACGTTCATAAATGACTCAATGCGAACGATAAAATGTTATCCTTGTAAGAAACGATGCTTGCTTTACTGCCATTATTCGAGTACTACTAACAAGGCTCGATAAGATCTTCTCATTGAGTATTCTTGGCAGTTTGAGACTACAGCAATAACCTACAATGAAATACGAACGCCATGTGAATCTTACGAGAGTGGCCAAAGCATTTTTGCATTTTATAATAATTGAAAATGTTCACTTACGTACTGAGAATTCTCAGCGTCCTGCAAAGTCAATGCCAATTTTGCATTCAAATGAGTGCTTTATCTTCTGAGCCATTACGACTATGTATGCAAAATTTAATTACAGGGTGAGTGACCGTTTTATGTTCCAGACACCTACGTCAAAACTAGCCAGGTTAAATACTACGCCGAAGCAAGCAGCCTGACGGTTCACCGACAACCCTGTAACCAAGGGTTTGTAAGTTCGATTCGGGGCTGCACGCGAATTAACATGTATCTCGCGGGTCTCGACACATGATAGGAGTAGGCACAGGTTTGAGTCCGATATTTAACCCTCCGCTTGCCCCAGACGGAGGGTAAGGATTTTGCACGACAAAAAAAAGCTTAAATAACTACGTCGATCTACGAACAAACTGTGTCCTCCCTATAAAACAACAATTCTCGTTTGCCCAATGTTCCGTTCATCCCGGAATAAAAATATTGATGTTGCTACCATATCGTAAACTCTGAATAAATTGTGTAGCGCCAAACAGTAAACATTTACATAAACACTGCCAGCGTTTAAAAAACGGCCTAGGAGTAAATTGTTCACAGATTGTTCAAATTGATGCGATTACAGACATAAATATCGTTAATGTGGGTGCTTCATTTTACGCTACACTGTTATCGATAACAACGGAATTTATTACTAGATCATTTCACGGCCCTGACTCCGCTGTATAGCCTGATCTAGATGGTCCATAATCACAACCCATAATAGCTCCAGGGGCTTAAATCTCTTGCAGACTACAAAGAATGGCGGTGAAGACAATAAATCTAGTGGCTTTATAGAGGTCCGTATTTATATCAGATTGCTATTCACTGATAATCTCTCAATACAGTTCGCAAAAGCAGCTGTACAGTAAAGTAAACAAGTAATATTTACTTTGCTATAAAGTTGTAATCAACGCCTGTTAAAATTGAATAGCAACTGTAAGCATAAGTGCGACTGAAATTTAAGTAGTGTTAATTGTTGCTCAGAAAGTTTTCGCACGAACAGTTTTGCGAAAAAGCCAGCCAATATCTGCCATATTTTGACCGGAAGTATCCAAATCAAATCTTAGTCTTAGGTAATATCCCTTGATTCCCTTGTTGCTTGTCGGTGTACCTACATATTTTCTCTCTCGGTAATTTAAAAAAAAAGAGATTAATATTTTGTTATTCAGAACAGATCATACGGGTGCCCAATTTTAGCCCCCCTTTAATCTTGCCGAGCTCGAGCTTCACTTAGTCAGTGGCGCCTTGTCGACATCGGTTTTATTTTTAACGTGATCGCTGCTTTCATTCCTTTAGTGTATAGTATAACGTATGTAGTGTATAAAACTTCAAGCGATACATAAACTGCAAGGTTCTTTCTGCATTTTATATAACCCTGGTACCTATCAAGTTAAATTATTTGTAGTAGAACGAAATTAGTTCATTTTTCCCCTCGACAAAGACGAAGATCCTTTGAAAATGATCAAAAGAAATGGAGAGCAATTAAAAATATGTCCTGTTTTGATCTTTCTTTTGATCTACCAAATTAAAATTAACAACAGGAATGTCTTGCTACACGTAATAATTGCTCTATAGAGGATCAAGAGAACACTTCTCTAAGGTAATTGTAACTACAGTATATAATTTGATAGTAATATGATATATCTTTACACCGTGTGAGCACGCTAATTAGTTAATGTAAGCTGTGGAATTATGGAGCGAGTAGAAAGAACATGCTCATAATTATTATTGAGGTCTCAGAACGACAACCAGATCGTGGATTAGTTGAATTCCTGATTGAGGAGAAAATTTCGCTTCAATAAGCTACAGGAAACCGGGGATTTCTTATTAAAAGCCAATAGCCCATTTCGGGTCGCTGAAGCAAAGGAGTAAGGAAGCACAAAAGGGGTACGCGAATATACACCTTCATATAGGTAGGTACTATGTTTAGGGTGAAAACGGACCCTTCATGAAGCCGTCAACTAAGCATTCTGTACACCAAACTAAGTACTTAACTGCTGGGATACTTTTTTTTTTTGGGGTGATAAATCACGTTTACGGTAACACTCTCTTTAGCACACTCAAAACATTGTGCTGATGGATCCTTTGAATTTAGTAAACGGGTAATGCAGGTAAAGTTATAATCTAGTACCTACAAAATATTTAAACTTGTGGAAAATTTGACCTCCAATATCTCCGTAACTAGAAGGTTACCAGGTATGGCCAAAAACAAACAAATGATCGCAAACACGGGATGAACTAGTGCCTTTAGGCTTTAGTGCGTTAAGGGTACTTTTTACACCCTTTATGCTTAGCACATTGCTGTGGAAAAACTGCAGGAAGACGAATAGTTCGATCTCAACGACCAGAGTGAGATTCAAAAGGAGAAGAGATATGGGTAGAATGGGACGCACTAAAGTCCACATGTACCCATATCTCCATTGTATTACGAAATATTGGATACTGTATTTCGTATGGACATTGGTCTAACATTGATTGATTGATTGATTGGCTGACATGACGAGAAATAGAGAAGTATGGAAGAAAGAAGACATGTTGCGCCGACCTCAAATAAATTGGGATAAGGGCAGGAGAATGATGATGATGATTGGTCTAACATTGATTACAGCAAACGAGAACGATTACGCAGTAGCTTAGTGCACCTATTTATGATACCATGCCACCCAGTTTGTAACAAATATTGTAGTATGAACGTCGAATCAAATCAGCTTTATCTAAAAACAGATCGACTTTATAAGACAAGCATACAATATCAGTTTCATATGACCTTTAAGAACACAGTATGTAGAAACTATAATATCTTTTATTTTCAACAGGCCATTTTGTTTTTGGTAGAGGTGATCTATTCATCCTACCGTTTCGTTGGTTGTTACCTAGTGATTTGATTTTCATTGTAGATTTGTTTATTCGTTTTTGAATCTGTTAGTTTTTTAAGTTTCTATCAAGATGGTGGCTATTCGTTGTTATTTGTGATGTTTTTTACTGCTCCTACAGTCCTACTGGAAACGCATTTCAGTGAAGAGAAATAAGACACAGATTAACATACTTTTACATACATAAACTCCCCCATTGAAAAAGGTGGATCCTCCGATCAGACGGTGTTACTTCTGGTGGGCTTAGTTGTTGTGGGTTCTTTTATTAGTCCTATGCCGCGGATAACTTAGTACTTGTAGTTCATCATCTGTCATTCATAGATGGTCCTGTAGCACTTTTTGTACTATGATGTTGTAGTGCCGCAACAGGGGTAGGCAGAAACCACTGAACGCCACCTGCTACGATCCTTACAAACTACTTTCGCCTTGTCCACGTTCATGTCACACGAGTATTTCCCGTCTTCTTTGACTACAACTTACAACCAGTTTGACATAGTTTCGAACAGGCCCTTTTTTTCGTGGCACGTGTCGTTATCGACTTCCCCAAGGTCTTCAATATTGACAAATTCATTTAATTTCTAAAAATACGTAATACAACTGTCCAGTGTTGCCCTAATATCAAAACTTCCGTGTGCTGTTATCATCGTAACAATCTCTGTTTCACTAATATAACGCGATATGACAGTGTATCGGTAATCGGCCACTCCAAAGTTATGGAGTTAGCTACTAGATTTTGGCCGTGGTTTTGC
This sequence comes from Diarsia brunnea, assembly GCA_949774965.1. NCBI lineage: Eukaryota > Metazoa > Arthropoda > Insecta > Lepidoptera > Noctuidae > Diarsia > Diarsia brunnea. Next base: position 3,722,127 of record OX459016.1, on the reverse strand, counting down.
TCGTGTGGACCTCATATCCCCTGATAACCAAAAATAAGTTCTGTATTACAGAACGTCACTCAAGAGTAAAAGAGGCTTCCCGTCGCGCGTCGGGAGATACCGCGGCCTCGACACAAAGGGCTAAGAAGGAACATGGGTGGTTTTTAGTCAGTAGAAGTCTGACACTCCCTACCGCTCTGCCTAGAGCGGGAGGAGTAATTTGATGATTTCCCGCCCTACAAAAAAAAAAGTGAAAGAGGCTTGAATTTGTTTTAATTTAACCGTCCGGGAAGACGACTTGGTTATGTGAGGCTTGCACACGCACCCATTAAAAAACACCGCCATGAGCCTACTGTCGCCTTGGTAGAGCCGTGAGAACTTCTACGCGTGACGTTGCGATCCATCCAGCGCAGCCCGTCTCTGTCGGTCCTAAACTTCTAACCCAGGTAATACTTTATACCCGTGCGTTGAGGGCCACGTGGTGACTCCCGGCCACCGTAGGTGCGAGCCTGTGGACGGCGAGTAATGGGCTAGGTCGGTGTCCATCCGTCTTATGACGACAGGCCATGTCCACGGCGCGTCCGTGTTCAACACGCGCCTCCTCAAAGATATGTTAGCGAAATGGAAGAGGACCCCTTCGAAATGCAAGGGTCGACGCCTGCCGGTTACTTCGGGTCTGTTCGAAAGAGATACCGCAACCCCGGAACTCAAAGGGCTAAGAAGGAACATGGGTAGGTTTTAGCCAGTACCTACAAGCCTCTGCCCAGAGCGTCAGGCAAGGGTCAAATCCCAAATAAGAAAGGTAGTAGTTTATCCCCGTCCAAAAAAATTTCCAGCACTTTGTGTTTTTTTTTGTGAACAGCAGGCGTACACAGACGGAGCTACTTTCGCATTTATAATATTAGTATGGAGTGGAGTGCATGTGTTGCTATTAGTTGTTATATTACCGAGATAATAAGGACGCAGTGTAAGTGCTTTATCCAATAAGTTAACGACAAGATAAATAATATCAAATAAGGAAAAGTTCTCTTTTATCTGACTTCAATCGTCAACGATTGAAGTTAAAGAAACTACAGCTAACTAGGACCTGGTTTTAACTTGGTGGTTTAATTTAGTGATCTCATTTAAACTGTCTGAATTTGATTAAACTTGGCTTAGACTACATTATCTGGAGTCTTTTGTGATCATCTTGATTTCTTACAACAAAACGAATTCAGCCTTTCAGTTGACAAAATTCTCTGTTGAATACGTACAATGCTATCTAAATCTTTTTGCTTTCCACGAGTATTGTAAAGCTTTAAAAATTAATTCCGTGTTAAGAAAACAAAGGGCAATTCATCCAGCTCACAAACAAAGTCGAGGCAAAGGTGACTTTTACTCTCGTTCCGTGTCAAAGGAAAGCGTAGAGGAAATTCATACAATTTGCTTCGATCACATTCACCGTTTTCCCAGAACTGTAGGCGAATGGGGGTTGTAGTAGTCAGCGGAGCATTGCGGGGTTGAGCGTGCCGTGAGGAAGGAGGGACGGGGGGGATCTAGACGTCCTTAATTTGCGCCCTTGTCCCCGTCTACGCCAACGCAGATGCTGCGGGTTTATTCTAGCTGAAACGTGAGTTTGGGTTGGCCCCTTTGAGATCTTTTATGTAGTTGGATATAATATCTTGCGACATAAATAATGAGATTCTACTCAGAGTCTTTATGGAATGCATTTTAAAGTCACGCTGAAATAGATCGCTTAATATTCGAACTTTAAAGGTTAGGTGTAGGTACCTCGTGTAGCTTTTCAAAAATCTACTAGAACTCCGATTCTGGAATAACTCGCGAATGGTAACTTAAGGAAATGTATGACAAGGCACTCCCTAGGCCTAGGAGACGCCCTACAATGACATACACTGACATTATTGGTGAGGTTCTTCAAAAAGGACAGCTGCATTAGTACTCGCAACCGGCATGCGTGTATGACCAGATATATGACTGTGGACGAGGCAAAACGAGCATGGAAGAGATGTCAGCAACATGGAAGGGCCAACGCCCGTCCGGGCTGCGGGTTGTTCGAAAGAGATACCGCGGCCTCGGCACAAGGGCTAAGAAGGAACATGGGTGGTTTTTAGTCAGTAGAAGTCTGACACTCCCTTCCGCTCTGCCCAGGAGCGGGAGGGGTTATTCGATGATTTCCCACCCGCCAAAAAAAAAAGGATCGTAGCAGGTGACGTTCTTTGGTTTCTGTCTACCCCCATGGGAAAAGGACGTGAGTTTAACGGTATTATGTTTCGTAAAAAAGGTAAGCGTTCGGACGTCTCAATTAAAACACAGACTGGAGTCTGGACTAATAGTTCAGTGCCTAGAGCAGACATAGACACTTCGTAAAAAAACACGAAAAAGCCGAGTAGAACGCTACTAGTAGAAACTAATACTATTCGTTTCGTGCTACCAAATTGATTTACTAATTCAAAGTGTCACAATATCACACCTAATTCTTTCACCATCACAACAAGCAGCGCCATCTATGCACTAAGCCGAGAACTAATTGAGTCTGATTATATTTGAACAGCTTTATCAACAGAAAGGTTAAATTAATACATGGTCAGGTCATCAGGCACAATGTACAAGAGGCCACAAGGCATTTAAATAAAATAATAATATTTATTACAATGTAATACAATGTATTAGTTGTAAGGAAAAAAGTGATGAAAATTATAATGAATGGACGAAGAGAAAAAGGGAGACAGAGGGAAAGATGGATGGATTGATTGTGTGAGGAATGTTATGAAAAAAAAAGAGTAAATGATTGTATGATGGGTGGTAAAGGAAAATGGAAGAGAAAGCAACACAAGAGCAGAAAGATTATCATTTTAATCTGGTATTATTTAGTGACTTGCCATATCCTGATTTGTCAGATTTTAGTAAAAAATAGTAGCTTATTAGACCAGCATTGATATTGGCCATGACAAATGAGTTTTGTTGAGACTCATGAGAAGGATCAAAGCTAAGCAGGGAATTAACTTTGCATTATGTAGGTATTTTATCAACATAGCTCTCTAAATGGTGAAGAAGAATATTGTGTGGAAACAAGTAAGGCATATAAAATTTTTAAAGAACATATGGTGCACTGGACCAGCACGGTGATTTACAGCCTACCCAGTTTCACAGAGTGAAAAATTTATGGTAAGTTTTGAAAAAACCACATACATGTGAACCTAGTTTTTTAATGAACATGGTCATCTTTTAAAAATTACATTGAATTATTTTGTACATTGCTTACATTGGATGGCATGGAGGTTTCCATGCCATCCAAACAATTTCAATGAGCAGGGGTGGGTCGCAAGTAAAACTTGTTCCAGGAAAGCAATGCTTAAAGTTGACATAATTTACACTATTGTTACACATACAACCGTTCACATTAAGGACTACGTGCAGAAATCAAATCCTTAACATAGAGTTATGCCTTTTTTTTGGATGGTGTGAAAGTAATATGCATTTTTAACTCTAGATTATTCCAGTCAAACAAAAGACTCAAGACTCCGTATTATTTAATAATACATTCATAATAATACTTGGGCTCTATTAAGATTCAAGTTTGGGCAAACTAGAGCCAGAGATTTTTAGTAAACAATATTTAGTTTATTAAATCTAGGGCTACAACAATACATGTTTTTGATAACAATATAGTAGAATTTGTATCATCTATTGTGGGCAGGAACACAGTTACTGTTTGACACCTTGTTACATCCTGTTACTTATTCTCTTATTGATTTTGTACTCCAAGCACCTACTTAACTTAGTTTGGTCTCTAAAGATTTTATGAAATCATTGGTTATCTCGTCATGGCAGACAGTATAATTTTTAAAATTTGTCTTCCAAAATGTTTACTTTACATAAGGTATTGATATGATATCACTGGTTTACCTCACTGGCCTATCAACTGCCAACCTTGTAATTTAACCCATGCTGAAATACAACTACCAAAATGTTTCATAGATTTAATAGCATACACCTGAGGCATACACAACATACCTCCACATTTTTTATAGTTATCACTTAGTCCTTGAACATTTTGTTTAGGGTACCTTCAATAGGAATTGTTTAAGATTCTAAGGTTAAAAAAACGGTTTTGTTGAATTTTGCCTTTTTATTAATAGTCCTAAAAGTCCTAAATTGAGTTGATTATATGTGTAGTGAATATCATGGAAAAATCGTGATAATTAGCAGTGAAAGTCATTAGACATCACTGCAAAAAGTATTTAGGGCAAGAGGCTAACAAGGATCATTCCACTACGAAATCGAGTTGATTTCACATACTTCTTGAACAAAGAAAATAGCACCAAACTGGTATTTTATTGCTTCAAGGTTGTCAAAAAGATATTAAAGTACCAACAGTACAAAACACGATTGTCACTTAGAAGAAAAATTGTGCGTAGTTTACTTACCTGGTCAGAATATCTCCCTGCTAGAAATTAACCACCGAAATCCAAGCTTTGTTTATACAGTCCACGTAAACTAATCACGGGATATAACTACTGATAAGGATAATCTGCAAAACACTGAAAAATGCAAGACCATCGGGACGGAACAACAAGCGAAAACATACCGAACGGCCAAGAAAGAAACGTGAAACAAGGACGGATAGATTGACATGTCAATATAGGAAGTCTACAGTTTGAGCCTGATATATTTTTTACCTCTATCGTTTCGCACAGGAGCAAAAGAGAAAAAGCATAATCTGATTCGATTCACACATTACGATGCCGTGAGCATGAAAGGGGCAAAAACTGGGCGACATAGAGTAAAATCAGCTGGCGACCTGGCGACAGCTGTTGACAAGAGATGGATATGACTTTAATGTTTTTCTTCGTATGGGGAAATAAATTCCCAATATTTCTCAATAAGTTTTTGAATATTCTTTCACTTTTAAAGCCCAAATTTATCTCCACAAATTAGTACACGACACGACAGCGAAGGCGCGAAGTGGTTGAAATGGTTTTAAATTTTATATTATTATTGAGTTTCTCAAATAATAGATGGCTCTGTTTTCAGTATACTGAGATAGATCAATGAATTTTTTTCGCCAAAGACAAAGCCGGATACTCGGTCGAATGTAGGTAAACCCATGTTTAGCCTGTGGAACTGCAATAGACAATTATACATAGACATTTCAGAAATTCAGACATTTCTCTGCATCTCTGTCATTGTCATTTCGTGTCTGACAGGCAGAGCCGTTCACAATTTTGTGATTTTACGCTTATTGATACGCTAATTGATATTTTTTCTGAGTATATTGGCTTCAATCCAAATCTACAAAAAGAATATAGTATATGCACTTTACATGAAGTTATTAACCTAGTGTCTTAGTCGCTATTATATGAGTTTTTATCACCAAGCAAGTGGAAGCTGAAGAAGTGTTCTGTCAGTTGTTCACTTCACAACAATAACCTTTCGTCATTGTGGATAGGCTAATTACGTATAATTAGTACACGAAAATATAATAACAGCGACAGTGAACGCGATGGCAAAGGAGGAAGACGACGACAATTTGCCCGACAAAGATGCGGCTAAAGAATTCTATGCACGATATGAGCCGAAAGAAATAATAGGCAGGTGAGAAAATAATTACGGTGTTCACAAGTGTGTCGCGATTTGTGATAAGTTGCGTTGGTGCCAATTGTTAAGGAACTAGAGAATATTTTCAAGCTTCTGGGCATCATTACAAGTGTTGTTACTCATAAGTCTTCTGAGTGACCTTGAGGATGAAACCGTTAACTTCCTTTGATAAATAAATTTTACTGCATTGAATCTACACGGATTCCTAGAATATGACCTCTCTGTTTGGCCTTCATTTTTTAATTTTTTTTCGTAAACAAGTATGTTTATTAATTGTTTTTTGAGTATTTTTTATCAGCCTCACATTTAAAGCATTCTGTTCTTTTAGATTTAAGCTAAATATTAACTGACCAACTGTCATAAGTTTTATGTTGATTATTTGCAACTCTTTAAACATATTACAGAAATCATAATTGTGTATTTCATCTATAAAATACTCCTACAGAGGCATAAGCTCAACAGTCCGAAGATGTATAGAGAAGGAAACGGGAAAAGAATACGCAGCCAAGATCATAGATCTCAGTCAGGAGTCCCAGGATGGGGTAGACACGCACACCATGAGGGATGCCACTCGGCAGGAGATACACATCCTGAGGATGGTAGCCGGACACCCTTATATTAGTGAGTGAGTTGTTGGCTCTATATTGCTTAAATGGCTCATTGATAACTACCATTTAGGCTTGACTATTAAAGTTCAGTGCTTTACTGGCTACTTGAATAATCTCATGCCTTATTCCTATTGGGGTAGGTTAGGTAAAAACTTTAGAATGCCACCTGTAATAAAGTAATATAATGTCTGTGGGTTTTCGTTGACTATACTCCTTCAATAATAAAGAGGATAACTTTATCCCCAAACGCACAAGAGGCTAAGTTACAGTTTTGCTATATCCATACTGGAAATTTGAAATAAATTAAGGCATCAGCCACTTGCATCAGCGCCGAAAGTAAAAAATTGTACAGTAATGTCCCTTACGTTATTTCCGATTTCCAGTATCAATTATATATTCAAATAGGCTATTACTGCTTGTGGCCATTACTTTTAAATTAATCTTTTTTCTCATAACAAGTCTACCATCAAATAAAAATGTTATTTGATTTTTAACAACATCCTATAATAAGTATCCTGTAATATTAACAATATAATCAAAAAATGTATGTCACGCATATCAACAAAAGTTTTAATTATTAGCCAGAACAAATCTCCTGAATTAATATATTTTGTTTCAGTTGAACTGCAGGATGTGTTTGAGTCGGAGACGTTCATATTCTTAGTGTTTGAGCTTTGCAAGAATGGAGAGCTCTTTGACTACCTCACGTCTGTGGTCACACTGTCCGAGAAGAAGACTAGGTATATTATGAGGTATGTGTATTTTTCTTTTTGTAGCTAATGAAAATAAGTGTAATATCCAAGGTACTGTGCAGTATATAATTGGCTTCTTATTTTGAAGGAAGAAATTCACAGCAAAGTGGAATTGTGGAAAACACATTGCTTTGTTTTCTGGGTGTTGTCCAAAAGAGTGCAAGTCATTATTGTTTCTCCATATCTTTTAAATCGTCACTTGTAGCAACAAGACTGCCTATAGTGTCACCCTATGTAAATTTTCTTTTACACATGTTAATTTGTACAGTGTAAAGATTTTATTAGAATAGGGTAGTTACTAACTAAAAAAAATATGCTTCTATTTAGTTTGTCAGTTAGATTATCGAAAAATATTGGATACGTGTTTTTTGTTTTATCAAATTAATAAAAATTAACGAAAATAAAACGTGTCAAAGATCATGGGTGGGGGCTTGTGACGTCACTTTCTGGTAAAAAATGTACCAAACTGTGACGTCACACGACTTTTCGAAGCATTGTATTGTCTTCATTTTTTGTTTAGGTAAAAAAGAAAAAATATGTCTAATATTTTTTGAAAATCTATGTAAAGGTCTAATTGGAGAAAAAAATCTAATTCGACATAATTATTCTACTACTAAACTTTTTCTGAAAAAAAAAAAAATTCTGTCCAAACAGTAAAATTTATTTTCCACTCATAACTTTCCGTGATTAAGAAGTTCAAATAACACTCACGTGTAAATGACAATAGAATAATATTAGAAAAGGCCTTAGCATGCAAATACAAATGTTTATTAGTCTATTGTGTATGCAATAAAGATCTATTCGTTATCAGTGTGCGTACGACTGCCGTATCTCAGAGAGTGTTCACAGCATGCACTTGTTACTTTTAATTAATTTGACGCATCTGTGGCTGTAAAGGTTTCCTCACACGGTCGCGACTCGTGATTCCTTTACGCAGGTTCATGTGCGCATATGTGCGGTATGTTTGATGGCAAACTCTCTGAACATAGTTATTATAATATTTTTTTATATTGCTAGATATCGCAGAAGATAGAGAGTGATAGAAGAGAAAGAGGAGGCCTTACATTAAAACATAAGAAAACAATGCTTGATTTACTCAAAATTAAACATTTCTAGGCCTTTTTAACGAAATACTGGTACATACTCAAGATATCGAATTATCTTTTGAAATCAATATGTCAAACATTGCAACGGTCAGATGAAAATATAAAGAGCAATTAGGGTACTTGACAAAAAAAATCTAATTAGTCCGTCAGATAGATTTCCAAAAAATATTGGACACTTTTTTTTTTTCTTTTTTTACGTAAACAAAAAAATTATATAAATAAATGAACGATACAGTGCTTCGAAAAGTAGTGTGACGTCACAAGCGACCAGTCATGGTCTTTGACACGTTTTATTTTCGTATTTTTTATTAATTTGGTAAAACAAGAAGCACGTATCCAATATTTTTCGATAATCTAACAGACAGACTAAACAATTTTTTTTTAAATCAGGAAACATCCCTATTGGGTGTCTGAGAGAGATGGTCTCTTGAGCACCACATAGGTAGGTTTCAGTGGACCTGTTACAGACAGTAGATGCAGAGTCAGTTATCGTATAGCTGTCGGAGTAAATCGTGTTGTGCCTGTATGAAGGAGCCTTGTTTTTTTTTTTATGGTGGGTGGAAAATCATCAAATAACCCCTCCTGCTCTTGGGCAGAGCGGAAGGGAGTGTCAGACTTCAACTGACTTCTTCTTCTTAGCGTGTCGATGGCAAATTTCTATACGATCAAATCGTTTTGGCCCAAAATTCAGCTATGCGGACTCCACTCGCTGATGCTGTCATAAGGTCGTCAAGTGTGCAGGTGTCAGGGCATGCAGCGCAAGATGGAAGGTGGGACATTATCTGTGGAGATACGCCGCATACACACTTGAGGTCTGAGCCGTCAATGAACCCCCATCTGAAGAGATTGTCTTTGCTACGGCCGACCTGGGTTCGGAGTCTATTTAGAGATTTCAACTGACTAAAAACCACCCATGTTCCTTCTTAACCCTTCATGTCGAGGCCGCGGTATCTCTTGCGAACAACCCGCAGCCCCGACGGGCTATGAAGGAGCCTTACATGGCCTTTCACTCGTGCATCCTTTGCCCTTTATGATGTTTAACCAATCTGCATAATTCGCTCATTGTTCCACAATGCGGGTGATAGATAAGACTTAAGTATGCCGTTTAGTACAATATTTTGTACCGAAATAGCACGTGATATTTACGCAGCCCGCTTGGCTGATTTATTTCAAGGGTAATCGGTAATCTATTTAATTGTGCATTGTAGCTTGAGGTACGGATCATCGGGCATGAGCCTTTCTTATCCCTAAATGTCTAAGGTCATGTAATTCATTAAGTTCCAGGTGTCAATAAAGTAACGCCAACCTTCCCCCGCTTATCTTTTTGCTAAAAAACTCTCGACACTGTGTAAAATGTTTTGAATTATTCAAGCAATTTAGTAAGCTATATCTGTAATACTGGACTTTCGAAGACTTGATTGGATTGAAGTCTAATTCTAATCTATGAAACTTTATTATCTCCTTTACTTCAACAATAATCAAGTATAAATGCACCTAATATTTTCAAAGTTGTTACCATGATTTGACTTCGGAAATTATTTTCTAGTCGATTAGTTCGACTTCTTTGTTACTAGAGTAACAAAAAGTGAGTAAATCCTTTTGTATTTGCATTTTACTTGTAATACAATTTCCGCAATACTAGAATAGATTATAGCCAGAGTCAGTCTGGATTTCCATGAAAGTAGGGCTTGAGTTGGCAGAGCAACTTTAGGGTGAACTTCATTGCACATTTCCAACCGTCATTTGCTGTGAATGAAGATGGCTTTAAGAGTAGAGGAAGATCAAAGAAACGATGAAGGATGATATGGCTAGAAATTATGTGACTGCTGAGATGACGAGTGATAGAGATGTATGGAAAAAGAAGACATGCTGCGCCGACCCCAAATGAATTGGGATAAAGGCAGGATAATGATAAATTGCCCGAGCGGGAAACAGCGTACTGCCTTCTGCTGTGAATGAGGAGTCGTGCAGATGAAGTTCAACCTTTAAGCGACGTTGCCGATTTTCTGAATGAACCCTCTGGACACTATAAATAGCTTATCGACCAAGAACAGGGTGCAGAGACGCTGAGTTGTGTTCGGTCTGGAGAAAAGGTTGCACTAAAAATAACAAAGCCCCAGAAATACCCTTTGCCCTTTATAGATCTTTTCGCTGACCTTTTCATGTGTAGGGTAAAAAAGAACTCTTGGAATAAATGGAGATGAAAACGATGTATGAATTTTATTTTTTATATCATATTTTTTAAGCTCTATCGCATTACAAAAGCAAGAGAAAGGAGAACGAGAGATATGAATCATATAAAGTGTGTGAAAGACGGCGCTGGTAAGGTTTTGTCTAAAGATGATGAAATAAAAGGAAGATGGAAGGTTTATTTTGAAAAGCTAATGAATGAAGAGAATGAATGGAGCGGTGTGCTTAAAGAGGTACAAGTAAACATGGGTTTGGTAAGGGAAATTAGCATGGATGAAGTGAGGAAGGCAGTGCAGAGTATGAAAAATGGAAAGGCCTTGGGCCCTGATGAAATACCAGTAGAAGTATGGAAGTGTTTAAAAGGAGATGGATGTATGTGGCTGACTTTATTTCTCAATAAGCTGTTGTGTGAAGAAGCGATCCCACAAGAATGGTGCAATAGTTCGCTAGTGCCCATCTTTAAGAATAAAGGGGATGTGCAGGACTGCAACAACTATCGGGGAATAAAGCTCATGTCACATAGTATGAAAGTATGGGAGAAAGTAATAGAGAAAAGATTGCGAGAGGAAAGTGAGATAACTCAAAATCAGTTTGGGTTTATGCCAGGTCGAGGAACAATGGACGCCACTTTTGCACTCCGCCAATTGTGCGAGAAGTACAGACGTGCACACAAGAACTTGCACATGGTGTTTATTGATCTGGAGAAAGCGTATGATAGGGTACCTCGGGATGTGTTGTGGTGGGCTTTGAAAGAGAAAGGTATACCTGGGAAGTATGTAGAGTTAATTCGTGCGATGTACAGACAATCTTGTACCTACGTCCGGTCAGCCGTTGGCAACACCGACGAGTTCAATGTGGCTGTAGGCTTGCACCAAGGGTCGGCTTTGAGTCCGTACCTCTTCCTGTTGATTATGGATGCTTTGACATCGGACATGCAGGAAGAGGCACCCTGGTGCATGCTTTTTGCCGACGACATTGTTCTTGTCGGTGAAGATGGACCTGAGATCCAGAGTAGATTGGAGAAGTGGCAACAGAGGCTGGAGAATGTAGGCTTGAAAATCAGTGAACTAAAACCGAATACATGTTCTGCGATTTCGGCGGTCTCTCCAGCCCTGAACTCATAGCGCTAGATGGCGCGTTTCTTCCGGTCTGCTCCGACTTTCGGTATCTCGGTTCACTCGTGCAAAGCGACGGCGAAATAGACCGTAGTGTTAAGCACAGAATTAACACGGGATGGATGAAATGGCGGCAGGTCACGGGAACAATCTGCGACTCCCGCTTTCCCCTTAAACTAAAGGGGAAGATTTATAAAACAATGGTTAGACCTGCTGTCTTGTATGGATCAGAATGTTGGGCCACAAAAGGGATAAATGAAAGGCATTTGCATGTGGCTGAGATGAGAATGCTTAGGGGGATGTGCGGTGTTACGCGAATGGATAAAATAAGGAATGAGTACATAAGAGGAAGTCTGAAAGTGGCGCCGGTGACTGAAAAGTTGTGTGGAAATCGGTTGTCGTGGTATGGGCATGTGATGCGGAGGAATGAGGAAAATGTTGTGAGGAAGGTTTTAAATATGAATGTGGAAGGATATACGAGTAGAGGAAGACCAAAGAAACGATGGATGGACTGTGTTAAAAATGATATAGTAAAAAAGGAGGTGTCACGTGAGATGACGAGAAACAGAGAAGTATGGAAAAGGAAGACATGCTGCGCCGACCCCAAATGAATTGGGATAAGGGCAAGAGAATGATGATATCATATTTTTTAAGTAAAACCTTAAGTTTAGTCTCTGACCGGTTATTTAACGCCTATGGCCCAATTGGTTACAGTTCTTTTCTCGTAATCTCGATAATCTAAATCCGTATACAATTAAACTAATTGAGTGGATTCGGATAATGCTTGAAATCTTTTAAGCTGTCTTTTCGGGTGACATCGAAGGTAAAACAGATGGTTGGACTTAGTTTGAGACTTTGTGGTAAAAGGTCAGCAAGACCCTGCGTTACCGAGTGCTAACTCTCCAGGTATCCAGCATAGCTATTCACGAAGTTAGAAGTTTAAATAAATGAAAGATAAATAGGTCCTGTTTTTTTTGGAGGGTGGGATATAATCAATAACTCCTTACGCTCTGGGCGGAGCGGAAGGGATGGAAGGGTGTCAGACTTCTACTGAATAAAATTCACCCATGTTCCTTCCTTAGCCCTTTGTGTCCGGGGCCGCGGTAGGTATCTCTTTTGAACAAGCTGCAGCAGATAAGCCTAAGTGACAAGTATAGAAACCCGCGGACTTCCCGCATCGTATGGCCCAATTTTACAGTTTCTATTAACCATCGCACTTGACTCTGCTTTCACTTTAAAAACCGTCGAATCATTTTTAAATATAGTATTCGAAAAAAGGAGGTTACCCAATGATAAATCGCATTTTATAACAAAACATCTATCGCAATTTCACATTGAAGAACAAAATAAGAGACCATTACGGCGCCTACGCAACTTTTTATCGTTTTGTCAGTGCGCGTGAGTTATTTTATTAGGTTAGGGCTGCGGGTTGTTCGAAAGAGATACCCCGGCCTCGGTGCAAGGGTTAAGAAGGAACATGGGTGGTTTTTAGTCAGTGGAAGTCTGACACTCCCTTCCGCTCTGCCCAAAAGGGGTGATTTGCTTGCCAAAAAAAAAGCACGGCGACGATGTTCGCGTAATTCTATTCCATCGCAGGGACTTAACTGTTCTAAAACATAAATATTTACCAGCTATGTACTAGAATATATTATGTCCTCTACTGAAGAAAAAATCCTGCTGTAGCGGTGTGGGGGTCTAAAATGACCACTTAGGAGATCATAAAATGAATTGCGTTTAAATTCGTAAAATGGTTACAGACGCAGTTACTATTACTCGTATGAAAAGTCAATTTTACAAATTTTAACGAATTCATATATGATCCTATTCAGACCCTCTGATCTTCTTCATAATGTTGTCTTTTATGGCCTTTCCATTGAACTTAAGTATCCCTAGTCGTAGTCATGTTGACAATCGATACGGGAAGCAGAAGTTAGCAATTTTACGGATAGTAGTTAAAATGCTGGCATTCGGTTGGATACCAACCAACGTACCGACAGCGACATAGTTGGGAAAAGGTTATATAGGCAGAAGCAGAAGCTGCAGGTTGTTCGAAAGAGATACCGCGGCCTCGGCACAAGGGCTAAGAAGGAACATTGGTGGTTTTTAGTCAGTAGAAGTCTGACCCTCCCTACCGCTCTGCCCAGAGCGGGAGGAGTCATTTGATGATTTCACACCCCAAAAAAAAGGGCAGAAGCAGAAGACATTACTTCTTTAAAACAACATCTTAACAAAAAACACAATAAAAAAAGAAAAAAATACTTTACTTTCGAAAGTATTTGCCTTCGATTTCCGAAAGTATACTCGTTTTCCACTTTTAAGTTTTTTTTTCGAAGTAGTTTTTTTTATTTTATCCTTTTTAGTTGAAGCATTCCACACAAATTCTTGACACGCCTTCATTTTATATTGTAACCAGACGATATTACAAAATCATTGGTCATTTTCACGGAGAACAAAAAAATAGTATTATACAAGCTAACACAAATAAACTATCCAAGCGAAGAAAACAAAAATTTAAATGGGACCACCGCGCGGGCATCTCCTACCTAACTAACTAACCTAAGCAAACAGGCGACCATAGACCTTCCTACTTTTTGAAGTCGGTTAAAAAGAGAATAGATACAGGCGATGAAAACGCCTAAAATTACACTACCGGTTTATCGAATATTTCTACACAGATTTGTCACTAGCTTTATAATCATCATTCGTGAAGCGGATAATTATAGCTTGCGATGTTTGTGGGTGGTATGCGGGTGTGGTGCTAATGACAATCGTGACCTACTTTACTAAATAGCTCTACAATTGTCTATAGCTACTTTTTCCTGTTATTTGTTTACAAATTGTTTGTCTATTCTATATACACATAGTGTGGTGAAAGCATTTTATATTGGCATGTATTTGTTGTTATAGAAACACAAAATATAATAGATGTTGTCATCACTCTGGCGTTTTACCAAGTCCTTAGTTTCGCCAAGTCTAAGCAGCTGGTAAACATTTGTATTGTAACATGGCCCAAAGACAATATATATATCAAGGATTGAACGGGTCTGAATCTGTGTAGGTACACATCCGTCATTGGCCAGAATTGCTACTTACGAGCCCCTTAACAACTGCTATCGTTTTAAAAAGGTCGAGGTTCAGTTTTAGCAAAATAATATTTATCTGCAAATTACAGTTATCTATAACACAAATGAGAAAATTGACCTCATGAAGTAACATTTTTATCCATTTCTAATACATGTTTGTGCTCCTTACTGGCTTAAATGGAACGGCGTTAATACAATTACGTATCGCCACACCTCCTTTGTTCTATCAGCGCCTAGTAAAAAAATCGCAACTTTGAATAAATGAAAAATCTAGCATACATTGACCCTCGAATAAAGTCCGGCTTTAGAAACTTGTAGATAACACGCACATACAGCGTCATTCTAATTATTTTATCTGTGTGTGAGTCGTGTGCACAGAATGATAAACACCGGGATTCGCGCAAATTATTCGTTGTACGGATAACCCAGTGTTGACTTAACATCTGCGCTGGTATAGTCTCCTGGTACTTTGCCGCAGTGACTTATTGTTTTTTAAATTCATTGTTTTATTTAGTTTTATTACTAAAATGGCTTTGGTTGTGTTTTTCAAGTTTGAGATTGAGGAGAAATTCCTGAAACAGCAGGAATCTATCGCGTGTGTTGAGTTTGTTGTTAATTATTACAATGTAGTTTTAGACGTTTTAGTTAGTAAATTTTTGAGGTAAAGTTATCATTTATTTTTTTTCCATATTTTACATTTATTTAGTGGGCTCTGTGATGTCATTTGTTTTATTTTTCCTGTATTGTGATATTTTGAGGTTCCTGTAATTTGTTGTTATATTTATTTGTCCAGATTGACTAATAAATTAACACTCTTTTCCTGTATTTTTAAATATCGTTTCACCTTGAAGCTCCGACGCTCAATTTGAAGTAGTTTTGTAAACATCTTCGAGTGAACAGTCAATTGACAAACCGTGAGCTATTCTACACTCGGCAATATAAGTATCTCTCCAAAACATAAAAAAAATAACGTTTCATTTTATAATTAAATCGATTAGTTAGCTGACAGCACCTAATTTCTCTTACATTTACCTGATCGACAACTACCAGGCAAGCATAACTGTAAAGATGTTTTAATTAATTCTTTGCAGACAAGTCCTGGAAGGCGTGCGGCATGTGCATAGCAAGTGTATCGTGCATCGAGATCTGAAGCCCGAAAACATTCTACTGGACGACCTGCTCAACGTCAAGATCACAGACTTCGGGTTCGCTAAGGTGCTCAAAGATGGCGAGAAATTGTTTGGTAAGAGAAAAATAAATATTTTTCCACTGCCACCTCATTCAAATGTAGTGACCACTAACGGCTCCAACTCGTGGGTTCAAACCGATTTCAAGAACTTCGTGTTATTCATTTCATCATGGAAACATCTAGAGGAAATCGACTTGCCTCAGAACCAAAAATTCGAAGACAATAATGGGACATCTGCCAATCCTCCAATATTTCTGTGTGGTGGATTATAGCTATCTCATTCCATCTCTCTTTGAGAAGAGGCCTGTGTCCTGGCAGTGAGAACATTACAGACATGGCTATTCCTAGGAAAAGTAAGAAGTGATTTCAAGAAATTGTTCACAATAAAGCTAACCTTGCATAGGTTTTATTTTCGTGATAAACCGCCTAATCCACTGGCCTTTTTATGTCAATCTATTTTAAATCCTTTGTCTACCTACTTACATGTTTGTTGTTCATCAGCGAAACAACACGGATATTCGTATAACTGACAACTGACATAATTCTGGTTTCGGATCTTGACGGCAACTTACCTTGGGTTCCGATTGAAAACCTCATTACTGTGAATTCAATAATTGAGATACTGAATCCCAGAAAAGTACACGAAAATTAATAATTCAAGCTTGACACATTCTCTATCAAGGATATTCTGGTTGTTTTTTTTTAAACAAAAGGTCGTATAGCAACTGCATACAGATGCAACACAAAAGTTCGGAGTGCTGCTCGTGGGTCACGCTCTACGACCGTCGCATCTAGTCTTACATCTGGTTCTTAGACAATACCCGATAGTTTCACCTACGGAACAAAAGCTATTGTTTGCGTTTATGCTATCCTAGTACTCTCATGCACTACATTTGTATATCTTTCGATAGATTAATTCCGTTCTATTTTTGATGAGTCAATGTTTTGAATCGGTCATTTGGATCGGTAATTTGCCAGTAGCAGCGTAGCAGCTGTCAAATAAATGTACACTAATATAATAAAGGGGAAAGATTTGTATATTTGTAAAGAATACATTCAAAAGCTACTGGACCGATTTCAAAGATCATTAGAATGCTACATTATCCCTGCGTTACATAGGCTATACATATATTATTACAAGCTTAAAAAATAAATGTCTACCCGTACGGAGCTGGGACGGGCCGCTAGTATAATATAAACTTGTTTGATAAATCATAAACTGGTCATAGTTCTAAAGAATTAGCGCCTTATTTGAACGAATTAGCACACTTAACACCTCTTCATTAGCTCAATTACGTTGGTTGCTTTAAGGACCCATTTCTGCTAGTATTGTGTCTCTGTTAAGAGTTGTAAATTACTGGTAAAATACTGGTATTCAGCTGCATCGGGTTAGATTGAAATTCGACCCCAAGAGCAGGCCCTTTTAGCAATAAAAAAAGAAAAGACACCCAATATTTTAAAATTATGTAGCAGGGTTAATATCAGCATACAACTATGCTTTGCTATTATGACTGGAGTGTAAATGTGGTGCTGTTCCACAAGCAATGGGACACTTAATATCGTGTCCTCGTGTCCTATTGTTTGTTCACTACATGATGAACCAACAGCGTTGCCGCTTTTCCTTCTTCTTGTGTCGGTCCGAAACCTGAGCCACTAGTTATGCCTAGTGGCTCAGTTTGGGCCCGACTTAATTTAGATTGCCATCGACACGCTGAGAAGAAGATTACTACTTGTATTAAAAATAAATAAAGGTTTTCTTATGTTCCAGAACTGTGTGGTACTCCGGGCTACTTGGCTCCCGAGACGCTTAAAGCCAATATGTTTGACGACGCACCTGGCTACGGCAGAGAAGTTGACATGTAAGTAACTATATGATCTACTTTATATTTTACTAGTGAAATTATTAAAGAAATACTAAATTCCCCGTTTTTGCAACATTTTCCATTGATGCTCCGATCCTTTTGATCATAGCGTGATTTTTATAGCCTATAGCCTTCCTCGATAAATGGGCTATCTAACACTAAAACAACTTTTTAATTCAAACCAGTAGTTCTTGAGATTAGCGCGTTCAACCAAAAAAAACTCTTCAGCTTATGTATGACTGCTATGCCCGCATACAGCGCTACCAAATGACCTTACACTTCACCTAAATTGGCAATTTGTAGGGCATTAGTTTTCCAATCAGTCTGCCTCGTTACTTCTGACCATGAGGACCTTCAAGGGTGCGATTAGGTATGGGAAAAGTGTTGTTGGGTTTTTCCATCAGAATTTCCTCGCCCCCTATTACATTTAACATAACTGGCGAAATGTGGATGTTCTATTAACCTACACCTCTGCTTAACACTTTAGTAACATAGTTGATTGTTCCTCGTATGTAAAGTGATATTCAATTTGTACTAGGTAATAATTTTGCTATGAAGAATGCAACAGATTTCTGAGTTTGGCAATATGACCTAGCTAGACGTTCCGGTCCAATTTATGTGCACGCGTGTTAAATTACAAACAATCTATTAACTAAAATCTGAGACGAATGAGTCAGTTTGATACGTTTTATGACTAAATTACTGAATCGATTTTGATGAGGTTTTGTAATACGCGTACTGCAAGAACTACATCATCGTTATTTTCTTGCCCGTATTCCAATTCAGCAGCGGTGGTCCACTTTAGCAGCGGTGGCCCCGACTTACGAACAGTAAATCGTGAGTTCGAAAAAGTACTTTGTGTAATTTATTTCAAAATCGCTGCTCTCAAAACGGTGAAGGGAAACATCGTGAGGAAACCGCTGAAAAAATTCGGAGCCATGTGACATCTACCTACCCGCACTGGGCCCGCGTGGTGGATTATAGCCCATCCCTCTCCTATAGAGGAGGCCTAAGTCCCTGCAGTGGGAACATTATAGGCTGATGATGATGATGTATCCAATTCGTTTGGGGTCGGCGCAGTATGTCTTAGTCTTTCATACTTCTCTATTACTCGTCATCTCATGAGAAACCTTCAGCGTACCGCAAGAACATTCTAGCAATTATATTTAACTTAACACGCGCTATAAACGTTAGTATCTGTATTATTTAATAACAGCTTTGTCTCAAAAGTATTTTAAATATTTGACCCTCTAGTTACATAATAATATCAGCTTATCATTAATAGATAAGAGTTAATTTTGTTCAAATCAATAATGTTTTGTGGAACTCGTACTATAGATCGTTATCAATGTTGTTAAATTTCGGACACAACCACACAAGTTGTTATGTCCGTATTGTTTACATACGTCACTGAGTTATTTAATTTACTCATTTTATTTCTCTGAATTTGGTCAACGACCAAATTGACTGGTTTTTTGGTGATTGTAATATCTTTGACTTGATACCTACGACATAATATCTCGCTTGCAATCACGCCCGAAGGTATAGGCAGAGGCCTCAGCAGTTGGTACCTAAATTGCGCTATTTATGTTTAAAGTCTCGCAAGTAATCCTTTCGGGGCTGTTGGCTGTTCTAAAGAGATACCGCGGTCCCGGACACGAAGCGCTTAGAAGGAACATGGGAGATTTTTAGTCAGTAGAAGTCTGACACTCCCTTCCGCTCCGTCCAGAGCGGTAAGAGTCATTTGACGATTTCCAACCCTCCAAAAAAAAAAGTACTAAATTACATACGAGCATTTTATCATAAACAGAAGAGAAATTCCAATGTTATAAAAAATTCAATAACACACGACTTAGGAATCGAACCGAGGACCTCATGCTCATCAGTAGCGATTATGACCATTACAACAACGAGGCATTAGCTAACAATAAAATAAGTAATAAAGATTTCAATTGATTCTCGCGATCTTTAACATTACAAAAGTGCTCTGAGAAATAGGTACTTGCTACTTTGTAACAAGAATCGATTTTATACAATCTGCATTATGTACTACATAACCTATTGTCGTTGATATTGCAATACGTTCTATATCATTTTATGATTTTTTGTTTGATCTCTGAAATGGAGTATTAATATTACTATTTTATTGTCAAATATGATAAAAAACATCTTTATTGAAAATGTAGGTAGTTTAAAAATGTAATCGCTTTATGTAATTGTTGCGACACTAAAATGTTGTATGTCTCTCCTGAAAAATAAGCTTAATCTAACATAGAACGTATTGCAATATCAAGGACGCCATGTTATTGCAATTTGTATATTAGTCATTATGTGTACACTAAAGAATAAGGACAATGTTACATTGGGTTGTAAACAAAATATTTATAATTTAAATAGATTTTTGATGTTATTTTAAGGAACTCTTAATAACAGAACATCACTAAGGATAAGGATAAGGATAAGGATAGATAATAGATAATAGGGATAAGGGCAAGAGAATGACGATGACTCCTGTAATTTCCGAAGGGTTAGGCAGAAGTGTAACTAATAGTCCTGTCGAGGCTGCGGGTTGTTCGCAAGGGATACCGCGGCCTCGACATGAAGGGCGAAGAAGGAACATGGGTGGTTTTTAGTCAGTAGAAGTCTGACACTCCCTTTCGCTCTGCCCAAGAGCGGGAGGGGTTATTTGATGATTTCCCATCACCCAAAAAAAAAAAAAAAAAGTGTAACTAATAGTACACCCACATTTCGCCAGCTATGTTGAAGTCCCATGTAAAGCAGATCAAGGACCGAGAAATTCCTGATGGAAAAACGCAATAATATTATGCCGGACCCGGTTGTCGAACAGTCTGAATATATGCTGTTGATGGCAATGGACTGTGTGGTATAAGTACCGGGTATACAGGGTGTAAATCAACCCATCACACAGCCGTCAACCAAGCATTCTGTATATCAAACTAAGTACCCCTACGCAAAAATTTTTGCTGGGAAACAACTTTTTTTTTTGGTCAAAAATCACATTTTACGGTAAAACTCAATGTAGCACTGTTAAAACATTGTGCTAGTGGATGCTTTGAATAGTAAACGGGTCATGGAGGTTATTTAAGTAAAGTTATAACCTGAAAAACTAGTATTTACAAAAACAGCTGTGATAAATTTGGAACTTTGACCCCCAATATCTCCGTAACTAGGAGGTTTCCAGGTATGGTCTAGAACAAAAAAAATATCGCAATGTTGGGGAGAACAAGAGCCCTTCGTTTGCGTTAAGGGTACTTTTACACCCTATATGCTTTCATGCACATGCAGTAAAAAGCTACTATTTTGAAATTACAAACAGACACTTTAATGTTATTAATTTGTATAGATAAGATTGATTAACGGGAATTTGTTTTATCTTTCCAGATGGGCGTGTGGAGTCATCATGTTTACGTTGTAAGTTTATATTTTTGTTTACTATATTCTGTCTGATTAGTCAATACCTGACACAGTTAAGACCAGGATCCCAGAATGTAGTACACTGCGAACTGCGTTTCTACGCGATAATGAACTGTTTTGGTGCAAATACTTTGCTCCCGGATAAGTGGTAGACAACTGATAGATAGCATATTGTCTGCTGTTTACTATAAATACTTGATATTCCGAACATTGTTTTAAGTTTGCACGGTGTATAACTAAACTTGAAGAGCTCGTGGCTATGTAGCAGCCGCTCGGGGTTGATCTTTAGGTTAAGTCTCGTTTGCCTAGGTTGGTCCGTAGATGGGTGACCACCCAATACATACCGATTTTCCTCCGTGCCCCGGAAAGTACGTTAAATCGTTTGTCCCGGCTGTAATTATAAATGTTTGACAGTCGATACAGGTAGCCCAAAAGTCGGACAACCAGTCCTACCGAGGGATATCGTATTATCCAACTCTAATTGGGTTGTGGAGGCAGTCGCTCAATGTAAAATACTGGTATTCGCCGACACCAACATAGTTGTCAAAAGCCTAGGCAGATGATGATGCCTTTGAGATATTTGCGTTAACAATAGGGTAGTTTACATAAAAATCTAATTAGTCCGTCGGATAGATTTTCAAAAAATATTGGACACGTATTTTTTCTTTTTTCACGTAAACAAACAATGAAGACGATACAGTGCTTTGAAAACTCGTGTGACGTCATATTCTATGACATTAGTATGACATTTTTTAGCGGTAAGTGACGTCACAAATTTTTGACGCGTTTTATCTTCGTCAATTTTTATTGATTTGATAAAATAAAAAATACGTATACGTATACGCATAGATATTTTTCGATAATCTAACAGATGGACTAATTAGAATCATATTTTTTTTTGTCAGTAAACGCCCCTATTGTTGAAGCTTAAAGCCTATTTATTGTTCCGTATACAAACGTGTAAAGAGGCCTTTTATGTGACAAATCTATTAGCAGTTATTTCTTCCTATTAGTAAATACATAAAAGTATGTGTGAAGTTACCGTTAATGCCTTAAATACGAAGGCTAGGGTCCTCTAGTATATTAAGACAATGGTGCTAATGTTACTGTAAGAAGCCTACTTAGAAAAAAATATTGTGTATTTCTACTTTGCGACAAGTTAATATTGGTGGTTATGGCACTAGCCGATTTTAACAACGGGGGAGCGGGGGAGGGTGGTTTTAGCTTAAGTTTGCTGGTCGTTCGTGTATACAGAGTTAAAGGGATGACGCATAAACGGGTACCACGAATTCAGTAGATCATTCTGAAAAAATATATCGATGGAATTTATAGCTTCACATAAAAAAAATCATCGGTAGCTTCTTTAATCTGCTCGTTCCTGCTAAAGTTAAATTTATAGACGTCAAAATGTATGTAACAGTGGACTTTTGTGTGGTTGTCTCTTACACTTTGTATGCTCTCATGATTGTGCTTAGCATATCTAACTGGCCATAGAAATCAAAATTAATATTATCTTTGAAGCTACTTCGAGAACATATTTTAGACCATTTGTTTATAGTCAATTGAACATTGATTGTAGAGAATTTGTCAATATACGTAAATATAGACAAATCTCACGGAATCTCAAACGTACTGACATGGTTGTGTTCACCTTATTCGCAAACACGTTTGGTCTCAAAAAGATAGCATACCAATTAGTTTATCTTATTCAGATAAAGTACTAGGTTAACCCAAATGCATCCATCGTTTAAAAATATTTGAGTTAAGGGTTCGAAATCTTTGTTTTCAGACTGGTCGGTTGTCCTCCATTCTGGCATCGTAAACAAATGGTGATGCTGAGGAATATTATGGAGGGAAAGTACTCCTTCACCAGTCCGGAATGGGCGGATATCTCTGGTGAGTTCAGCTTGAATGTTCACCACTTCAATTGTTTACTTACCTGATTTTTTCTAGTGTCGTAAATGAGCTAATGGAGAGCAGCGGGGGCCCAGTGGTGGCGACCTCGACTTACGAACAGTAAGTCGTGGGTTCGTGGTCGAACCCAGCCAGGTGCATTAATTTGTGTAGTTCATCACCACTGCTCTCTAAAACAGTGAAGCAAACATCGTGAGGATACCGGCTATATTCTAGAACCAAAAATTCAAAGAGCGAGGAGAATTACAGTCCCTGCGGTGGACACATAGACTCAGGTCTCATCTCCATCAGAAGGAATCCACCACACGGGCCCAGTGTGGGTTGGTAGATGTCTAATGTGTTCGATTTTTTGGTTCTAAGACAAGTCGGTTTCCTCACGATGTTTTCCATCACCATTTTGAGAGCAGTGATGATGAAATAAATTACACAAAGTAATGCACCTGCCTGGGTTCAAACCCACGACTTACTGTTCGTAAGTCGGGGCCACCGCTGCTCTCCACGTAAACTATAGTTATGCCATAATTGGAAACTAGTAACCAATTTTCAACAACACCATAATTCAATTTGACGGCACGGTTGGCGCAGTGGCTGAGAGATTGGACTGCTGCGCTGCGGGTCGCGGGTTCGTTCCCCGCACGGAACAAATATTTGTATGGCCTACAGATAGATGTTTCGGGTCTTGGTGTGTTTGTGTATGTGAGTTTAAATGTTTGTAAACGCACCCACGATACAGGGGAAAATTCCTAGTGTGGGGCAACGTTTTTTCAAAAAAAAAAGAAAGAATTGGATCGACCGACTCGAATTTATCGAATTATTTCCCATAATGATTACAGACGACCCAAAAGATCTAATTAGACGGCTCCTAGTGGTAGAGCCGAGCGAAAGGCTTGACATCATCCAGGCGCTTAACCATGCCTTCTTCAACACTATGGTGAGTGCTGTTACAATTTATGTTATCCTGGTAGCTAAGCGGTGTACTGATTTATAATTTTCGAAGAAGAGCCAGGTTAGCTCGCGAATTTAAAATTTTGTTGTTTTTTTTTTGCAATTAACAGTGAAAATGATCGCTTTAGCAAATCGAAATGATTCTGCTAAAGTAATCGAGTGTAATTAGACAATAAGGTGGCATGGAGTTCATAGTGTTCGGATTTTAATGTTATTTTTTTTTTAAATAGAGTTCCTAAAGTTGTGAAGAAGAAAGTAAAACAAAAATATTACAATTCGCCTTTCGGGTCATTTTTTATTTACCTACCTTTTGAATATTTTTTTTTCGTTTGTGAATAAATTAAAATAAACCGAATTTATATCGTCTAATTACACTCGAAACTAATAGCGATCGTAAAGGATATGGATTTACAGAATTATAATCATAAATTCAATTTTTGTTAGTGTTGGGCTCAACTGTCATGAAATTATTAGGGTAATTATGAACTGGGAGAAAAATTTTGATGATATTTATAAGTATAATTCTGTAAGTACATCGTCTTTTATATTGTCAATCATATTTTGGTTAATATACAACCTGATACAGACCTGCCAATTCAAAAAAATATGAAAACTTCGCGGGTTACTCTGGCGCTTTCTCCTTAAAAACTATGCGAGTATTTTTTTTTATTCTAGTCGAATAAATACTACAATAACTCGACTATTTCGCTTCTGATTTCTTTGCTTTACCGCTCTTTAAAAAAAAAGCTTGTTTGACTAATAGAACATCAGAATATAGCAGATGTTAATAATTTATGTTGTAAACATTGACTGCTATGTGCACTAGAACAGTGCATGATGCACTGTAGAGCTTCTTCTTTTATTTTGCTTCTTTTATGTGTTCCTAGTTATTCAAAATGTAAAACAGATTATTTAATTTACAAATCCAGCTGAAAATAAATAAAAATAAAGCCTGTTTGCACTACTATTATGATGATTTTAGCGTTTAACTTTATGAAACATCGTTTTAATATTTCTGTAAATCGTTTTAAATTAACAGAGACGGAATAATATTTAGCGCAAACCGCAAAATGCATTAGTAATTCATTGTGCAAGCACGCTAAAAGTTAAAGTATTTCACAACTTCTGGAGCAAGTAACTAGGATCACATAACTCAAAGCGATTATGTTGAAACACAATACAAGTGGTACATATTTCTGCGTCCCTGGTAGTTATGGGATCAAGACATGACGCCGCTCAAGAAGTCCTTGTCCAGTAGCAGCCGTCGGATGTCTAGGATCGACCAGTTGACTATGGTAATGTCATTGTGACTAATTTATAACATTGGGTAATAAATAATAGATATGACGAGATTCTTTTTATGGGAAAATGGCATGCTTATAACATGGTATTTTAAGAAGATAGGCTATCCATTTTTGTATGTGGTGTAAATATTTCCCTATTAATTATGTACATACATACTATCTTAATTCTATTGAAATATGATATTGTTTCGAGAACTTATTTATGTGACAACAAAAGCTGACATATAAAACTTATCAGTTCTGAGTAGTTCCGACAACTTTATGATCTACAAAGTAGTATAATTTGCAATCTACGTCATACCTATTAACAGTTGCAACATTTTGTGTGAACTATAATGATGTTTTTTATTACCAAATTACTAAAACGAGTCCCTTAAATGAGTTTCCAGTTTTTAATTTAGAAAGTTATTATTAACCTTGGGAACACTTAATGTTTATATCATTGAAAGTATCTCAGTATATGTTCAAATGGGAATTTGTTAGTGAACCTTTATTTTGTTAATGTTTCTAAAGCTGCGGGAACCTATAAACACTCATACACATTTACAGACACGCACAAATACTCATACACTTTACATAATTACACTCACACACACAAAAATATATTATTCAAATTAATGCTTATTTTGCATCCACTTTCTTTTGCATGTTAGCACGACTTTTCCTGCGTTGTCTCAATATTTCAATGTTTCCTTACTACATAATATTACTACTGTTTTTCCTTATTACTGTCTTACCTTCATCTATTTGATTTTTTGTGTCTACTTTTCCCAATTGTAACGTCCGTCTGTGGTGTGGAAAACATATTATGTATTAAGCTCTTCTTATGTCCATAAGCTTGAATTACGTGTTGGTATGAATGTACTATCGCAGGATTCATTTGGTTTTGAAGCAAAAACCAGAAACGTAAACTGAATGCCTGGTGGTCGCCTCACAGTTGGTAAGACATTGTGGGCCCAGAACTGCAACTTCATTCATTCTGTAATTTAAAGACAAACCAACATGTTGTCTTCGAAGCCATTTTGGGCACTATTCACCATTCCACATCTAATGACCCATGAACGCCTGGTACATGTATTAACGTAGGACACACTGCAGGCCATAAAGAGCGGCGGGTTCAACGCGCGCGCCAAGTTGCGCGTGGGTCTGGTGGCCGTGCGCGCGGCCGTGCGCCTGCGCCGCCTGCCGCACACCGCCACACGCGCACTGCCGCTCGGCGACGCGCTGAGGGACCCCTACACTATGCGTGTGCTCAGGAAGGTACGTGCATACACTCTTGGCTGTTCTTGTTATCCTAGTATACTCACTTTGCGGGAGAAACGTATAATATCTTCTCGAGATTCGTTTCGTACATTTCGCTAACCGGTAGATGTTTAAGGCGGGAGGCCTTCCAACGCACTAGGTGGACCGATGACCTGGTGCAGGTTGCGGGAAACCGCTGGATGCGAGACGCACAGAACCGGTCACACCTGGGGTAGACAAATGTCCAGCAGTGGATGTCGTTGGACTGAAATGATGATTCGTATCTGATATTGGCCCAAGCGACTTTATCGAACATATTCGTAGTGTACAAGCTACGTACGCTGCACCAATGCTGCGCTAAAAAGGCAATGGCAACCGCACGACGAAGCGCATTGCATGCATTTCTATTATAATTTTCTTTATGGCAATATGCGCCGATGTCGACAATTTAGCCAATGTCTGATGTGTTGTAAAGACATTTATGTTGACAAGATTATTTCAAACTCCTTTTAACCAAAAAGCGGCAACGCTTCTTTGCAGCAAAGGAAGACTGCTAACGAAGTCGGCCTCTTCTACTACTGTAGTTGCGTTTTTTTAATAGTTTTCTCACACATGTACTATGTGGTCCATTCCAGGTCATAGACGGGTGTGCTTTCCGCGTGTACGGACATTGGGTGAAGAAGGGCGAGGGTCAGAACCGTGCCGCTCTGTTCGAGAACATGCCCAAGACCGAACTGAAGAGCCTGTACGTCAGCAACCTCAGCCGATAGCCGCCACGAACGCTATGTCGGGAGACATCCTTGCCGTTGCTGCGATCCTGGTATGTTGGTGAATATCATCTTGTTAGCTGAAAGGGCAACAATTAGAAATGTTTCCAAGTAAGAGAATGAGAAAGATATATAGCACCCTCCCTTTTTCGCACCATGTCTACCGGAAGAAGCTGTTGCTGGTCTTTTTTTCCGGTTTCTTGGTGGATTAATTTTAAATTGATGGAACTACCTCAAAAACTGATGGTACTTCCGTCAGTTTTTGTGGGATGGAGATAAAAGAAATAGAATAAAATAATAAAATAATTATTGGAATACTTCCTTTCTTCTACGTACTTTGTGTCTTATTGGCCGTCGAAAGTCTCAAAAATACCAAACCAGCCAACAGAGTTACATAAAGATATGTAATATAGAGTGTGGGAGCAGTGATGGCCCAGTGGTGGCGGCCCCGACTTACGAACAGTAAGTCGTAAGTTCGAACCCAGGCAGGCATTACTTTGTGTAATTTATTTCATCACCACCGAGATCCGGTAATCTATTCGTATTTTTAAAAATTATTAAGTCGTAGAGTTTGTTTGTTTGGTTGAACGCGCTAATCTATGAAACTACTGGTACTAATTGAAAAAACATGTTGGTGTTGGATAACCCATTTATCGAGGAAGGCTATAGGCTATATAACATCACGCTATGTCTAGTAGGAGAGGAGTGTTCATGAAACATGTTGGAAAAACGAGAAAAATTGCTACTGTGCACGAGGTCGTTCGATTCCAAGGTTGGACGTAGTGTTATTAGGTATTTCCATCAGGAATTTCTCAGTAGCAGTCACAGAGTCTAGATTTGTGCCCAGTCGATGGCAATAGGCTCTCCCCTTATTGCATGGAACTTAAACATACTTAACCCTTCAGGGATTATACGCATGATGTTATGTGTACTTGAAGTGTTAAATATAAATGAAAGTCTTGCTCTTATGTTTTGCTAATATTTATTGTAATATTTATTTTGTGTGTGCTTTCTCCAGGAGCTCTTCACGTACCAGGGTAGCAGAATATTCGAAGACGTGTACTTCGGCCACCCAAACAAGCCCGAAGCCACGTGTTCAACGAGTGATGTAGGTTAGTCGTAGTGCAGTGAGTAGTATCGAACACATACTACATTGGTACACTGGTTCAATTGTCTACCTGTATTATTGAATGGCTACAGATGACTATTTAAACAGTCAAATAGTGTAAAATACATTTCGAAATTAAATATAGTACAAGAATTAAAGATAAAGCAATAATAATTGCTGTGATGATGAATTATCGTGTTTTTTCTTGTGTTAGACGTTAATTGTTTTTCTCACTATGTTAAGGCCACATTAGAAATAATTTAGTATTACTGAAGTCCTTTATAAATATTGTATTGAACAAATTAGTTTATCGTTTAACAATAGTGAAGTGATTGTGGATGATACGTAGTATGTACAAAACATAGCAATATTGTGTCTATATGTTTGAACGACACGCAAAAATGTGATCTATTAAAATATCACAATAAGGTGCCTTCTGAGTTTTTGGTGCGAGATTTATATCGTTTTAATAATATTTAATTTGAAAATGTTTGGTGTGTTATTAAGAATAGTGCAATATTAATACGGGCGTTCCGTTGTTTTCTAACATTTCGTTTCAAATCGGATTTTAACGATAGATACATAAGGATAGTAAATACTGACAAAATAATGTGAGATGATAATATATTTGACCAAAATCAAGGAGATATTTTTTTTTAACAATTTATGAAGGAAAACATTATTTATATTTGACATTGTACAAAGACTACATTATGTAGTTATCACATTATGATTCCTAGATGGAAGTAATACCTACATACAATACTCAAATTTGAGGCTACACCCTGTAAAAACAATATACAGGGTGGAAACTTTCACGGGGCAATAAGGGGAAATACCTTAACCGTTGCTGCATCTACACGAAAATGGAGTTAGGAGACTAATCCGTATGTTTTCGTGAAATTTTCATCTCTATTCACAAAGTTTCAAAATAAAATTACAAACTCTTTCTAATACTGATAAAAAAACTTCAATTGGACCAACTCAGGTTGGAGTACTAAATCGTAAATTACAAAGAACCAGCTGCGGGTTGTTCCATACCGCGGCCCCGGACACAATGAGCTGGGAAGGAACATGGATGGTTTTTAGTCAGTAGAAGTCTGACACTCCCCTCCGTTCCGCCCAGAGTGGTAGGAGTCATTTGATGATTTCCCAGGCTCCAAAAATAAAGGTAACCCTTACTAGGAACTTGGTATCTTAAGGTCCCCCCTAACTAACCCGCTGAAAGGTTCCACCACCTATATTTAATTATAAACTACACACAAGACTTATATGACCATGTTTCTTGCCGTTTTTGCCTTACCGTGACATTTTGACATACATAGTTCCTTTAGTATCAAAATCATCTATGAAAAATATATATTATTATGTATGTATAATAATATTTTTATGAGGAAGTAACCTGTCTGCTGAGATTTCACGCCTTAACGGATTTGCATGAATTTTACAGGTCAACTATAAAGTGGGTTCCAATATGGGATATTTTTTATCCCACTTATATATTCTCGTGGGTTCATTTCGACCTCTACTCTAGCAAACCCAATTTATGAAGACAGGATATTATATTTTAAAAATAAACCATATTAGTTGAAGTTATATAAGTAATTCACTTAACCTTCAGACATGTTATTACAAGTATAAAATTAACGCATCTAAAAAACTAGAAAACAAAGACAAACTTGTTTATTTTTTTGTAATCTATCGATATTTTCTGTCTTGATCCAAACAGGATACAAGTTATTATCTCCTTACTGGAATGTTATAATATTTAAATTATACCTCCGATGTCTGTAATTATTTATATTATGTAAATCTTATATTATTGTATTTGTCACTTTGTCATCTTATTTCTATGTATAAGATCCGACACAACCACCAAAAATATAGTTTTGATCTTTTTATATGTAATGTAACTGATTCTAGATATTAGAAAGTAAATATATATATTTTGTACTGAAAAAAAAATCTGCTCTTATAAAAAAATATTTATAGAATTTTCAAAATATGTAAACACAGGCTTTACTAGTGAATTTTTAATTCAAATTTCAAACATTTGTATTTTTTTCAATCAAAGGAAAATAGTTTCCTTCCCTATACACAGCTATTTACTATTAAGACTAGATTTCTGTGTACATTTTCGTGGAATATGAATTTTATTCTGTGATGAGATGTGCCACATCAAAGACAGCTTCTTAGTTATCACAATACATGTTATTATCCCTTATAGAAGAATAAATTTATTTAAAACTATGTGTCATGAAGTTTTGTACTTCCCCCTCATATATTCATTCACCTATCCTGCTTTGATAAAGTTCTTAGTATCATTATAGTTAAAATTTTATAAAGAAATGAGTAAGTTTTGGAGGCTATATACACTTTAAGTATTTATTATGTATCTTATTAGAGTATATAATCCAATAAGTATATATATATTTACTCATGAACTACATTATCACGCTGCATAACATCACATAATTGATATAATGCGTGTTATAAAAATACAACTTTCCTGGATTTGTTCCAAAAAATTACGAACATTTTCCACAGCGCGTTGCAATAATTTCTCCCTTCTCTCTCAACGTAACTCGCGCAAGGCACGTAATTGTGCGCTTGTTTACAACTCACTAACTTTTATGGGTACCGTTTTGGATCCATTGCTAACTGTATAGAGTTCATTTCACCTTTCAACAAAAAACTTCCTTTGTTAGACGAAATTGTGAATGAATAGGTTCCGTGAGCTTCGTCCCTTCCGACCACACTTTTAATTGATCGCACCTCGTTCAACTTGTATAAAAACGTTGGCTAAGTTAGAAAACTACGTTCTTCTTGAAAGTCTGAGAGCGTGTTAGCCTCAGAAGATTGTTCATAAAAATTCAATGAACTTAGCAAGTTGTTAAGTCCGCGATAACTGAGGAAGTGAAAGTCGGCCGGAGCCACGCACGTGCGCCACTGGGAGAGCGCTCCTCTGAGTAGGCGACGGAGTGACGGAGTGATGCAGCCGACACTTTATTTATAACAAATAACGTTCAGATCAATTTTTATCAGGAACCAACGACGAATACACAGGAAAAGTATTAGATAAACAAAGCGTCGAGCGTGCCGCGTCACCGGCTGGCGGGCGGGGGCTTGCATTCGATCGCTGCAATGGCATCGATCGCGCACGCCCCGCGCCGCCGGGCACACAGCCGCGCTCCCATTGGTCCGCGCCGCCGGCCACGTGACGCGCGCGCTGCCATCCCATTGGTCGGCTAGGGCCGCGGCCACGTGAGCGGCGCGCGGCGCGCGTGGCCAGTCGCGGCGTGACAGCGGGCGCGCTTGTACCGCGCGCGTCGGCCGCGTGTCGACATGAGCCTGCTCGACACGCTCCTCGAGGCGGCGCGCTTCATCGAGCTGCAGGAGCGGCGCCTCCAGGCCGGTGAGTAGCCACTGCCGAGCTGCCGCCAGCCGCCACGTGCCGCCCGGCCGCGCCACGAGCCGGCACGCCGGTGCAGCGAGCCGACGCCCGACGCTCTTGACCTTGAACAGCACGCAGCCCCCCCCCCCCCCCCGGCGGCTCCACGCGCTCCCGGCCGGCCTCGCCCCACGTAAACAAAGGAAGCCTGAAATTTACTCGTCGGACGCCACGCACCGCACCTACGATGACTGCCTGTTTCGTTTACGATGCCCCGATGCCGGCCGTTATCTCTCGTGCTCGGTTATGTCCGTAATATCGTACGAGTGCACGCACTCCCAAATGTTTTTATTCGTGCTCACAAAAACAAGTCTGTAAAGGCCACACGTACAAAACAATCTGTCACAGCGTATTTTCCTAGTGGGAGTGGGTGGTGGGTAAGCGGTCTGTGCAGTGTATACGTGGAGCGAGTTAGTCAACATAACGCATGACGCATTGCTTTGGACGAGGCAGGCAGGGGGCGCTCGAGAGTTCGGTCAGCTGATCGACGCGTGTGCCGGGCCAGCGCGGGGGGGCTGGCGGTACAGTGCGGGGGGAGGGGGGGGCGCGACGTGTGCACACGCATCGCAAGGCACGGCCAATGCGCTTCACTATATGCATTTTAAAGTAATTTTAACTCTACATCCTCTCAAAGTGTAGACACAGGTTTTCGAATGTTTACTTCGAAAAAAACTAGCACAAGGCACGGTTGCGTAACGGTGCGTGCTAGACATCTATTGTTCTTACTACTCGATGAACGCATTGTCTTATTGTGCATTATCGAATCTGCTTGTAAACGCCTCCGAGTGCGCTAAATAAACTGCACCATTCCCCGCCCCGTCGAAATGATTTTACGTCAATATTTGCTGCAGAACAGCTTCTGCCAGCATCGGTTTCAAAATCCCTTTAAGGATCCGAAACGTTCCTTTTACAGTCTAGAAAAAAAAACTTAAAGCGTTTCCACATAATACCCTGTTGTAAACAAACAGTTTATCTTATCAGTTAATTAGCACGTTGCGAAACACGATTAAAAAACACCAAAACATTATTATGTTGTATGGAAAAATAATCTTTTGTGTTCTCACTTAGCAACGTTACGTTTTACTTCCGAAATACTCCTTTGTGATGCAAAGCAAAATATCTTGAATGCACAACTACACCGCGTCGAAAATAGGGTCACTAATGTTTTTGATAGTAAAAAGTTTTTATTGTACCTACTAAAAAGAAAGGTTTGTTACATATCAGGATATATTTATGTAATGTTAGAAAGAAATGTATAGAAATTTGTAATTTTTTCACTAGAAGGGACAAAAATAAATATATATATATATATATAAGTACATACATATACATATATATTTTCATTATAGTTATAATCTTAATTCATTAATTTATACAACACTTCGTGAATTCGTCTATATATCGAATCGGATTCGGAGATTTTTCGGAAGTCTGTATGAAATAAGCAGTATTCCTTATTCCTTTGTGTGCTTTTATCTATTATTTATTTCCTGTATACGTGTTATACATAGCATCACGTCAATAATTCCCGAAGGGTTTGGCAGAGGTGTACTTACACGTATACGTGTTTTGTAGAATAAATAAAAATGATTTTGTATACTGCAGCGATGAAACCATCGTCGGTAATAAAATAATCCTCCTTTTGGGCTTTGCCGCAGTCGGGTAAAAAACATCAGCTGTTCCTTTCATTTTGACCGTGTAGCAGGCACTTTGTATTGAACAGCTGATTCTTTTTAAACAACCGACGAAAAATTCCAACGCTTGGGGATCTAGAATAATGTACTATACATGGTACAACTTTTTTATTACGATATTCCTTCCACCGTGTATAAAAGATGTTGAAGACATTTTAGTAGACACTATAAACTCTTGAAATTGCCGTCTGGAAATATTATTAAATGAAAGTAGAATAGATGGTCTAGCGTTTATTGCAAAACCTATAAAAATAAATGAAGAACGAAGACTTTAAAATCACAACGTAATGAAAATTGTTCCATAACTTCTGAATCAAAATTTTAACTGTAAACAAGCAGAAGAAAGTACGAGTCTGTAACAGAAATTTCTAGAAGAAGGTAATCAAAATGCTTCCTAAAAAATATGTGACATCAGAATTTTTCTAGTAAATATCTAGAGATAGTTAAACAGTGAACTGAATAATAATTTGCGTCATGAAACGACGACGAAAGTAGAGAAAAGTTTCTAGTACTTTCTTAGTAGGTATATACAAATAGTAAAGCGTCGAAGGCCCACCTGAAAAGTAGGCTAGATTTTTTGCTTTTTCCTTTGGAACTATACAGACACTGACACACCAAACCACCCGAAACTGTCAGTTTCTCCCAATCAACCTTGAACCTAATTCTTTAACAATAAAGTTGAAAATTGTTTAAAGAAATTTGACTGATTGCAGTAGCTTGATGAGCCGGTCTGTACAATACAGTTGTCCTGAATCCTGATAGTGTATATAAAACCTTCCTAGTTCCTTCTTTGTCTTCCTATAAAAAGCCATTAACAAATGTTCATAAACTCACAAAGTAATAAACGTGAAACCGGGAGTAAGAGAAGAAATTCAGTTGTGCCACAAGGCCGGTAACACGTTGGTCTGCAAACCGCGTTATCATGTTTGCCCGACACTTATCAGTGGACGCCGCTAGCCGATACTATGTATAGTCGCTGGCTTTAGTACCGTTCGCCGACGTGACTAGAGGCGAATCACGATACACTATCTACAATCAAAGCTTCACACTCCAACATTATTCTAATGACGTTGAATTTTGACTTTCCTTTCACACCAATCGACCCTTTCGTTTTAATTTCAACACGTATTTGCATTATCTTTCATGCTATTAATATGTATTGTTTTATATCAGTGCCGTTTATTGCGACTTAACGTTTATGAGCGAACACGCTCCTCCAATAGGTTCCAGCGATTGCTACGGTCGACGGTCGATTCATTGCATCACACAGGTATCGAACTGCCACTAGTAACATTTGTAATCTATTCCGTCATGTAATAGACACTTATCGTGTACCTTTGTGTTATGTAACTTTCTGTTACATTAATGTCTCAAAAGAAAGGTCCCTTGGTTTTGCAGTTGCTTGCATTAAACGGAAGAGAGAGTAAAAAAACCGTGAACAATTGTGTTCATGAGCGGAATGCACAAAGCCGGAGTTTTGAACATCTTTAATCGAGCGTAGTCCGAAGACTATTGTGTTCTAAGTTCTAAATGTCTTATAATGCACCGATCTGTGGTGATTATGCTATTAACTTCTTCAATATCTAGCCGAAGCTACGCATATACATCGAATCCAAAACGCTGTAGCCAAATCTAGCGTGTCTGCAATGAAGTCACGGTTGGTCGACGATATTCTACTGTTCATAATAATACTTTTACGCCGCTTCTAATTAGTGGGCCCCTCGGTGCTGGCGGTTAAGTAGGCGCGGCAAACAATCGTATCATCAAGGCTCGCGTAAGGTCGACACCGCGACGGTACCGGGCGGGCAGAATGGTGAAAGGGATCGCGTGACCTCGCCATCTGCGACTGGTCTGTGAGGACGCGTACGCTCGACGCGTAGTATATTGAACTTCAGAGGAAACGTCGCGCTGCCGCAGCGGCGATGCGACGCACGCCGCTGCAGACATTAGTCACACAAACGACTGCCTGTGTTTCTACTTGCAGAAAGCCGATAAGATAATCTGAGTGCCTCTACTCGTGGCAATGTCTTCACGTTTGAATACTTAGTACCTATCGCATTATTCGCTTAAATAAATTAAAGGCTTCGACTTAACAAATTGAATGTAATTTTTCTCGGATTCAGTTCCTGCTTTTCCCAATGGTCCCAGCTAAATATCCATTAGACTTGTTAATATGTATTTCGCCAGGAAACTGAATAGAGAGAGTGTATAACATTATCTAAATATTGCTTATGTATTAGAATTCGACAACGGTAACTTCAGCCATATACCGTTAGGTTTTAAAATTTCCAATGATTTGAAATCAACATCTAGTGATATTATTAAAAATGTAACAACATACTCGCCCGTGGTATTTAGGAGCTGCGTTTTAATAATTTGCTCGAGACGATGAGACGAAGAATATTTAAGCGTTATAAACGAAGATATAAACCATCTTTTTGCTGTCCTCTTTGAGTATCTCACAAAAACTAATCTGCCACTTGATTTATACGAAACATTAATCAATTCGTGTCTTGTCTCCGTTCATTTGCTATAATATGTATCTTTTCTATAAAAATATTGTACGTTTTGGGGCTACGAAAAGTGATATTATATGCTCTACTTATCGACAAAACCAATTGCATAAATCAGGGAGCTTTCGCACGACGCAGACGGCTCATATCTCGACATCCGGCGGGTGGATCCCCCCCTTTCCCAGTGTTTCCACTTCGACTCACATGTCGTTAGTGTCATTAATGTTGTTATTGATTGTTCAAATACGAGCTCTTTCTTTTTTTCTGTTCAGAGCTACAAGTATGTTTACTGGTGCTAATTGCATGTTGTCGACTTACACAGATACGTCGTGTTTAATTTTGAAGACAGCTTGTGAATTGACATCAGCATACATTAGGTCAGTTTTTGCAGCCCGTCGATCGACGCGTGAGAGAATACCATTGTTGTCTTTTTCATTATTGAATTCATTGGTGGCTTGATACTTGAAGCACTTGATTTAATGGGGACTCTAGCTTCCAGAAATAGAATCTAGGCACGGTGCTAGGTCGCATCGCAACAACCTGCTAAACCGGCAGGTGTGGTTGCAAAAGGTATAAGAAGAGCGAGGGAGGTATTTGTGCGGCGGCGTGGTGTTCCCCGGGCGCGGGCGGGCGGCCCTCCTGGTCGCGGGGAGGGGGGGGGTGTGGTGCCTGGCTGCACGCTGCACCGCACCAAGGTCAGCCGCCGCACGCATGCGCGTCTTTCCCCCTACCTGCCACCTTATCGGAACTCGGAACCTGCACCCGTGCCACTTATGCGTTCCTGTGAGTTGCACTCCAAGTAATGTCCGCAACGTCGCGCGAGGAGCTTCAACTTGTAGGATCTATTATGGCTTTTATTACTATAGCCAGGGATGGATTTGTAGGATAGTTTGAAATTCTACTTTTCTGAAAAATATAACTTTTATTCTCCTGATTGTGCACCATTTATTGAAACAGTTCTGCTGATAGTATTACTGCTTTGCTTTCACGATGTTCGTTATTCCTCCAGTGTTTTCAGGTTCGTCAAAATTGAGCAGCCTTAAACTGTTGTTTTGAATCCAAATCTAATCCAATCAAAAACTGGTTCGCCAGTGCCCATCAATCATTTCCGCATAAGATTTTGCAGTTCACGTCTGCAGTAAAATGGCTTGACTTGTTTTTTCCGCTTCCGCAAACCGACCAGGGTTCAGGGTTCCGCAACACTTATGCGTATTCGACTATTCTTGGCGTGATCGACGATAACTAGACTGTATCTCGAATGTAAGATAAATAAACATGATCGTAGGTACGTAGAGATAACACGTGCCCCTCGCGGCTCGCGCCGACGTAACAGTGTTACACCAAATACTGAACGTTCTGTCGTAAACTTGGAGAAATCCTATTATGAAGATTAGTATTTCTGACGTAAGTGCTTCGCTTAATTTACATGGTGCTGCAAACACTGTACTACCTTTAGAATTCTACTCTATACTCCCTAGTCTTCGTTCATTTAACCAAGAACAGTCGACGACATGTTCGATTTAGCGTCTGGTCCTTCGAGCCGGATGCTCATAACTGTCCTGAGTTTACAGTAATTCTAGCTTCATCTGGGTCAAACTTGTAAGGTTGTAGTTCTGTGCTAAAGTATGTTTGTGTGTAAGGGGAAGTCTGACAATGCTGGCTGCGTCGGCCACGTATCATTAGAAAGCTATTCGCCATTGTGGCTCGTGCATAAGGAGCGGCGCGTCGCAGCTACACGACTGCCGACTCCTACGTTACTTCGCACAGTTGCGCCGCTCGATTCGGTTGCAATGTTCCATTCACCTTATTCGTCGTCGATGAGGTTCAGTGACTCCGCCGCCGACCGACTAACTCCTCGGAACACGTCATCTGCGTGCTAATGCCGCCGCTGTTTCATCACCTACGGCCGATCGCCACAAAGTTGTTTAAATTCTGTAGGTGTCCCGCGGTGCGGCCGTCGGGGCGACCTCTTTTCGCGAGCGACAAGCGAATGCGTCGCGCGCCGTCCATGCAGCGTTATGTAAAGTTGAGAGCGGTGCAGCGGTGAGCGTTGCGCTCGACCGCGTGCGCGCCCCCCGCGGCCCTCCTTCCCCTCGCGATTTCGTTCGCCGTCGGTTTCACTCGCGGCTGGCGCGGGGCTCCGGAGGTCGCGCACCCCGCCTCCTCCGCCGCCCGAGACGGAGCCGGTCCGCGGTCCGCAGCGGCCACTCAGTCGTCGAGCGGATTGCGTCGGCGGCGGTCGGCTCCGTGCCTCGGCTGTCGCTGTCTAGTCTGATGACCCGCTATCGCGACATGCCGACTCTGAATCGTCTTAAGTGAATCGCACCGCCCGCGACGTCGCGCTTGCAGTATACCACGGTCGCGCTTCCGTTTCGGCAGTCTTTAGTGATTTCGCGGCTGCGTTTGCGACGGTCACGAACACGCTCGAGCTGACGACGTCGTGTCGAAAATAGCGTGCGTTATCATCGCGACCTCGAACGGCGAGACGAGATAGCGCGAGGTCGGCGGCACCTGCCCGCGCCGCGCCCCACGTGCCTCCACGAGCTGCAGCCACTCAGCCACTGGCGGCAATTAGCGAGTGTCCGCCACCCCGCGACGCATCGCCAGCGCCCAGCGCCTGGCGCCCGGCGCCTACTCGCGCTGTCTCCTCTCGTCCTCGACGCTCATACATTACAACCCTTGGATTTTTGCAATTGACGTTCGGAGATAACTAAGCTAGACCGTAGTATCAACCTTCAACTGGATGGCTTTCCAGAATACCAACCACCGACTTCAGACGTGGGCGCTTTCCTGAGAAGTTCGATTCAGGCAAATATTTTATTCTCCAAGCAAACTAAATTCTTATAGGCAGTATCTTCGCAACAATGCGATGATTAGTAATATGTATACTTGACTGTAATGTTATTGCAATAATTCCTTACGTAACGTAGCAACAATATTACCGATATGGATATTACAATGGTATCTTTATCGCTACGTGGTATAGGTATGATCAAGCACTTCAGCACATATTCCGACTAATTTAAAAACTTCACAACCGCATTTTGGTCTGTACTTACCAATATCAGGAGGCATGTTCAGTGATTGTCTCGTAAAAACTGGTGTCATTGAGATTTCGCCCATGTCTAATGTTATTGAATTACATTCATAAATTGTTCGTCCGGTGTGAAAATCTTGATGTGGATATTTAACATTGTATTGTTCCGTCCAATCATTATTCTTGTTAACCCCAAACGACTGCAAAGTCTTTTATTTGTCATTCATTCAGAATTGGGTCATCGTGCAATACATTTGTTTTTGAGTATTCTGTCGAGTCCTTCCGATCTTCCATTGTTGTTTCTTACACCCAATATTTTATAACAATCGTAACAATCTTGCGAAAATTTCGGAGAAACATTTTCCTTCAAAGGGCGTTTTATTA
Source organism: Diarsia brunnea (assembly GCA_949774965.1). Lineage (NCBI taxonomy): Eukaryota > Metazoa > Arthropoda > Insecta > Lepidoptera > Noctuidae > Diarsia > Diarsia brunnea. The sequence continues at coordinate 3,682,851 of OX459016.1, read as the reverse complement.
CGACACCATGGTGGTGATATTTTTGTCGGCTCGACTTTACGTGATGTTATTTATGAAACAAGAATTTCTGCTTTGTCAAAGTTTTGATTGCCGTGAATAAATGTCACGTTAAAAAACAATAAAGTTGTTGTATCGGATGAGATAGTCCCGGATTTACGACAAACAGCGATAACCATGATAGCTAATGAGTCGATCTATAAACGCCAAGAAGACGACATTGACGATGTCCCTAATAATATAATCTTCGTAAACAAAAATATTATATTTCCCTTTCCAGAGAACATTATTCTAAGCTGTATCGTTATAATGTATAAGTTTTTATGTTGATCAATAGTCATCATTCAATAAAAACAAAACATTCAATGTCGTAGATAGCAAAATCGTAACTCGGGAACTAATAATGTAACAATTGCAAGTTAGTGGGATCAATAAGAAAGTTTAACAGCAATCTGATTACCCGATAAGAAGAAAATGTATTGAACCAATAATGTTAATGAAAGAGCAAATATTTGCTGAGCATACAAACAAGCTACAGGGGCAGATTTCCTTTGTTTATTCCGCTAATAGAAAAACTACGCTTTTATATTTGTGATGTGACTAATAAAAGATCTGTTAAGATTCTTAGGCCGTGATGGGAACGGCGTTTACAAAGTTAAATATCCATTTTATTGGTATTGCACAAGTAATAATCGTTCCTATGCTATGGACTATTAGCAGTTGTGCAATTAGTAAAAAATGCACGCTTGCCATCGCCTGTCCTACATGTCGGCTAGCTTAGCTATGCCACTTTGCTGATGCGATGCTTTTACAGTCTTTGAATTGTTTCATTGTAATCACTAGAATTGAGGTAGGACCGCTTTATATTCTCATTTTAGCCGTTTCTTATTTTAAAATCAGATTTATTAAGTGTATTGTACTTATGTTTAGTCCCTGCATCATTTTCCGGCGAGATATTATCTTCGGACCCGGTTGTCGGTGAGACGATTGTGACGTCATAAATGCGTCGATTATTTACGAATTTTCCTCGTATCATACTCTTTTATGTCTTCAGATCTATAGAAAATTAACAAAAGCTATATAATCTTTATAGAATTCATAGAATAGTGTTCTTGTGTTCAGTAATAGAAGACTTGAATTCCACATGAAAATAAACTTTCAATGGAAACATTAATCATCTGGAATATATTATGCTACAACTAGATAATACTGTAGACAATGTTAAATCATATGAGAATCAAATGCCAGATATGAAATAGATCAATAGATCTCCACAACATGAAATGTATGGGAATCGTCTTAACAGAATAATTTTACAGCATGAAAAATTTTATAAACGTATGTAACGTTAAACAAAGTCAGCTTGGAGGACTTCAAGATCATATTATAGAAAAACATTTCATCCTACTGCAATCCAATCATCACATAGCAGTAGCACGGCTAATAGAAATAGTAGTACACATAGATTAGGCATGTATAGCTAGCATTGCGCCGGTAGGTAAGCGTAGTTACATAATATAAACACGGACACGTGTCGTCGTTTGTATCGTTTATATAACCCGCGCGTGTGTACGCTGCTTACGTTAGCCTCTCTATGACCGAACCCTTACTGGAAATTGCATGGAAATTTATACTGACCTACGTATTCTTCATGATATCCTGGTTCAGTTCTGACGTTTAAATGCCATTTAGAAACAATTTGATCAATCAACTTTACTTTGTTATTGTATTCTTCTATCTCTGAAATAATTTCTAATGGAACATTACCCGTTATCTCAAATACATTCAGTGATGATAACCGTTCTGAAAACACAAACTTATCTATCGCCACCAATTTTTCATGATCTAGACTTTTCTGAAGCAGCGTTTGTTGTTGCATAAACTATGGTTGTTATTGCTTTTCCACGTTAACAGTTTGCTTTCTGGGCACGTGTACATTGCACCGAGCGTTGTGACCAATCCGATAACATTCCTAACTTTATTTTACGAATAGTTCAGCACCTGTTCGCTTTTCTTTGTTTTGTCACACTCTAATGGTTATTCGCCTCTTAACTTCCTTGCAGTCTTGGTCTGCGTCATCTAGCCAAAAACGCTATTCGATTCGCTTTTTAAAAGTTTCGGTGATGACAAAATTCTGTCAACATTTCTAATCTAATATTTTTGAGTTAATCTTGTTACTTATATAATATGGTTTAGTTGAATTCATGGCAGAAAATCCGTTAAAACGCCTGAATAACATTTGGTGGAAAATCCGTTAACTCGCCTGAATAACATTTGGTGTACCTACCAACCGTTTAAAAAAAATGCACCCATTTCAACATAGGTACATTTTACAAATTCAATTTGGTTACCTACATCCGAAAAACTACTAACTTTTCATTTGTATTGAACGCGTCGCAGCGAGACACATTTCCGCACGTTCTTTTGTTTGCGATGGAAATCCACTATGTCTGCCAATTCGGTCGGCCGCAGTACCAGGGCCGCATGGTGTGGGAGGAGGTACAACTAGCTGTCAATGTCTGTCGGAGGCAGGCGAGCGGGGTGCGGGGAGGGCGCGTCGAGTGCACGTGCCCGGCGGGTCGTGCCATGCGTTCGACGCCCTCCCCGCACTTGTTGAACGCCGCGTCGCAGCCGCGCGCTCCGCTGCCGCCGGCAGCACCTAGGTCGCTCGCACTTACAACACCCATTCTAACTAGCACCTTGACTTGCTCATGCATGCGCCATCTCATTCTTGCGAACCTCATTCCGCTTAGGAATTAAGTCTATTGATTTCACTTGGTATTTCCTAATGTACAGGGTTGCCCAAATTTTAGAGCCTCATTATTTTTGTCTTAATATGATACTACGCCTAGGTGAAAAATTGCGCCGTTTAACTTCAGGACATGAAATAAATCTGGACCAGGTAAATGAGCAGTAGGAGGAAAGTCTTTAGAATTACGACAAAGAAAACTTTTTGAAAAGACTCCTTTCTGAAGGTACGTTTGAACTTCACAACGGAGAGTTTTTCATTGTTTTGTGCTGAAACTTTTCTTATTTGTTTCAATAAACTGGTTGCGCAAACGGTTACCCTACGACGAAACTCCAAAGAAGCCCCACATTTCAAGTCACTTATTTTTTTGTATAAACCCCACGGATTTCTGATAACAATACGCTCTGAACGTCAATTGACTTATACAATCCTTTCAAACTTCAAAACTTACCGTATCGTAAGAGTTTTTGTTTGGTTTCTTTAGAAAACTTCTGCAGAATTTAATCAATGAATAAGTGAAAAAATTATAAACACAAGTAATCAAGAGACTGTACAATTAATGAACTTAAGAATGAATAGGACGAAAGTGAGTCTATGACAATGAGGACTAGTAGTCGTAGTTAGTTAATACAGTGGCCCATTGTAGAATGGGTATACTTATGGAAACCACCGAAGCGAAACTGGGCACTGCCGGCTACCGGAGACGTCGCGTGCAGCCAGAACTGTTCGGCGCGATGGGAGCCCCCGGGGAGTACTACGCCGACACGCTCCACACCATCGCGATCAACACCAGGGAGACAGAATTCGGCAGCATCGTCGAGCCGATACCAATAACGCTCAAAGCATATAAACAGCTGCAAGTACACGGGCACGCCATTAACGGCTATGGCTTTCCACAGCAACAGATGATCACATCATTGGTGGCTGCCTCTCATGTCCAAGAAGTTGAAAGGCCCTCCACAAGCCAGAACTTCGTCCCGAGTCCCGTGAAAGCTGAAGCTAAAGACGCTCAAATCCGACCGCCCCCTAAGAAGAAGTGGATCAAAGAGTATTTAGGTGAGTTATAGATAAATAGCGACCCTACTACTTTCTCATAACACGTAATTTTTATTGGAGATAACTTTTCCAATTTTGTTGAGGAAAAAGCAATTCTTGTTGTGAAAGGTAATCAAAATGTTGATAAGGCGAATGAACTCCGTAGTCCGCAGTTTAGGATTTATTCTTTAAAAAAAAAACTAAAGAAGTGGCTGAAGACACTGCAAAAATTCAAAGTAATTTATCTAACAAATTGAATGCTGCTCCTGAAACTCTTCAGGCCATTCGATATGTTAACAATTCAATTGTAATGCGATAATTTGAAAGTGATTCAATAGGTCAAATTGTCCACACGAGTGCATTATTTGACCTTGCCGTGTAACCTCGTCTTGATTTTGCTCAACAGAATCCAAGAGCACGAGTAAGACGCATATTTATAATACTTTATTACGTTAAGCGTTGTCAATAATATGTCTTATCGATACTTCTTCATTATAATTAATATTAGCTATAATTATTTAGTCGTCTTTTGTCCGTTGAAGTTGGTCGTCTTTTCAATGATCTTCAAAAGCTATTTCGATTTCTTTAATAGTGTGTTTAAATCTATTTCGATCAGTAAGTGTTGTTCTATTAAATTCTACGTAGTAAGAATTTCCATTGTTACTATTATCACAATTTATATCTCTTTAGATATCCTTTTCATTTGTATACGGTAGGTTTGGTAGGTAGGTTTTGTGTAAGGTTTGTGGTAAGGTAGGTACTTATACTTACTCAGCTATAATATCAAATGGAGTTAAATACAATGTATGCTTTATAGAGGTTATTTGTGATTCAAGACTCTTGGCACTTAAGAGAAAACATTGTATTGTTGAAAACGGGTCAGTCTAGTATGTTGCCCGTAGTAAGCTATGACCTAGCAAGTAATAGTGCTACACTGTTTGGAGCTAAGCAGCTTAGAGCTGAGATTGTAGCTTGTAGTGCGGGAAAACCACAAACAATGATTGCTTACGTTCAGTCGTTGGCTACATAGCACAACGTTTGCATTTTGCTCTAACTAAAGCGTTTGTTTCAATACTAAACTGACCTTACTCGCAATTTTGCAAATTGCATTATAATTATAGTATTTGTTTTGGTGTTAATGACTAACAGTGAATGTTGTTATGTTATTATTGTAAACATCTTTATTTGTGAGAAACAACGAACATGATTACTTATACACAGCTGTTGACTAAAATGATTGAATACTTAACAAACAAAAATAAATCAGTTAAATTGAATGCGCTAAAAAGGATCTAATTAACTGTAAAGGATATATGACCAACGGTATTGTATCAGGGCAGCATAAAATACGAGGAAGAGTAGCCACAAACAAAAACACCGAGGTATTGCGTGCGTACTAGTCAGCGTGTTGCCGTCAAGGCGTTCTTCTTCCCAAGGTCGTAAATATCGTAGCGTATGTGATGTTGTGTCCATATGTCGGTCTTGTACAGACATGCGTGTTTCAAGCTCGCTTTCCCTCGAGCCCTTAAATATTTTCCTCGAGTCTGCTATTACGCCTGTTTTATTATAGGGACGAGAGAACCTCTCAACCTTCAAAATGGTCATGCATCTTTTTATGTGCTTACAGTGGCAAAAAGATTTGTCCTTTGAATCCGTCGAATTTTAAGCTGAAATTGATAAAACTAACCCTATCAATAATATTCCAGAATCCAGACAACTTCTGTCTGTTGTTGTTATAAAAGAAGTCGTAGATGTTATTGCAATAATTGCGAGATTAGTAATGTGGGACGTTACCAACTACCAAACTGATACTTTATCTATTGTATTTGTAAGATTGTTATTACTAAAGTCAACATGCATGATTTTAACTTATGGAAATAGTGTTTTAGTATTTCGAACGTCGATTATTTTTAACGGTCGAATAGTTTGAGTATGTGAGCGGATTGAGCGGTTTTGTATTAAAGTTCTAGTTTTTACGAAACCACAAACCGTCAAATTTTTTGGTTGGTTTGGATGAGAATGATTGATCTTTCAAAGAACTGTGGTCAACAATTTTAGGCAGATACAATAACAACGTAGGTACATCTCTGCAATAAGCCAATGATAATAGAGGAAAATAATAGCAATATTTTATGTAATAACCGGCGGATGTCGCACACAATGAAAGTCGTAATCCAATAAAGATGGTCGGCGTGTGTCAGCGTGACGTGGGGCGGCCACGGTTGCGTAACTTACATAATTACATAGTTATATGAGATTAACTACTTAAACAGGTGTATGCAGAGGTTCACCACCAACCACTCTGCCACCACGCTTTGTGTCAAGGCTTCACCACTTCCCACCTAAATTCTAAATAATATATAACTTCTAAACGTTACGCGTTCGTTATTAAGGCTTCTTGTTTTTTGGCACTTATGATAATGAAGCCATGTTTTGTTATTCTGTCGGTAACCTCATCGTAACCATATTTGTTTTCATAAACATTATCTTATCGGGGTTTCTTTTGTTTCACTCTTTCAATACGGTTAGCTGGCGGCACGCCACAAGCGCGTAATGAGCATCATTTCATTAGATTGTATGCTCTTTGTGTTTTGTAATAACGCCTATATTGTGGTCATTTGCATGTATTCGCTGTACGCAAACTTTATGGTCGACGAGATAGGCGCTTGTCGTTACCTATCTTTGTTCTAGAACCAACTTAATTATGGGGTGACCTCTACTATTAATGGTTTATCGATTTAAGCTCTGCATTTTTCTGTTATTCTGCCGAATACGTACGAAAGGGATGATTGATAAGAGGTATTGTTTGTATAACACGTAGGTAGCAGTTAAACGTGCTCATAGAAGTCACAGTGCATCACGGATTCGTCATTATCTTCTAACTGGTAATGCCTAGTTGAGATTGCCAAGGCAAATCTAATTGTTATCGAGTGCGCTACACGTGTCGTCCGCTTGTCGCGTAATGGAGCGTTGTAAAAATGTGGAGCGAGCCGCCGCGTATTTGCGAGGTTATTGACATTGAGATAAAATATATCACACCCCGAAATTGTAACACTTTGTTCTGTTTGCACGATAGCGAAAGGGAGCATTTTCTCCCTTTTGCTGACGTCTGAAGTGTTTGTCCTTTCATTCTGGTCCTTTGATCCTTCTACGTTTATTTCGAGTATTATAGTCCATCAAGTTTAATGAACTACAGGCTTATTGCGAATAAAGAGTACAGCCATGTCCCTTGTAACCTTATTTCTCGGAAAATCTAAAGTTTTCAATTCAAATGAGTCAGTGCCCTAGAAACACGCAGTGCATGTTAATAACTCGCCAGAATGGCAGAGTTACAAAAGAGTTAATTTTATTGTCCCAGTCCGGTGTACTTTGGGGCAAGGTGTGCGTGTGTACGTGCATGTGCTAGCTAGATTGTATACCCCCCTCTAGTCGAGAGCATTGCAGCGGCGGCGGCGATGCGTTCGGGTGAGTTCGTGCCGCGTGACGGCTTGTCACGTGCCGATGCCGAGCACACCTCTTCCCCCCCGCGATCCCGTCCCCCTGCCCGCGCTGGCCCGCCGCCCCGCTTATCACTTCCAGACCCGGAGCACAATATAAATATGGACAGTACGGAAACTACCTACAAACGCTCGAAACCGCACACTCACACAAACATGCGCATCGACGGGGCACTTGGCAAGTCTTCGCAGTGCGCTCAGTTGTGCGTGCCGCGCCGAGACGAGTGGTCAGTTGGTCACGTATAAGTTCATATCTCCCGATATTTTTTTAAATGCAACGAACGTATTGCGCGGTATACGGCTGTGTCAACTCGGCTTCATCAGCAGAAGAAAGTATTTTTAATCGACTTCCAAAAAGAGGGAGGTTCTGAATTCGTCGATTTGGTTTTGTTTTTGTATCATATTTGTTTCCGCATAACTCCCTCATTTATGAACCGAATTGAAAAAAAAAAATTTTAATCGAAAAAGTATACTCCCGAGATGGTCCCACTGTTACCATGTCTGGATCTGATGATGGAATCTTAACGAAATCGAGGGCAACCCTCAAATTTTATAGGCACGTATTACGTGTTTCGTATTTTTTCTAATGCTATTTAAGTATTCTATTTAGATTGTATTTGTAAGCTAGCTTTTTTTAATTCGATTGATTGATCACAACAGAATAAAAATGTTATGTTGAGAAGTTATCTAGGGACTTCAGCAACCGTGCATAAAAGGGACAACCCTATGGCTTCAATGGAGCGTAGGTAGTTATCGCATCAACTAGGCTTAGTTTCGCTACTGTCCATATTTATACTGTGCCCGGAGGCTCCCGCAGCCCCCACTGCACTCCCTCCTCACTCACTGAACTAGTGGCTATATTCAATTTATTACACGTAGCGCTTTTGTTCGGTAGAAAACCTTATCTACTTACACCTACATATACTTACATTATGTCTAAATGGGTGCGCACCCGTGTTTATCGTAATAACTACCTTCGGGTAAGGGAAATATTTCTTCAAGTCGGGTTTCCGATAAAATACAAAAATACCCTGGATTTAATAGTCCGACCCGGCTTCACACTGGCATTGTTTCAACTTTTCCTTCTTTCTAAGGATCCAAAATTTTAAAAGGCACCAGGGTTAGTAAAAAACAGATGAATAGGCCCCGTTCCTAAACATTATCGTCATAATTTTCTTTGACAAGCACAGAACTATAAACACTGGGGATCCGCAGACCTTGATCAAAATCTCGGTCAAGTACAGAATATGACATAGGTCAAATGGCAATACATATATTGAACGCAAAATGTTGAGATTTTTTCTGCTGGAAACTGAGTTAACAAAACATCGTTTCATAAAACTTTTAAGACAAAAAGAAAATTTCTAAGATTGCGAAATCAACGGAACCGACTCCAGAAACCATTCAGGCATTATTTCAAAGTTACTCAAAGCAGTAAGAATGAAATCTAAGCCATAACTTTTACCATTGGGGTTCGCACTTTTATGTTTTTAAAGCTTCTCTGAATCTGAACAGGGCAAAGTGTCGTATCACTTAAATAGGGTGTAAAAGTACCCTTAACGCAAACGAAAGGCACTTGTTCTCCCCACCACTGCGATATTTTTTTTGTTCTAGACCATACCTGGGAACCCCCTACTTACGGAGATATTGGGGGTCAAAGTTCCAAATTTTTCACAGCTGTTTTAGTAAATACTAGTTTTTCAGGTTATAACTTTACTTAAATTACCTCCATGACCCGTTTACTATTCAAAGCATCCACTAGCACAATGTTTTAAGACTGCTACATTGAGTTTTACCGTGAAATGTGAATTTTGACCCCAAAAAAAAAATCCTTTCCCAGCAAAAATTTTTGCGTAGGGGTACTTAGTTTGATAGTACAGAATGTTTGGTTAACGGGTGTGTGATGGGTTGATTTACACCCTGTATAACATCGTTACTCAAGGGGGCACGCGTCCCGTCGGGGCTGCGAGTTGTTCGCAAGAGATACCGTGGCCTCGACATGAAGGGCTAAGAAGGAACATGGGTGGTTTTTAGTCAGTAGAAGTCTGACACTCCCTTTCGCTCTGCCCAAGAGCGGGAAGGGGGTTATTTGATGATTTTCCAACCGCCAAAAAAAAAGGGGGCACGCGTTGTTTTCATTGTCCTATGTTTTTTGTAATTTTTCAACATTATGACTCAAAAAATTCAACTTTGAATGATGATGAAACATTTTAAGTTCACTGATATTTCAGGTTTTAAAGTCTGTTTCATCATATTTTATGAATCAGTGTAGTACCTAATCGATGAGCAGAATTTTTAAATTACGACCGCGGTTAGGTTAGAAAGTTGGGTTTACTAAATTAGGTTCTTTAGTTTGGTTACATAGTAAGGTTTGATAAGTTAGTTTAGGTTCAGTTAAAAAAATATCCTGAATAAAGCCATGTGTGTGATGAAACACATAGTTTATTTCCAACTGAATCGAAAGAGTATAACATCAGAGGCTTCGCAGAAATTGATCACCGTTTTGCAAGCCACATTCGCATACAACCAACGCCTATTTGGTGCTGGTATTTTAAATACCGGTCTCAGATCAGCAACAGATGCACATAACAACGATACCGGTTTACTAGTGTCTGGAATCACAGTTTCACTTGCACGTGTGGGTGTCCGCGAGTTCGCGACGTGGGAGATGGCCGCTGTTTGCGTGTTCGTTGCTTGTAGGCGCGCGCCCGCCATGCGCAATTGTACCAGGCGAGCATAATCTAACAAGAGGTGTTTTATTTCTTTTAGCGTAGTTGCACTACCTGTGGATTAATGCTGCTCGTTTAGTAATGCTTTCTCTATGAATTTTATGAGAGTTTTGGCGCTTTAGGATTACTTTTTTTTAATTTGAATTAAAATTCATCAATACGATTGAAATGGTCCTTAGTGTCGATCAAGCCGTTGAAACTTTGCAAAAAGTTAACGAACTTTAATGAATTTAAGTCAATGTTGAAGTCGGACATGAAATATCATTCATTATGCAGTTAATTATTGTTAGTGTAACTTCAAACTACTTAATCTAGCGACTAAAATACCTGACTATGTACTCAGTAAGAAAATGATGACTATAACAGGATGTTATACCCTCACCGACTACATTTAAATGATTATAAGTTTTTAAATGATATTTGCACAAGATATTATCGTCTTGCATAAGATATTATCGTTTTGCACAATATATTAAGTATCGTTATTGCGTGGATCATACATAATAGTCTTGTTATTGACATCACCTCACGGACACAACCTCGCTATCCCGTCCAGTTTGCAAAGGCTCTCAAGGGCGAATCTCAGCGGCTACATAACAACCCCCTGTGAGGTTCCAAGAAGGCCAGTGACGCACGTTATTGCTGCCCCTCCCCGGGCACTACCTACGCGCTCATTCTACCCTGGTACTGCCTGCAATTGACAGCCAATAAGCCTACATCATTTTTTAATTTGATGACAGGTCAGGACAGCTCGTCGATTTACATGGTTGCTTGTCCATGAATAAAATATTATAAAATTGTCGTATCAAAGGTACATCACGAAGAAGCTTTAGTGTTAAGGTTGTTGATTTCAACGATTGTAATTGTATTTTCTCAAATCTATTTGACTTGAATGAATAAATAAATAATTTCCATAAAAAATACTGTTTTCTACTTTTTGTTCTCTGATTCTAATGCAATGAAGTCAGTTCCTACCAGAATACTGAATTATTTTCTGCTATTTTTATCAAGCTTATTGAAATAGTCAAGTTCAACACTCATTTTAGTGATTCTACTTAATATTTATAGCGCAATTCGGTATTTTCTCCATAATATCCAAATCCTTGGTTATTGTCCTTTTCTATTCCAAGAATTATTTTTCAGATACAAAATGTTGGGGCTTTGCTAGCAATGATAAATAATTTATCTTAGAATATTTGATTGATAAGATACTCTTAGATAGATCACATAGATATAAGAACTTTGTAAAAGATGACCTAAATATACACACTAAGTTATATTTTAAACCATATATTTTTTGGTTTTCTCGCGTGTATTTGTGTACACGTTCAAGAATATTTAAGTCAAATTGAGACCTTGAAACCTGGTTCTGCAGCCTAAAATTAAAGAGGTCAGGTTATCTACACTAATATTATAAAGAGGAAAGATTAGTATTTTTGTGTATACGTTTGTAATGAATAAACTTAAAAACTACTGAACCGATTTGAAAAATTCTGTCACCGTTGGGAAGCTACATACGCTACTTTTTATCCCTGTATTCTCACGGGAACGGGAACTACACGGGTGAAACCGCGTGTCGTCCGCTAGTGGCCAATAAAGTGGACATTTTTTATGGATTTATGGAGATCAGTGAAGTCAAAACACTGTTTTTGTGTCTTGCTTGATAACAACCACGAGTATTTCTCAAGATTTGACAAAATATTTAGAAAATATTACGCAGACTTCGTTGTCTAAAGTCGGCTATTAACTTTTTTCTTTTGTTGGTTGCGTTTCCAGGTCCATAAGCACATGATTTGTGATCGACATCATCTCTGGTCTCAATATTTCGAACTATTGTTTCCAGATTAGCTTCATAAATATTGGCTAGGTTTATTTATTTTCTGTCTATATTTTATGATGAAACGTCATCACATATTTAAAGACGTTTGCGTTCTTATTAATTATAATGTGAAAAATGTAACCCTCCGATTTCGCTCAAATAAATTCTATTGTATTTTTGTGGAATTAAGCTGATCCACTAAAATTCAGTTATTTTTTATTTAGAGTAGCGATACTACAGATCAAATAACAGAGGTCGCATTTACATTTTCACCGTTTTCTTGGGTTTTTGTGTTTTCCATATTGTTCTCTATTCTGATTTTATTTTCGTTTGATTTTAAGTTTATACTAGGATCATTTATAATCTGTTGTTGGGGATAGTCCGTGGTTTATAATGAGTATGTATTTGGATTTCTGAAAGTAGAAGTTAAGTAATTAAAATTCAAAAATATTAAATCTAGTATGTCAGCTAAGTTTTAATAAGGCCCGTTTTAAGTTTCGATTGTGTATTTAGAAATTATAAAATTACCAAACAATTGTACATGGAAATGTATAGAATTATTCTAATTCATTGAACACCTATTGTGAAACTAACTGCGTAAATTCCAAGTTGGTTCACAATATTAAAAATTTACTGATCTGTTTTCAAACAAGAAGCAAAAATATATTGGAGAGAATTGTCTAAGGCATTTGACTTCACTAACACTAACTGAAAATTCGCCATTTGTAGAAAACTCGAGGGTTGATGTTAATAACCTCTTATTTACGTTATAATGTAAAAGCCTCATTGATCTGTTTATTCTCCAAAGACAGCTATATAAAGTCGGGATGTTTGCCAGTCACGAGTGCTAACTCCTAGGCCTAGTCTGAAACACGCTTAAACAATTCTAATTCAAATTGAATACCATTGAATCCACACACGTTTTATGTTTTCCTATTATTTAGATCGACGCTCGTGTACATTGTTTTATTGTAGAAGTGAACTGATTTGTTCATCTTTGTGATGAGTGTTGATTGATATCAGGCTTAGTGGCTTTATTTTCATTCTGAAATTCTTTAACCGATTCATATTTTGGAATCAGTTCAAGATTATAAACCGTTGTTTTGTTGGAATTATCCATTCTTTCAAAATACAACAAATTGCTATCGCTAGAGATGTGTCTATGACACGTGTGCTGATTTCTATAAATATCTTCATTCACAGCAATAAGTTGACAAAGATCGAGCAATCTGAGGTACCTAGCTACGTTTAAATAATTATGTTTATATTTTCTATTGTACTCGTACTATGGAACTATAAATGGTTTATCTACATATCTACCAACGTTAATGACATTTTATTATCCACTAATGGTATACTAATTTCATTAATAGTCGATGATGAATTAAATAATATGAATGAAGTGAAGGATTGTGAAGTACTTATTTCTACCATGCATTGGAAGAAGCATTAATATTGTAATTATTATGACTAATACAAAGAATCTAAAAGGTGACGGTGCTCGTAACTCAAACTCAGTCCTCAATAATTAGTCATTCAATCGACATTTTATAATGCCTGGAACTTATGACAAGAAATAACATACGAAGCCGTAGGTTGGTATTGCGTAGTTCCTGTAAGATAAGCAGTCAATCATTATTGTTCGGACTGAGTTACTAAAGTATAATAATGTAGCGTAAAGCCGGTACCGGCAGAAGCAAAAAGCTAGGTCTTACAAATATAAATAGCAGAGCTCTTCATACATATTCTGTATTACGTAAAATATTTTTCCAGTAGGTAAGTACCTACATGAATAGGTATTCTAGATGGCGTGTAGTCTTTAGCTAAACGAAAACAACTTTGTTTTGTATATCTCTCGGACGTGATATTATAAACGTCTGTGATATGTACCTAACTGTTATTAATAGTGATTCGTCGTATGTTCTCGATAATATTTTTTATCAGTAAAATACATGTTTTTTACCTACACGGGCAAGAACTATAAAACCTAAGAGTTGGCCCGACGCTCAAAACAAACCTACCCAATCTAGTAGTAGCAGACACCAGTCATTTTCCGGGCCGGTTACGACGCGACTTGTTTTTTCTGGCACTTCGCTGAGCAGCTGATTTTCGGCGTGGCAACTGTTAACGCCAAACAAACCGAAAGCACGCGCGCAACCACATGTGCTGACGTAATTGTATCGTCAGACCACGCCCCCGCTTCCGTCTCTTTTACTACACTTGAATCGATCCTCTGTCTCACTCGGCATTGCAGCGTGACTGATTATATTTAGTTTTACGCTACTATAAACTTTATTACATCACCGTAAAGTTCACTATCGCGTACCGTTACTATCTGAAAGTAAAGTGGTATGGTGCTGTCTCATTCAGTCCGATGTGGTTGTTTCATTCACACGGCTCGATTGAACTCCTGCGGAATATGTTCGCCTGGTAGTTTACCGCCACGGACTGCAGCCGTCGACGAGCGGTTGACACGAGTTTGACAAGTGTTGACCGACCAAGGATCGCTAGCTTATTTCTAATGGGACCTTGTAGACTTATGATAATATTTTCGTAACCAATTATTATTGGATCCAATATAGTAAGTTGCGTGGTGTGTAGCTCCTTCTGACGTATCACGTTTGTTTACAGAGGAGGAGCCGAAGTCGCCGGTGTCGGTGCGAGTGGTGACAGGTCTGCCGGTGACGCCGCGCATCAACGGCGTGGTGCGGCCGACGTCGCCGGTGCCGGTGGTGCCCCCCTGCGCCCCCACGCCTGCCATCGTCGCGCTCGAGCCGGTCCCTGCGGCGACCGCACCTCCTCCCGCGCCCCTCCTCGACTTCGCACAAGAACATTCCAGGCCGCGGACGACGAGTAACAGTCATGGGTATGTTTTCCTAGTAGCAGCGGTGTCTGAAACAGCTGGAGATACGCAAGACGCGCGGCTGTCGTTGTTTTGTTGTTGCTAAAACTTATTGGATTTTTTTTAAATTAATTTTCAACCTGGTTTCGACAACATTTTTTTGTAGTAAAACGAACTTTCGAGCATTAGAATTAGGTAAGTATAATTCTATTGTTCTGCTTCCTTGTCATCAAATACTTCAAATGCTACAATAACTTTTTATTTGTTAGAATTATATCCAGATTTTCGTAGTACATAAATATTTTCAAGTTCGTTTTTCGTTATAGGTACGTAAATATTGTAAATAAATAGCACAATTACTAGGATGATATTTCTTTTACGAGTAACATGTTTTTAGAGAATTTAATGAATGAAGAAGTGGTAGTACCATGCAGCTAGATTGTTGTCGTTTCTGCTTCAAATTCCTCATGAAATAGGGAATTAGACCTAAAGAACGCAAGTCTTCAATTTCATTAAGTGACAACATGGGCAGAAATCTGCAATGGTCTTCCAAAATACCTATGTAGTAGAATTTAAAATTATAGCTAGTATAATTATTTAATAATTAGGTTTGAACCCAGGGGTTATCATTTCTATGAAACATGCTAAGCAGTCGATAATGATGATGACAGTAGAGCTATTTATTGCTACTGTTTCGTTAAATCTCAATTTTGACTTCACTCACTAAAATATATAATATATATAAAAAAAACATTCCAATAATGCAACATTATCGGAGCCATGTGATTGATTTGATATAAAATAAATGACATAATTATGGCACTGAGACAAAAAACGATGAAGTAGGTAAAGTTTTATTCAATTTATTATGATGTAAGCGGTCCAGTTAACAAGTTTTTTAAACAAGTGGGGACACCTGGTAATGCAAGTATATCTCGAAGACTAATAACGTAATTTACAATGCACTGATGAATTAATAAAGCAGATCTAGAACGTTCACATAATAGAAATACAATCATTTGACATTTTCAAGCAGGTGGTGTGAAAATGAACTTAATGGAAATTGTAATATCATCCTTGCAATGTTATGCTGTCCTAGTATAAGCGCGTATGGTGCTTCTATTTTTCTGTAGATTGCTGTCAAGGTTTGGATATTAACAACCATGAATTGAATATTTAATTTAACTGCTAGGCTTTTGTATTCATCAGGGAATAAGTCCTTGTCAGCATCAGTATCTGTATGCATCATTCATTTGAAGGTACGGGTGTACGAGACTGCGTTCTCAAATTAAGCGTCGGACCATGTGATGTGTCATTTACATCTATTTTAGTCTGATTCATTTATTAAGGAAAATATTGGTAATCTTTGAATAAATTGCAAAGAACACCCGGTAGCCAAATACACATTATTGTTGAACAATAATTTAATGTTAATCGTATTTCGTGGAAAACATAAGCTGTAAGCATTTTGTTTTAGTATCGAATGATAACTTGAGAATACAATTTTGTACATAAATTCGAAGAGAGCATTTTAAAATTCCAACGAATTTCTCGATGGCCGTTGGGAAAAACTTGGACACGATTCTAATAAAAATGTCATACATAAATTGACCTTTTCTGAATGTAATTATAACTTATTCATTGGTATCCTGTTTCTACGTTGCGTATATCATTATTCTTTTACTTTTTTATTTTATCGCCAATCCAACGTTAAAAGTTCGAGGTTTCATATTTGTCACAACTCACAATGTAAGGCAAGACGGTCTTTAATTTAATGAACAATTGACGCACAAAGATAATGCAATTATATGTAATGAATACGGTTACTGTCTGGTATGCAATAATGGAATAATCCAGACATAGTTATGTCTATGCTAATCATAATAATACGCAATTATCAACAAAACTATGACACGCGCGAGCGTTGTTTAGTTTCCTTATTCTCTAACTTAGATTGATTATAATATTATACACATTGTTAAAACCATGGAAAATCAGATGCTCTCGGATGAAATTATTATTATACGTCATTTAACTATCTTGCATATAAAATTGAAGTGCCCGTTTGTAATAGAAAAACAACAGTATTTTTTCCATTTTGACTGTCTGTCTGTACCGGCTAATCTTGAAAAGGTTTGGACCGATTTTGACGAAAATTGTACTAGCAGATAGCTGGTGTTATAAGAAAAAAATAAAACCCTTTCGATAATCATTTCACGATAACGAAGGGCACGGGCATCGGTTAGTATTTGAAATAGAACAAGATCAATGAAATTGACGTTAAGGAAACCAGTTCAAAGATCCAAAGATCTAGTTAGAGCATTGAATCAAATGAAAACAAGAAGAGTACTGCGCACATAAAACGCGTGATAAAAAGATTGCGCAAAAATGGTTACATGAAACACAAACAAAATTGTTATGTTTGCAATACGTGCATTATACGCTACACGCTTCAACGCAGGTGACGATATCGCGACATTCAGAATTCGATTCTGAATCGTTGATTGTTTTAGATTTAAAAGAATTATTAAGATGAAGATGACAATTTGTCTCAAAAGTAAAATGCATGTGGAATCAATTGAGCCTATTGATGAGTTCATTAATTCCTTCTCAACAGGCCACCCCCCATCCCTTCCCCACCATCGGTTAGCAGTAACGGCAGTGGCAGCGGTTGCAGCAACGGCAGCGGCAGCGGGGGCAGCAGTGGCAGTGCCCCCCGTGCCGGCACCAGAGAGGTTCACAACAAACTGGAGAAGAACCGGCGGGCACACCTCAAGGAGTGCTTCGAATTACTCAAGAGGCAACTCCCCGCCACACCTGATGATAAGAAAACCTCCAACCTTTCCATACTCGGCTCCGCTATTAGGTATATTCAGGTTAGTATCATTCAAGTAACTCTTTGCAGCGCTGTTTTCCTGGTAGTCAACGCCTTTGAAACTAATGTTGATGGCCTTCCCCAATTTGTTTTATTAACATTGTTAAGCTGTTCAAAACATTTACTTTACAAACTAATATTTTAACTAATTACTGCTCTAATATAATTTTGTTCAGAAAACTTGATTATTTATTACTAGGCAATTATGAACGACAAATTAGAGCGTTCTTTGTAGTATATAATCACTATACGAAATGATAATATCGTATAATGATGAAATTCAAGTTCTTGACGTGTTTGACTATCAATTTTGCGCAAAAAACAACAAATTATCTTAATTTGAAAGGTCGCCAAATATATCTGTAAGTGTTATTCAATCTGTAAACAGACTGATTAGGATTAAATTGAAGTTGTACCAAAAAAATCATAAATCATGTCGCTTCTTGGAAAAGCTATATGAATAATTTTCATTTGCAATTTAGCATTTGTCGCACTTTAATCACAAACACTGTATCTGCGCAAAGTGACCTGAATTCGAGACGAGAGCAGTAAATTTTTATTTTATCTATAGAAATCTAGATGAGACTGGTTTAATCAGTTAACGCATGCTCTTGTACTAAACATATATTATGCATGCTGTATGTATGCATCCCCTTGATTCATAATCGTTATCCTTACATATTAAGTGGCATCTTCGTCAAGACGATACCTAGGACAAGCTTTTTACGCCATCATGTTGTATTTCTAGTTTATTCCTAGGTTCTTTTCGACGTTTAAAAACCTTAACTATTGGCAATCTACTTGTGAAGTTATTAACTTATTATTAATTGAAATCACGCTTAACTCCGCGCCTAGTTAGAATTAATTTGTTGTTTCGTGAAGCTCGAATGTCATTATGCTATATTTTGAACTCCGCGTTAGTAGGTAATATAATTTTTCTTTGTTAAACGTTTTGTTTTGTTAAACGTTTTGTTTTGTTAAACGTTTTGTTTTGTTAAACGTTTCTCGGAAACACCTCAATAGCTAGTTTAATGAGCGAATAGATTTCGCAATTCAATTAAAAACTACGGCTTCGCTCCTATTCGCAAATTGATTCCATAACTTCAAAACTTTTTCAAAGGGTAAATTTTGAGCGACTTATTATTCTCCATTCAATAAAAGTAAACTGATAAGTTTCCTCAACTCCATTTAAAGTTCGTTGATAGGTCATTAATAAAACGATTGTAATAAGACAGTATTAAACTACAATATTAATCGTAGATCTTCACCAATATGATGCTTTCACTGAAACAGTAGCACTGTTAGATTAAAACTTCAATAAAAGTTAGCCCCTTTCAAATTATGATATCCTGGTACTTTGTCCGCAGGTTCTTCGACGTAAGGAACGCGACTGTGAGCACGAAATGGAACGACTGGCCCGTGAGAAGATCGCGGCGCAACAGAGGCTCTCCGCCTTGAAAAGAGAGATCTCGGTCCGAACAACTGTTCGCCCTCTGAGTATTGGTGCGTTAACCTCCTATCTTGTTATGCGCGCCTGGTACATTTGGTCGAGATTATTTAATATTTGGCTTCGGTGCAATTTTTTATTATTATTTATTGATTGATTAACGACTTTGAAAATAAAAGTCAATCTGTTAGTTAATTAAAATAACAAAAAAAATGATTATTTGATGACTTATTTTAGTTGTAATCAACTTTTTGATAGGTTTTTAATTAATAATTAAATAAATAGAATTATTGTTTTTAATTAATGTTTGTAATTTTGTTTTGTTAGATGCCGTCATAGAAGACAAGGTTATAGAAGACCCTGTGAATGGGCAAGTTTTAGGAATCCCTTTAAGTGTAAGTAATATTCTAATAATAACTTATTAATAATAATTAGCTCCATCGATTTAGTAATCATGTTGTTTACTAATAAAATATTGACACACAAACTGCAAGGTCAACAAAATAAATTGTCCCAATTACAGATATCAGCGTCGCCGCCGCGGTCCGTATCACGAATGGAGACGTCTCCTCCCCGCACTCTAAACCTAAGCACGAAGTTGCGTACGCTGCCTATACAAATCACTCCCACCACCTCGCAGGTATGCTCGCCTAGTACAATGTTAGAAATTAGAGCTGACCTAATCTTGGATTAGGATGTGTGTTACTTGATTGTTTTACAAAATGTTAATCCAAAAATTAATGAGTTTTATTTTAGGTGATTTTGAACGTTTATGTAAATTATGAATTTTGTTGTTTTTCAGGTTCTGCGGACGCCGTACGGTGCGAGAAACTCGCTCACGCTTACTACGCTTGCGCCAGCAGAACCTTCCACTCAAGTTAGTATTTTTGTGTTAGTTTTTACTACTTGTTTTATTCTTTTTAATTTTTGTTATTAATTAAAACAAATTGTAGTGTATAGATACAACACACTGCACCGAAAAGCAGTTTTAGGATTTCAGTAGAATATTAATACTATTTGACATCTTGTGGTTGCTTGACATTTTTAATGAATACAAATATAACGGGCCCAAAGTATGTTTCCTGAGGAGTACCGGATATTTTAATGATGTTGTGTTGAGTCAGAACAGTGGCAGCTTGATTCAAATCTTGCAACCGTAGCCACGGTTGCAAGATTTGGACTTGATTGAGTCATTACGACCATCAATGTACATGTGTTCAAGACTGGGCAATGATAGTAGTGACGTATATTGTTATGACAGCTTGTTTTAGGCCTCATATTTTACGTTAATGGACTTAGAATGAGATTAAATACTGTTAGAATAATATTGAATATAAAGTACCTCATAAAAGTAACGTCAAATACGCATATAGCGCTAATACCGAATAGAAAATGCGTGCTAATTTTAGACACGAATTTCACGAGTTACAAATGTCAAATGAGTCACGAATTACTGGCATACGTACATACATACATAGGTACGAATTTAAACTCTTTGTCAACGATATCTGCCATAAAACAATGAAGTCTGATCTATTTTTAAGTGGCACAAAAGCACAATATATTTATTGTTTGTATGATACAAATCATAGAACATTATGTAACGTAGAGCGTGTATTTTTCCATTTCGTTTAAAAAATATTAAGGCCAGGGCTTCAGAGCACTATGATTTAACGTCACCTTGGTGTTATCTAGTAGATCTTGTGAAAGTTCACGATGTTGCATTAGCAGAGTAAGCAGATAGGAATAGTAATGTATGCATCTGACGCATCTGTTTAGTGAATGACGTATTTATATTCAGTAAAAATATTATTTCCGCAATTTTGTGAAAAATGTGGGACGCAAACAAAATAGGTGAAAGATGACGCGTTTTGGAATTAAATAAATCATTGATTTTCCTGGTAATCGGAATAAGAGATGTGTGTTAACAAACATGAGATAAAAATCTAGTGCCGTGTCGACGGCGCGTTCGTGTTCCACGCGCGCCTCAAAGAGATGTCAGCAACATGGAAGGGGCCCGCAAGGGCCGACGCCCGTCGGGGCTGCGGGTTGTTCGCAAGAGATACCGCGGCCTCGAGATAAAGGGCTAAGAAGGAACATGTGTGGTTTTTACTCAGTAGAAGTCTGACACTCCCTTTCGCTCTGTCAAAAACCGGGAGGGGTTATTTGATGATTTTCCACCCGCCAAAAAAAAAAGATAAAAATCTAGTTTTTTTTTATGATACCACAAATTATTATAAAATAACATAACAACCAGCCAGTAATCTGTGAAGGTTTGGGCAGAGTTGTACCTAATAGTACACCCACGTCTCGCCAGTTATGTAATCCCATGTAATAGGGGGCGAGCCTATTGCCATCAACCGGTCACACATCCAGCCTCCGTGACTGCTACTGAGAAATTACTGATGGACAATCTCACAAATTCAATAGCTTATGCTCAGCAGTTATAAATTATTCTTATTAAGTTTTTTTTTTCCAGAATGGGCACACGGCGGAAAACGGTGTGACGAATGCACTCAGCTCCTTAGTACATCCAGCTCAATTGCATCTCCCCATATCGCAGGTGAGGCACTTCTGTGGCATTTGATTATTGACGTAGCATCAACACCTGTAATAAGGATGTTTAGTGACTAAAAAAAATATGATTCTAATTAGTCCGTCTGTAAGATTATCGAAAAATATTGGAGACGTATTTTTTGTTTTATCAAATCAATAAAAATTTACGAAAATAAAACGCGTCAAACATTTGAGTGGGGGTTGTGACGTCACTCATTGGTAAAAAATGTCATACTAATGTCTTAGAATATGACGTCAAACGAGTTTTCAAAGCACTGTATCGTCTTCATTGTTTGTTTACGTGAAAAAAGAAAAAATACGTGTCCAATATTTTTTGGAAATCTATCTGACGGACTAATTCGTTTTTTTTTGTTAATTACCCTATCCCCGAAGGGTTGGGCAGAGGTCCACTTGTAGTACACTCACTTATCTCTAGTTATATTTGAGTCCATTGTTCTAGTATATTTGAATGCAGTAAAGACACTAAATAGCAGCAGTGGTTGCGGCCCCGACTTACGAACAGTAAGTCGTGGGTTCGAACCCAGACAGGCACATTACTTCGTGTAATTTATTTCATCACCACTGCTCTCAAAACGGCGAAGGAAAACATCGTGAGGATATCGGCATGTCTTAGAACCAAAAAAGTCGGAGACATGTGACATCTACCAACCCGCGATGGGCCCGCGTGGTTGATTATAGCCCATCACTTTCCTAGAGAGGAGGCCTGAGTGCCTGGAGTGGGAACATTATAGGCTGATGATGATGATGATGAAATACACTAATCAATAAGCGGTAGTTATAATCGGTTGAAAAGACCAACACAGAGGATTTTAAAACGAGGGGCTTATATCACGAATGTGTTGAATCAATAAAATCTTAAACTAAACGGATATTATTATTATGTATACTTTGCCAGTTTTAACGATTTCAACCGTTAAATAAATACACATTAAGCTTGTTTGTAACGGTGCTTTAATACGGTAAATTATTATGGCTTATCAATATTAAGTTAGGGACATTGGACGCAGAATGTATACAAAAATAATGTAAACTTACAACTTTTTATTATTAGGGTGCAAAAACTACATATACCGAGTTTTTTGAAATATCAATATCATATGCATGATCAGCCTATAATGTTCCCACTGTTGGTTCAAAGGCCATCCTACTTTCTACTAATATTATAAACGCGAAAGTTTGTGAGTATGGATGGATGTTTGTTACTCTTTCACGCAAAAACTACTGAACGGATTTGAATAGAATTTGGTATACAGATAGTTTATAACCTGGATTAACACATAGGATTGTTTTTATCCCGATTTTATCTTCCCGTGGGATAATTTTCGAGTTGTAGCTGGCGAAGCCACTGGCAACAGCTACGATACGAGACGGAGCCAGAGGGTAGGTACATGAATGTCACGTCTTCGAATTTTTGTTTCTATGACATGCCGGTTTCCTCAAGATGTTTTCTTTCACCATTTTGAGAGCAGTCGTGATGAAATAATTTACACAAAGAATGCGCCTGCCTGTGTTCATAATATAAGATACATAGACAATAATATCAATAGAGATTTTGATTTCTCATGCGATAAAACATCGCGCATTTGTCTTACAATGTTAAGAAGTCATAACCTGTATTTAATTAACCTGTCTTCTATTGTTTTAGGTGGTTGGTAGTAGCGGGCTTGTAGTGGGCTCAGCGGCGTTGCAGCTGTTGTCAACTAGTAGCGGCCTGCGAGTGTTGCAGGCGCCTGTACATACCAACGGTGAGTTATGGCGTCCTGGTACTTGATGCGCAGTAACTGTGTACCTGACGAGAAAAACAGATATTTATTTGGAATTGGATACTGTCCTGACTAAAACAAATATGATTCTGTTTAGTAAAAAAACCTAATTAGTCCGTCAGGTAGATTATTATATTGGATACGTGTTTTTTGTTTTCATCAAATTAATAAAAATTGACGAAGATAAAACACGTCAAAGATCATGACTGGGTGGTTTGTGAAGTCACTTTTTAATAAAAAACGTACTGAAATGTGACGTCACACGAGTTTTCAAAGCACTGTATCGTCTTTTTTTTTGTTTACGTGAAAAAAAGAAAATATAACATAACATAACATCACGCCTGTAATCCCCGAAGGGTTAGGTAAAGGTGTACCTAATAGTACACCCACATTTCGCTAGTTATGTTTAAGCCCCATGTAATAGGGGGCGAGCCTATTGCCATCAACCGGGCACAAATCCAGACTCCGTAGCTGTTACTGATCCATTCCTGATGGAAAAAGCTAATAACACTTTATACACTTTATACACCATAAAAATTACAAAGATACAATAGTAAAACATTTTACAAAAGGTGACACAATGGGCGGTCTTATCGCTTAGAGCGATCTTTTAAAGACAACCTTTGGATGGATATATGGGAGAAGGAGTAACAATACTGCAGGTAGCCTGTGGTGTACCATTTACATATGTAATTATATACAATAAATACATACATATACATACATAAAACATATTACACTTATATAAATTTAAATTTAATACAAGTGCAAAGAACTAAATTAAAATAGCTAATAAAAATTTAAGCTTAAGGAGATAGATACAGTTTCTTTATCATGCTTTTAAAAATTGGCAGAGATTGAGCCCGCCTTATAGACCCTAGCAAGGCATTCCATAACCGTACTGCTTGTACTGTAAAAGACTTGTCGTAGAAACTGGTGGAATGCATCGGAAAAATATATTTTTTAAATAAAAGTTACGTCCCAGAGGCGTCCATTTTCGGTCCTTGATTGATCATTAGTTTCTATAGCAAACCAAAAACACCTACTTGCATCTGGAGTTATTTAGAACTTTAGGTTAGCCCTGATCTAGTTTGAACTAAAACATAATCATTCACTTTCCCTTATTCTAATTTATTCTTCTTCTTCCATACTTCTCTGTTGCTCGTCTCTCATTTGAACTAAAACAAACATATGTTTTGTTCTCAGGTGTGACAACAACTACCGTTGAAAGTAGGATAACTAAAGAAAACGGAATTGTATCTCCGACGCCTATGTCCACGACTGCAGGTATGCCTGT
Organism: Diarsia brunnea; assembly: GCA_949774965.1. Lineage (NCBI taxonomy): Eukaryota > Metazoa > Arthropoda > Insecta > Lepidoptera > Noctuidae > Diarsia > Diarsia brunnea. Next base: position 3,658,224 of record OX459016.1, on the reverse strand, counting down.
TTAATTTATTCATCATCATATCCTGTCCTTGTCTTATGTTACTTGGGGTGGGAGCAATACAGTTTTTTCTTCGGGATTATTTACACCTTTTTCTTCAATTTCATCCCCCTAACTACTATCTTTTCTTTGATAACCCTATCCATACATAATAAATTAATAAAATTAAACCCTACCCATACATCCATAAATTAATAAAATTAGAAAGCAAACCCAAATAAGAACCTCCCCCCTCCTTCCTCTTTGCATAAGCGCAATAATACAATCCCACTTTTGAAAACGTCCACAACTATCATTTATATTGAGTAAACTTAGAACAAGAAGCCTAGAATTTTTCCTCCAAGATGTTTCCTTCCGGCTTCTTCATAGTCCATGATTCCACCACTGAACTGCAGGTATGCCTTACCTATTTATATTTGCCATCATCATCAACAAGGCCAGGGTGGCCTTGTTGCCTGGCAACATGGTTTTTTTCTTTTATAACGTCTCTCACACAATCCAACCATCTTAAAAAACTCAGAAAGCAAACCCGAGTAAGGTACCCCAAACTCTAATATTGCATAAACCTAAAAATACCCTCCAATTTGTGAAAACATTAGGTATTCAAATCAGCATGTAAAATGTTGTGATTGCTCGCCCGAAATAACGAACACCAATCAATTTAATTTGACATTTGATTTGGAAACAGAATAAATTGAGTTGGGCTTTAGAAATTGTGTATTTTTCGCACATGTCACCTTGACGCTAGTCACGTGTCCATTGCGTTTTAAAAAATATATTCATTCATATTATGGAGCTGATGTCCTACAACAGATAAACATTTAAAGAAATCTTTTGATGACATCACCATCATATTAACCCGAAATCATACACCGATCGTTGTCCCATCGAGCTTTAAGACGCTCTGGTTTTGATGTGAAACCTCTAAATTCGCGCGTAGGTAGTAAAATCCCCGTGACCGTAGGGTCAGCGTGTAAACGAACCCTTCACGAATCTGTCAACCAAGCATTATGTATAACAAACTTAGTACCCCCAAGCAAAAAAAATTGCTGGGAAACGATTTTATTTTGGTGTCCTTAATCACATTTTTCGGTAAAACTTAATGTAGCACTCTTACTGCGGTACTCAGAGATATTTAATGATTACTTCAGCCGTCACTTAGTAAAGATTTGACATACTCTTTTGTGTGACAAAACTGTCAAAACCTTTACTGAGTGATGGCCTAAGTAATCATTAAAGCTCTCTCGGCTTCGTTAATGGTACTTTTACACCCTTTATTATCTGTGCCGTGCATGGTATGACGCTCTGTGCCACGTAAAATTAACCTTTACTCATAAGTTTGTTTTGGAACAATTTGCTGATCTACATATTCCGTTTCCGATAGTTTCATGCTACTCAATTAGTGCTTTAGGTCGTATTCATATAACCGGTATAGTCTGACCGTGACCTGTAGAGTACATGTAAAATTAACCTTTACTCATAAGTTTGTTTTGGAACAATTTGCTGATCTACATATTCCGTTTCCGATAGTTTCACGCTACTCAATTAGTGCTTTAGGTCGTATTCATATAACCGGTATAGTCTGACCGTGACCTGTAGAGTACATCTGCAAAGTGTGGGTGTACAGTCACGTTCACTTAATGAATTGAATACAATTAGCCACTTTTAAAAGTTATTTTCTCCTTTTGCTTGATTGCAATTATATGATGTAACAGACATAGTATTATGTAACTAATACAATTACGAAATACAGGGTTATTTTTTTTACGAAATGTCTTTCGTGTCTTTTAAAGTTTACTTTTTAAGTATTAGACCGAAATTGTACATTACATTTTTGCCTACCACTTCGGGAAATACAGTTGTTACAAGCCTTCTGTACATAAAACTAAATGACCCTCCGCAAAATTTATTGCGGGGAAACGACCATTTTTTGGGGTGAGAATTCACGTTTTACGGTAAAACTCAAAGAAGCCCACTTAAAACCTTGTACTGATGGATGTTTTGAATAGTAAACGGGTCATGGAGGCAACTATCGTAAACTTATTACCTTAAAAAGTGATATTGAAAAAAAAAACATGTGAAATTTTTGGAACTTTAACCTCTCCACCTAGATGGTTCCCAGGTATGGTCCCGAACATAACTGCTTTGTTAAGGCTATTTTTACACCCTTTATTTATGTATGTTTTGTCTTTCCAGATGGCAGTGTGGTCGTGAGTGGACTGACCCCTTTAGTAGTATCGCAACCCGCCACGCATTTGTTACAAACGCACACTCTCACGCATAAGGTAAACACCTATTGTTACTTGTGTACTACAGTCAGTGCCCAGCATTACTTGACCCCTCTTCTCACACCACTTGCCGTCTATTACTTCTTTATACGAGAGGTCAGGTAATGCTGGGCACTGAATGTACTTGCATCAGTTTTTCTTATCAAGCTGTTTGCTGCCTACTAATCATTTAGTGACAGTTTCGATATGGTGAAAAATATAACATAACGTCACGACTGTGATCACCGAAGGGTTAGGCAGAGGTGTACCTAATAGTGCACCCACATTTCGCCAGTTTTATTTAAGTCCCATGTAACAGGGGAGGAACCTATTGCCTTCGATGATGATGATGGTTTATGATGTTGAATTTACACCTCTGTCTAACTAGACTTATCCCAGTTGTATACGTCCCTGTGTACCTATTGGCCTTGTTCTGTTCTGTCTCCTGCTGCTATGGAGGGAAGTGGAAATTATGTTTTTCCTACTCCTCCGCTATTCTTTTCTGATTAATTTCGTTGCGGGATCCAAGACATTAAATCGTTTCTCTGGGACTTCATCGGGCTTCATTGTCTCGGCGCTTTTCTTGTGGTCGCCACTGTTGATTCTGGCTAACAGGAGTTACAGTGGTTTGGGAATAGTGTGGCGGGCTTGTCCCAATTTAATCTTTCGTGTTACCAGGCGTAATGTTATATTTTGGTGTGTATATTTCTCATGTCTCTCTCTCTCATCATCCTTAGCGAGATGATGATTCCAGCTTGATCATCACAATATTTCTAGGCTGTCTTTAAAGACGTTTGTAGAAGATAATGTTGTTGGCATGTATTGTGTTTTATTTGCCGAGATAACTGCTATTCAACTTTTGCTATCTATTTTAAGGAGACTATGATATTCGAAATTAAGCTTGTCATCAGACGTGGGATTACCCATGACTTGTAGCGTATTCAACTGATTGGTTTACCAAAACCGATCCCAAAATGTAGAATATGTGTGTTCCTTCGAAATTATTGAAAGGGATGAGGAGCCCATTTTATCCCCGTAAAACAGAGTGAAGTGGTACAGACAAATATAGAACAATCAGTTTATTTATAAGCTTGTTAATGTCCACTCCTTAGTAAATATGACAAAACTAACACTTTTCCCATGTTCCAGATGTTCTAGCATGAATGTTGATTCTCAAACAAGATTTATACTTGCGCATCGTTCTAGCCTTTAAACAGGGTGTTTGGTAAATAACTGCAAACCTAAAGTGGTACTTTTCAACTGTTCAGAAATCGCGACTGGTCCCAAAAACCCATTTCTCCATTGTGTGTATCTGAAAGACAAGGTGCTTAACAAGATATAGGGCCAGAAACAATATTATTTTGTATTATGCTTATGAAACCACTGGTCCCAAAATCCTAGTTGTCCCCACACTGAAAGTTGGCGTGTTCTTAAGGAGAAGTCGAGTAAAGTGCAGCGCTTGTGCCGCGCGGGCCCGTACCGCCCCCCCGCCCCGCCCCGCGCACCGCTCCCCGCACACCCCGCGCTGCACGCCGCCTCGCCGAGACACGTTGATAACTCGTATATTAATTTCCTAGAGGTAAATAGTTAAATCTATTTAATAATATTCGTTTTTGTGACACACAGATTCATTATTTTGTAGATCTTTGACCGTCGTTAAAGGGTCCGTTCCCACCGACCGGCTCGGAGAGGAGAGCAGATTTTTATCACGTTTAAAACAGAGTCTTGGATCATTGTAATAAGATTTAGTTTTACATGTCGCTTCTTTTGTTTTTGAGAGAAATTTGTTCTTTTGTTCTTGAGCGTAGTGACATGACAAAATAAATCTTATTACAATAGGGGTACCCATAAGGGTATTAGTCAGAAACGAGCCTGACAGTTTGACTGCTACACTTGTCAAAGGATATCGTATCACCAAAAATCGGGGTCGGAAAGGCAGTCGGTCCATGTAAAATACTAGTACAGTAGAATCCCGATTATCCGCACCAATTAAAACCAGGAGTATTCCGGATAATCGGTTTCTAAGTAAAATCAAACAATACTAATAACTTTTTATTCACTATAGATAGTGTTTCATATTATTATGTAATCTATATAATAGGATAAAAAAATACGATTAATAAGAGCCGTGAACTCGATTCTACTGTGTTCACATTCAGCTGTATCCGATGAGACTGCAAGCTGATTGGCCGACGTGGGGAAACGCTAAGCAGATGATGATGACGATGTGTTTTGAATAGGCGCGTCGAGACTTGCGTCATCATGACGTGTTTTACACGTGCTGTAGTAGAATTTGCGTTAGCGGTGTCATAATTTCAGAGAGTATGTTTAAACATCTTTAAGTGAACATTACGCAAAAAGATTCTTGTAGTCAAGATACGTACATTCGAAATCCCAGAAGGACAGTAGGCGGAAAAAGTAACAATTATAAGATAATTTTATGTGAAGCCGAACATAATGTGTCCCGACGTATGCGTGTTGTAGTTTGTACCCTATATCACATCTTTGAAGGTTTGCAGTTGTTTAACAAAGACCCAAATTGTTACTCCCAGTATCTATAGGACATTTTTTTATTGGAAGAAATATTGAATGTACTGTTTTTACAGATGGTGGAGACCCAGATGGTGAAGGGCACAGTGGCCCCACTGACGGTTTCTGCGCAGTACCTCAGCGCCACCACCATCGTGAAGCCCGTCGTGGTGCTGCCGCCCCCGCCCCCGCACCCCTCGTGACCGCGCCGCTGCACCACTAGCACCTCCCGGCCGCGCTGTCCGCCTGGTACCCGCCACGACAACTGTGCGACAAGCCGAACATGATAAAAGACTGCTGAAGTGTGCTAGCGAATCCCAAGCTCCAAGATCAAATGATGTTCCACGGAAGACCGCAGGATCGGTGACTTACAAGGAGCGCATACAAATGAAGAAGAAACCCTCTCGCTAGCCCCTATCGATGGCCAGGATTGCCATACACTGCCAAAGTAAATTTCGAGCAATAATAAAATACGTATACTTTAATGAACCGCAAGGGATCACCGAGCTTAGGAACACGAAGTACTGCAGTGTGTTGTGAAGTCAGTACGTCTACCTCACCTGGATGTGACGACAACCATTCCTTGTGAAACATAAGACGGGTGGACGGTGGGATGTCGGTAGCGACGTCCTTCTCTTACTACGAGATGTAATGATGTGTGCGAAAGAGATGAGTAGCCGCCGATGAGTGTCAGGAAGGCGGGTCGCGTGTCTTATGTTAAGACCGCGAGTGTTTCAAATGATGTGTTGATGCAATGCCTACTAGTGCGTGGTCGTTTATTTCAAAGACGGTGATAGCAAAGTGACAAATAGTGATGGACAATAGTGGATGACAACAACAGAATGATCCGCGTCATATTTTTCTACTAGTTAAAGTTTTCGCATTGTGATCGAATTGAACAATAACTTGGATGGATGTAAAAATTATTTATTAACTTTTATTTATTGTTTAAAGTCAATATAAGAAGCAAGTTTGTGTAGAATCGAGATGTGAAATGGAGCGGATGCCTTCGAGAGAGTGGCAGGAAGAGTGCGCCACGTTTTATATCAGTTAGCTTAGCGAAATGCGTCCATGTGTTGTTAATCATGTCTTATTATATATTAGAATATATTTACTGCACGTTCTGGGCCAGTAAGCGCCGAAGCAAAGCTTGTCTACATCAACAGCGCCCAGTCTATACGATAGTGAGTAACTCTGGTTCAATATACGATGTAAAAGATTCCCTCTTTGTGAAATATAGATTTAGGCTAAAGTGTACTTGTTATGTATAGAACTAACAGGAATAAAGTTTATTTTTTCTATATCTGTGATGTGTGCAGTTAGGTACCGTAGTTATGGAAACTCTGTACAAATACCTCTTTAGGCGTTGTCAATTTCTAACAGTTGTGTATAAAGTCAATAATAGACATATTGGAATTAATTAGCTAATAAATAAATATGTGGCTTATATTTGTCGCGTAATGCAATATGTACTTTAACACCTTTTGTGATAAAAGTGGGCATTGCACCCGGAGACCTGAAGTTTAGAGCAATTTGTAGAACGCTTAGGTTATCGTGCTGTCCTGCTCAAACGTTTTATTTACAGTACCGAGTGATGAAATAGCACTATTTGTTAGTTCATTTTAGTTAGTTGGTTGTCGTGCGACCAGCTCTTGTTGTTGCTGTGTGCCTGGTAGCGTGGTGCGGGAAGCAGGTCTCTTCGGGTTGCGCGGGCCTCGGGCCGTCCTCACTGTGTGCCTACTAACTGATGTAAGGGAGTTGTTATAGTAAATTGTCGAACCGCAAAGTGAACTTATAAGTCTGTTATTTTCAATGTTATGTACAAAATTCAACTCTATGTTACTACAGATAATGTTGACAGCTAGATACATTCGCGATCTTAATATTTAAGGCTCCATCAACTAAGCTTTGGCTTTTTCATGGCAATGTTGGAATATGGAAAATAGTAATCGCAATATTTAGTTTATTTATCCAGTTATTTGGTGAATCGACATAAGTTTTATTATTAAGATGTATTGAGATCGCGAATATCATACAATAATATTGTTACTGCAGTTTTAATGTTTATTTTTACTTAATGGACAATAGTGTCGGAATATGGCGGAAGATGGATCAAGATTATCCAGTTGACCTGTGCCAATGTTAGCTGTTATTGTTAAAAAACTGTAGCTGCAGTTAATTTATTTATTGTCACTAGGACAGCATAATATGTTCAAAGATTGACTAGGGCGTAATTAAGGACAGATTGTAAAATTCTGCCTTTTGATCTGTTCAGACTTTAATTTGTAATTAATTTCTAATTCATGAATGCCTAGTAACTTTATTTAGCATTCATGTTTATCAAGCATTTAATATTTCTCAATTTTTTTCTATCTTTGTTCGACTAGTTATTTACGCCCCTAAGCTAAATCGTAAATTACTTATAAGAAATTGGTTTGTAAAATAGGTACATACATGTTATCACGAATCGAGCTTTAAAAACCCAATTACTTATAGTGCAATATCAAAATTTTTGCTAATTGAGATATTTTTGCATAAATATTTTTATTTTTTTGACTGTACATGTCGATCTTTTTAATACTTAACAAAAACTGGGCCAATTCTTTTAAATATGTAGTTATAAAATTTTAAAGATCTTCCTTTGAACTAAAATAACGGTACCTGTAAGGATAACAAAATATATTTCCTTTATTGATTAAAACTTAAAATCCAAAAAGTATTTGTAATTCTACTTGCCTATGTCTATTTCATAATAAGGATAAGAGTGGGCAGTAGAATTATGAAGATATTAGATAAATATAAAATATAACGGATAAAGGAGATTAAATATTCTAAAACATTTCGGAAATTGTTATGGTTGGCTGTGATGTTTTTATCCTCAAACAAAATACGTTTTGGGCAGTTTCCGCTAGTCTTGACAAATAAAATAAAGATTTTCATACATTGTAAGCTCTAAATCTATTTCTCGTGATTTGTTCTATCTCGCGTATGCCTTTCAGAACGCCATCAATGTCGCTCGACTGTAAACCAGGGCCCGCTCCTATGTAGATTCTATTTTTAAAATATTTAAAAAAAAAAACAGTATTTTTTTCTAATGCTTTTTGATATGCGAAAAGTTTTGTCACTTTGCCTAAGAATAGGTGAAATAAAAATGTATAAATAATATAAATAAAGAGAGAAAATTATTTTAATTGTAATAATATTGTGAAGCGATAATGCTCATGTAAATAATGAAGTAGTGTATAAAACTAATATGTTAGAAATACACAGGAAATTACATATAAAATGCTTTGTTTTATTGTTTCCTTCGTTTTACGATGTCTTAAACCCGAATTCGTCTGACTTTATATAGAGGAGGTATTCTTAAAAGTGATAATAAAGTAAACATTTACGGAACGTCTAACTGCCGCACTCAGAGAGCTTTAATGATTACTTAGGCCATCACTTAGTAAAGGTTTTGACAGTTTGGTCATACAAAAGTATGTCAAACCTTTACTAGGAGACGGCTTAAGTAATCATTAAATATCTCTGAGTGCGGCAGTAAGTCTGCTGTGAATGCTTTTGTTTTTATCACTTTTACGAATAACAAGTCTACTTTATCAGCAAGGGGAAAATTACGAATATTAACGCAATTCATATTAATTATCATCCTATTATGATTCTACTAAAGCGGCAATTTTAGACCCGCTGAACATTCTATGAACCCATCCTTACCTACCTTCCATAGCAGCAGAAGCTAATTTTGCAGAAATGTAAAACATATAAGGCATTCTCTTATAAAATTAGGGACTACTGCTCTAGGTAAAACTTTCGTAGCAAGATGTAGAACAGTGTGACGGGGCCGACAGAAACACACGCATATAATAGTAACAGGACAAAAATTGTGGAAATTTTTGTAAAGTATATCCTTCGAAAAGCCAGGCCAGCCAGCCAGTTCAAGTCCAGAGGACAATAACTATTTTAAATATCCTGCTTGTTCCCACACTTGCACATATGCAGACTTGGCTGGTAGGTTCAGATAAATACCCGGAGGAAAGATCCATTAACGATTTGCACGATCCCAGAATCGACTTCAGGTTGCCCGTCGGGGCTTCGGGTTGTTCGTAAGAGATACCGCGGCCTCAACATGAAGGGCTAAGAAGGAATATGGGTGGTTTTTAGTTAGTAGAAGTCTGACACTCCCTTTTGCTCTGCCCAAGAAAAAAACCACCCGCCAAAAAAAAAAGTATGACTTCAGGTTCAATGAAGCAGACTCATCATCTGCCTAGACTAATAAAAAAATACAGTTAAACAGTAAATATTTAAGTAGTAGATGCTCGTAGGTAATACGGCCAATACGGGACCCCTATTTCTATTCAGAACCTCCACGAGTAGGGTATTGACTGTGTCTATAAAGTATTCTACTTTATGGCATTATATCATTAAGTGACAATAAAAAGTTACTTGACCCGCCTCTATAATTAAACCTGTATTTACAGTAACAGTTGGAAAAATACCTTCTGATTACGACGTACACAACATTATACCACGACTATTATGCCATTGGTTGTAAGGAAACCGTTGTATTGCAAAAAAACTGGGCATAAAAACTACATTTTGCCTTGTGGCATTAAGTCCGCCTATGTACCACGTTTGTGCATGAAGTTTTAATAAATAAATAAATAAAATAAAAACTCAAATCGGTCTAGCCATCTTCGAGTAATCGGAGAACATACATAAAAAAAAGGTTCGGACGAATTGAGGACCTCCTCCTTTTGAAGTCGGTTAAAAAGTAAACAGAATCATGTAAATTGATATTCAATCTCTACTTACATAATAAATGCGAACATTTGTCTGTCTATTACCTTCTCACACCTTCACGGATGAACGGATGTCGACGAACTCTGGCACTATGCGCGCGAAACCGCGAGCAAAAGCTAGTTTACAAATAAAATAATTATACGCTTTATTTTTTGTTCCGGTGTGGAAAATTCTCCATCCTGGGGTCCCTGGGGCAAGCGAAGGGGTCTGTGTGACGCTTACGTGTTCCCTTCCCACAATTGCACCGGGAATCATGGGAACTAGTGCGCCTTCCTCGACTCCCGAGCAAAAAGCACACTAGACCAACTTTCACAGTAAAAAGAACTACACAAATAGGGAAGCGAATTGGTTAGACACCCTCCCCAGCACGCCACTGAAGATTCTTTTCAGTTTCTGAAAGTTTGTAGGTTAGGTACCTACTCATTGTCTTTATGCGAGTCCACATTCCGCTGAACCCCTCATTTCATTCGTTTCCTCATGTCCGCCCCCGCACTTCCACGAACCCGCAAACATGAGGCGACCTCAACCAAGGACCATCGTCTTATGATTCAGTTGCCATATTAGGCATAACCAGTATAACTAATGTGTCTATTAAGTCGACGTTTCCGCGGTCGGTTCCGATTTCTCGACACCCTGTGGTTTTTTTGGGTGTACCTACGTCATCTGTTTGTTTTGTTTACATTGTGCAAAATTGTTAAGGTAAATAAATATCTGGCGGCAAATAGGTATTCACGGCTGGATTTATGAACCTCTTAATCATTGTCAAAAGAAAATATCCTAAGTTCCTGACTACCACATCTCTATTGCAGATCGTAGTGTTGCTGTCTGTAAAACAACACGTGTGTTGCACGTGACTGACTAGGTTGGAGATGAATGCGTGGAGTGACAAGAATTAGAGAAAGAGAAAGAAAAGATTAGAGAAAGTTTGAAAATGATGTCTGTAACAGAAAAAATTAAAGGACCTACCTACCTAAGGTCTACCTTGGTAGTGGAATGTAATGAGGAGGGATGAAACGCATGTTAGGTACTACAAAACTGATGGGCATTAATTTTGATGGATGGAGAGGGAGAGAAAGGCCAAAGATGCATGGAATGTGTGAGTAATGATATATAAACGAGAAAGAAAAAATTATGCCGTGACGTCTGACACGCAACAATGGAAGAGGAAAATGTGTTTCGCTGACCTCAAGTAGGGACAAGGGCAGGAAGATGATGATGATGAAGTTGATCTTTTCAGAAAGAAAGACGCTGCTGCCTTTATTACCGACTCCTTTTTTTGAGTTCGTAGTAATCCTCATGAATGTTCTAAATTCTGGGGCGTGTGGAGGGGTCCATGAAACTCCTCCCAGACCCGACTCTTGATGTCTAAAATCACGTGCTGGTCATCTAATTTCTATTACTTATCTTTGAGCAGAGTATGTGTAAAATCGTAAATATCGGAGCCTCCTAAGCTGCAGCTTAAGAGGCTCCGATGTTACGATTGTTGTTTATGATTTAAAAATACTAATAGTTCACGTTTCTTATCCTAGACTGCAGTCTAGGGTAAGAAACGTGAACTATTAGTATTTACTATTCTATTTAATGGACAGGTTTTAGCTAGGTACTTATGAGTTTTTTCCTAAATCAGAACAGACTTTGATTTGGCCAGAAACTCTGAAAACCACTTTTAACAAAGGGTACCGTATTATCCAGTACCTACTTAATGTGTTGTGGAGTAAAATATGTACTGATATTCACCTGTATCCAGTTAGACCCGAACGAACCCGACCTCAACATAGTTTGTAAAAGGCTAGGCAGTTAATGATAAGAAACTGAATCTGGAAGATCTGAATAACCAAACAAATAGGAAGTCTCAATGGAACTTTACCGGAACATATGCATGTGGTAAAGTACCTACCTACAGTTGGCACAAGCGGAAGTCCATCGATAAAATAAAAGAACGCACAAGTTCCATCTAATGTTTATATAAGAAATCACAAAAAAAACGATAACGCTAACAAGGAAAAACATATTACTTATGTCACACCCATGCAAGGCATTATTATTTTTAGATAAATATCTTAGAATTGTTTAACAACGATGATGCGACATGACTCAAGAGTCAAAATATCATGATAAGTAAACGATAATGTTTCCTGAATACATTATTCGCTGGAGGTTGTTCCTATCAACGAGAAATCCTTCCGTTTACTCGCAGATAGTGAGGCCTTGTGTGTCAACGAACTGAGTTTGGGCATCATATAAGTGACACATTTGCTATTGTGACGCAATTTGATCTCTCTCTAGGTCAGAACAAGAGTTATGTCAAGGCAGATGCTGTGTTACGATCGGAATTATTCGTAATTGGTTAGATTCTGGTTAACCAAAAGGCCGGCGTGGGAAACTGACTCATTAACTGGAGATGTTTAAAACTTTCCATGTGACCTTACCAGACTCTAGTCATACTAACTTAAACCATAGCTGAATAAGCGTGAAAGATGGCTCGCTAAAGCTTTGACGCAAACCCAAAGGTTGATTAGGAGGAAAAGAAACTCCCCCAAAGAGTCCTTAAAACTGATTTCTATCATAAACTAAACAACATCAAAAGGGTAGAAGACAGAGGTGTCTTCCGGTCTACTATCTCCTTCTTTCCACCGAACAACAAACAACAGTCAAAGTAACGTGAATGTGTTCAGACTAAGACAGTGATTCTTGCTCCATGGAGGATCTTGGAGCCAAGTTTACATAGGTACTCTTCGTCTTCTTAGGAATCTACTCAGACGTACGGTCAGTGAGTTTAATAATAATACAAAAGCGACAGGCTCTTTTGTATATCTATCTCATCTTCAGTGTGTGTCATCGGCATCTAATGCAGAGAAGGGTCTATCTTGGAGCATCTTCACATTTCACAAAGCTTTTTCTCATGGAAGTAGGCACACAGGCCACAGAACACCACTTGATATACTCCTTTTGCCTCGTCCACTTTCATACATCGGCCATTACGCTAGATGCGAGTACAGTACTCGCATCTAGCGTATGCATCTTACCTTTCTGAAGAACCTCACCAAAAACGTCAGTGTTTGTTCTTTCAGGGCGTTCCCTCTCTGCGTTGCCACTCACATCTGCCTGTTGTTAGTCGCCTTTCACTCACCCTCTCCTCATGACCAAACCATCTTCTTTTAAATCTGCAGTGTTCTTGTACGAGTATAACCTTATTCATTATCATTAACTAATAGCATTCATCATTGAGACCAGCAAGTCGAGCTATTTTGACATCGACTGGTTAGCCCTAACCGGATGGTTGGCACTGTTTACTATATTTCCCGCATTTTCTCTCTTTTACACATCTTCGTCAATTCATTCATCATCTCCCAAGCTTTCCTCCTTGGGATCGACTTCCAGTCTAATTGAAAGCAGCTGAATGCAACACACACAACAACACAACACACACACAAACTGCCTAACTGACCTTCATAACCCGTTTTTTTTTTTGGCTTGGGAAATCATCAAATAACCCCTCCCGCTCTGGGCAGAGCGAAAGGGAGAGTCAGACTGCTACTGACTTAAAACCACCCATGTTCCTTCTTAGCCCTTTATGTCGAGACCGCGGTATCTCTTGCAAACAACTCGCAGCCCCGACGGGACTACGAGACCTCTTGGTAAGGCTCATGGTAGTAAGACTTACGGGACTTCGGGACTCGAGATGCAAGAAGAATTGATCATCTTCACACAACATCATTCATGTATTATTTATTCATATAATTATAACGTAAATAAACTGCATCGTTTGTGTAATAGTTGCAAGCGCGACTGCTGAGCATGAGGTCCTGGGTTCGATTCCCGGGTCGGTCAAAGTGTTTTTCTATCAGGAATTTATCAGTAACAGCCACAGAGTCTGGATTTGTGCCCGGTTGATGGCAATAGGCTCGCCCCCTATTTCATGGGACTTAAACATAACTGGCGAAATGTGGGTGTACTATTAGGCACACCTCTGCCTAACCCTTCGGGGATTACAGGCGTGATGTTATGTTATGTTAACGTAAATAAACAATTTGGTTCTGTTTCTGTAGAAACTGTTTGAACATATCATACATCCCTTCGCCTATCCTAGTTGGAGAGAGAGTATGAGAATGTCCAAAAAATGCTTGTACCAACAGTGCAATTAGTTATGTTCTTATTTTGCTTAAGTATTCATGAAAGTCGGTAAATGTATAATGTAATGAACCATCATTGCTATCGTAACATAAGAAAAGGGTCCTTTTTGTTTTCCTCGTTTCAGTATTTCTTACACTTCTTTGTATGAAACGGAAACGGATGTTTTAGATAAAAATGCAAGCGGCGACAGAATAATTCTTTATGAGCTTTATCAATAAAAGATAAAACAGGTTTTATAAATCTTTATTTAATTGACAGAAGTTGTAAACTCTGCCTTTTATAGAATAGACGAATAGCTGCAATTTGTAACGGCACAAATATAAAATGTAAACAAAAAAAAGTAAATATTATGAAATATATTATTATTTATTATTATTATGAGCCTATACTGTCCCACTGCAGGGCAAAGGCCTCCCTTCCCTCCTTCCACTTTTTGCGATCTAGTGCGACAGTAGACCAATCCTTAGAGAAAGAGTCCAGCTCATCCCGCCATCTCCTTTTGGGCCTGCTGCGTTGTCGTTGAAATATATACTTGAACAATATGTTGTTTTCACAGGAAACCGAGAAAGATTACACAAAATTCATAACGAAAACAAGCAAAATATAGGAAATGTAAATCAAAAAACATTCAAGGCTGTTCTTATCGATTAGTTTACATATTTTCGTTCGCATCCTTTATCAGGAAGTAAGGAGTAACGAACCTTGTCGACATTTTGTCCGTTTGTGTTTACCCTATGACAGGTCTTCGCGACACCTTTATAAAACCGCGCGACACACCAATTTACTTCACATACCTAGTGCTGTTTTCTGATCGCCTAGTCCTTTTCCTTAAAACAAGTTTATATTTAAAAGTAAAAATAATTTAAAATTAGCTTGGAGCTTGTAAAAATAAAATAAAATTAATAAGCTTATAAGAATTAAAATGAATTGTTTAATTAATTTATTTTTAATAGTTTTAATTAGTAGAAATAACGCTTTGCCAGCAGGCGAGGGTTATTATAATTTAATCGATTTTTTATATGACGACATTGAAGAGAACAGCATAGACGGGAGTCAGACTATAGACGTGTCGAACTTGGGACCCGAAGCTTATGGATATCCGAAAAATGAGAGCGGTGAGTAATTGAACAATTTTAATAGTATTTAAGAAAATCATCATGTTATTTTTTGGCCCGTAGGCATTCGTAAAAAATGGAAGAATTTCCAAACAAACTTTCGAGCTACGTGGGGCTGAATTTTCCAAAACTCTCTCACGTTTATAATTTTTTTTTTATAAAATATTCTTTTTAAGTCTGCGTGCCATAATGTTTCTTTAGAATGAATTTAAATTAATTAATTACCTACATTATTTTTGTCAACTAGTTGCATGGATTGATTTTATTTGTATGCCTATTAAACATGTAACCGATCCTGACATTAGAATTATATCTTAATAAATTAGTACCTTTGTTTTACAAATAATTGATTTGAATTAAAAAGTTTTATTATGAAGATGTCCTATGTCATCTTTTCAGGTACTGGAATATTCTAAAAGCCTAAGTCCTAACTTCCTAAGCTCAGCATCACTTAAATACAATTTGCTACAATATTTATTATTAAAAATAACTAACCTTTTTTAAATTTTAATTTATATTTCTGTATTAAGGAGTAGCGATTTTTTTGGCCGTCTGAAATAAATATTGAAATTGTTATTGTGTTCTAAATCTATTTAAGTTATAAACTCATAATATTATACAGTGGTCAAGTTAGTCACTAACACTACATATTATAAAACATAGTCCTCCGCCGCGTTTGTCTGTCTGTTCTTGATAAACTCAAAAACTACTGCACCGATTTTCATACTATTTCCACCAATGGATAGAGTGATTCTCGAGGAGGGTTTTAGTGTTTAATATCGCTCGAAGCCGCGGGCATCAGCTAGTAAGACATAAAACTACATAAAAGAACATTTAAAATATCTACCTCATTTAAAACAATACGTTTGTACTTATATATACGTATATAAGTAATAGGTATAATGCGTAGTTAACAATTAAATTAAAGCTCGTATATGTAACAAAACAGTCATTATCTAATTTTATTATGTAAGTAATTAAACTACAGTTTCCTTTATCATCAATTTGCATTTTATTTTTCCGTTACGGTTTTCATCCGGTGACTAATAAATCCCGTAAACACTAACTTTTAGTACTAACTAACGTTTTTCCTGTCAGCTGGTATCTAAGTAGGTGCTTAATTTTGCTAATAGGTACTTACATATTTTGATTTGTTTGAAAAATTATATTATCGAAGCTTTTAAAGCTTGATATAACACTTTTGAGCTTGATCTTTAATACAGTGAGTGGTAATCGAAAATGAAATACAAGTTCTACACCATTGTATAAAACTACCATGTGTTTATTAACCCTACGACTTATTGTCAAGCCTTTTTTTTGAAGGGTGGGAAATAATCAAATGACTCCTCCCGACCGGGCATCAGAGCGGTAATGAGTGTCAGACTTCTACTGACTAAAAACCACCCATGTCTGATACATATCCATAGGAAACGACCTGCACCTTTTCTCAACATTTTACTAGTGCCCGTGGACATAGTAAAAGTTAAATAAAATATTTTTAACTTTTAGCTCGTGATTTAGTTAATAAGAAACAATGTTCAGAATTTATGCTATAATTTATGCCACTTCGGATTCCGTTTCAAAGTTTTAGCTTCCCTAGCGACTTGGCTTTTGTGCAAGCTGTGTAACAAGCCACCACTTACTTCGAAAACTAAAAAAGAAAAGGAAAATAAGTACTAGGAAATTATGAATAATGAATACATGCCAATCGACTCAGGTCGAGATGCATCGGCTGTCATGTTCACACGATAAACACGACAGCGGGCGTGTCAACCTCATCCGATAATAAATAACGAAAACTTACCAGGCGCCAAGTTGACAGCCCACTTCCTCAACTTCATGATATCCTAATCGTGTTATGTGATACATTACAACGTTACTTAACTTTTTCGATAACTTTTTATCTTCATTCATGCTTTTCCCGGTTCCGGTGTAAAAGGAAATTGATTGAGTGGCATCATCGGTGCTGCTTGGGAAATCATTTAACCATGCTACGACATAGAAAAGAAACAAAACTTAGGAGGTACCTGTTTCATCAGCCGGTGTTACGGCATTTGTTCGAAAGAGTCACCGCGACCCTGAAACGCAAAGCGCATTAGAAAGAACACGGATAGGTTTTGGTCAGTAAGAGTCTGACACTTCTTCTTCTGCTCTGCTCAGAGCGGGAGGAGTCATTTGATGATTTCCTTTCCTTAAAAAAAGGTACAAAGGTACTTCACATACATGACAAACCCATCCGATCCAAAACTCCAGAATATCTTGCTGTTCTTATGAATTTGTAATTTCCAGGAGATGCGTTGGCGAATTGGTCGGAGCATTCCCTTATGAACCCTGAGGAGGTAGGGGAGTACGCAGAGGGAGACATACTCATGCCACCGCAGCAGGGGAGAAACGGCGTCAGGGAAGAGGTCCTGCGTTGGCCACAGGGACACATTCCCTATGTTATTGAAGGATATTTCAGTACGTATTTACAAGATAGCAAAGTTTAATTTTGTGTAGCATTGTGAGGTAAGTTTTCTCACAATGCTGTAGTATCAAATAAGTGATGGGTATTATGACCCATAATGTAATATTATAATAAGCCCTTTTATGGATACCGCACCGTCCCGGGATTCAGTTTGTTCATGAGGGGCTGGCACCCACTTAAACATCGCCGTGAGCGAACTGTCGCCTTGGTGGATGGGCTATGAGAATTGCTACATATTATACCGTTCGCAACCTATGCAGCGTTGCCTGGGCTCCAAACTCCATTGAGACATCGCCACTACTCATGAGAGCCGTGCAATGCAACGACGATAGACTTCCCGATCTATCGCTCACTGGCACCTTCTAGGGTGGCATCAGGTCCTCATGGTGCCTCCACCACCGACCTACTTGTGTCATAAGCAATAACTGCATCCAAGTATTTGAACGGTCACTGCGAGACTCAAATCGCCAGAATATATAAAAGTTTTCACTTGTTCAACTCCCTTTTATGAATACCTTGTAACTTTTCTCAGGCACCCCGCAACACGAAACTATAATGAAGGCGATAGCGGACTACCACAGACTGACCTGCTTACGCTTCGTCCCGCGCAAAACGCAGACGGATTACATCACTATCACGAGCAAGAGCACAGGCTGCTGGTCCAGCGTTGGCAGAATTGGTGAGCATTGGAAAGAACGCTGAAAATGGTATCACATAATAACGGAATACCTACTTACATACATATAGTATACAGTATATTTTTATCTCCTCCTAAACGGCTGAAACGATTCTGATGAAATTTTCTGTATGTGTTCAAGTGGATTCGAGAATGGTTTAAATTTACAATTGGACCCGGTGGGTGGCGCTGCTGTCCGCTAGTACAGCATAGTTTTTCGATGTAACGAAACATCGCAGTAACAAGTCGTCGCAGTATAGTGATATCGATGAAAGGTTTTTGTAGAAACGAATTCGATAATACGGCTTTCGCACTGAAGTAGATATTCCCTTAATAACGGCCTGGTCAGAAACCAACCATACGACACATTCGTTTTGACTGCGTCGTTACTCTAGTGGTCGCAAGCGTGACTGCTGACTATGTGGTCCTGGGTTCAAAACCCAGGCCGGGGAAAGGGCTATTGGGGTCTTCCATCAGAAATTTCGCGGTAGCAGCCACGAAGTCTGGATTTGTGCCCGATTAATACCTCACCTCTGCCTAACCTTTCTGGGATTACAAGCGTGATGTTATGTCATTCTCTAACTAATGGATATAACCAGGTGGTCGTCAAGAAGTAAACCTGCAGACTCCCGGCTGTGTGTCCAAGAAAGGTACAGTTCTGCACGAGCTACTCCATGCCGTTGGCTTCATGCATGAGCAGAGTCGCCCGGAGCGCGACGACTTCGTATGGGTGCGATATGGCAACATCAGACCAGGTGAGGCATCTAACAGTTCTTACTTATAGTCTGTCATCAATTATCATGCTTATTTATTATTCAAATGGTGTTTTATTTATTTACACTTCATGTACAAGAGTGGCACATAGGCGGACTTAATGCCTCAAGGCATTCTCTACCAGTCAACCTTTAGATCAAATAGGACAGCATTGTAGCAGAGTACAAAAAAAATAAGGAGAATACTCGGCAATTAATGTGCGGCAATGAGTTTGCCAAGAGCAGGCGATCAATTGAATGCATGATCTTTTTCTTTTTTAGAATTTTTTGGTGAAACGCTAAGATTATAACTATCAGCTACTGTTTTGTCATTCATATGAGCTGTTAATACTCAATAACTAACAGATTGTGGAGATCAAGGAGACAGTCGCTGCCATCTGCATGTAAAATATGAGTATTCAGCTGCATCCAGTTAGACTAAATATGGCGGGCATTAAAACTTGCACAATTCTCCTAGCTTGTTCTTGTCAAGTTACTTGCGGTATAAATAAAATGACTTACCGTCTCAAACGTTGAGCTCCTTGAGCTATAAGTCGAGCTACACGATAACTGACAAATGCTTGCACTGACTGGACAGGTCCACTCCAATCTGTGTACTTGAAAATACCTGCATAGTCCTCATGTGAGTATACCAAGATTATGTCTGGAACTTAAAAGACCTCTAAGTTTGTATCGTGTGATTCTTCTCAGAGTAGTCCCTAGTTCTAAAAGATTTAGTTTTAAAAGAGTGACTTGTAAAAGTATTTGTAAAAACCTATTTGCAAAATGAACATCATTTTTCAAACGTGTGTAGGTGCGGAGAGCAACTTCAGGAAGGCCAGCACCAAGGCAACGAATGACTTCAGCATTCCCTACG
This sequence comes from Diarsia brunnea, assembly GCA_949774965.1. NCBI lineage: Eukaryota > Metazoa > Arthropoda > Insecta > Lepidoptera > Noctuidae > Diarsia > Diarsia brunnea. Next base: position 3,638,610 of record OX459016.1, on the reverse strand, counting down.
ACTACAACAGCGTCATGCACTACTCCGAGTACGCTTTCTCAAAGAATCAGGGGAAGACCATTGAATCTAAGGTACTTTAAACGTTACTGTTAATCTAGCTGGGCAAAGGATGTCTGTCTCCATGACTTCCTGCTCTATCGATCCAATAATTATATTTATAATATGTATGGATGTACTGGTATCTACAACATGCTGTAAATTACAGTATACGTATTTTAAGAATAAGGGTGTTTGACATGAGTTGTGAGAAGAATATTTTCATGAAGGTGGTTCTTTCCAGTACCTAGGTAGGTATTTATTTTAGTAGAAACAGGTTCTTGCTGAACATACTCATCTTTTGTATAATTTTATGAAAGTACCTGGCTTCTTTCTCGTGTGGTTGGTGCCTTACCAGGCGTCTGAGTTTTTATCCTGCCCATAGACCCAGACAGTGAAAGAATCTAGGCTGAAATGATGAAAGAGAAATGTCCAGTATACCATGACTTTAACTCTTTCACTTGATTTTTTAGGTTGGAGGTGTGACACTGGGACAAAGGGACGGACTGAGTCGTGGTGATGTCAAGAAAGTTAACTACATGTACAACTGCAAGAAAGAGTGAGTAGCTGCTGACGTTTTGTGCAGAACATTTTGCACGGTGTAAACATTTGCCCCACAACGATAGCCTACGAAACATATAATCCCTATAAGAAAACTAAAAAAAAAAATTGCGTCCCTGTGATATCTGTTGTGCCCGAGGTCCAGGGTTCGATTTCTAGGGCGGGTAAAGTGTTATTGGGATTTCTATTAGGAATTTCTCAGTATCTGCCACGAAGTCTGGATTTGTGCCCGGTTGATGACAATAGGCTCGCCCCTATTACATGGGACTTAAACATAACTGGCGAAATGTGGGTGTGTATGATGTTATGTTGTTATGTGCCCATGATCATAATCTTATGGTGTAGTCCCACTTAAAAATCCCATATTTTCTAGATAGTGTGAATTAAGCAAAAAATACTCAAAAAGAGGGAACTAAGATTTTAATGGTCGGATTGTCATAACACTTTTATTATTGGGCTCCTGAAACGGTGCAGAAGAAAGAAAAACAAACCACATGTCTACTACATACTTATGTTGACACTCAGATCTTAATTTCCAGGGAGCCACAACAAGGCTGGTTCGGAGGAGTGTTCCAGAACCTGTTCGGCGCCAAGTCTCGTTAATTTAAGAGTTTGTTTTCACTTGCCTGTATTTAAATCACAAAGATCTGATAGCTGTAAGTTTTCTAGTCTACGTTTGTTTGAAATAAAACGTACTATTATTTATTTTTGTCTTTCAATTGTCATTTTTTGTCAGTACCCTATGATTTTTCTCAGTAAATAATATTGCTTAATTACTTAATCCATTTTACGCGGATATTGATTAGGCAGCAGAGTTGTATGTGATGACAATAGACTCGCCTTCCGCCACATGGGACTTAAATGCGCACTTCTACCATACCCTTTGGGTATAACAGGCGCGATGTGATGAATGTTTCAAGGAACATCAATATTTTTCAAATAATAAAAAAAGGAAAATAAAACACACGAAGTAACAACCTGTTTCCGCAATAATAGTATAAACTAGTGCAACTAGTGAATAAAGGACGGATTTATAGCGAGGGCCGTAGATGAGTCACGAGCAAGTGAAGGATTCTAATGATTGAATCACGAACGCAGCGAGTGATTCAACTGTTAGAATCCTGAACGACGCGAGTGATTCATGGCCCTCGATATAAATTCGTACTTTATTCAGGAGTTGCATACTATACTTTATATCATGACTACGAGAAAAGACATAATTTAAGCGAAAATAGAAATTTAATCAAGAAATAAGAATTGTTACATTAATTGAAATGGACATTAACTGAAACTGGACTGAAATTAAGCGTAATTTTCTTATTATTATCATTAGGGTGATCAACTTGTGAAACAATATTTATTAATCTAATGCCAAACTGTCGCAAATATCGACCAATCAAAACTCGAGAATTTATTTGCACCAAAGAGTTTTGAATTTTGAATCTTAGCGCAAGGAGTTTGTGTAAGCATTGAAATAGAGACCGGATATATTTTTGTGTTCCAAATTCAAACACCAAAATAATGAATAAAAACAAAACAGTGAATAAAAGGCCTTTTTATTCACAGTTTTGCGTGAATAAAATAAGCTTTTTAGAGTAGGTATGGTATAAATAGTGTTTATTCAAACTAAAATAGTATCTACATAACCTACAACAATGGTTAGTATGTGTTACAAGTGTCAGTGGAGTACCAGGTCGCCGTCAGTAATGAAGAGGTATCAAATTCAACTTTTAGGCCTTTTCGTATCGCTCTATCTCCATCGACATCAGACATCTTAGGAACTGGTAAGATCTGTCGCAGGGGCAAGTCTCCACTGAAAAACACACATTTGAATTCATTAACATGACTAAAAACATCAGCATCAAAATCGAACGGCAAAACCTGACGAGACCTATCCCAGCAGTGGGAACGTCAGCATTTCATTATAACCATAATGAAATGCTGACGTTAATTAAGTGCCATATTTTAAGTTAACAAAAAGAACGCTAGCGCCATCTATGACGTAAAATTAGTATTAACATCGAAATCATGAACCGTGATATTGGCAATATAAAAAACCCAACCAAAGACATCGGGCAAAAGCCCACCAGACACAACATTCGTTTGATTGGTGTCAGGTTCTTTCCAATAAAGTACTGAGAAACTTTACACCCTGTTCCTCATCATCATCATCCACAGCCTGAATTCACCGAATGCTGAGTATAGGCCTCTCTTTTCTAATCCAGGTTTTTTGCCCCATCGTCAGCCTATTTCCTCATACCTCTAAAATATGGTCGACAGCTACATGCTACAAATAATTGCTAGGAGATAATAAACTTACGTCGGTCAGCAGCGCAAAGAGCAGTCATGTCTCCGATATCATCCATAGGCTTTCCATTGCGTTCTCCGGCAAATATGAAGGCTGCCCGCGCTGGGTTGAATTGGCGACCATCTTCCGATACTATGCCTACGTTCTCAAAAACGCAACGGATGAAACACTATAAGAAAAATAAATGATTGAGATTCGCGACAGGACGATACAATTGTAGAAAAGAATATTTTATTGTAAGGTCTCCAGGCCATATCCGATGAAAACGGAGAAGTTACCAATACATATACTCGTAGTCTTCATTATGAATTGGCAACCTCTCCGATTTCAGCGACGGATAAAAAACGAAGAAAACTCGAAAATCCCTATACTGACATAACTTACCATTCTAATGACCGTTTATACTAACAAAAGCAACTAATGAACCGATTTTCAAAATTATTTTTGTATTCGAAAGACTATACTCCCGTGGTAGTCCCATTGTCACCAAGTCAGGATCTGATGATGGGATCCCAGGGAAATCGAGGGAATCCTCAAATTTTATAGGCACTTGTTACGTTTTCCATATATTTTCTAAAGCTGTTTATGTATTTGCGTCTGATAATCATGATTTCTTGTGGATGCGCTGATGATGGAAGGTACAACTCCTCAACGGTTAGGAGTTGAAAGAATAATCTTTCAATATTATACGTACTTATGTACCGATAGTTGTATTCTTTCAGGCTATTAGGTTAACCTGATGATGATGGCATCCCATAGAAATCGAGGGCAACTCTCAAATTTTATAGGCACGTTTCGTGCAGTTTTTTGTAATTTTTTTTTATCACTTTTTTGTGTTTTTGAAGTCGGTTTTTTTATCTTTAGATAGTGAATAATATGTGCATAATTATCACGCATCTTAAAGGGAAAAATTTGCCAGTTGAGGAAGGGGTTTCGTATTCGATATTTTTCCACTTACCTTAGGTGTCTTATCAGTTTCATCTACAAAACTTCCGCTTTCATTCAGAGATTGTATATAGGCTACAATGGAAATCATACATTAGTATCCGTAGTTATAAAGTTTTAATCTTCTCAGAGGCATCATTGAAATGAGATGAAGACTCGGAACGGGAATACCAATGAGACGTTGGATAGATTGTGTCATGGATATTTTAAAGGGCAAAGTGAACATAAATCTAACCTAACAGACAGATGTGTTGCTGGGGAATTTGTTCTACCATTTCTACTTACCAGGTGTAACACTAGGAAGTGTCGAAAAGTGGGCGTAAAAAGTGCTGATTATCAGCCTAATTTGAATAAATGACTATTGATTTGATTTAATAGCTGGTAGATATGTATGGAGAGACAGAGAGCAAGGCAAAAAAAAAATGGGTTGATTGCGTGAGGAATGATATGGAATAAAAAGAAGTTAATGATAGCCTGACGGTTGATACAGGAGAATGAAAGAATAAACATGTTGCGCCGACCCCAAATAACATGGAAAATAACCGTTCCGTATGGTGTCGGACGTAAAGAATAGCACCATCCCATATCTTCCCATGGGTGTCGTAAGAGGCGATTATAGGACTTACCAGAGAATGGTCAGCAGCATTCTCTGTGCCTTTGTAACAACCATATTGCGATCGCCAACCCGCCTGCCAAGCGTGGCGATTATGGCAAATCCCCCCTTCTGGGGGAGGCCTATGTCCAGCAGTGGAAGTCTTATGGCTGAAATGATTATGCAGATGGAAAATAACTACTTATTTAGATAACAAGTAAAAAATCTTACACATCTCAATCCTGTAACTCTCATTACAAACGTTCATGACAGCTATAACATCCACATCAATACTATTGATGTTGCTCTCCTGGTTAGCTACTGTCGTCGTCATCATGGTTTCCTTCGTCACTGCGTCTTTCGTTTGCGTGTTCGCTGACATTGTTAACGCGAATGTAATCGCAGTTAGAACCACGGCTAGCAGCAACTTCGTCATTTTGTCTATGTGTGTTGTACCCACTGCTGATACTGAATATGGTCATTTGGTCATTTCGCTTTATATGCGGAGTGAGTAATTGATTGGTGCAGAGGTTGAGAACATTTTGATCTAAATTCAAGTTTAAGGACTTTGATTTGCCATAAAAAGAAATACAATTAGCTACCTACAAGATGTTTATGTTTAAGTAAAGGTTAAGCAGATATGGTTTTATTAGGTCTATAATATATTTCAAACAGTTTTTTTTAATTTTGTCATTTGAATTCTATACAAAAAAATAAAGTTGAAGTGTCTGTTTGTTATTTCAAAATAACACCTTTTTACTGAATACATGTAAAAAAAACTTTTTTTTATTTTGTCCGTTTGTCGTTATGTCTGTCGATTTCGAGGGCACTTTTACTTTTATTTGAGAACTAGCTGCTGCCCGCGGCTTCGTCCGCGTGAATGTCGGTTATCGCGACCAAAGTAATCTCTTCATCCCCTTCTTTCATCCCCTTACAACCCTTTTTGCGCACTAAAATGTAGCCTGATGTCTTTTCTCAGGCTCTAGACTATCTGTGTATCAAATTTCATTTCAATCGGTTCAGTAGTTTTGGCGTGAAAGCGTGACAGACAGACAGACAGAGTTACTTTCGAATTTATAATATTAGTAAGGATAATGTTTAGGGTTCAGTACAGAAAGATAACCCTTGAAATTGTTAACAAATTCCGATTCAAATAATGAAGTAATAATTTCACGCGAGGATCGCAGGCAACAGCTAGTTTACAATAAAATGTAAATTTTATCTGTTTTAGAGATTATTCATTCATGTTCGAGGTGGAAATGAGCATGTTTTCCTCCTCGTGACTGCTGCTTTCCTAGTCACATATTACAAACCTCGTTACGTTTTAATTTTAATTTTTACATTCTCAAGTTGTTTTTTGAAAGTGTCGTGTCTATAATTTTTACTGATGAAATTATGTTCTCACCATTTACCATTTTCAAAAGAGAACTTTTTTGGAATAGTATTAAAAATGTTTAAAACATCTGCGTCAATGATTACATTGATTACCTAGGCACGATTGCAGAAAAATGGGTAGAGATTTCTATTTTTGACAGATAATCACTAAGTTTATAAAAATAGGTGCATTTTTTTTTCTAAAATTAGAATCCTTTTTTTATAAAGTGAGCAAAAAATAACATACGAACAAATATAATTGACGACTATTATTTATCTATATGCCATTTTTTGTACGTTAGGGATCAGCTGTGTGATGTAGTGATTTTATATTGGAGTATATGTTGTGTTATAAATAAACTGCGTTTTAGATTTTTTTATTAAACTTTGCCCCACACTGGGAATTTCTCCTGTATCGTGGGTGCGTTCATAAACATATAAACTCACATACACAAATACCCAGACCCGAAACAACTATCTGCAAGCCATACAAATATTTGTTCCGTGCGGGGATCGAACACGCAAACACGCAGCGCAGCAGTACAATCGCTCAGCCACTGCGCCAACCGTGCCGTCGAATGATGAGATGTTAAATTGAGATAAATTATAGGAAAGATAATTATAAATGTACATTGTCATACTTCGATGGACGCCTAAGCTCATCGTTCATCTACTTATCTAATTCGAAATAGGACCTTATTGTTTATTTCTTTCCCTTTTTCATTAGTAATATCTTAAATGACCACAAAGGTTAAGATCTGTGCAGTTCCTATCTTGTTCGACTGCCTCGTTGGTCTAGTGATGAGCACTCTCGGTTTTCCATCCCCAAGTAGGGAATGGGAGGAGGGTGGAGTCTGAAGTTGTGCCTGGTTGATGGCCAAAAGGTCCGCTGCCTAGAAAACTCAACTTACGGACTTAAAAATTTAGGGATTGGGTACAAGCGAGTTTATATGTTAAAGTATGTATTTAATTGACCAATATTATCGCAGCTCTTGTCATCATCTGCCTAGCCTTTTCCCAACTATGTTGGGGTCGGCTTCCAGTCTGACCGGATTCAGCTGAATACCAGTATTTTACATGGAGCCGATCTGACCTCCACAACCCAGTTAACACTAGGTAATACGATACCCTTTGGTAAGACTGGATGTCAGACTTTTAGGTCACTGACTACCTGTAACGACTGCCAAAGATCTATATATGACAGCCGGGACCAACAGCTTAACGTGCTTTCCGAGGTACGAATAAAACTCGGTATGTAATGCACCCATTTACGCGCGGTCTGTGGATGGGTGACCACCGTCACCCATCCACAGACCAACCTAGGCAAGCACAGCTTAACCTAAAGATCGATCCGAGAGGCAGTTCTTATTAAGCCACGAGCTTCTCTTGATATATCGCAGCTCTTGTATTAGACAGATATTAATACAACAACAAACAAAAACAAATCAGAGAAAAAGAAGAAAATGTTCATGTAGGTAGGGCAATCCTAAAAATTCTAGAATTTGTCATGCAGTTCAATCTCTTAATTTTTTCTATGAAAAATAATAACCAATCATTGGAAAGATTTATACAATTAAAAAGTGTTCCGTAAACCACACTTTTTAGTCATTTTTCCAACGACATTTCTAGAACGGTTCCCCATCAATATAATCCGTATAATTTTCAGTAAACCACAGTAATCTAGTAACAGTCATTACCACAAATTGAGCGAGGTCACCAGATAATGTGCCATCAATATAATCGGAGCAATTTGTAATCATTGCCTTTGAAAACTTGTTTATTGAACGTGAGAACTTGCATCCTGTATTTTTCATTACAATTGTTCAGTTTAACATCTACGCTTCGGTTGTTAGTGTTTGCGTTTTGGTGCAAACTTCACGATGTGTTTTTGTTTAACCCGACTGCGGCGAAACCCAAAATGAGGGTTATTGCTTGGGTGTTTGTGGGTCCCACTGCTGGGTAATCACATCCCCTTTCTCCTTCCAAACCTCTGCATCTGTACTTATGCAAGGAAATTATGTACTCTGGAGGCCGCTTGTATTCTCAACATCTTGAAAACTTTGTATTTTTAGTTCATGGTGTACCACAAACCATTATTATGGATAACGGTTCACAATTTCAATCTAATGAGTTTCAAATTTTTTTTAAATAATTATAAAGTTCCCTTTGTATATTATTCGCCCAAATATTGTCCATCAAGGTTCATCTAAAAGTATCTTATGAATCATTTAATTTGAATTCTTCTCTTTTCATCCGACTGGGTAATGTATTGTGTTTATCATCCTATTTAGTCATATACCTATACCAGACGCCATACTACGAAATATAAGAAAAATAAGTCGACAACTACGTTTGATAGATAGGACGTCTGTGAAAATTTTCACGTTATTAAATCGAATACTTCACAACTTTTCGGCCCCATAGGCCACCCGTACTGCGAGCACTCTGCCCACTGCCACTTAGGTTTGCCAATTAGGTATTCTTTTCCTCCATTATGAATTATGATGCATCGTTCATTTACTCAGTGATCTTTATATCTCTGCTATTTTATGTCACCAATATATATATATGCCTTATGTCGTCGGACGTAAAGAATAGCACCATCCCATATCTTCCCGTAGATGTCGTAAGAGGCGACTAAGGGACTTACCAGAGAATGGGCAGCAGCGTTCTCTGTGCCTTCGTAACAACCATACTGCGATCGCCAACCCGCCTGCCAAGCGTGGCGATTATGGCAAATCCCCCCTTCTGGGGGAGGCCTATGTCCAGCAGTGGGGGTCTTTTGGCTGAGATGATGATGATGATGAATATATCAAGAGTGCATTCGTAACGCACATAAACGCTCTATCTGTTCATATTACTAAAAGCTTCACAAAATATGCATTACTTGGTGCAGTTGCAACATTTCTAAATGCCAACGTTCAGAATAGCGATACAGGTAGTGTTGATACGATTTGTCTTTTTGGATCTGAAATATACGAGTATAATTAGTCAAGTTAGAATTCAGTTTCAGTGTTTTGTTATATCTAGCGCAGTAGGTAAGTTGTAGGTGCCTCGTCTGCTGATATTTGTAGTATTTTCGGCCAGTGTTATTTACTTTTCGAATTAAATGCTTTCTGAAGGTGTACAGTCTGTGGGACTTTCAACACTGATACTTTATTCACCACCAATTGGTAGGGGGAAATTGTCTTACGTGATTAAAAAATCGAGTCTAACTGCCGCACTCAGAGAGCTTTAATGATTACTTAGGCCATCATTTAGAAAAGGTTTTGACAGTTTTTAATACAAAAGTATGTCAAATCTTTACTAAGTGACGGCTTAAGTAATCATTCAATATCTCTGAGTACCGCAGTAAAAGTAACTAACCCATAGGTATTATATACGAAGTTGTGGTCTAGCTGTGTGCGTTCGTTAATTCAAAATTATTGCCTTTCACGAAAATTCTTTCAACGGTTCAGATATAAAAAGTTCCCGTCGAGGCTACAAGTTGTTCGCGGCGTCGACACAAAGGGCTAAGAATGGGTGGTTTTTAGTCAGTAGAAGTCTGACACTCCCTACCGCTCTGCCCAGAGTGGGAAGGAGTCATTTCATGATTTCCCACCCTCCAAAAAAAATAAAGATGTAAAAGTTAACATACAGACTAAAGACACTATTAGAGAATAAGTAAGAGTAATTTAATTTTCTGCAAATTTGGTAACAAATAGTTCCTGTTCACGTTTCGCTGAAATAAACAATCCTTTACGAACTAATTGTTTAAGAGAACACCACCGCGTCTCGGAACCCGAAAAACAAACAGTTGTTTATTTACCAGGCTGCAACATACACGAGTCAAGAACCACTAAATCTCCGACATGTAAACAATTTTAGCTGAACAAATAATGTAATATTAATTTATGACACTAGTGCGAGTGACGTGTGACTTTACACGTGGTTATGAATGATGCCAATGCCCTTAGAATGCAAGTTTTGGAGATGTGACTTTGTCTATTTTATTGTTTTTTTTTTGTCACCGACCTCCGCAAGTAAAGTAGGTAATTTTAGACATTTTTAGTGTTTTTTCGGAAGACGGTTTTTTTGCAAAAAGTTTTCTATAAATTCGTGTCATGAATGAATTTTACATTGTAACCAGAAGTTATAAAGGATCATCGTGTCCCGTCACATAGGTCAAGAAGACAAAACAATCAACTAATGAAGCGATTTTGATGAGATTTCCTTGGAACCAATCGGAAAGTATATCCCTCGATATGATTGTTTTTAAATTGGTTCGTAGATAACCTAGTTAAGAGGCAACAAATAAATAAACATAGAACCTCCTCATTTTTTGAAGTCAGTTAAAAACTATCAAATAATTTTAGTAGCTCAAAAGAATCATGATTTATCGCAGAAGTAATCGCTTCCTACTCAATATTATCGACTGAATAACTACTTTATTCATCTCATCCATATTAGCTATATTCTGCTTTAAAAATAAACAACTTCACACTTAAATCTGTTTAAGGAAACAAGAATTCGTAATGATTCCGCGAACTACTTTTATTTATACTGATTTTGGCTGTGTTGTTAATATAAGTCACAGGATAAATAATTTTAAATGATTTATAAGGTAATATTATTTTCGTCTTTTAGTATTTTTGTTTTTTGGTAAAATAGTTATAGAGAAAGAGAGCCTAAAATAGTTATAGAGAAAGAGAGCAGAAACCCATTGGCCCATAGATCAGTGTAAATAGAATTTACACTGATCTATGGGCCAATGGGTTTAGACTTAAGACAAAGTGACATAAATGGAAAAGAAGGTATTACTATTAAAAGACTTAGGCTACCGAAAAGCTAGAGGAAATGTAAAACTATACAAAGTGTAGACGGATTCTTCACGAAACCATCAACCGAGTATTCTGTAAGTACATCAAACTTAGAAAATATACGCAAAAAAAAAATTG